>JARHVA010001077.1:1770000-2370000 GCA_037957365.1 Torreya grandis
CAAATACCAAGAGTTTTTATATATCTAATTCTATAATTTAAAAGTGGATTTTTTCCCTTATGTGGTTGACTCCCATATCTCGATTCCAATTTTTCAATTTTAACATTGTAGTTCCCAAGAGTGATAACATGTTTCATGTACCAATAGATGTATTTTTTGATGTGTTAATTTCTCTTAGATATGCTTATTTAATTTTTATATTCACACAAATTTATCAATACATTGATCTACTTGTATGCATTTACAATTTCTTACAAGTACACTAGAATGCAAGTGGAACTATCCCAATAATATAGAGTATGTATCCTCCCATAACTATCAAGTAATATCATGCATGCACTTAATATATTATTATTTTATATGCATGCATGAATTCATGCATTCAAGCACATAAATCAAAGTGGGGTATTATGTAGACATCTAAGTTTAGTAAAAGACCCTTTTCCATTGCATCTTTATCATGTTTTTTCACACCTAGCCTATTTATGTACATTTATATCTTTTCAAAAACTATACATCAACATTGGACCATTCATAGAATTGCTTCATATATATTTACTCATAAACACCTTTAATATATAATTTATCAACAACATGATTCCAAGAAGTCATTATTTGTTTAGTTTAATGTCTATTTTGAGTCTTTTTCCTATTGTTTCACTATCAACAATTCATTGATTATGTTTGACTCTTAATAAATGATCTACTAATTTTTACCCTCTTACTTTGTGGTCATTTTTCACCCTAGGGTGATTCTTTATTCCTTTATCATCACTTATCACTATCCTCTTGGTTGAACCTATGCACGTGCATGCTCTTTAGAAGCTTATATTAAAAAATATACCGTAAGTCATTTCATATCAAGTGATCACCTTGAAGTCTCCTATCATCTTAATCTCTTAAAATTTAATTCTATCATGCACATATAAAAATTATTATCATGACATTTGTAAATGTACAATTTATGATGACCTACAACTATTCTCTTTCTCTCAATAGACTAGGACTTAATAAGGTCAATCAAATAAATTTTATGTATACTTGGATGAGTGTATAAGGATGTGATATCACTAGACCTAGAAGAGGGTAATATACAACTCAAATTTTAAGAGTAAAGGGTTCCAAATCATAAGTCCATGACATACGGCTATAAATATCACTAGGGCTCAACAAAAATAAATGATTGTAACTCTGATTGTAAAGATGCAAGTAAAGTAAATGATGGGTAAGTTATTGTAAAGAAGATAATGTGTAATGGTCAACCAAAAGGGGGTTTATGAAACCTAAAATGACCAATGACAATCCTAAGCAACCTTATATCTATACCAATGTATTTGATATAAGGAAGAGCCTAATCAAAGATACACACATACATCTAAAAATTAATAAACAACATCTAATTTACTAAGTAAAGGAAAGAGTATAGTGATATAAATAATTAAATTTCGGTGGACTCGTAGAAACTTCAATCTCCCTCTTTGGATCAAGGTGATTTTCAAGAGATGTTGTAGGTTGAATATCTTAAATGGTTAGAAATATATCTAGATATCCTCAGTTAGGAACTCCTAAAAGACTTTTCCTCTTGAGCTTAAATGACACCACAAGATAAGACATCCAAGACAAGGTTCTAAACCACTAACTCTCCTAAATACTTCCTTTGGGTAGAAATGTGTCTGCAAGCAGAGATTATGAATGTGATATATCCATGAAATATTACCTCTATAAATATAGTTACAACACCTAAAACAAACACATAACTCTAGACAGATGGTATTATCTGGGTTTAAATAATTAAAATATTTTGGTTGATATAGTATTATATCTACCAGTGCAATATAGTACAAGTTTTAGAAGATAGATTCAACATTTTATCAGGTTCGCTAATACAAATAGGGAATACTTTAAAAAATTTAATTGTATCAGCTAGGCTGATACCATAAGATTTAGGGAAGCTATAAGATCTAGAAAAAAATTAAATGGAGAGGAAAGACCGATATAAAATTAGATAAATTTAGACTATCAATAGTGATGGTGTGATAGAACAGTATGCAAACATCTATCGTAAAGTACCACAAATTGTTCCCATCCCATTCCTAATTCACCCCTTAAGGTGTGCACTCAAGGAGATTAATGAACCAACAAGCCCTTATAAGATAAATTGTTGATAAAGTGATAAAATTAAAAATATTAGGTTTATACATATTCCCCACATGAATCTCATCACATGTCACAATAGTGTAACATGATATGGTTATTTTCGATATATACATAGCAACACAAAAGATCACAAGTGAAAAGAAATGTTGAAATAACTAAAAGTGAATAAAATAAAAATGCATATCATCATATACTATATTATTTGCAAATGATTTTACGTATGTTTCAGCTTTTAGAAGGCACTCATCAAGAATAATGAAAGGTAGACCTAAAAAATAAGATAAAAAATCATTTTTTTATAAAAAGAAGGTTAACACAACAATTTTCCATCTCACCATGATTTTAAGGCTTCTTTAAGTTCATTAAAAGGATACGTGGAAACAAATATATGGGAAAAATATGGAATCTCAATGTCAATAATTGAAAGTTTCAAAAAAAATTACTATAAATAGTAAATATTATTCATTTGCTCATTTGTTATTTTTAGAAAACTAGAGCTCTATGTGACTAAAAATAGTGCTATGAGATATGATTACTCACAGACAAGGAGGTAGATGTGTAATAGGTCACATCATAGCTACTGGTATATCCCTATAATTAAGTGGTGTAATTAATTTTTGGTTTTGTCATTTATGGTAAAAATGAACTAGATTAGGAAAGCTATCCATTGGGGAAAATCCATGTAATGGAATTCCCCCCAACAAACATTAAAATGAAGCTGAAAATAGGATAGGTAGTGGGTAGGAAAAAAATTAAAAATTAGGGCCAAGATTATTTATTAGGGCCAAGAAAACAAGTCACCACCTTTGGGAAACTATATCAACTCGGCTAATATAGTTGGTAAGGAGAAAAATTAATTCATGACTGATACTATAGGGTATAGCTGATATAGTTTAGTAATTTAAAGGATGATTAATAGGGTTTGAGGGTGAATTCAATATAAAATTGGTAGAATAGTTGATACCATAGGGTATGGCTAGTATTATTGGATAATTAAGCATGGCTTATGCACTTTAGATGTTTGGTTGATGTAGTAGAATAAGATAAGCATGGAAAATACCATAGGGTATGGCCGATGTATTATAATTATGCATTGGCCAATACCATAGGGTATATCTAGTGCAATTGTAAATTTTTCATGGCCAATACCATAAAGTATGGTCGGTGTAGTTAAAAAAAATTCATGGCCAATATCGAGGGATATGGCCAGTGCAATTACAAATTTAATCATGGTTAGTGTAGTTGGATGCAGTAGAAAAATATGAATTTTTTAATTTTAATTAATGTTTTGATTTAGTTTTTAATTTTACTTTCAAATTTCTAGATCAAAACTTGATTGTGCTTTATTTTTTGACATTTTATAGAGAAAATAATGAGTATAACAAAGCATAGATACCATTTGGCTAATAGATATATTGAAAATATTTTAAATAGCAGATAGAGCTCAACTCATGATGTTAAGATTTGTAAGGATTATGGAGATTTATTACATGCCTCTCAATGCAAGGCTAATTTCCATGTTTCTAGGGTGATGGGAGAGGACAACAAACACCTTTAGGTGGGAGGTGGAAGGGGATGTGCTTGAGGTGGTGATCACATTGGAGGACATCCATACCATATTGGGGTTGTAATTATGGGTTCTCTTATGGTATGTAACACACCATAAACTATATATGAGATAAGAGAGTTAGCCTAGTAGGCTATAAGATCAAATTAATATGATGAGTTCAAGCTCATCATATGACTTTTATCGGTTTATCTCCTAGGCATTTTGGATATTCTAAAGTCCCTTATTAGACTTATAACCATGCATATATTGGGTCATAAGTCTGATGGTGTGGTACCTATTTAAATTTTTTTCATGTGTTTGTCTATACTGGAGCAACTCACATTTTATGATATGAGAGCTATAGTTTGGGTGTAGTTGGTGCATGATTATACAGTGTACTTAGTTGGGGGCAACAAACTATGGGCCTCATTATTATTTGTTCTACCTATATTTATGAGAGGGTCCCCATGTATAGACCAATGGGGTCATCTCATGTTGTGGATGATCATCTCTCTCAAGTGAGGAGATCCGCACAAATCACACAATATGAGTGATCCCTCACATGCTTACATTTAAGACTATGAGAACATATCAAATTGTGTGGACACTATATAGGTGTATAGTGGATGCTTGGCAATCTTTTCTAAGGTATAGATAAGGGGTCAAATCTAGGTCATAAATCACTATATTTGGTGGGCTGATCCACATCCATGTGACTATGTGCCCAAAAAGTTTGGATTGGCACACCTAGTGGCACCTTTGATTTTCCTAAATTAATGGGATAAACATGTGAGAGAGCCATTACAAGTAGGGGGATGAGACTAGGGATAATTTTAAGAAGGGAGCCCTAAAATATTACTATAAAATCTTGGTGAATCTAAGATTTTAGGTATAATTCCATCGGTGAATCTTTGACAAAATCACCATGCTGGTATAAATTGATTGGTGATTTTTATTATCTCTTTAAAAAAACTTGTAAATAATTGGTGAATCAAGCATCATATTCAAATAAATAAATAATGGAAAAAAATCCAAGTTAAATCCCTTCCCCAGACACATTCATAAACTTGAGGTGGAATAATGATTGTGATTAGTGGATACCCTAAGTTTTTTAAAATAGCTATTTTTCTTTGCCCTATGAAATTGGGAGCAATCCAACCATTTCAAACACTTGACTAAATAAATAAATCCAAGAAAGGAAGACATAAGAGACATCACAAATAAGAATTATCATAGACCCATCCTAAACTTAAACCCTAAGTAGGTGTGTGTGACTTGGAAAAAAAATTCGTCGTCAAATCAATGCCCATTGGCCCAAACACACATTCATAATATTTTTGAGGTCTTGTCGATGTCGTTATTAATAAAACAATCAAAAATAAATTTAAATATCTTAATGATCTCATTACTAAAGAAATAATCCTGTGTGATAACTAAATTGTGTCTAATATTAAAGGTTTTAATATAAGATTAAAAAAAAGAGTTTTCATATTGTGAGCAAAGATCTGATGAAAAAATAATGTGGCATTAGCTCAAATTCCTTAAAATATAATCAAAATTCATTAAAAGTGTGAAAACATTTCCAGATATGTATGACTTTTATTTTTTATTTGGATTGTACTTCATTGTTGGCTACTTAGACTCCTCCTTAGCCTCCTCTTGCAATTGTCACTCACTTCATGATTCTCAAAACATGTAGGGTTTGTATTTCTTACTTGGAATATACTTCATTGTTGGGTACTCAGACTCCTTCTTGGCCTCCTCTTGTAACTATCACTCACTTTATTATTCTCACAACCATAAAGGAATTAAACTTTGATAGAAATTAAGATATATGAATTTAGGTTTTAGGGTTCTAGAGTTTTAAGAAATTTAAAGCACTTATGTAGATTTATTTTATAAGAGGAAATTTGTATTAATTAAAAAACTAATGGAAAGAGGTTAGAGGATGAGAAGTCTAAATTTAAGATCTTGTTTACGATTACTTCTTTTTAATGATTAAATTTGTCTTCTTTTTTAAATATTAAATTTATTATTTTTAAGTGTTAAATTTGATGGCCATATTATGTTTAAATTGAGTACAGAGATATGTAAGTCTCTCAAAAAATTAATGAGATAATATAATAAATTGATTATATAAAAAAATGTGACAAAAATTTAGAGTATAAAGTATAAACCAACTATGGGGCCATATAGAAAGACAACTATGAAATATGAGGATGGCGTAATTGAAAAAATAAATCTAAACATTTTCATATTTTTAAAATTATAAACTATATAATAAGGTTTGCCAAAATGTCTTAACCACCTCCATATTGGACTTTTAAATATTTATATTTAAATTAACAAACCATGCCAACTAGAATATAATTATTACCTTAAACTTTTGAAAATAAAATACATTGTGATTGCGAGGATCTATTGCATTTATTTAGTTTGTTCTTTATGCATTGTTTAAAAGAAGTATATTACACATCATTATTTCTTAGAGGAAATCAATTTCTTGTTTTTTTAAAATAATTATGTGTTAAATACCAACCAAATAATATAATAAATTGATTATAGCAAAAATTGTGATAAAAAATTAGATTATAGAGTATAAATCGACTATGGGGCCATAGACCAAGACAACTATGAAAAGCGAGGATGTAAAGAAAATATTTTTAAAGAAATGATTTTTAAGAAACTTATCATTATATTTATTCATTGTACTAATTTTTACTTGTTGCACGTTGATATGTTCTCAAAATATGTGAAATGGGTATTTTTGGGTTAGCCAGAAATATGATTGAAATGATCATGAGGCTCTATTGCATTTATTCATTTTGTTTAAAGTAAGTGTCTTGCATGCTATTATTTCTCAAAAGAAATTATTTTCTTGTTTGTTTAAAATAAGTATGTGGTAAAGACCAACCACATAATATAATTTTTTTTGTTCTGTGTATTGTTTAAAAGAAGTATCTTGCATGTCATTATTTCTCAGATGAAATGAGTTTCTTGTTTGTTTAAAAGAAGTATGTGGTAAACACTAACCACATAATAGAATTCATTTTGTTCTTTGTGTATTTTTTAAAATAATTATCTTGCATGCCATTATTTTTTAGAGGAAATCAGTAGTAAAGACAAACCAAATAGTATAATAAACAAAGTATAGAAAAAATTGTGACAAAAAATTAGAATATAGAGTATAAATAATAAACCAACTATGAGGCCATAAGGTAATACAACTATGAAAAGTGAAGATGGAAAGAGAATATCTTTTAAAAATTGTTGTTTAGGGAACTTATCATTATATTTATTCATTTCAATAATCAAGATAGATGATTGTACATGCAAACAATTGTTCTCAATCTTCTATTTGATTAAGAGAATGTGTCTATAATAGTTATAAACTCTATTATATAGATGTATAAGTATTCAAGCATAAGTAAGTTTTTTGAATACATATGTGGTAGTTTCACAATTTTTCTATTCATTAATGTAAGCTATTAGTGTAAGTAAAGCTCTAGTAGTCAAAATATTAGACTGAGAGGTTAGAAATGAAGGTGCAAACAATTTCTAAGTTAGTTTCCATGTGATTGAAACTGCAATGTATGGATTTGTGTTTATTTTGTTTTGAAGACTGAAAATAGTTATTTTCATGCATAGACGTTTGTCTTGAAATGAATAAACATAATGATAAGTTTCTTGAAAAGTATTTATTTAAAGATATTTGCTCAAAACATTGTCTTTAACCATATCCATAATCAATAATGGCATTTCAAATATATTTTTATTTAAATTAAAAAACTATGCCAATCAAAATATAATTATTCCCTTAAGCATATTATGTCCTAAGTTACAAGTGGTCCTTAACATATTTATAAAACCAAGTAAATTAAATATGTTCTTCCTTCCATATGATTTTAATGACTATAAAACTTAATAATAAATAAATAAAACTATAATTATAAACTTTTAAGTTGAAATTGCTACATCTTCAAGAATTCAAAGCTTAAAAAACTAGGCAATGTTAAAAGAAGTTAATGACATAAATGACTTCACATCCCAAATTATCATACCTAATGTGTATTTTATTTCTACAATTGAATGTGGTGCAAGTTCAATTAAAGCTAAAAGGATTGAGGTTGAGATCTTTCCCCATTTTTTAGTGAATTAGTGCTAGTATATTTAAGGGCCAAGATAAAATTTAATGTTAGTCCAACATGTCACTTGTGGGATTAATGGAAGTTATTTAAATGCATATGTGATGGTTTTCTTAATTTTTTAGTCATGTATGCAAGCTATTTGTGGAAGTGAAGCTATTGGTTCAATATAGATACTTGTAGTTCATTACACTATAGATACCTCAAATAAGTCTATTATAAAATAACAAGGGAACACCACAATATACTTATGCATATCTATAATAGAGTTTTTAACTATTATAGATATGTTCTTTGAATCAAATAGAACACAAAAATGCATCTACTTGGTATAAAATAACAAGGGAACACCACAATATACTAATACATCTCTATAATATAGTTTAAAACTAATATAGGCATGTTCTTTTAATCAAATAGAATACCAAAATATGCCTACTTATTATAAAATAACAAGGGAATGCCATAATATACTTATGCATATCTATAATAGAATTTACAACTGTTATAGAATTGTTCTCTTAATCAAATAGAACACAAAAATAGACTTAATTCATATTAAATAACAAGAGAACACCACAATATACTTATGCATATCTATAATAGAGTTTACAACTGTTATATACATGTTCTTTTAATCAAACAGAACACAAAAATACACCTGCTTGGTATAAAATAATAAGGAAATACCACAATATACTTATGCATCTCTTTAATAGATTTTACAATTGTTATGGACATGTTCTCCTAATCAAAAAGAACATAAAAATACACCTACTAGGTATAAAAGAGCAAGGGAACACCACAATATATTTATGCATCTCTATAATAGAGTTTATACTTATTATAGATATGTTCTCTTAATTAAACATAACATAAAAATACACCTACTTGGTATAAAATAATAAGGGAACACCACAATATACTTATACATCTATATAATAGAGTTTACAATTATTATAGACATGTTTTCTTAATCAAATAGAACAAAAAAATACACCTAATTCATATAAAATAACAAGGGAACACCACAATATACTTATGAATCTCTAAAATATAGTTTACAATGGTTATAGACACGTTCTCTTAAACAAACAGAACACAAAAATACACCCACTTAGTATGAAATAACAAGGGAATGTTGCAATATGCTTATGCATCTCTATAATGGAGTTTACAATTGTTATAGACATGTTCTATTAATCAAATAGAACATAAAAATACACCTATTTGGTATAAAATAATAAGGGAATGCCACAATATACTTCTACATCTCTATAATAGAGTTTACAATTATCATAGGCATTTTCTCTTAATCAAATAGAACATAAAAATACACATTTTTCTAATCAAATATTCGTGATTTTTTATCAAAATTAAAGTCACCTAGTATTAATTATCAAAATACAATCTAACTACATGAATCCATGGAAAATTATTTGGGATTACAAAATCTATTGTCCTTCCTCAATCAATCTTGGATTTCAGATGCCTAAATTTCAACATGTCAATTTTCTTCATTTTTTTCTTGATAATTTTTTACATGCATTCACTTCAAAAGTTTTTGGACTCAGATCTGATACTACTTTACTCTCTAATTTCAGTGTGTTTGCATAATTGTTAGTCAATCCTCTCCTTTCAAAAGTAGACTGCCAAATTTATAGAGCTTTATAAAATGGAAAATTGAAGACATTGTATCTAGTTGTATAGAGCCTCAATCAAGTCTCCAAATTCTTTTCAAGTTTGTTTATTAACTTTGACTTTAAAAATTACAATGCGCTAAAAATTTTATCATCTTCCACTGAGCCTAAAATCATTATTTGTCATAAATTAGCAAGATTAAAATATTCTGATATACCATCACGTAGTATTTCAATAAAACTTAAAGTAGTCCATAGTATAGTAATTGAGCCATTTTTGAAAGCATTATTCACATCTTTAACTTGTTCCAAGATTGTTATGGTAAATTGAATAGACTACTCAATTAGCTTTGACAAATCTGAAATGCCTTCAATTTTTTCACCATTAAATTCTAAACTCTTATAGAAGTGTTGGGCCAAGGTTTTGATCTTATTCTGAAAACCTGATGAGATAACATATTTTCAATATTAAGGGTACACCAAGGCCATAGATTCTAGTAGTTCATCTCAAAGAAAATGATCTCTAATTTTTGAAGAGAGACATTTTACAATTTCCTTCAAGGTTGACCTTATAGATGATACAACCTCAAGGAATCGATCCTTTATAATAGAAACTTATTTGAATCTATTAAATCAACCAATTGTGTCAAAAGGGTGTAGGGGTATTTTACATTCTTGCACTTCTACACATAAATATCCATCTTTATTAAACTACAAATAGCTACAACTATGTTTTTTATTATGGTTAAAGGGGGGATTTTTTTGACTGGGGTCCCCAAACCCTAGGATAAGTACAAAAAAACAAAGATCCAATGGACTACCAAAGTCCACAAAAGAGACAAGAATAAATAGAACTAGAAACATCTAAAACACTACCCAAAAATAATTTAAAAACATCCAAAAAATGCCAAGATCTCAAATTAGATGAAAGTGAACATGAAGCCTATTCCATGTCCAAATTTCCATAAACCTTCCCGTCAACTCTTAATTCTTTTGAGATTTGAATATATTTTTAAAAGAAGCTTTTCTTTGTCCACATCTTTATGACACCAATGTACTGAACCTTTTGCCTTTGTCTTTGCCTTTGTCTTTTCCTTTGTTTTGGGTTTTAATGTCAAATAGATTTGTTACAACTATGTTCAATATTTGTCAATAAGTTCCAACTTGTTAACTTTTCCCCTATAAATGAATGTTGTGTTAAATACAAATTATCAAGGATAAGGCATATTAATTTTTTCAACTTATAATATTCATGAATGTACGTTATTCTTTCTTGAGCTTTATTTATCATTAAATTTATTTCATCCAACATGGGTAAAAGGCCACTTAAGGTCAATAATGTATCTATATCACTTAAATGAAATAAAATATTTGGAGATTTATCTATTATGTAGTGTTGTTCCTCCATTATTCCCATCAATGACTAATATTCTACATATAATCTATGTTGTAATCCACAAAGGGAAATCCATTAAGTATCAACATCTTTAAGTAGATTATTTTCTTGTGTTAAACTTTCGACAAAATTTTGAAATTGTAAAAATATTTTTGGACTTATACGAAATTATGAATGGATTTCATGAATAAGATCTTCAAATTTTGAGACTAATGTAAACTTGCTCACTATTTTGAATGTCAAATTCATTCTGTGTGCCATGTAATGAATACCAATCATATATGGTATACAATAAGTTTATAGACTTACACAAAGACCACTTCTTTGACCATACATAACCTATGATCCATCTTCCCCTACACAAATAATCTTTCTTGTAACTAAGAAATCATCCATGCCACCAACCTCTTTCAAATTATTCTTGACTAGTTCCAAAAGGTTTTGAGAATTTGTATTTTATTTCATTTTATGAATGGCAAGAAAATGAGGCTAATGAACATGATTTACAATAGTGTAAACATGCTTACACACCAAATAAGTGTTATCAATAGTTGTAACTTCATCTAATGACAATGCTATGTAACTTGAAAGCCTTATCTTCTCTTAAACATCCTCATTTTCTACTTCAACAAGATAATTAGCCCATTCCCAACCACTAGGAATTGACCAATCAATATTTTAAAAGTTTGGGATGCCAAGAAATTATAGCATGTCCTTATATCCTAGATAATCGATCATTGGTCAAGTTTTTTTTTAAATGTAAAAAATAACACAAAGTTGTACAGTCTTTGACATTTGGTTGATTTCCATCATTGTAACAAAAAAATCTACAATGTTTATTCCATTTGCATGAGGTTTTTATTGTTTTCCTAGGTATTCATCATATTCACTCGCATACTTAACATGAAGAGACTCTTCTTTTTTAATCCATCATATCACAAATTTTTCCTCTTCGTTTATAATTTTATTTTTGTATACTTTCCCCACATACTTCTCTATGATATCTAGTTTTAGCTATAAGCGTTTATCCCTCCCCAATTTCTAAATACATATATTGCATCTACACCCTTTTAGTGTCTCAATAGTGTCTTTATTCAAACTAGTTTTAATGAAAAGATATTTAGAAACCCATTTAGCTTGAAAACTCCTTGAAATTTCCCATTCACATGACTTCTTTATTTTAGAGCTGTGACAAATTTCATGAACTACTTGTGAGGTTGAATTATCAACACTTTTAAAACCAAATTGTCTTAAATCAACTGTGTCATGATCATTAGCATTTTTACTTGCATCTATTGATTGAAATTGATCAAAACCCTATTGAACATGATATTGATCATGAGAAAGAAAGTTTAGTTTTGATTGATTTTCTAAACCAGTATTTCTTTTTAAAGGTTGTTATTTCTGATGTTTATCAAAATATGACAACAAGGTATTATCCTTTGATGAACCCCCTATTAATTTACATTTTACAAATAAAAATCCTTTCAATTACATCTTTATGAATCACCAATTCAAAGCACTCCCTTCAAGATGAAATCACTAATCCACTTCTTGAATTAATTTCTGCATTGGTAGTTTGAAATTTGTCACCTAAAAAAATCAATGATACTAGCACATTTATTTTAAAAGAGATGAAAAATGAACTGTAAAAATATCCATTTGAAAATAATATCATATTTAAAATCTAAACCTACACAATCTATAAATTTATAAATTAAAACTTGAACCAAACCACAACTCACTTGTAAATTCAAAACATGGAAATAGGGGCCAACATAAATTTATAAAGACATGATATAATTTCTTAGTGACTATTTTGATACACCTTAGATCTTTATTTTTATGGCTGTAGAATAATAGTGATTCTAGGAAGCAATAAATGTTTATAAGGTGTGCATAGAGGTTTTTATAAATTCTAAGAATAATAATGAATGATATACTAATTAAATATCTCAATTATCATGTGTGTGTGTGTGTGTGTGTGTGTGTGAATTAGATTTTAAATAATATAATATAACCTATCCAACAGAGTAAAGCCTATAGAAGAGGCAATCTCTTGAAGGAAAGATTTAAAATTACATAAAAGTGTTTTATCAATGAAAATAAAACAATGAAAAGGAAAATATAATCACTATTATAACTAAGAGAAACTAAAACAAATAAAATTAACATACTCATAATTCACTGTCAAATATCATAAACTAATAGTCAATCTTAGATTAGTCTTTTGAGAGACTTATAAAGGTTTTTACTCAATTTATACAAAGTATTGAACATGATCTTATCATATGTACTCAATTTTTTTAGTTATGTCATCCTCTCTTTTCATAGTTGCCTTGCCTTATGGTCCCATAGTCAGTTTATTATTTATACTCTATACTCTGATTTTTTGTGACAATTTTTGCTATACTTGGTTTATTATATTATTTATTTGGTGTTTACCACATTCATTTTTAAAAAAAATAAGAAACTAATTTTCTCTGAGAAATACTCATTTTAAATAAATAAGAAATTAATCTTCTCTGAGAAATAATGGCATGCAAGATACTTATTTTTAAAAATGCACAAAGAAAAAAATGAATGAATGCAATAGAGCCTCATGAACATTTTAACTATATTTCTAACTAACCCAAAAATACCCATTTCAAAAAATTTGAACATGAAATTTCCAAGAAAACTGGCATGCACAGTGTTTTGAGCAAATAGCTTTAAATAAATTATTTTCAAATAACTTATCATTATTTTTATTCATTTAAATGAATATAAAAATTGAGAAACCATCACATATGTATTTGATCAACTTATTTATGCTCAAATGCCTATACATCTCTATAATAGAGTTTACAATTAGTATAGACACATTCTCTTAATTAAACAAAAGACTAAGAGAAGTTGTTTATATTTACAATCATCTATCTTGATTCTTGAAATTAATAAATATAATGATAAGTTCCCTAAAAATCATTTCTTTAAATATATTTACTTGTCATTCTCACTTTTCATAGTTGTCTTGCCTAATGGCCTCATAGTTGGTTTATACTTTATAATCTATTATTTTGTCATAATTTTTGATATACTATGTTTATTATATTATTTGGTTTTTACCACATCTTCTTTTAAATAAATAAGAAACTAATTTCCTCTAAGAAATACTCATTTTAAACAAACAAGAAACTGATTTCTTATGAGAAATAATGGCATGTAAGATATTTATTTTAAACAATGCACAAAGAAAAAAATGAATAAATGCAACAAAGCTTCATGATCATTTTGACCATTTTTCTAACTAACCTAAAAATACCCATTTCAGAAAAAATTTGTAGATATTCACAAAATTTTTAAGAAAGCCAACATGCATAGTGTTTTGAGCAAATATATTTAAAGAAATGATTTTCAAGGAACTTATCTTTATATTTATTCATTTCAAAATAGATGAATGTGCATGTAAATAATTTCTCTTAGTATGCATAACAAAAGAAACACAAATCCATGCCTTGCAGTTACAATCACAAGGAAACTAGCTTAAAAATTATCTACACCTCATCCCAATATTTTGAATACCATAGCTTCGCTTCTACCAATATCTTGCATTAATGAATAGAAAATTTGAGAGACTATCATCAAATATCTTTAAAGAAATAATTTTTAGGGAACTTATCGTTATATTTTTTCATTTCAAGATAGATGATTGTGCGTGCAAATAAATGTTCCCTGTCTTTAGAACAAAAGAAACATAAATTCATACCTTTTAGTTTCAATCACAAGGAAACCAGCTTAGAAATTATCTACACCTTCATTTCCAACCTCTTATCCCAATATTTTGAATACCAGAGCTTCACTTCCGCTAATAGCTTGCATCAATGAGTAGAAAAATTGAGAAACCATTAACAAATATATATTTAAATAAATGTTTTACAAGGAAATTATCATTATATATATTCATTTCAAGATAAATAATTATGTATGCAAACAAATACTATCAATATTTAAAACAAAAGAAACACAAATCCATACCTTGCAATTGAAATCACAAAGAAATCAGCTTAGAAATTATTTGCACCTTCATTTCCAGTCTCTCATCTCAATATATTGACTACCAGAGCTTTGCTTTTGCCAATAGCTTGCATACATGACAAGAAAAATTTATAAATCGTCACATATGTATTATAGTAACTTGCATTAATATCATGGGTGGCGTGTTGGACTAACTTTAAATTTTGCCTTGAGCCCCTCAATATGTTGATACCAATTCACTAAAAATGGGGCAAAATCTAAACCTCAATCCCCATAACTTTAATTCCACCTACACCACATTAAATGCTATAAATAAAATAAACATTAGGTTTAAAAATTATTTATTATTAAATTTTTAGTTATTAAAACCCTATAGAAGGAAGAACATGTGGCAACAAATAATATTCAAAACATTTTCATAGAATAAATATAATTATTACCTTAAGCTTATTGTGTGACCTTAGGTGGTCCTTATTACACACACACACACACACATGTATATATACATACATATATACATGGTGAATTAGACCCATACATGTTTAGTAACTATAAAGAATTTGTGTTTGAAAATAGGATCGAGTATAATCTATAAGGTGAATTTGTGTCTCAAATTATGAAATTATATAAAATCGAGGCTATTTGACCTATGTATATTTATGTAAAATTATCCATTTTCAAAATTTAAAAAAACCTACTTGTAGCCTTTTAGCTATAAATAACCTCTAAAATTTCCTCGGATGAGACCTGTTAGTTGTAGTTTGAGTGGTGAGACCTCATCAGTCAGTAGTGACTAGATGATGATATTAATAACAATGAATAGCATAGGAAAAGGGAAGAGATGGGAAAGTAAATAGTTGTCATGATGCAATGACATGTGGATGCCTAAGTGGGCCTATAAGTAATTTGGACCATTCATAATTGATATACTTTGTATACACTATGTCACATTCCTCTTCAAACTCATGCTCTTGGAGTAGATGACCTAATCTAGTGGTTTTAAGGTTGTTATATGGCTCATATAATTTAAATTTTTAGGTTTTTATTTGCTATGCAACCACATGCTACTTTTTTCCTTGTAATTCCACTCTTGTGTTACCACATAGCTCCTGCAGTGTCAATATTATGGCCAGCAACTCAGTAATAATAGTCAGTGATGTCAGTGTACTTTTTGGTTATGAAGCAATTTTTACCAATTATTGTAATGGTTCAACCAATGCTTCATCTTCTTGTATTGTATATTAATGTAAACTTCCATTCATTTTAGGTTAGCATCTTATTTGAGTAACACCATAGAATAATAGAGTTAGGAAGTTCATTGAGACTAGACATATGATCTCTCAGATATTATACATGACTTATCATAATACAACTTTGCTATTATAGTTATATATTGGTTTTCATCTGTTTCTTACTTTCCTTGTTATTTGAATACTTTGCATTTTCATATTATTTATCATTCAGTAATTCACTTTTGCATATAACCTTCTTAACTAGTTTAAGTAGGTTATCCAACGGGTCTCCTCCTAGGCCCTAGATCAATTGAACATAAATACTATACATTTCATGTTTTAATTTCATACCACCTTCATATCAACACTAGATAAATTATTAACAACAACCACATGTTCAATGGTTGTGGTATCAAGGCTAGTCATAGAAACCACCACCTTGACATTAATATCCATCTAAGATTGAGTTTAACAAACATATATAGCCATAATAATTTCTAGTATTTTAAATGCCTAAATAACCTAGCCCAACCTCCCCTTATAAAACCCAATAGTTTATGCCCAACTTACACATAAATGCAATAAAAAATTGGCCCACTAGGCTTACAATAATGAATTTATGCCAATACCACCCACTAAACTCAATAAAGTTCCATCCACATTCAAGGATTGTATTAGGACCCTATCCACATCACTCATAAAAACATAACCCATCCAAGGTAATTTATAAAAATACAATAAACATTACATTGCCCATAATGAGCCAATCCTTGAACCACATTCACTCATAAGGTTATACCATTTTTATTTATTTTACTTTTCACAAATGTCTGAATCATGTAATGGAATAGCCTTAATCAAATTTTGAAATTGTAGATAAGATGAAGAATATTTGGCTATATTCCATTATTTTAACACTATGTATCCACCTATCTAGATGCAATTGAAGAGATATGTTTGAGAAAGCCTAACTATAAAATGAAATATTTTCAAACAATCCAAGTAATTGAATTTCTTGTTAATATTATGCTCATTAACATGGTTTTTATCAAGCACTCTAAATCATCTAGACTCGTTTTAGATATACACATAGCTAGCCTTTTTATCAAATAAAATTCCTTAGGATTAGCCATACCTAATGAAACAATGAAATAAAAAAATCTCAAATGCTTTCACCACACCCCTTCTATCCTCCAAATGGAGAATAAGCCAATTGTCAAACTTAAGGGGGTTGTAAAACACCTTATCATAACAATGGATTCATGGGAAAAACATGTAGCTTGTATGACACTATAGCTCAAAGCCCACTTTAGGAAGCACCCACTAATCTTTGAGAGACCTTGGTTTGCTACCAAAATTTTATCTAGATAATCATTTATTGTTATCTTAGAAATAATTTATGCAACTATGTTATTAATGTGCTTACCCATGCCATTCTAGATCATTTTCTTTCACCCACTCATATATCTCTAAAATACCTCATAATTTGAATACTTTAAAAACCTACCATAACATTTGATTTGTATATATCTATTCTAGCACATGATATATATTGTTATGGTTTTAAAAATTTAATAAAATGATTTCTTGTATTAGTCATTTGGTTAAACATAAGTTGTTAACATATATCAATTATTGTAGGTCAGCTTGTAGTAACTATTTTATGTTAGCTAGTAACAATTGTTGTAAGTTAGCCTGTACCAATTTATCTACTATAGGTTATTTGTAGAAACTATTGCACATCAACATGTAACAACTATATAGATCAATTTGTATCAATTGTTGTAAGTCAACATGTAGTAATTTTTCTAATACAAGTTACCTATAGTAACTTTTGCATGTCACATGTAGAAACTACTATAGCTTGATGCAAACTATTTTTCAAATTTGTTACAGATTAATATGAGGTAATGCCAAAACTCGAATAAGATTTAGTTTTCATAAATAATAATCAAATGAGATGTAGATCTTATAACATGGTCATTTAAAAGATGAAATCAACACTCAAAATTTAGTGTTGTAACTTCCCATCCAACCCTCATTACAAACAAAACCACCCATATGGTTGGAAATCATGAGCAATAACCACTCTAGTATTTAATGAATTCCCACCATTAACCAAATGATGAACTTACATAATGTCGACACATTTATATTTACTTGTGTACATAACATACACACAATAAATCAATCCATCTATAATTTTCTCCAACATGTTGATTTTCCTCATTGCATTAGCATCCCAACTGCATGATCTTTTGATCCTATTGGGGATATTATTACTCTTAATCACCTCTTACCACATCAATGTTGCCTTGGGAATGTTTTTTAAAAAGTGCAGTCCATTACTGTGTTAACCAAGATTTTTGCAAGTTTTCTTAGAGGATCTCTTAGCATTAACACCTAGTTGGATCCTTAAAGATTCCAATGATTAACATCAATGTAAATTTTTCATGTAGACCCACCTAAGGGATATAATCATAAATATTAACACCACAATAAATAGATGTTATGATTTTCCTTGAGCATACATATCTTATTTAATATTCCTTACAAAGCTTAGATAATTTACAATAATAATAATTTGTTTAATAATGTTGATTTTATTTTGAATAATGCATGTTAGGAATATTTTAAGGTTTAGAGGACATCCTCATGTCAATACATGCTCTCTAAGGGTTATTTTATAAAATTCATTTCCATATTCTCACTTATGCCATCAACAAAGCATGAATATTAATCATTGGATGAATGGATGGATAAACCATGCCATGTACTACATCAATCAAAGCTCTTATGGCATAGAGCTCAAATATATGGTAACTATAAATGAATTCCTTATGGCTATATATGATATTAATCAGCTTTTCCATTATTAGATTCTATTTTTTTGTGTGTATTGATTATCCAACCATCTCATATCTCATGCACAAATTAAATCTTAATGGTTACACTATATTATAGTTTTTATTACTACAAGAATTCAATATTACATTTTTGGACAAACTTAAAATAGATAATTTCATTGTTTATTTAATTTCACAAATAACAACTCATGAATGAGGTAGATAGGTAGATGATGCACATATTTTTTTTGTTTTCCATGAAAGATCTTGGGTTTAATAAAAAATTGGTTGCGGGAAATTCTTCCCAACATTTCTCTTTGTTAAATAGACACAACAACATACAACCACTAGTGTGATCGATGTTGAAATCTGAGGAAATCCACATGCTTTGGTAAATTTTATTGAGTGGCTTCATATCACCTAATGGTTACTCAACAACTAAGAATTATGTGCCAATTTGTGTTCACTAAAACAAATGTATTCCCACTGGAAGACTAGACATCGATTCATGCTCTCATACAATAAATCACCAAACTAAAAGAAAATATGGCTTTAGGTTGAATAGATGTTAAACAATAAACTCATAACTAAGGCAAAATTCATGTTTACACTCAAGTCTTAGGTTGATTTGAAGGTTTATAGGCTATGGTTACAACCTCTCCCTAACCTTTCATCATGTCATCATTTATTCAAACAATAAAAAAAAATTAAAGAGCCACAGTGAAGACCCTCAGGCGTTGTTGACACTCTTGATTAGAAAACTAGTTTGCTAGCTGACCAAATACTGAGACTGGTTAAGGGGAAAATGTATGTAGATGTATATGTATATATGCCATTTTTATTCCCTTTGTAATTATATCTATTTTTTTATAGACATAATTACCATAATTATAGGCTTCTATTTCATTTGCATATTTCTTACAAGGCTATAGGTTAGTCTACCATTGTTACATGTCTTACCTACATAATTTAAAGAAACACTACCATCACTTCATATGATCAATATGCCTAATTTTTAAGGGTTTTGGGATGCATGTTATTCATTTTTCATGTTGCAGATTCCCACCTACCCTACTAAAAATGACTCCCATCCATCCTAAATCTAAAAATACATGCTCTCACTTGTCTTTTACTCTCTCAACATATTAGCTACATGTCCCAATTTTTCACTTGTAACCATTATTGTGTCCTTCTATTTTTGTATCCACTCTTGAATTTTTGGTCCTATAGTCACTACCACTAGCTCCTAGCAGTTATTGTTACCCTGACATGTTTATCTTGTCTATCAGTGTTTTCTCTTTATTTAAATTATAATCCTTCCAAAAAACCTATTATCTTTGGTTAAGAATTAGTTTATATACAATGGGAATGTTCACTTCATTCCCACATGATTCACAAATGTACTAAAATAATTTTACAAATTCTTTCTCTCATAGACTCTAACAACCTTCTTTTCATCTTTAAGTCATCCTCCATTATCGCTCATCACTTGAAATGATGGATTGTTGAATTCATCACTTGGTTCCATTTCCTTGTGGACTACATGTTGTTACTCCAACTGAATAACTACCATAATATTTTATAACAACATTTTTTTTAATGTTTAACCTTTGCATGAAATCAATTAATTATACTAATTATTAAGGATAATTATGTTTTACCATTTTCAATATGTATGTAAAATAATTGTATTATATGTGTTATTACCCATTTTTTGTTACATTTTTTAAATAGTCTTAAGTGAACCATATGACCTATTCAATCAACCTCATTCCCAGTCCCACTTCTTACCACATCCACCTAAAATACCCTCATTATGTCAATGTTTTCCTATTTTTCACTTTTTTCATTAATAGTCCCACTTAAGTAAGCCCAATTTCTTAACCACCTTCCCAAAATCAAATCATGAAGTTCACTTGAGGATAAGTTCCTACTTTAAGTTTGGGGGTATATTGGAAATTCATGTCACATGTAGGAATGTCCAAAAAAAGGATGCCAATCATTACATGGGAAATTGTGATAATGATTTATTAATTCTACTACCAAGTTCATCACCTTTAGCATTTGAGACACAATCAACTCTAGAACCAATCAAGGAATAATACATATATTCATTATTATAATCCATTTTAAGTGGTTTTCATACATATAGCAATGGTTTTAGATTTTTTTTTGATATAGATAATTAAAGGAGATACCACATGTCATGACCATAACACCTAAAAAAAATTGTTATGTTTATGTAGTCACATAAAATGTCACCTAAGTGCAATGAGCGTCATTTGAGATAACCCATCCCTAGCTTAGATCTAAACATATATTAGGGTTTCTTTTGAACATTATCTAACTTTTGTGTGGGACGTACACATCTATAGACATCTCAAACTCAATCTTAAACCATCCCCTAGGGATCCAAGCCTATAGTGCCTCAGGTTTTGCCACCTGGACACTAGCATTGTACTTTGGACACTATCACCTTGCACTAGTGACCAAGGTACAATGTTAATGTCCAAAATTTCAACCCCAATGGATGTGTTTTTAATTAATACGATACCTAGGGTCAACCTAGACCTATTTAACACTCTACACAAACAACAAATGAGTATAAATACATGAATTTCAACCCTTTATCCACTAGATGGAAATTAGATGCAAAATGTGCAAACAAGCTTAGAATAAGTTGTGCACAATCAAGGTTATTAATCCCTATCTTTCCCTATTTTTGAATAAAATCATCTACATCCATCCCAAGCCCAGAATACACAAATTTATAATATCAAGCCTCATTCAAAGTACTCAAGTTGACACTCATACTAAAATTCACTTACACTTGCACAAGGCACTTAGATAGGAGAAATACATCGAGCTTGATCCCTCCTCTAATTATTGGTATGTTGGAAACTCTCAAGATAGTGGGGTGTTGAAGATGTCCAACCTACCTAGCTAACATCACACTTTTTCTACATGTGCCACTTGAATACCCTATTAAAGTGGATGTCTAGGGTTTGTTCTTAAATTAGTAAAAAATAATGCATAAATAGTGAATCAAGACTCATCCACATAGGTACAGGCAAATTAGACTCAGCTAAAGGTGCACCTAAAAGATTAGATAGTTTCTAAATAAAAGACACTAACACTAAAATTTTGGCACTAGAATAGTGCACTACTATCTAGGAATTTTTTTGACACTTGGACCACATTTGTGACACCTTGATCAACTTTCACACTATTTTTTATCCTCTAAATCATCTATCTCAGTTAGTTTCTAGCTAAGTACTTATTTTTATCATTCATTTATATTTTTAGAA
This sequence comes from Torreya grandis, assembly GCA_037957365.1. Classification (NCBI taxonomy): domain Eukaryota; kingdom Viridiplantae; phylum Streptophyta; class Pinopsida; order Cupressales; family Taxaceae; genus Torreya; species Torreya grandis. Next base: position 1,792,291 of record JARHVA010001077.1, read on the forward strand.
ATATCAGATTAGGTCAATTATTATACAAATTAGTGGTTATATTTATTACATATTTCTACCTTGATTTACTATACTCAAACCCTTTAACAACTTAGGGTTTACATTCCATATCCCCTTAAAAGTTAAATCATTTAGTGAACTCGACTTACTTTGAATAGTGTAAAAACCCTATCCCTAGATGCTATTAGGTTTTTTATCCTTTTATTTCCTATTTTTAGTGGTTGTGTTAAGGTTTTTAAACCTGATATATTCTACCCTATCATCCCTCTAACTAGGTCCATGTTATCACTCCTTCAAGAGGTGAGGTAGCCTATACTACTATTTCAAATTTATATACTCAACCTATCCATCCTTCAAACCCTTCCCTTCCCATATCTCTTATTTAGGATGTGTGTTTGTATGTTCAATCAAAAGCAACTAGGGTTTACACTTGTGAGACTCTAAGGGATAAAATTATCAGTATGAGCAAGCTAATTTTAGAATTAAAAAATTAGAATCATATTTTACATTAAAATATTACAGTATTGGAAAATCACATCACAAGACAAAAGCCTCCAGGGGATAGTAGTGTCAATCATGTACTGAATCTTCACCTAGTCAATTTGTGGAAAGCAATGTTATATCTCAAAATGAGAAATCACAACAAAGTGCATCTACAAATAGTGATTCAAAAAGTATTCAAAGATTAAATATAATTCTAAGTGATATTTTAAGTCAAATGATTAAATTTAAGTTGATTAATCTACCTCCTCTACATCCAATAAGGAGATACAGATATTATTGTGCATACCATACAATGTATTTTCATCACACATATTCATGTTTGGCAATGAAAAATCATATATAGTAGATAATTGCTAATAAAGACCCTACATAATATAAATTAGTTAAACAATCCATAGTGATATAGGAACACATTAAAAAGGGGTTAAATTCATAAATAATATAAAATTGGTTACCAAAGCATAACTCAGAATAATAAAAGGTTCACAAAGCAAAATTAGAGAAATAAATTGTACAAAAATGGTTATCAAAGCTTAAATCAAAACATGGTTTTCTTTAGTGGTGAATCTTTGTTAATTTATGAATGTTTTATTTTTTAAATCTATATTTGGATATTTTTTTGACCCAAAAAGAGTGCTAGGTCACCAAAAAATTTGAGTTGTATATACGATTTAGAGGTCAACTCACTTACCATTGACAACTAATTCCATAATTTTGACTATAAATCACCATGTTATAGAAAGACATTCTAAACTATTTCACCAACATATATTATACATTACATATGGTATATCTAATATATTTCATAGATGATTGAGATTAGATTTTCAACCCATCCCTGAAAGACTACATGGACTCAATGGCATGGGAGTGAAAATAGGCCCTAGGTAGAAAATAGAATTAGAAGGAATCTATAGGGTTTAGGCACCATCCATAAGGTATAGATAGTGTCCAGATAGATCAAATAGCATCCATATGGCCTAGACATTGGGTATGGCATCTAGACAGTAGCTAGATAGATTAGACAATGTCCACAATCTCTAAACACTATCCACCAAGTCTTGATGGTGACTAGATAGCTTAGACAGTGTTTAAAAGTTTTTGATGTCATATACAAACTATAGATGGCAACTAGATAATCTATGTATCATCCATAGGCTTTGTACATCATCCACAAGTTTGGATGGTGACTAGACATCCTTAATGGCACCCACAAGTTCTAAATTCCATTCACAAACTTTGGATAATGACTAGATAGATTGGATAGAATATTCAAAGTTTGGATGCCATTCATAAGGTCTAGATGATGATAAGATAGCCTAGATGATGTCCATAGGTTTTATACATCATCCATAGACTCTATATGATGACTAAATAGATTGGATAATGTCTACAGGGTCTAGACATCATCTATAGGGTTTTGGCAGTGACCACACAACCTAGATGTCATCTACAGGGATTGGGTAATGTCTATAAGTGATGGGTGATGACCAAAATTACTTGGTAGTGTTTGGAATCTATAAGGACTCTAACTAGTGGCCAAATAGAATGGATAATTAACTACATAGAATCGAATTGGTAGGCTACAGCTTGTCTAGCAAAAAAAAGTCTATAAGTTCATCTAGTGATAAAGGTAAGAAATCAAGCTAATTATTAATGACAAATAGCATATTATCTTACATTGGTCATCCAAAAATAATAGCCAACCAAATTCAGCCTACACCCACTCAAAATATAGGTACTAAATGATTTGTAGAATTTTTTAATTTATTTGTAATAACTATTATTTAACATTTGAAGGATAATAGAAAAATATTTATACATGAAAATCCCTCCACTAAGTGTGGTTTTCCAAATGAAATATTTAATCACAATATTATTTCACCATTTAAATATATTATTTATGATGGCATGCCACCACTTGAATACATTCTTGAATATGGCATGGCTATGGTGAATGACAAACCAAATGATATGATACAAACATTAAAAGAAACTTTAGATCTCATAAAACAACTTTCATTACAAATAAAAATCCCCAATTGATGCCAATGAAGAGGAGACTTGAGGAAATTATATATGATGAAATAAATATAGCAAATAAAAGTACTCAAAAATATGTGCGAAGAAAGAGAAGCATATGGACAATTGGAAGGTCTTTTAAGTTTGACTAGGTAGCAAAATTTCCTTTCATTAAACTAGTAGAGCCAAAAAATAGTACTAATACCCCAAATAAATGTAAATGTACAATATATTCTTGGAAATTAGGAAAGGACCACCAAATGAAAATTAAGTTGGACACAATTGATAAATATTATGGCGAAGTTTATGTGTTGATTAAACAAGATGGACAAATTTAAAAGACTCATAGATGGAAAGATGTCAATGAATGCATGCATGTTAGATATGTGGTAGAGTATGAAAAAAATCATAAACATATGCAACATCTTGTTGACAAAGGAGGAATAATTACATCTCAAATAGGAAAAGTTATTTAGTCAAATCAACATGCCAAAAATATACAGTTCTCAATGATCTATCATATTATCAAAAAAGGTAGACTTATATCTAAATTTTTATATTATAAAACTCTATTTCAATATAATGGAATTCATAATCTTCCACAATCACATTGTTTAAATGGTAGTGCTTGGGACATGGAAAAATGTCATGCGATGATTGAGAAGGAATATTTGAAAGAAAAAGTTAAAAATATAAGCTTTGTATCAATGTCCATTGATGAGGTCACAATAGTTGAAAATAAAACACGGGTTTGTATCCATGTTTATACTTTTGAGAACAATTTAAGGACATCTCATATGTTAGTTATACATAAAATGGTTGAAAATTTCAATGCAAAAAAACTTTTCAAGTTAGTTATTTCTACTTTGAAGGATATTTCTAGGATGGATGATTTTGTTATAGTTATAAATCTGGGTATATGTCAGATTTGATGGTGCAACAGTAATGAAGGGAAACATAAATGGTTTGATGTTCAAATATAGATATTAGTTTACCCATATATGATTTCAATTCATTACATGGCCCACATAATGAATCTTGCATACAAAATTGTAAACACATTTCAAAATTTTGCAAAAGTGGAGGAACTTATCTATGTTTTACACACTTATATGTCAAGAAGTTCTAAAAGGATTTTAGATTTTCATAAATTTTCAATTGGGGTTACTGATGGTAAAAATATTCTAAAATATAATGATACAAGATGGATTTCCATGTATGATCCTGCATGCATAATTTTGGAAGAATATCCATCACTAACAGGGTTATGTTTAAATATTGTATAGAAGTCAACAAGGTAAAGGATATGTTATACCATTTAATAGATTTGGAAATGCTTGACACAATGTGGTATTATTAAAATGTTTAATTAAATAAATTTTTTGATGAAGCATGCTTAAGAGAGATCAATATATTGTAGACTTTATACATTTGAGAAAATGGGTTTGTCAATCTCTTGAAGTCTTATACTCAAACCAAAATAGTTTTAAGCTTCCTATGTTTGCTAGTTGGTAAACTTTAATAGATATTAAGGATCCAAAATCCTATTTTAAATTAAATACTCATGATTATCTTTGTATCTTTGTGAATGGAAAAGAAATACCACTACACACATTCTAACAGCAAGTTGACTTAACATGATCAAAAATTGAAGAAGTCCCTATAACACATGTTCTTTACGAAACTGTGATAATGGAAACACAGATGAAATTGAGAAAGATAAAATATAGCTTGCTTATGGAAACTAGAGAATGTTTTCAAATGGATGAGTTTTTTGAGGCCATGGTAGTGGTGAATCCCATATTGTGGAGAGCTGAGGATGGTAAAGAACAAATCAGTAATTTATTTCTTGGATACATGGGCACTCTTATTAAACATTTTTTGAATTCTGTAGATATCAATAGAGTTTAAATTCTAAGTATTTTATGAAAATATTTATTGATAACATAGTATAACCATTTTTTATTCATAATTATTGATCAATATAAGTGTGTAAAGGAGCCAACTAAAAGTGGTGTTATAACAAGGCTATGGAAAAAATTATATCCTAGTACCATCCTACAAGAATATATAAGTGAATATTTTTTATTGTGTGAACTCTACCAAACAATGATTTTGGGCTCTATGGAAGATGAAATATTATTTAGTGCATTATATTTTTTTAAATCAAAACTTCATAATAGATTGGACATAAATCTAGACACATGTTTGAGATTGTATGTTTTGCGTTATCTAATAGATGCATTTCCCTCTGATAGAAAACTTCAAATTTGAAATTCACTTAGTCAAAGAAGATGAGTTACCAATACAACAAATGACATAGCTAATCTAGATATTGAGACTCTATATGCATCTGATACAGTACATACAAATGACAATTATGAAGAAAGTGCTACTCAAAACTATTTCAACTACCTGAATATTAGTATGTAATTTTCAACTGTCAATTCTACAATTGATTTTTATATTATTATTTATATCAAAAATTGTGGAAAATTTTCTATTATGTAATTTTCAAGAATTCATTAATTACATTATTGTATTATTTTAAAATAGTTGTGTTATATTTCAATTTTTTAAAATTCAAACTTTTTAAAAAATATATTCAGGTTATATGTACGATAAATATTTAGTTCACAACATGAATTTATTGTTTCATCATTTCATGTGGTTGTCAATATTATACATCAATGAGTTATGATATTATCACTATACATCTTAAGTAATAAATTTCTAAAATTAATGAACAAAGACTTTTATATTTAAACTTTCAAACTTTAATTTACAATATAAACTTTCTAGTTTCAACATAACATATATAAAAATGCATAGAATAAAATATAAACGGAGAGTTATATTTAATCTTCCAAACATTAATCTACATTATAAATTTTCCAATTTCAACATAACACATATAAAAATGCAAAGAATAAACCTATCATGGATAAAATGCATAGAATAAATAGAAATAGAGACTTGTATTTAATATTGCAAACTTTAATTTAAAATATAAACTTTCTAGTTTTAATGTAACATATATAAAAATACAAAGAATAAAGTTGTCATGGATAAAATGCATAAAATAAAATATAAATAAAGACTTGTATTTATATTTGCAAACTTTAATTTACAATATAAACTTTCAAAGTTTTAAGTTTCAAAATAACATATATAAAACCATAAATTCCATATTCCTTAACCCATTTTCATTAAACAGAGATGCATGCACTGAATAGATATCATTCTACATGAGTTCTAGTTTTTTGTTTTGATGTAGATGTTGTTGCCTCAGTTTACCCCTTCCTTGAATCCAAATGTAAAAAACCTTATCTAACAATATCTTCGGTTGTAACATTAATGTTTACAACTATTGATTTTCTTCGTGTGTTGCATCTCTTGCCAATAGGATAGAGGGATCCATATTTGTTTTCTCCTTTAGAAAAACATCTAGATCCATTCCATGTTCTTTGATTATCCTCCTTAATGTGTTATTTGGTTTGTTGACTAGCATAAGTTTTTCTTTAAATGCAATTGTTGAATTTAATATTTTTCATGGCTTTTCCAAATGAATATTCAGTACTTATGCTTAATTCTTGAGATTATTATATTTTGGATGCAATTTGGAAAATAAATTTGGTCAAATAAAAATTTGATAAAAAGGTAATTACTTATCAAAGCTTTATCCCTCTATGTATTAGCAATGCGATAAAGGTTTTGGTCTCTTGCCCATTTGTTGTAGTAAGCATGTGCCATTGCACTCAAATTTTACAATTTTTAAATCATAACATCTAAAATATTATCATTGTACAGATTTTCCATAGAAATGGATCCCAATTCAGCTTGATTCACTAACACATCAATTTTGGATTGATCATTTTGAACTAAAGAATATAAATAATATCTTTGGGAATGGTTATGATAATGCTCATTAATTTATTTTACCAAAGCCTTTCGCCGAATCTCCCACAATTTCATCTAACAAAGAAAAAACATTATCTGTAATAAAATTATTCAATAGAAATGATGTCAATTCATCAAGAGATTACTCCTCATAATTGCATGGTTTAGGTGGTGAACTAGAAGAACCATGTCCAACTATTTTTTTAGGAGCCTAGAATATAGATCCTTGAATAATAATGTGCACAACAAATCTATCTGTAGGCATTGCATAAAATTGAGGAACTTTGATGTTATATGCATTATTCCCCTACTACATGTTGGCATTGGTAAATTATTCCCCTAGTTTATACATTGTAGTGGGTGGCATATTACTTCTTGTTGAACATCACCCTACAATAATAAATTCCATCACTAATCAATAAACAATCTTCATCAAAATTAAAACTAAGATAAGATGAAGGTCAGAGACATTAGACTTAGAATCCATACTCTGAGTCAGAAATATGTTTTTCTATGGTGGACATGTTATAAGAAAAGGTGAAGCTTCAATTCTTTCCAAACACTCAAATTCTCATAAAATCAAAAATTTAATTTAACATATTCCATCTCATGTAATATAAAAATAGTGTAATTGTAAACATGAAGTCAATTATCTTACATGGAAGTAAATGTTGCACAATTTTATGGGCATAAAAATTTCCAATGCCAGACGTCGCTATTGAATGACATGAAACATTTATAATTCCAATTTTTTATTATTACATAAAATTTCAATAAACTTTTAAAATTTTAAAACCTAGATTTATGCCTAGGTATGTGCTTAAGGAGACTAACCAACATGCAGCAGTAGGTGAGGTAGATCTTTGCATCTTCTTATTCCTTATCAATGGTGTCATTACACTAGAATCTATGTCATTGCTCCTATTAGACTAAGAATCCCCATATCCCTCGATGGGATGGTATGTGTTCATTGCATCTTCTCTTATAGATTGAAAAACATATTCTCTTCTCTATTAAAAGGAAACATACACAATTGATTTGAATTGTAACAAGATAATAACATGATAATTTAATGACTTAAAAGTACACTTTAAACTTTCCTCCAGCTCAGCAAGGGCCATAGAATTAGATTTCATATTTTCATGTAATATTGTTAGAACAATTGTTCCCCTTAGATCATGGTACACCTCATAGTATAAACTTTATATATAGTTAGATATGAAAATTGTGTATCTGTCACTTTGAAAGGCACAATCCAAATTAATTTTTATCTTGTTCAAAATGAATGTACACCAATCAAATTATTATCCTCCAAGAGAATGAATAATGTATGTTACATCCCAAAAGGGGATATCTGCAAGTCTTACTTGTAAAACAATCCTTGCTTGGAAAAATTACCCTCATGCTTCTAGATATGGGTTTGGGGTTTGTTATATTTTGAACTGAAAGACCCCTTCTTGAATGATTAGGAGTGCCTATAATGGACGTAAAAAATTATTTTCAATCTTTAATTGATACATTTAATTTTGAATTTCATACATAGAACATTAAATATTAATTAAGGAAAACAAGATTACCTAACAAGGCAGATGTTTTTACAGCCAAGTGATTTTCTAAATAATTTTTGTCTTTATCAGATAAAATAACTTTCATGGAGATAATCTCCACATTTCTATGTAGTAATCCTAATAATTGCTTGATATCTGAAGGAGCAGTGCCAAAATTAACAATCTAAGAATCAAGGCTAAAAGAAAACTCTCTACTAGGAGGTTTGTAACTAGACACAAGAATGTTTAGTAAGTTCATGTTCATATCGTATTGGGATATGTAAATGAGGCCTCTCAAACAACATCGATCAATCCAAATTATGTAAGATTTTTTATCTTCTAAAAGACTCAATATTTATAGGTAAATAAGATTATGATAGACAAATTTGTGAATAGGTATAGAAGATACAGGATTGCAAGCCATAAGGATTAAGAAATGAGAATAGAGGATGATTTTTGAGGGTATAGGTCTAGAGGATGAGAGAATGTTGGGATATGCATATGAGAAGGCAAATCACATAGCCCAAAAACTAGATTTTCAATATTCACCACAAAGTGCATAGTGATTTTTCCTAGGGACCCTTAAAAAAAACCTTGACTCAAAACAATAAAAGGTTCACAAAGTAAAATTAGAGAAAGAAATAGTACAATAAAAACATTTAAATCAAGTGAAGGATATAAATTTAGCTCTCCAAAATGAAGTCCCAATTTCAAAATTGTATGGGTTTGGTAAAAAATATCTACAATAGTTTGATTATCATGGTCAAGGTTTGGGCTAGCAAGCCCAAGGCATCATTAATCTTATTCTAACATTTGATAATATTGGTCAACAAGGTTTGGATTTATTTAACATCCTAAGGTAAATCATTTACAGACATATTTTATCAAGGCAAAAGATCCAGATACATAATTAATGTTACAAAAAGAGTAAGAACTTAAGTTGCACATTCGTAATCAAGCTAGGTAAATAACCATTCTCAAAAGAGGGTTTTCAACAACAAGGTTTTCAAATCAAGATAAACCTATAGTGGATACAGTTTTTGATGGAAAGATCCCAATCAATCATCCATACATCAGTAAAAAAATGAAGAAGATGATTGAAACAACCTAGATTATTATGATACAGACTATTTAGAAAGAAAATATACCACCTATGTTACACAGAGGCATCCCATCAATGGCATGTGGGGATTATAGCACCATTCCTTAACATATTACATAGATTATTATTCATATCACTCTCCTTATACACAATTTCATCAATTCCTATTTTACTTATACATAACTTCATTTATCATGCTCTTGTACATAGTTTCCTTTATTTTTCTCCTTGTATATAGTTTCATTTTCATGATTGCTTGTACATAGCTTATATACTTAGAAAACACAAAAACAATATAATGTGTTCAAAATAAAAAAACATTCAAGTATTGCTCAAAAACACAAAATTTAGATTATTTGTGTCTCCATGTTTACATTCTTTATACTTATCAAGTACTACATATACTATATCTTTGTATAGTTGGTTTTATCATACATACAAGTTTCACTTGTTCTTGTTGAGTATTCAAAAATTCTTATAGGAATCAAGTCCAGCATACAAATCTAGAGTTGTTACTATCTACCCACTGGGGACACATACACAAATTCATCATTGATACATTCACTCATTAGGGGCATTAAAGTGCACATATTTTGGTTTGCCAGGTTATATCTTTCTATATTCTATATCATAGATTTAGCATTGTTTATATCTTGATATTGATCATCCCATACTACTCAAAAAAAATTGTTGACTACTAATACTATAGACTTAGCTTATATACATTTTTACTCTTATATGGATTTTCACCACATATTTATGCATACTTTTATTTATAGATTTCCTATTTTATATTTGATTATGTCTCTTGCTTCTACATCTACTCGAGGGCATTTGAATATGCTATAGTTATATGTGTCTACACTAACTCCTTTCATTGTGTGTATGTTTTGGAGATGTGCCCATGTCCTTGTGTGTTACTTCTTGACTAAATATGTAGATATTTGAACATGTCCTTCTATATGGCTCTATGCTAACCTTGCTTGTTGTTTGCATATGTGGATTTTTGAACATGTCCTTGTATGTATGGCTTTCTTAGATTTAGTGACATGTGCCTATGTCCCTTATATTGTGGACCCTTGGCCTACTTTGTGTGCCTCATGTGTGTTGTATGTATGTTTTCATGTATGCATCATGGCCATTACACTCGTATCTTACTTATTACATTCGCTTAGTTTATGATGCCATAACAGACCTAGTGCATCTCCCCTTACTCCTTGGGTGCCTAGATGGACATCATGCCCAATCCCCCTAGGTAGTTAGTCATATTATTACTCAGATTATGCATTTCATACACATGATTACATTTTTATATCTATCTTGATAACCATGTGAATGTTATATCTAACATACATCGTACATTACCAAATTATGCTCAAATTATCTTACAATCTGATATCATGTATACACATTATATTGATTTATTACGTAGATATCATATATGTTTTCAACCTAACACACATCATGTAAAGGTTTTATTTTGAGGAAATTTATTACACATGTCTAACAACTCCACTCAAAAGAGGGGGAATTAAGATTGGTTTGTCATAGAGATCAGGGCATTTGCGTGCACTCAAAGTATAGTTTTTCAACATGCAAATAGAATTACAAAGCTTAAAATTAAGAAAACATGGTGTAAAATAGTCAGACATAGATCAGTTTTAGTTTGCATAAAAAATACATAAGGACATTAGTGTTGAAAATTAGGACACTAGCATGGTGTGATACTATTCAAGTAACTATGCTACTATCCAATAACCTAGAAATAGGAAAATCTAGATTTGACAAAAGAACATAGTAATTACAACCTAGATTTATATAGTTTTAATCATATGTTATTAGATTTGATCAATTTATGCTCAATTTTACACAAAATCATACCAGGTTTGCTCAAATTTGGGGCATCATGTGCATCATAATCACTCTTGTTTCAATTTTAGATACTTAGACATAAATCGCTACAACTCAATCTAGAATCCATATGCACATATATCAAAATTGAGGACATGTGTGTGGCACATTATTTCCACATGATCAATTTTGCACCATTTCATCTAAATGAAATGGCCAACTCTATATCATTCTCCAAATTATATACTTCAGACACCATTTGAACTAGGTTTCACACTAGATTCATGCCTTATTCTATTTGCATTGATTGGCATTTTTTCATAGTCCCTAAGACACATACCTAAGTGATCAAGATGCCCCTTGTCCATTTTTTATTTTAGAGTTTCTAAATTCCACAAGGTCATCCTACATAGTTTTAGTTACATTTCATAGTTTTTTTCATAGAGGAATCTACTACATATGGGTAGGTAATTATGGATTCATATCCTACTTGAGTTATTGAGCCATCTACATAGGAGTTTTGGACAAGCCATGAGTCTAATCCAAGTTATTCATAGTTATGATCCAATAATCAGGGGTGGGAAATGATGGATTGAAAACTAGATTGAGTTATTTAGCCACCCAAACATGAGGATTGAGCAATCCATTAGCTTAATCCAAGGTATTCATCAATTTGATCACTATCTACACCAGGTTTTTACTTTGGTTTGTGTACCTAGTGAGGTGTGTTCATCCCTTTCCTAAATATCTTATCTCTTTACTCATTTTTGTCTTTTCTTTTGATATATCTTAAGTAATGATTGATTCATCCATGTTTCATTTACAAGATACATAATAGAGCATGTTTCACACACTCAGACCCAAATTCATGGGATTCACCTCATATGTAAGTCCAAGTACACTTTTGTTTCCTTTACCCTATTCATTTCACTTTTTGCATTTATAGAAGAAATAGGGGGAAATTTATTCACACAAAATGTCACTTGAGTGTAATGAGTGTCACTTGAGACAACTCATCCCTAGCTTAACACTAGACCTATCTTAGGCCCTCTTTTGACCCTTATCTACATTTTATGCAGGTCTTACACATCCTTAAACATCTCAAAATCATTCCCATACCCTCCCCTAAGGATCTATGCCCCTAGTGCCTAAGGTTATTTCACCTAGATACTATCACCATGTGTTGGTGACCAAGGTACAATGTTAATGTCCATTTCCAAATTTTAACCCCAATGGATATCTTTTCAATTCCTAAGACACTTAGGGTCAACATAGACCTATTTCACACTATTCAAAAGCACTAGATCAGTATAAATACATGAATTTTATTATTTTATACACTATATGGAAATCAAATGCAAAATATGCAAATAATCTTAATCCAAGTTGTGAACAAACAAGGTTATTGATCCCTATTATGCTCTACTTCTACACATAGTCATCTAAAAACATCCAAAGCCTAGAATACATATATTTCTAGTCTCAAGCCTCATTAAAATCACTCAATTTGACACTCATGATATCATTCACTTTCTCTTGCACCAATCATTTAAGCAAGAGAACTACATTGGGCTTGATCCCTCCTTGGAGTATTGATATGTAAAAAACTCTCAACATAGTGGGGTGTTGATTATGTCCACCCTAACCAGATAATATCACAATTTTTCCACTTGTGCCACTCAAATACCCTAATAACATGGAACTCTATGGTTTTCTCCTAAATTAGTCAAAAATAGTGTACATACAGTGAATTAGGGCTCATCCACACAGGTATAGGTAGATCAGACTTAGCTAGAGGTACACCTAGAAGATCATAAAAATTTTACATAAAGGACATCATTATAGTGTGCTACTATCCAAGGTATAATGTTACTATCTTGGAGGGTTTATGACACTTAGACCCTATTTACAACACTGAAATCAACTTCCACACTAGTTTTCAACCTCTAAATTATCTATCTCAGTCAATTTTTAGCTAAGTACTTATTTGGGTCATTCATTACTATTTTTAGAAATATCATATTAGGTCAATTCTTATACAAATAAATGGCTATATCTATTGCATATTTATACCCTGATTTATTATACTCATATCTTTTAACAACCTAGGGTTTACATTCCATAACCCCTCAAAAGTTAAATTAATTTGAATAAAAGATAATGTCATTGCCAACTAAAGATGCTTCCAAAAGTTATTGCTTTGTTTACTTTATTGGGAAGGGATTGTCAAGATTAATTTTCACTATAATTGAACAATAAGAAGTTCATGCAAATAATAAATCTACACCTATTTTTTAAGGTGAGACTCAAGATATATTAGTGTAAATTCCTCTCATACTACTACTCCAAGTATCATTATTTCAAGTATTCCTATTGGTCATATGGTACTTTTCATTGATCGCATCAAAGCATTAAAGAAATTTAAGCATATGAGATATGAATGGTGTTTTTTGTATGATAGGAAAAAGGAAGATATCCATCAAGTTATTAAAAGATAAAAGGAATTTCATAGGCAAAATTATTTCAAGTTAGAAGGATAACATAAGTTCTTGTAATACTTTTTCACAAATCCTTTGTTTCAAGTTGTGTGGAGATTAAAAAATTGTTACGGGTATGTAGTATCATTTGACAATGGGATTGATTGAGATATTTCATTGAGAGTTTATTTTGAATTAAAAATGAAAAATGAGTTGATGTCTTATAAAGAGGTAGATAAATCAACAAAGAATATATCACAGAGTAAATTACCCCTAGTTAAAATGAATGAATGATCAATGGAATAAATTAACCATGTTTCCAAAAAAAATTGAACATTTTAAGAATCTAAAATGTAATTTATTAACCCACTTCATCTTTTATTCTAATACAACCATCATGGAAGCATGCAATTCTTTTGGAGAGAGATAGATTATTTACAAATTCATGGTTACAAACATCAAAGCATATTGATGAATAAGAGGAGATGAAAAATAGGAGAAATTTTGAGGAAGATAAAGAATGCCCTTCTAGAGATATTTTTGAATATTCCACATGGTGATTTGAAAAGTATTTATGAATTTTTCATTTCATTTTCTATTTTGATAAGAATTAAACTAATATATTTTGCACAAGGGCATGCAAGTACTTGAGTTGTGGGGTGTGATGAGTCCTAGAATTTTCCCTCATATTGATTATTAGTCTTTCATAAAATACCTCCCAAAGACCTTTGGCTTATATGTATATATTCAAATATTATATTAATAATGTATATACACATTATTTTGGTTAAAACTACATATCTTTATATAAATTAATATGATTTAATGGCTTGTCGATAATTGATTTGTCATCAAATTACCTAATAGAATAGGGGTTGGTAATATAAACCATTTTAGATATATTTATTTATATATCTAAAATAGTATTTAATTAAGTAATTTGATGACAAATGATAAAAAGTTAGTCTAAATATATATACAAGATTTATAGTGGAGTTATTATAGATGAAAGGCAATTAAAATAGTTATACCAATAATGGGATAAATTATTGGTATAACTATTTATATTCAACCAATAGAAATGATACATCTAATTTCTATATGTACTAAGTTATATGAAGTGGTCTAGAATAGATTTATTAGATAAGTAATATAAATAATATTACACAACCATTTAACATTATGACATAGTTAAATTCATAACTTATGTCCTAGTCTATGTACTACTTCATATATATATTCAAGACAATAGAAACCTATGGTAATGATTTATATTACTTATCCAATAAATTATAATAGTTATATAATAAATGATAATAGTTTATCCAAATCTATGAAATCCATGTCAGATGGATAAAATTTTGACCATGTGTTAAATTTATGACCATCTCTCACCCATTAATAATGAGGAATTGAGAATGTATAATATACTTTTTTAAAGGAGTTTTATACTCACAACTATTAAGGAGAAAAGATTAAATTAATTTTTTAATAGCTCATAGCAATTGGCTAAGCTATATGTATCAACTAGGTGAGATATCCACAGCAACTAGGTGATCGACCCATAGCAACGGTTGGAGAATTCCAATACACCTATAGTAACTAGGAAACACCCATAGAAATAGATGTGCATACACTTTTGAAGGCTTGACAATTAGATTATGGTCTTGATAAATTAACTCCCATGGTTTGAGAATCATGATAGTTCCTTATTTTAAGGAAAATGAAAAGTCAAATTCAAATTATTCCTCCTTAATTGAACCATCTATCTTATGTGGTTGTAAAAAATGAATGTGTTGTTTTATACTAGATGTTACTTTGATGCAACATCCTACTCTCCTAAGATATATTTTTATTTCCTTTCTATTATTTTAGAATAGTTGTTTATATTAGTTACTTATTTCATTTTGAGAATAACCATAGATTTATGGGTGTAACCTCTAGATATTGGCATATCCAAATAAAGTGTTTCCTTCTCTATTTAAGAGAGAAGCTACAAGTTGAAATTAGTAAGAATGAAAGAAAGGAGCAAAGTTTAGTCCAGCTAAAAAATCATATTAGAATATTATTTTAGTAAATTTTTATAATCATATTTTAGGGTACCTATAGCAATTTCATGTTGATGCTACAGTTTAATCAATAAATATTTTCCTTAATCTAATGTTATCTTAAGCAAGGAGAGAATTCAAGCTCCAATCCAACCGAGGTAAGGCCCACTCACAAGGATTTGGTAATCTTATATACCCTTTGTTAGTTATTTTATTCATATTATGTGTGCATTTAATTTTATATCATTTATGTAAGTGTGTGTACCTTTCAATTATATTCATGTATTTTAATTCCATGTGAGAAGCTTATAAACATAGATAACTATTTAAATTCTTTAAATTTACTTTCCATGTTTATTTTTCTTGTTATTATTTTCCTACAATTTAATTTCATGTCATTTGCCTTCTATAAGTGTGTTTAATTTAAAAAAATGTAAATAACCTTCTCAGTATTATGCATAGTTTAGTTTTACCTATATAGTTTATGTGTTAGGTGGCTACCTCCTTGAGTATATCCTCATAAGTTGTAGGATAAATACTCAAGTGAACATATAACAATATCTGGTATCTTTAATATAAGTTGACACTATCATAAACCAATAGAGTAATGGATAAAGTAATATTATGTGTAACCAAGTACACATGAAGGAGTATATACATGCACATGGAAGTGAGTAGAGTCATGCGAATGGATAAACACCTTACCCATCCTGAGGGCTTGGAATATTTGGTTAAGGAAGAGGAAGATGATTCTATAGAACATGTTTTAGATATGGACACCCTAGACATATAACTATGAGTGCCATCATATATAGAGTGAAAATAATAGGATGGCTAATGTCGATGCACATATCACACATGGAGATGAATAGTCATTTGGGTCTATGCATAAATATAGGGAGATAAATCATATAAAAACTCTTATGATAAATAGGGTGTTGCAAAATCTAGATAATAAGGATAGTGAACCACTATATAAAAATAACCTCTTTTGAAAAAAATTCAAGTCAAGAGGTAAGTATTTTCAAATAATTTGCAAGTCAGGAGATAAGTGTTATAAGGTGATTGTAGACAATGGTAGTACTATTCATATCTTCCTATATGAGATGTGGAAAAATTGGGATTGAAAAAGGTAGTTCACCCTAACCCTTATAAAGTATCATGGCTGCAAAAGGGCCATTAGGTTTAGGTTAATGAATAATTACTAATGAAGTTACAAATAGCCACATACAAAGATAAAATTTTGTGTGACATCATGCTAATGGAAGTGTTTCATGTGCTTGTAGGAAGACCACATAAATTTGAAATAAATTATTTGCATGGTCTTAAATAAAATAAATACCATTTGGAGAAGGATGGTAATTTTTTTACATTGAAACCATTGGAGGACATAGGATAAGATTTATAAAACAATGTTTATGTGCATTTATTGATGGTTTTAAGAAAATAATTCTTGAAGGAAGTAGAAGAGGAATCATATTATGTTATCATAGAAAATATTGTGAAAGATATACATGAAGGAGGAGAGGAAGAATCACTTTCATGAAAATTCAAGGAACTATTGAGTGAGTTCTTGGAGATAATATAAAGTGATTTACCATATGGGTTTCCACCCATGTGAAGTATCAATCATCATATGGATTTAATACCCAGATTAATATTTCCAAACAAACCAACATATTTATTAACACCTAAGTATAATGAAAGGTGTAAAGGCAAGTAAAAGAGTTATTATATAAAGGGATGATCAAATAAATTTGAATCCCATGAGAAGTACCAATATTATTATCATCAAAACAAGGAGGTAAATAGATAATTTTCACATATTTGAGATCCATAAACAAGATCATTATCAATTATATATTTCTATATTTGTGCATGGATGCCTTCATGTATTGTTTAAATGGAGCACAATACTTCACAAAGATAAACCTAAAGAGTGGAATTACCAAATCCATATTAGGGAAGGTGATGAAAGGAAGACTAGTTTTAAAATGTAAGAGGGATTGTATGAATGGTTGGTCATGCCATTTTGGCTAAAAATACACCAAGCACATTCATGAGAATCATGAATGAAGCCTTGAATCCCTTTCTAGGTAATTTTATTGTATTGTACCTCGATGACTTTGATTTTCACTCAGATAAGGGAAGATCATTTGATGGATTTGAGAATAGTGTTGTAATTAATACAAGAAGAAAAGTTGTTGGTGAATGTGAAGAAATGTATCTTTATGAAGAGAGAGTTAGTATATTTTTGTTTTGTGATTTCTTAAAAAGGTTTTAAGATGGATCCAAAAAATAAGTGTGTTATCATGGAATGATTGTTAGCTAGGAGCATGTTTGAAGCACAAATTTTCCATGGCTTAGTGAGTTTATATAGGAATTTCATCAAAAAAAATAGTGGAATGTACAAAAATATCATTGAGGAAAAGAAATGTGATATAAATGGTTTTTTTGGATAGCTCAAGTGGAATAAATATTCCAAGCTTTGAATAATAAAGTAATTAAGCAACCAATTTTGGTGTTTCCTAATGTCAACAACGCATTTCAGGTTGATTGTGTTGCTAGTGGCATATAAATTAGAGTAGTGTTGAGTCAAGAAGGTATGTTTATCTCTTAATTTAGTGATAAATTGAATAAATCAAAGAGTAAGTATTCAATTTATGATAGATTTCTATGTTTTAGTGCAAACACTCAAGAAGTTGAGACATTATTTTTTTCCAAAGGAGTTTGTGTTGTACATAGAACATGAAACATTGAAATTCATAATTATTAAAATGAAGTTGAATCAAAGACATATGAAATGGGTTGAGTTTATATAGAGTCATGCATTTGTGTTGAAACACAAAAGTAAAAATTCAAACAAGGTCATAAACACCCTAAATAAAATATCTCTCTTATTGAATGTAAAAAAAATAGAAGTCATGGGATTTTATTTTATGAAGGAGTTATATGAAAAATATGAGGATTTCAAACATGATTAGAGAGTAGGCATAAAAACATTGAGTTTATAAAAAACATAGTGGTTGGATTACTTTATACATGAAGGATTTCATTTAAGAGGAGTGCAATTATGCATACCTAGAGGATCAATATGAGAGAATTTAGTCAAAGAGAAACATAGTAGAGGATCAACATGTCATTTTATAAATGATATGACATATGCATAGTTGAATTAAATTTAATTTTTCCCCATGATGGGTGTGGATGTGTCCAAATTTATGCATCAATGTAGAGTTTTCCTATTGGCAAAATGAAAGAGTCAAAATGTAGGGTTGTATCGATTGTTGCTTATTCCAAATAAACCATGGGATGATATTAACATGGATTTTATGCTTGTATTACCTAGGATGCATAAGGTAAATGACTCTAATTTTTTATTTTGGATGGATTTTCAAAGATAACAAGTTTTATGCTGATAATAAATTTGAGCATGGAATTTTGTTGTTGATAAATTCTTGCACTATGCTCAATTTCTTCACCATCTAATTTTATTTACAAAAAAAGGTCTAGCTCAAGCTTGAAATTATCATATAATGTACAATATATTTATTCAAAATGCTAAAACTAAATCTATATTTAATAATGGGCTCACCTCACTATTTAAATAAAAGCTCATGTATTCAAAAGCTAAAAATTATATTTAAATAATGGGCTCACCCCACTATTTAAATAAAAAGCTTGAGGATTCAAATGAAGAAGCTAGGGTAAATGGAAAAGGAGCTCACCAATATTGATAATTAGAAAATGGGGCTCTTCTTATTTTAAATATATAAAAATAGTTGAAGACAAAGTTGTGTAGGTTAAGTTTGTAAGGAAGCATGGGAATGTTTTTTTGAAAGGATTTCTTGAGCTACCAAATTTGAAAAGATTGAAAAAATCTAAAATAAGCTAAGTATGGGCAAAATCATTTTTTTCTAAATTAATTCTCATATAATTCAAATGTGAGCAATTGAAAATTGATGTCTCTTTCCTTTATGCTTTCTCTCTTCTTTTATATATTGATGAGATAATTTAGAGTAAAGTGTGGCCTTCCCTGGCTTCCAAATCTATTGAATTTTATAATTTATATTTTAATATATATAAAAATCTCAAGCCCTCATTGGAATAAAATGTGAATGTGTGTACTTCTAACAAGTAATAAATTTTATTATGGATCTTATTTATCTACCCCTTGGCTCTAGGCTTGTTATTTCAAATCCATCTATGGGTTGCCTCTTACCCCTTGCATTTTATTTTATCTATTATATGAATTTATATTCATGCATGTTGATTTTATATATATATCCCATGTCCTTTTAGTGCATCACCATTTTATGTTTATTTTTATTTTTTCTTTCTTTTTCCCCTCCAAAACTCCCTTTCATGCAAATAGCTTAGGTAGATTAGCACTAGTTTAGGAAAAAGAGCCAGTTAGCTCCGGAAGTTCTCTACAAAGAGCAATTCTACACTTAGTAGAGATCTCACGTTATAGCTGAAATGTGGGCAACTTTTAATAGGACATTTTAGACCATTAAAATTATCATGCAAGAAGATAATTGATGCCATGAACATTAGTAATTTATTCTTTAGAGAGGTGGTAAGGTTGCATGGTTTGCCACGTAGCATAGTGTTGAACATATTATAAAGTTTTTAGGTCATTTTTTGAGGACCTTATGGAAGAATTTGGGAACATAGCTAATTTTTAGTTCAGCATACCAATCATAGATAGATGGATAGACTAAGTTTAGAAACAAAATCCTTTAAAATCCATTAAGATGCTTGGTTGGAGATAAATAAAAGTAATTGTATTTAATCTTAGCGCAAGAGAAGTTTGCTCATGAAATTTTTATGAACAAAAGTGAAAGAATAACATCTTTCCATATTGTACATGGAAACAACCCAATAGGAGTTGCATAATTAATGGAAGTTAATAAAATAGATGACATAACCACAAAAGTAGAATATTATGTAGAGTATATGTGCAAGATACATTAAGAAGTAAAAGAGAAGTTTGAGAAAAATAATTAGCAGTATAAGTGACACATATAAAAGAAGTTTAAAAGCAATAAATTTAAGGTTGGAGAGGTATTGCTATCATATTTGTGCAAGGAGAAGTTTTTGCACGAAACATATAACAAATTGAGGTGGAAAAAATAGGATTGTGCATGATATTGAGGAAGATTTCTACAAATGCAAAAAATATTGAATTGCTTGAAGTCATGGATAGATCTCCTATATTTAATGTTATATATTTTTAAGAGTTTTATTAAGGGAAATATGACAAGGAATAATAATCAAGACCTCATTAACTTGATTGGAGAGTGTAGATACTTAAGAAAGAAATAGAAGAAACAAATGCTATTTTGGACTCTAAGTTTGTCAAGATGACTCTTATTGGTTGGATAATATAGATATTGATCATGATGGACATAATCTAAAATATTTTAACCCAATGTGAGTAGAGTATCACATTATTTTAATTACTTAGGGTGTCTTATGCATGAGCATCCCTAGCTTAAGGTAATATTGCATCACCAAAAACATCAAAGTATGGGTTTTCAATAAAATTCCAACATGGTGCCCATAGTGTGTAGATTGTGTAGGTTATTTGGTTGGAGGATTATGTGGGAGGTTGGAGTTGGCCATGGAAATTCAAACAAGTTTTGGAACTGAGGTAATTTTTGCACAAAGATTTCATAAACATAAGATCAGAGAATACTGTCACATATATGGAGCCATTTAGATAGGGATTCAAGTTTTAACCATTGAGGTTGACCATTGATTCTCATATCCTTAGAAATATATCAAAAAGACACACATCATGCATCCAAGCTTAAGTGAAAAGCACACAACCTTATCAGGGATACATGGTGACTAACATGAGCTGGCATGAATTTGAAGTGACAAATATCACTTTGGAAAACCTATAAAGAGGTGTGATGGGTAAGCCATAAGCATTTTTAGAGAATTTTGAAGACCTGAAGCATTAAGGGTTATTTTTTTCATCCAACAATATAGCAAAGAGTAGGAGAGTGAGGCAAGGAGGTATAAGTAAAATCCATTACAATATCTAGGATAAGCTTGAATTTATAGTTAGATTTTATCTCACATGATAGGAAACTATTGTAATCTATTTGTTCCACTCAAAACATAAGACTTTTGTGCTTCAATCATATGTGTTTGTGTGTTTATTTAGCTACATGGTTGGGTATTTCCCTCATCAAAAACCCCATCTCATAGTGTATGCAATAGACATGAATTTAAATTTGGACCTATTAGTATGAAATCTGACATCATAATAGTCACAAAACAAAAAATAAGGAATTAGGGACACCCCACATAATCTAAATGGGATCATCACACATGGGGCCTAATTTATATAGTGTGATTTTAGTATACTCATGACTACACAATACTATAGTTATGGTAGATCCAAAAAATAAAATATGGTCATGGTAGTTAGAGGACCATATAGCATGTTTTTGGTAGGGGATAAACAAATAAAGGAGGAGAAAAAATGAGAGCTAGGGAAGGCTAAGAAGAAGGACAAGGGCCACCATAAGTCATAAATTATGCCAATAATACCTAATTTAAACCAATTATCGATAAGTATAATAATATCCCAAAAATATGCAAATTAACAACTAATTCCTAGGGGCCATTTTTAGGTGACTACACTTACCACCTGCCATACTATTATAGTCATTTTAACATGATGCCTGTTAATTTCAACCATGTTTTAAATTAACATCTTTAATTATATTCTTACTTAATAATTAATTTTAATTCCTCTTATAATGTGTGTGTGTGTGTTTTTAATTGGTCATATTCAATATAAACAAAGTGATCATCCCATGTGTCAATAACATTCATAATTTAATCTTCAATTATTCTGCCAATATAGCCTTCAGTTTAGCAATTAAATTTTTTTCTCCCCCCCCTCGGTAAAAATGTGAAATGTGGAATATCATAAAATATAACATATAAATTTGAAAAAATAATTATTTTACTTTTTAAAATATATTTTTTGGGGTGATTCTACTCAATTAAAAAAAGTCCCTAACCATTTCAACTATTTTTTGATTAGGGGAAAATAATTATTTTCTAATAGACATTGAGAATGAAGTATTGGAAAATATTGTAAGTTTAACTATAATCTATAGAAAAAAATTATCTTAGACTATCATTATGGTGGCATGTAGTCAGGTCTCGTCAGGTGTTAGACTTGTAGTGGCCATTAATATTTTTCCCATTTTTTGGGTTCAAACTTGTAGATCACATTGAATTTTTGTATGGATTTTGATTTTTATTCAAACCAAAACTCTTTACATCCACCAAAACACAATGAAAATGTAGTCTATGTAAACAAGGACATGCTTAACAATTTTTCTCTATTAAAGTTTGAAGTTGATACCATGTCACTTTCATTTCATATTACCCAATACAAGTAAGGAGAGCCTCACAACACATTGCATGATGTTCTATATAATCTACCCAAATTATAATGTGAATATTTATGGCAATATCTCTTTCATATATTTATGTTCATGTTACCATTTCCTATTTAGTCCATAGTGTACGCACATTTATTTTTTACAGTAATTGGTCCAAAAAGTATGAAGAAGAAGTGGAAAAGTAGTGCATTTTGGTAGAATCAACAACTATCAACACCAATCAAATGAAGGATATAAAATCAAGAGTCTCTAATGAAGAACTAGCAGAAAATAAGGCAATTATGGAAGAAAAGATCATGTGTTAGAGTGGAAACAAGTTTACAAGGAGCTAGTCAACAAAACTTGAAAATAATCACATGTAGAAGATCAAGTGATCAGAAACTAGCATAAAAAATCATTGTATGTTATCAGAATAGAATTTAAATAATTTTTATAGTTTGCACTCACAAATTATTTAAAACCTCCTTCTAAATAAAATAAATAATTATTTTTTATGGAAATATAATTTTTATGTGGTTTTTATAAATTATTTCACAAAGCCTTGAACCTACGACCTCTAGTTTAATAAAATAAATACTTATGATAATATCTTTTTTAGATCTTTATGTTCATGTTCCCATTTCTTATTTAATCCATAGTGTATCCACCTTTTTTTTTTTTGGTAGTAAATTTGTTCAAATAGGAGTAAGAAGAAGTGGAAAAGTAGCACATTTCAAAGGAAGCAACAACAACTAGAGGTACTGATCAGTTGGAGCAGATAAAATGAGATTTATACCTAGCTATGAGATTTGAACCTATGACCTCTTGCTTGATAAAATAACTAGTTATTTTTAGTGGAAATATTTTTTTTGATTTCCTATGATTTTCATAGACATTTGAATCTTTGGCCTTCTACTCAAGAAAATAAATAGTTGTTTTTAGTGGGAAAATCTTGTTTAGTCCAAAAAATATTTCAAAGAGATTTGTATGTGTTTGTTAAATTTAAACTGTTTGCCTCTTGCTTAAGAAAATAAATAAGTATAGTTGACCATCATGATGTGATTGATATTCCATCCACTATTGTATAATTATGTTTTCACTTAAGTTTAATATTGGAGTTGTAGGCAAATACATTGTATTAGGAGTGTGTTCCTATTTATGACTTTCATTCCTAAAAATTTTAAATTCAACATTTTATGGATGATTTTAGAAAATTGTGTCTCTTTACTTTACTAAATTCATTTCCATGTAGTGTTTACACATTTGTGCATCAGGATTTATAAATTCTAGTGATATTTTATCCTTTAACTTCCTGCTTGAAATATTAAATAGTTGTATTATAGTATGTAATGTGTTTTCTAAGACTTGATGGTCCACACACACATATCATCACTAATTAATATTAGTGAATTCAAATGTTACAATAAATCCCAAGGATTAGGTGTTTGCATGATTAGACCTTCAAGTCTTAAAAAGCACGTCGTATAACTATAATACACACACACACACACACACACACACACACACACACACACACACACACACACACACACACACACACACACACACACACACACACACACACACACACACACACACACACACACACACACACACACACACACACACACACACACACATACCTCCTAAGTATAAATCTAGGCCACTTCAAAACTTTTAGACATTAAGTAAATACAAAACATCCACGGTATCCATGTAGGTAAAAATGTCATCAACTAAAGCCACATCACTCTTTATTATATAAAATAGTCTTCATAATATTTTTATGGTCCCCCACAAAATTAAAATTTGATGCTACAATAATGACTTATGTCATATGACTATTTGTGCATTAAAGCAAAGTTTATATTATAACATGCATGTGCACCTTATATGAGTAAGACTTGTCCAATAATTTTGTGAGGGGAGGTTGATAGCATGACACTAGGATGGGTGACACATGTCCACATCATATACAACATTTAACCTTAACCAAAAAGGAAAAAAACTTCAATCTTGTTCATGTGAATAGTGGTAACAAAAATCATGTTGTTCATAGAGAAGTCATGGGGTCGTGGGTATCAATTCAAACATCAAAGATAAAATAAATTATAATTAAAATTTATTATGGAAATCCTTTTCTCATGTTGATATAATTCCTTTAATTATTATGTGTTAAATATCCTCAGTTCACAGAGTCATAGAATCCACTCAGAGTGTTCCTAGTGTAGATACCTAAATTTGGTCATGCTACTTGACAATGCTAATTATTAACACATCTTAGACCACTTGACTTACGTGACTCTTATTCACCATTAATCTAATATATTTATCTATATGTGAGTTTTACCCCTTAGTTTTTCATCATTACTACTTAGAATTTCTAATTCAAAGCTTAAACTATATTATGTCATCTTTAAGATAGTTCTAATCTCAGGACAATAGTCCTAGATTCTAGGATAGGTCCACTCTAGGAAGATGGGTCCACTTCCAATAACTAGTACACCTATAATAGCCTCATCCCCATGCCATTTAATAGCTAATTTTCAAATTCTAAATATTCATTTGGGCCTTCCTGCACATTTCATAATGTCATCTAAAGGAAAATTTTCAAAGGTTTCACTATATAAGCAAATCAAAATCTCATTTCAAATGGACTTCAGAACTATTTGGCATATATATTTTACACTATTACATACTGATAAATTCCATCCTATTCTTTCCAAATTCAATACCAGTTACCAATATTAGTCTCAAATCAAGTCTAAATCATTTCAAATCAAGTCAAGAGCTAACATTGTCAAGTATCAAAGCCAATTTTATATTTGTATGCATATAGTCAAGGAGCATAATTGCACAATCATTCTAGGGGGAAAACTAATTGTGGCTTGATTCCATACTTAGATTATCTAGATACATAGGAAATTTTCAATCATCAAAGCGGATGATCGGGGTTGGTTTAACCCATTACATTCCCCATATTTTTGTAGGTTTCAATCTCTCAAAAGTACCCCTAGGGTTTCCAAATAAATGAAAAGGAAAACAACTATTTGTGTGACATATAAAAGATTTTAATATCTTAACCCTATTAGCAATAATAGGTACAAGTGGTACAATAATTATAATTTTATCATATTCAACTCAAACAAGTCTATAATCAAAGGACATGACTAGCCTATGTTATTGTCCATGGAGTGTAAACTTGTCCAAGAATATTCATATATCCTACCTCTAGATCTAAGTCATCACAGTCTTGTCTTTCAATATTTCTCATTGTCAAATATTAGTTACAATCAACTAGAATCAAAAAAGTTAAATATATTATATTTGGTTGTACTTACTATTTTTAGCATATACCACTTATTGATTTCAATTTTAATATAAGTCAATTCCACTTTTACATTAAAAATCATGCTCAAATGTCATATATTACAATCTAAATATATCTATTAAGTTTTATACCTATTACACAACATTCATTTATTAATTCAAAGATAGGATGAAACATTTTGGTGAATGTGTAAATTTTTAAGCATTGTTTTTTTATTTTTATCCTAAGGTTTTAGATTAATTTTTGATTTATTTACACTTTTTTTTTTTTGGTTGGTTTTCAATTTCAATTTTATTTTCTTTTCTTTTTGTACAATTATGTTCTAGAAGTTATAAAACTGAAAGGGCTATTGTTCTAGGTAAATCAATCATAAGTTTTACCTAATTTGTGGTTGAGGGGTGTTGTTTCAATAGTCAATCCATTAGACAACACTATATAGAGAATTTAGTTTTCACGTACCTCATGGTATACTAGAAACACATAAGGTTTTTTTAGGCATATGAATCCTTTTATCCATTTAGTCTTATAGTGCACTAGTAAGTGGTTAGCTCTAAAAATTTACTCTCAACGCACACTAAAGATAGGATAGTGTGACTATGGGATGGTGTAATACTTTGTAGTTAATGCCCTTTGTGCCTTGTTCACTATTTTATGACTAGGATCAGTATGTTTAAAATCATACAAACTAAACACAACCTACCAAGTTATACCTTTAATGGTATTTGCAAGTTCATAAATTAAAAAAATGTAAGGGCTAAAATGAATAATGCACAATCTCAAGCCTTACTTAACTCATATTGATGTAATAAAAAATCATGCCATGATGTCCCTAATATACAAGCACCAGTACAATTTTTTTTCTAAAATTCAAGTATGACTTGGAAACAAGAACAATGGTACATTTTAAAAATTACAAGGCATACTACACACCCTATTGATGGACTTGTCATGATTGTTGAGACTGATAAAGTTAATACAGAGTAATCAAATGAAATTAATGATAAATTATTCATTGAATATCTTAACATCAATAAAAAAATCAATAAATTACAATACATTGCAAGAGATGAAAAAATAAATTAACTCAAGATTCTACTTTCACTTTAGGTGTTCCAGTTCCTACTATTACTTCTATTCCTATATCAACAGCTTCAATTACATGTATGACACCATTCTTAGGTATGGGTGCATCATAAGGTTTATAACATATTAATATTCCTATTTTTATGTAGGAATCATACACACCTCCTATGATTACTATGCATGTTCCATCACCAACATCACCTAATGTAACTTGTTTTGAAAAAACTATCATAGCCTTGTATGTAAAGGAGTTATAATTAGAGCAAGGTTTCTCTAGAGCTAGTCACTCAATTGATTCCCATACATTACTTCCTAATCATTTGGCACATGAGATATCCTCTTACCCATTACCAAAAATCTTTGTATCTCCTAAGTTAACACTCTATGAAGGTAAAGGTGATCCAAAACAATATCTTTGATCATTTTATGCAACATACTTAGATATGCATACAATGACAAATTATTAACCAAGTTATTTTTGAGAATCATCAAATACTATTTTTTATGATGGTTTTATGATCTTCCACTTTAATTAATTAAATCATTTAACCATTTGAAAAATCAATTTTTAGCACGCTTATTTATCATCATTGGTGAAAAACTAACTTATGTGAAAATTGTCAAACTCAAGCAAGGGTCCAATGAGCTAATCAGTGAATATGTTATTTGATACAAAACTATGCTATCTAAGATGAAAATTTCTATGTAGGTAATGAGTTACAATATATCTCCACACAAAGTTTCCTACCACCACTCAATGAGTCTATCATGTTAAAAAAAAATCAATTTTTTCAATGAGTTATGCTATAAGTTCATAGTTTTGAGCAAACTCAAGTATGCACCAAATGCGCCATCTACTTCAAATATTAAGTTTGAAAAAAAATTAAACTACAAGGTCAAATCTAATGAAATCGATAATGAAACATAAGCAACAATCAATGTTAATGCAGTATCACAACAAAAAATAAGATTCAATTGAAAACTCCACTAAGGAGATAATTCTCAAATTTACCATGACCTCCTCATGTCTTGTTACATAAATTATTTGACTACAATCTCATATCTTTCACACCACCATTAGATATTGATATGACTAAGACTTAATGTAAGTGATTCGATAACAACACATATTGTGACTATCATAGATATATTAGGAATTATACAAACAAGTGTTATATGATAATACATAAGATACGAGATCTTATCAATGACAATACTATTAAGTTAAGCACACCCATAAAGGAGGCTAGGCTACAACAAAATGGCAATGCAAAGTTCAAAATATTCAACAATCTATTTCCAAATCATGGCATAAAGAAATTTAGAGGTATTGTTGATAATTTTGCCCCACAAAAAGATTTATGTTGCTTAGAGCAGTTCAAAAAGGGACAAGCAGAAAACTTTGGGTTTTCACAAGAATTTCAAAGACATAATTCCTTCAAACTTTTTGTCCAAAGGAATTGTGCAAGGCAAAATGGTCCTTTATAATAACCTCAAATGTCTCTTACCTTTTGTGAAAAGTTTGAAGGTCAAGGTCTTTTCAAATTTTTCATAGGAATAAGGATCAAACATTTTTTCAAAGGGCATTTTTAAAGACAGTGGATCCAACTTTTCTAAAGGGTTCTTTCCTTCAAAAAAGTCCATTCACAGAAATCCAAAGGGTCACAAGGAGAAAATCCTTTGGGCAAGTGGTATATTGCAATTTTTCCAAAGGGCTAAGTCTATTTTAGAAAGGGCCATTTTTAGAAACTTGAAGGGTATCTACCCTTCAGGAAGGTTCAAAACAAAAAATTTGAGGGTTTATTTTAACAAAGCCTATAGGGCTCTTCCTTTCAAGAAAGTTATTATCAAGAAAAGGGAAAAGGCATTTGCAAAAAGTCTGAAGGGTTTGTACCCTTCAGAGAAGGCATTTTATGGAAATTTGAAGGGTACATGCCCTTTGGAAAAAGGGCATTTTAGAAGGCCGAAGGGCCATTGTCAAATTCCAAAAGGACATTACAAAAAACCTGAAGGTATCTACCCTTTGGGAAAGAAGACAAAAAAATGATGAGGGAACATTTTGAAAAAGTTGAAGACCTAATTCCTTCAGACTTTTTTTTTGAAGGAATGGTTTAAGGGAATGTCCAAAGGATTTCCAAAGGGTAAGTCACTTGCAAAGAGGTAGAAAATAAGATAATTCCTTTGGAATTTTTGTCTAAAGGAAAAGGAAATGAATAAAATGAAGGTTGCAAACAAAAATTCTAAAGGAATTCCTTCAAAAAATTTGTCCACAACCTTCATCTTGTTCCTTTCCTTTTCCTTCGGACAAAAAATCCAAAGGAATTATCTCCTCTTCTGCCTCTTTTCAAGTGACTTACCCTTTGTAAATCCTTTAGGAATTCCCTTAAACCATTCCTTAAAACAAAAAGTCTGAAGGAATTAGGTCTTCAACCTGTTCAAAATGTTCCCTCATCATTTTATTTGTCTTCTTTCCCGAAGGAAAAGCAAATGAACAAGATGAAAGTTGTGGACAAAAAGTTCGAAGGAATTCCTTCAGACAAATTATCTGAAAGAATTCCTTTGAAAGACAAGGTTACATAAATGAACGAAGGGATGAGAGATAATTCCCATGGATAATTTGTCTATGGGAAAATAATAAATTCAAAAATCCTGAAGATATGTTTCCTTCAGACTTTTTGTCTGAAGGAAAAAGACAAAAATAATCTGAAGGAAAAGACAGAGGAAAAATAAGGGAATGGACCAAGAATATAGCCATGGACAATTTTTCTAAGGAAATATTGACAGTGGGAATAGAATAGATAGCAATGGATAGGAGCCCAAAAACCAAAAAAATTTCATGGGAAGAAATAGAGCGAAAGTCTGAAAGAATGCATGAATGAAGACAAGTGCTCAGAAAGAAGAACTAGACAGAATTCCTTTGGAATTTTTATCTAAAGGAAATACGTAAAAATCCCAAGACAAATACAAATAGTAAGACATGAAAATAAATGAAGAACTAGAAAATTCAAGTCATGTCAATAACCAATAAAATATGAACTCATTTTACAGCATGCAAAGTGGTCCAAATAGGAT
The DNA here is from genome assembly GCA_037957365.1 of Torreya grandis. Taxonomy (NCBI): domain Eukaryota; kingdom Viridiplantae; phylum Streptophyta; class Pinopsida; order Cupressales; family Taxaceae; genus Torreya; species Torreya grandis. The sequence goes on from JARHVA010001077.1 coordinate 1,822,643, forward strand.
TAGACATGTCTATGTGTAACTGTTTCAAACACTACACCTTCAGTTCTAAAAATGGAGACTTATTTGCATGAAGGACACAAGTTTTTTGATTCCTTTCAAACATTTCAATAATTCAAGTGGATTTCTATATTCAATTTTGGAATTGATTTCATGCAAAGGGGAGCCTTTCAAATGTTCTAGCAACTCAAGAAGAGTTCTATATTTGGAGATTGGCGTAGTTTTCCATGTATGGAATAGATTAGTCCAAAATAGGCCCACCTTCCATTTTCAATGCCAAAAGGTTTTTCATGCAAGATAAAAGACAAGAAAAGACAAATATAGAAGGCTTTGTTATCTTGCCATAATAGAAATTAGACTTGGGTTGAAGTGAGAGTTGTCCTCTTCTATTTTTCAATGCTAACCTCTTGGTTGTTGTATATTTTTCTATAGAAGCTAGTTTTTCAACCATGAAGTATATCCCTCTTTTGGCAAGATCAAATTTTACCAAATACTAAGTTTGTAACCTTTCTTCAAATTAATATGACTATTTTTATTTTCTAGAATGTTATTATAGTGTGTTAATGTCAGTGATTTGCATAAGTGATAAGATTTCTCTTCCTTATCAAGTCTTGATTCTTACCTCCTAGCATAGTTGATCAGTTTATATAGGTAATGTTCTATGTTTTATGTCTCTTGGCTGAGTTTATAGTGGATATAAGTGGTTGGTTAGTGCCTTAAATTAGACCTATTCTTTCATTTCCCTCAAGCTTGGATCACCAGATAAAACCTTTTCATGAAATACTTATGCATATTAGTCAATTAGAGTTGAAAGTTTAGCCCTTTTTTTGTCTAAATCAGTGTTCTTAGGATCTCAAATTGAGTGGATCAATCAAAAAATATAGGTGTATCACCATCATTAGATAGGATTTTTGTTCAAATTTATCTCTCTTTTCCTAGTAGTTTGTAGCGTATAGAAAAGATCCTAATTTATACACCAAAGGGAGCTAGACCTTATAATCTATATATTCAATCCACTGATTAGGCTACCCATAGCCTAGGATTATTTCCATGTTTGATTAGATTGTGAAGGCCTAAAACTACCTTCATATGGGTGCAAGTTTGATTGACAATAGTTTTTGGCATGCCCAGTTGGACCATAAAGAAGTCTTTGCATATCTGAAGTAACTTTGGAGATGAGGAGAAGCATTTATAGTAGAAGAGAATATTTATCTTCATCATAAGCTAAAGATTCTTCAAGTTGCAAAGTTTATAGTATCATTTAGGTAGTTCTTTCATGCCAAAGGTTACCACAAGGTTAACAAGCAAAGGTATTCCTTTTGAATTTATATCTTATAAGAGATCAAAATTTAGGAGGGCAAAACCATATCCTATAAAATAGTATTTGCCTCCTGGTCATCCTATCGTTCTTAGCACTACAATCCCCACTATCCAAATGGCCATCAAAAACTAGGCGTTTACTCCATTCAATCAAGGTAGCTGATTGAATTTAACCTAGTTTGATTATATTCCAGTGTCTACCCTCAAGAGTATCCCAATCTTCTCAAGAGAAAATCAAATAAACCCTATTGAGCATATCCAAGATGTGGTTAATCTCTGTTCAGTCTATAATTTTATTGAGGATAATGTTGTTATTAGATTGCTTATTACTTCCTTCAAAGGAAAAGTATTGTAATGGTATAGAAACCTTCCACTAAAATCCATTTCCACCTGGGATGAATTGGGTTCAGTGTTAGTAAATAAATTTGAGGACAAATCTGATCATCTATCTTTAGTTGAGCAATTAACCACGATAACAAGGGCTCCTCATGAGTTCATGTCTAATTTTAACCTCAGATTCTAAAATACATGGACCAGAATACTTGTTTTGGTAAGGCCATCCTCTGAATATGCATTTTTGTACTATTTAAAATCCCTTAATTTTGACATTAGTGTGATGATATAGTCAATGGGTTGTACTACCTTGCCAGGTGCTTATGAGGTTGTAATAAGGGTAGAAAATAGTTTGATACAAGCTAGTAAGCTTTTTCCAAGACCTCTAATACCTATATTTCCATAAATAAGTTCCATACTATCCCCTCAAATTCCTCAATTTCCACCCTTAGCTCCTATTCTACCACCCCAAGCTCAAATTATAGGCCCTAATAGTCAAGCTAGTGAGATAGGAGAGTTGAAAAGTTTGCTACAATCCTTTGGAAATGAAATATTTTAACTCAAAAGGAAATAATTTTAGTCAAATAGGCCCTATCAACAATAAAATCAAAACACCTATTAACCCTTCAAAGATCAAAGGCCTCCTTATCAAGGTTTTAGAGAGAATAGACCACCTTATAGGCACAAGGAACCATAACACTAGATAAGCCATACATTGCCCTTGATTCTAATGTTCCTTTCACTTTAAAGGCCATTGTTCCCACCCCACCTCAAGATAACATGATGCAAGAATTAGGTTGATAGTCCTCAAATCTCAATGATGCTCAAAACCAAGCCTTGGTATCATTGAACATCATTATGCCACAAATGACACAAGAAGACTTTTCTTTTCAAGAAGGTCAATACCAAGATACAGGTTTGACATCACAAGGAAAAAATCAACAAGTTCAAGGTTAGCCTGATGCCATAGATGTAAATTGGCAAGTAGATGATCATGTTGCTTTTACTCAAGGTGTTGAAACTAACAATTTAAGTGGTCAAGTTACAGCTGTAACTAGAGCTAAAAGAAGAGCCATTAAAGAGGCTCAAAAGGTAAAAAATGCTACAATTACTCTTAGGATTTTTTTTAATATTACAAAAGATCAACTTATTATCCCTATAACACTAAAAAATTAGAATATAGAGGTTGGTAAGGTTCATCAACTACATCTAGTTTGCGAGTAGCCAGTGCTCCAAAAAGTATAGCCAAAGGTTAGTGGATCTCATTTCAATATAGTGGATCAAATAAAGAAATATAATATTAGCATTAGCATGTGGGATTATCTTTTCATTCCAAGACAAAAGGATAAGCTCATCCAAGAGCTTTCAGCTCTTAAATTATCTCCAAAATCAGTTGAGAAAGAAGGGGTTGTCTTGGCCAATTCAGATTAGCCAGCTAACCAATAGGTATAGCAAGAAAATAAGATGGGAAAGGTGGAAAAAACTTAGGTAAAATAAAATAAAACTCCTCATTTCTACCTTTATTTGATAGTAGGTGATACTTTGGTTCATAACTATATGGTGGATAGTGGAGCTAGTAGTACAGTCATGCCTAAATAGATTGCAGACAAGTTTGGACTTGTTTATGAGCCAAATAATAAAAGAGTATTGAAATTGGATCGATCACCAACAAATATGGTAGGCATCATCAAGGATCTAAAATCAACATTACATACATGTCCCAATGTTACTATTTAGTAGGATATTATTGTGGTAGACTTACCTCCCTACTTTGCTATGTGCCTTTCAAGAGATTTCACCTCAAAGATTGGGGGATATTTGTCATCTGATTAGACTTAATTTTTTTTCAAAACCATGTATGGTACTAAGATAATAATTTATTATGAGCCTATTACATATTTTCATATGGAACCATATATGCCAAGTGTTTTAAATACTAACTATATCATCTCAGATGAAGTACTAGAAGTTAGTGAAGTAGAAACTGAACCACCTTTGGATGGAGTTCCAGATTAGTTCCATGATGAGTTGTCTTCTACCTTGCATGGGCATGATCCCTACAAGATGATTGTAGAAGAAAGACTTGGTGTGTATTTTCTTCATGAGAATGATGCACTAATTCCAACCATGGTCAAAGAAGATGAGTCTAATGAGGGTTTGTGTCAATTATACTTTGAGGGATCAAGGAATAAGAATGGAACCAACACTAAAATGATGTTGGTTTTTCCAAAAAAATAAAGGTATTTATTTTCTATTAAATTTTAGTTTGGCTATTCAAACAATGTTGATGAGTATGAAGCACTACTTCACATTTTACAGTGGGCTAGGAAGATGAAAGTTAATTCCTTCCAAGTTTTTGGAGATAGTGAACTTGTAGTTCACCAAGTAAGAGGTTTAAATGTATGCAAAAAAAATTTGATTAAGTCTTACAAGGATAGAATTTGGGATTTAATTGAATATTTTTAGTCTTTTAACATTCAGGCAATACCAAGAGATAAGAATAAACATGTTGATAGGTTGGTTGTTAGTGGGGCATAATTTAGTATCCTAGCTGATGTGAAAAATAAAAAAAATCAGTCACATATAATGGTGGTTATAAGGTATTCTATTCTAGATAATCATGAGAATTGGTAGGTTTTCAAAGATGACTATTAAATTATGAGATTCTTGCACGAAGAGGCCGAGTTTTCTTCAAAAAACCAATCAAAACACTTACAGCAGTATGGTGATCAAATTATGCAACTAAAAATGAATAATCTACCCAAATTATTAGTCACACTTGAGAACATTTTTAGTGGTGATTATGAGCTAAGGAAATAGAAGTCATCTTTATCAACAAAGCAAGAGCATTATGCTAATGTAGAGATTATAGCTGGTAAGAGTTTGAAGTTGGGTAAGGTATATGCTCCTTCATAAAAGAAAGCTTTCATTGAGTTATGCATGAGTTTTATTGATATATTTGCATGGCAGTATAGTGATCTCAAGGTATTTGATTCAAGTTTGGATCAACACACCATTGAGTTAGAGGAGGAGACTAAACTAGTACGATAAAGACAAAGGCCCATCAACCCAAAGCTTGAACCTTTGATGAGATTTGAGCTTCACAATCTCATAGAATCAGCTATTATATTTCCAATCAAGCACTTAACTTAGGTGGAAAATCTTATTATGATATGAAATAAAAATGGTGAGATTCATTTGTGTGTTAACTTCCATGATTTAAACAGGTCTTCACTTAAAGATAATTATCCATTGCCATCAATGGAACAAATTTTATAGCTTGTTGCAGGTTTAGAGAGGTTTTCTTTGTTGGATGGATATAGTGGCTAAAATTAGATTTTGGTCAAAGAGGAAGGCCAATTTAAGATAGCCTTCACAACTAAGTGGGGGACATTTGCATACAGAAATATGTCATTCAGTTTATCTAATGTTGGAGCAACCTTTTAGAGAGCCATAGATATGTCATTCTAAGGCCTTCTCAATAGGTTTGTACTTTTTTATTTGGATGATATAATAGTTTTTTTAAATAATTCATAAGATCACATGGTTCATCTTGATCAGGTATTTGAAAGGTGTAGGTAATTTAGGGTATATCTAAATCCCAAAAAGTGTGTTTTGTTGGTTCATGAAGGTAAGCTTCTTGGACATGTTATTTCAAAGTATGGTTTAAGCATAGATGTTGAAAGGATTCAATCCATTCTTGCACTTTCCTTGCCTAAGTACAAAAAGGCTTTTCAAAGTTTCTTTGAGAAAATCAATTTTATAAGGAGATATATTTCAGATTTCACCATTTTACCTAAGCCACTTAAAGCCATGATAAAGAAGGATCAAAGCTTTAGTTTTCCCAAAGAAGGAATAAATAGTTTTGAAGATATTAAAAGTGCCATAGCTAGTGCTCCTACGCTTATAAATCTAGATTTCACAAAGGATTTCATTTTGTATACATATGCTAACATTGACACCATTTCAGGCATTTTTATGCAATAAAACTATGAGGCTTTAGAGAAGCCAATAGCTTTCTTCAGCCAAGGCTTGGAAGAGTATGAAATAATGTATTATTTTGTTTAAAAGCATGTCCTTTCAGGTATAATATCTCTTAATAAGTTTAAACACTTGTCTAATAAAAAGATACATTTAATGGATTCCCATCTAAGCATTAAAGAGTTCCTTTTGAACAAAGATATAAATGAGAAGAGAGTTGGTTGGATAACCAAGGTAATGGAATATGATGTGGAATTTAATGTCACAAATATTATTAGAGAAAAAATACTTTGTGAGCATCTAGTTCAAGACTTGCAATAGGCTAATGAGCTTGTTTTGGTGTCAAATGATGAAGAGGTTGCAGTTGGTCATACCTCACTTTCCAGTTGGTTTAATGACTTGGTAGGTTATCTCCAACATGATATTTATCCCTCTCATCTAATTGCTTCAAAAATAATATATTTCAGGTTGCAGTCAATTCCATTTTTGCTTATTGATGGTGTGTTGTTCAAGAAATATATCAATGGCATGTTGCTAAGATGTATACAGCCAAGTCAAACATAGAGATTGCTTGAATAATTCCATGATGGAAATGGTGGAGGACATTTTTCTATAAGAACTATATCCCTTAAGATCATGAGAGGTGGGTACTATTGGCCTACTATATTTGATGATTGCCATGCATGGGTTAGAAAGTACAAATAGTGTGCTATGTTTGTAGGAAAACTAAAGCTTGTAGCCTTACCTCTTTAGCCAATTATGGTAGATTCACCCTTTGTCTAATGGGTATTAGAATTTAATGGCCTCATTAATCCTCCTTCAAGTTCAAGACATGAATGTAATTTAATTGTTACAAATTACTTCATACGTTGGACAAAAGTATTGGCATTGAAAAAAGCAAATGAAACCAATGTTCTAGATTTCTATGAAGGTTTGATTACTAGATTTAGAGTTCCTTCAACTATTATTTTTGATAATACAATGGATTTTGTGGGATCTAGGATTAGTCAATGGGCTGTCTAACATGGAATTTGCCTTAGCACTTCATCAAACTATTATCCACAAGGTAATGACCTTACTAAATCTATGAATAAGAACCTATGGAGGATCATAAGGACTATTGAAGACAATAAGAGGTCATGGCATCTCAAACTAAATTCATCTCTATGGGCCGATAGGATCACCTACAAAAGATCAATAGCCAACTCTCCATATAAACTGGTATATGGTAAGGAAGCAAGGATGCCCATTTCTCTTGAGTTTCCTGCTTTAAAACTAATGCATCAGATTTAGTTGTTGGAGAATGAGCCTATGAAAATTAGGTATATTGAGATTATGGGGTTATAAGAGACAAGAAATCAGTCCATGCTAGACATGGAAATTCATCAAGCATAGGTAAAGAGAACTTTTGACAAAGGAGCTTCTTCATGAAGTTTCAAAGAAGGAGATTTGGTCCTCAAGTGGGATGAGGATTGAGCTAAACCAAGAAGGCACACAAAGTTTAATTCCTTTTGAAGTGGACCATACACATACTCCAATTGTAAATCCCACAATGCCTTCTAATTTGCATAGATGGATGGTTAGGAGCTTCCAATCCTAGTCAATGGGAAACATCTGAAATATTGCCACTAAAGAGCAAAGCTTCTTGTACATAGCTAGTTTGTTTTGTTTTCCTCCATGTGTTATTTAAGCACAGTAGTTTGTTTTGTTCAAATAACTGTTTGTTTACACATTTGCTTTGCTTGGTTAGGTTTTTCTATTTTCTTGTGTTTCCCTTCTTATATTTAAGGATGAAGGTTACTAAATGTTTGGTCAAAGTATATTTGAATTCATGGACAAGGTTTACCATTATTTTTGTGAGTTCAATATCATGTTTATGGTCTGAGTTCTCAAGCATAACAGGCATGCTTCCTAGTTGAGTTGCCAGAATGTTGATAATTATGCCCCATCAGAAGGTTTATGTTGCTCAGAGTAGTTCAAAAAGGGACAAGTAGAAAACTTTGGGTTTTCACAAGAATTATGAAGACATAATTCCTTCAAAAAATTTATTCGAAGGAATTGTGCAAGGCAAAACGGTCCTTTGCAATAACCTGAAAGGTCTCTTACCTTTTGTCAAAAGTCTGAAGGGCAAGTTCTTTTCAAATTTTCCATAGGAATAAGGATCAAACACTTTTTCAAAGGGCATTTTCAACGACATTGGACCTTTCCAACTTTTTCAAAGGGTTCTTTCCTTCAAAAAAGTCCATTCGTAGAAATCCGAAGGGTCAGTGGGAGAAAGTTCAAAGGGCAAGTGGTATATTGAAATTTTGTCAAAGAGTTAAGTCAAATTTAGAAAGGGCCATTTCTAGAAACCTGAAGGGTATCTACCCTTCGAGAAGGCTTAAAACAAATAGTCTGAGGGTTCATTTTAAGAAAGCCCACAAGGCTCTTCCTTTCGAGAAAGTCATTATCAAGAAAAGGGAAAAGACATTTGCAAAAAGTCCAAAGGGTTTGTGCCCTTCAGAGAAGGCATTTTATGAAAAGCCAAAGGGTATAAGCCCTTTGAAAAAAGGGCATTTTAGAAGGCCAAAGGGCTATTATCAAATTTTTAAAGGACATTACAAAAAACCCAAAGGGTATCTACCCTTCAGGAAAGAAGAAAAACAAAATGCTGAGGGAACATTTTGCAAAGGTTAAAGACCTAATTTCTTTAGACTTTTTGACTGAAGGAATGGTTCAAGGGAATTTCCAAAGGTTTTCCAAAGGGTAAGTCACTTGTAAAGAGGTATAAGAGAAGATAATTCTTTCATACTTTTTGTCCAAAGGAAAAGGAAATGAACAAGATGAAGGTTGTGGACAAAAAGTTCGAAGGAATTCCTTCACATAAATTGTTCAAAAGAATTCCTTCAGAAGACAAGGCCAAAGAAATGAATGAAGGGATGAGAGATAATTCTTGCAGACAATTTATCCATGGGAAAATGACAAAGTCAAAAATCCTGAAGATATGTTTCCTTCAGACTTTTTGTCTGAAGGAAAATGACATAAATAATCCAAAGGAAAAGATAGAGGAAAAAAATGGAATGGACCAAGCAAATAGCCACAAAAAATTTGTTCAAGGAAATATTGATAGTGGGAATAGCATTGATAGAAATGGATAGGAGCCCAAAATCCAAAACAATTACATGGGAAGAAACAAAGCCAAAGCTTGAAAGAATGTATGAATGAAGATAAGGGCTCAAAAAGAAGAACAAGATAGAATTCCTTCAAAAAATTTGTCTAAAGGAAATAGGCGAAAATCCCAAGACAAATACAAATAATAAGACATGCACAAAAATGAAGAACCAGAAAATGCAAGTCATGTCAATAGCCAATAAACAAATGAACACATTTTACAGCATGCAAAGTGGTCCAAATAGGATTAGACATATCCAAGTGTAATCATTTCAAACATCACACCTTCAGTTCTAAAAATGAAGACTCGTTTGTGTGAAGGACTCAAGTTGTTTGACACCTTTCAAACATTCTAGCAGTTTAATCAAAGTTTTAAATTTGATTTTGGCATTGATTTCATACAAAGGGAAGCCTTTTAAATATTCCAACAGCTCAAGAAGAGTTCCATATTTGGAGATTGGCGTAGTTTTCCATGTATGGAATAGATTAGTCCAAAATAGGCCCACCATCCATTTTCAATGCCAGAGGGTTTTTCATGTAAGACAAAAGATAAGAAAAAACAAATTTACAAGGATTTGTTATCTTGGCATAATAGAAATTAGACTTGGGTTGAAGTGGGAGTTGTCCTCTTCTTCTATTTTTCAACAACAACCTCTTGGTTGTTGTATATTTTTCTATATAAGTTGGATTTTCAACCTTGAATTGTATCCCTCTTTTGGAAAGATCAAATTCTACTAGAGATTGAGTTTTTAACCTTTTTTTAGATTAATTGAAGGATTGTTTTTATTTTATAGAATGCTAGTATAGTGTATTCATGTCAGTGATTTACATAAGTGATAAGATTTCTCTTCCTTGTCAAATCTTGATTCTTACCTAGCAGCATAGTTGATCAGTTTACAGAGGTCATGTTTTGTTTTTGATGTCTCTTGGCTGAGTTTATAGTGGATATACATCATTGGTTAGTGCCTTAAAACAAGCCTATTCTTTCATTTACCTCAAGTTTGAATCACGAGATAAAACCCTTTTGTGAAATAATTATGCATATTAGTCAATTAGAGTTGAAATTTCAACCCTTTTCTTGTCTAAATCAATGTTCTTAGGAACTCAAATTGAGTGGATAAATCAAAAAATATGGGTGTATCACCATCATTAGATAAGATTTTTGTTCAATTTTCTCTCTCTTTTCCAAGTATTTTGTAGCATAGAGCAAATATCCTAATTGATACACCAAAGGGAGCTAGCCCTTATAATCTAGAGATTTAATCCACCGATTGGGTCTCCCACATCTTAGGATTATTTTCATGTTTCAGTGGACTATGAAGGCCTGAAAATACCTTCATAGGGGTACAAGTTTGACTAACAACAGGTACATCTACTTATAATGTGAATTATCCTCATATGACATAGGGGCATCCAATATATGGTATTATTGATACGTTTATAGGTGTATCAACACCATGTCCCATGATGACATTTGATGACAATGAGATTGTTGATGATAATTTAGATAGACATGCATTCTCTATTAAATATTACATCAGCAAACAATCCATGCATAGTGTTGTGATCGAGAATGGGATAAGTAAAAACACATGTATAATGACACTTCTTCACATTCTTGGGTCCATAAAACAATATTTTACAAGATACATCAAAAATAGTCAAAGCATTCGATTGACATGCATAGAATACTCTAGGTCATATAGTGATACCTCTCCAAGTCAGTTCAATAACATTCATTATTCCATTCCTAGTCTTACCAAGCATAAATATATTTTCTATGTTATTAGGATACCCTTGGATATGAAAACACTACATAGTGATATCTACAATACATTGATGTCTCAAATATATCCATTATATTCAAGTGATCAAACTTATAATAATTTGAAATGAACACCTATTGTAGGCTAGAATTTCACCTTTTGTGGGAGAGTTTCTCAAGCTCTCTCAATCCTAGCTACAAGCATTGGGACAACCTCAGGATGTGGGTATCTTGTCTTGAGGTTGAGCCTCTAATATTTTTAATGAGGTTAGTTCCTTAGATGCTGCACTTCAGCTCTCATTTCCCATGATAAAATCTAATACTAAGGAAAAGGGATAGGAAAATAATATAAAAAATGGAAATCTAAGCTAAGGTAGGTGATGCACCAAAAGAGAGTGATCCACATTCAGACTGGGAACCTTAGTAACTACTACTGAACTTTAAACAAGACAAGTCTAGTTGATCCTATTTCAGAGCTACAAGCAGAGTAGCTATGTGGAGGTCAAAGAGGAAGGTACACTTTGAAGGGTAGGAAGAAATACTTTTGTAGGAGAGACACTGTGACTCATAATGCTTCAAAAAGGCACCAAAGGCTAACACATCACATGACCTATAAGAAACCAAGAAAACTAAAGTGAGGTGCATAGAGAAATCATAGATGATGAGGAAAAAGATACATTCTGTTCAACAAAAATTAGAAATTTGTTTTGTATTGAATCAAGAGAGTGTTACAAGGAAATTTTGACAAAATGCCTCTATCACCAGTTTAGGGATCCTTATTAAGGCCTAGAAGCCTGTATATATAAAATAAAGGGGATGAAAGAAGAGGGGGCCTATATGAGAGGATGGATAAGGGGGTCATAAATGATCAAGATCTTTTTTGAAATTTCTTTTAATCCCTAAATCTATCAACTCTCCTTTGTCACCATGATAAGCCCCCATACTTGTGTACTTGGTAGTGTCATGATTGACCCTATTTTGAGTGATAGCTTATCGAGAACATGACCAAAAGCATGGATCTACATATTCATTCAATCCGCTCACCCACTTTATACAAGTGGGTGTGAACAACTCTTTTGTTTCCTTCAAAAGCTTTAATGATGGGGTCTAGTTCTTATTTCCATCTTGGTTCAACTTAAGTCATCTTTACCTCTATTATGTTTTCCTTAGTCATTTGGTCCTTTATGTCATTGATCTACTTGGTTTCACTGACCCCACTTGTGTATTGACTCCATTGGATTTGAATGTATGATCAATCATGAGCCCTTGGATCCTTCTCCTAACTTGTTGACATGTTCCATTTCTTTCCACATGTCAAATTTTGGAATCCCCTAACCATTTGACTTATTTTTCTCCATCAATCTAGGTCTATGTGATCTTGACAAGTGTCCACTCTTTATTTGTTGTTTTCCTTACTGCTTACTACTTACCTACTTATTTCTTTAGGCTTCTCATTGCTCACTGCTTGCTTCAAACTTATCATTCCTTACAACTTTCTTCTTTTTGGACCACTTTTTTACAAAAATTTTTGTCTTTGAACCTTTTCCCTCATATTTTCTCAAATAATAAATTCTCAGAATGCTTTCCCAAAGCTTATTCTTCCGAATAAATTCCATTGACATTTTTCCTAAGTGCCTTTTACAACCTTCCCAAGCCATTTGAATCCAACAACTACTTCTTTGAGGCCATTGCTTTGCTTTACAGTTGGTCTTTTGACTTTATGCAAGTGTCCTTTCCAAAGGGAAAGTACCCTTCAAAAATATGCTAAGTGTCCTCTTCTAAAGGGTAACTACCCTTTGGACTTTTACAATGATCCTTTCACCCTTTCTGAATGTGCCCTTAGCCTTCTTGAATTGGACTCCCCAAAAGGAAATGGACATTCAACTTTATTGAAATGATCCTTATCGAAAGGCAGATACCCTTCAGGATTTTGTAATTGATCCTTTTCTAAAGGGATTCCACCCTTCAAAAAAAATTGAATGGTCTTTTCTTTAGTAAACTTCCTTCAGACAAAAGGTCTTAAGGAATTCTTTCCTTTGAAAATTGCCCCTCGGAGATCCAAACAAACCCTTCGAAAAAAATGTAATAGTCTTTTCTTCATAAAAAATGCCTTGCCCTTTTGGAAAAGTCCTTTAGAAATTTTGAAAATGGACCTTCCGAAAGGAACATATGCCCTTCAGAAAATTTGAAAAGGTACCTTTCAAAAAATCTAAAGAGAACCATTTCTTTTGAAAGTGCCTTTTAGAAAAGTGAAAAATGTCCCTTTAGAAAAAATAAAAAGGATCACTTTCCCAAGAAATGCTTAAAGAAAATATCCTTTGGAAAACCTTGCTTACACACTTCTCCAAAGAAAACAAGCTTTCAAAAAAAAAAAATTGGACAAAGTCTGAAAGAATTTTGACACTAAAAGTCTAAAAAAATGCAAGTGAAGATCTAGATAAAAATGAGATTTTGCACTTGGCTTCTACTTGATCGGGTTTTTCACACTTGCCAACTTTGGACTTCTCAGACCTCACTGCTTACCACTTCAAACTTTCTATTGTTTTCAACTTATAAGGCAATTTAAGTAAAGTAGCGTTATTGATGGAGTCCATATATTTTTTGATGGAGTCCATAGTTCTTCTAACGGAGTCTATAGTTCTTTTGATGGAGTTTTTAGTTCTTTAAATCGGTCATAATTTTGGTATGTGGGCCAAAATAAATGGCCAACATTTTTGGTGACTCATAGGGAAGCATGCTTGCTATGCTTGAGAACCCAGCTCATTTACTTCATCTGATCCATTGGGCATGGAGTCACTACTTTCTTTGACAAGGCTGACCCTATCTAGAAACTCCCCTAAAGTAACAAGGACAACCAGAACAAAAAAAAGTGCCCAAGGCACTTATGAAGGGAAACAAAAAATAGAAAAGATGTGCTCAAATCACTTAGGAGAAACTATTAAAAACTATATAAAATGTATAACATATACAATGGCCACAAACTCTTTTAATAGTGAGGATTTAGATGATTCACATTGACTAAGATGGGTAATACCTTTCCATCTAGTTGGGAAAGATAAAAATCATTATGTTTTTTACATCCATAGATAAAATAAGGGCCACTCCACAAGTTATCAAACGTGGTATGGTTGACTGTCTTGGCCCTATTTGAATCCCACTTAAGAACTAGGTCTCCTTCCTTTAAGTTCCTTGCTATGGCTCTCTTGTCAAAAGATTTCTTAACTTGAGCTTGATGTAATTCTAATATTTTCATTGCAAGGTTTCTCATTTCTTCAAGCTCCATGAGTTCAGTCAGCCTCATGTTCATGGGCTCCTCTTCCAATAGTTCCAACTGATGGGCTAGCTCCAATACAAGCAGCTCAAGATAAATGGATAACTTGGCCTCCCTTCCATATACTAGAACATATGGAGAATTTCCAATGGAAGCTTTAGGAGTCACCCTGTTAGCTCACAAGGTTGTCTTTAGTTTGGTGTACCACACTCTCTAGTTCTCCTCCATATTCCTCCTAATGATTCTCAGTAAATTCTTGTTTGTGGACTCAGCTAGTCCATTTTCTTAAGGATAATAATTGGAAGAGGTGCTGAGGTATATTCCCATCTTGAGATCCCTTTCATTTGTTTTTATACCAAGAAATGCCAATGCATTATTAGAAATGATAGTAGATGGAATACCAAACCTGGCTACAATGCTATCACATAAGTCTAGGACTGCACTTTCATTAGTTTCCTTTAACGTGATGGCTTCCACCCATCTGGTGAAGTAGTCAGTTGCAGTAAGCACCTACTTATGTCCCACACTTGATGGAGGGTTGATCACTCCTATGAAATCTAAACCCCACTACATGAATGGTTGCTCTACCTAAATTGGGTTGAGAGGAAAAGCTACTAATCTTTACTTACCCATAAAGAGGGCACATTTTTGACACCCTCTTACCCATGCATAAGTATCTTTGAAGAGGCTGGGCCAGTAATAACCAGCACTCATTATCTTTTTTGTTGTGATTTTAGGTGTAAAATGACCTCCTGTAAATCCATCATGGAATTGCTCCAAGAGCTTGGTTATTTAGTCATTATCTATGCACCTTAGGAACACTCCATTGATGTCCTTTATAAATAAAACCCCATCAACCAATGCATAACGTATGGACTAAAGTTTGAAATACCTTCTTTTACCTTATCTAGGCCTTGGGGGCATTCTCATGTGAGCATAAAATGTGCCATATCATGAAGCCAGCTCTTATGAAGTAGAGGTGCCTCTGCCTGTGAGTTGTCTTGAATCACCATGGCAACTTTTTTGTCTTTTTGAAGATACTCCACCATGTGCTCACACAAACCTCTACCTTTGACCAACTTGGTTACTTTGATTTCCACATCAAACTCCATGATTTTGGTGATCTAGCCAATTATTTTCTCATTCAGATCTTTACTAAGGAGGAAATACCTAACTCCAAGGTGGGACACCTTGAGATAAAATATTGTTGTTGGAGAGCATTGGTCTAAACTTCTTAATACTCCTTACTGTTGCAAGGATTTTCTTCTTTATAAAAGAGTACCTCACCTCATATCCTTCCATCCCTTGACTAAAAAAGGCAACTACTCCATTCCTTCACCATTATTTTATATTAGCATAGCTGACAAGCTATCAACATTGGCAAAGGTGTATAGCATGAAATGCTTGGAGAAATTAGGATTTATGAGCGAGGGTGCTTGGGAAATGGCCTATTTGATGGCTTTAAAAGCATATTTTCCTTCCTTTGGCCAAGAAAAAACTTGACTCTTCTTTAAAATGGAAGTAATAGGCTTGATCAAATTGTAAAACCCAGTATGAACCTTCTTACAAAGTTTATTTTGCCAAGGATGCTTTGAACTCCTTTCTTATGATTGGGGAGAGAGAGTGCTAAGATGGCATCTACCCTTTCAAGATCAATAGATAACCCTTATTTTTAAATGATGTATCCCAACAGCTTACCTTCATGTATGGCAAACACACACTTCTTGGGATTTAATGAGATCTTATACTCACTACATCTTTCAAAGATCAGCCTCAGGTAGTCCATGTGTTCACTAGCATTCTTGAAGAAAACTATGATGTCATCCAAGTAGACCAGCACCATTTGATTCAACAATCATTGTAAATCCATGTCTATGGATCTTTGGAAAGTTACCCCAACAATTGACAAACTAAAGGGCATCTTTTAGAACATGTACATGCCCCATTTGGTGGTGAAGGCAGTCTTGTACCGATCTTCTTTTACCGATACTTGATTGTATCCCGAGTACCCATACAATATAGAAAAATGTTCTAAACTTGAAATAATTTGAAGAATCTACTCCATGGATGGTAGAGGATAATGATCCTTTAAGGAAACTTTGTTCAAATCTTTGAAGTCAACACACAGCCTAATCTCCCCACTTTTTTCCTTATAGCTACCAAATTGGCTACCCATGATGAGAGCTTGATAGGGAAGATGATCTTGGATTCAATTAACTTGGTTAGCTCTCTCCTCATTAGCTCTTCAATTTTGGGATTAACGGGCCTTTGTTTTTGCCTTACAGGCTTAGTATTGGCCTCTAGTTCTATAGTATGTTGGGATAACTTTGGATCAAAACCTTTCAAGTCACTATATTCCCAAGCAAAGATGTCTGCATATTCTTGATAGAGTGTTATGAAAACATGCCTCTCAACCTTACTACTTACCTTCCTAAGCTTGAGAAGTCTGTCTATAAAAATGAGGACTCTCTCAAAGTTTTCTTCATTGGTTGACATTACCACCTTTTATTTCCTTATATGGTCTTCCTCATAGAAAAGACCCTTAAGGGTGACCAGCGCTTTAAGAATATTGTTAGACTTTAGTTGAAAAATTTGATCCTCATACTAATGTTGAAATTTACCTTGGTTTATTGAGGAAAAATCTGCTTCCTACTGTAAGAAACAAGTAATTTGTTTGTCATTTTTGAAAACTTACCAATGGACTTAATTATCTGGCACTGATGGCCTCACCACCACTTTGACATGTGGTTGAACCTTGGCCTCTTTTAGTTTCATCAGAATATCGAACTGAGCTCCCACCGCTACTAACCTATCAGTATGTTGATTTTGGTTCTTTGGTACAACTTAGATGTTGAAGGCTTCAAATTTTTCAATTATGTCCCAAATTCTATTTTTATAATACCTCATCAAATTTTTCTTTGTGATGTTCAAACCTCTAACTTATTTCACTATAAGCTCACTATCTCCATATGCTTGCAACATTTTGATTCCTCTTTTATTGACCTATTGAAGACCACAGATTAGGCCTTCATATTCTATTACATTATAAGAGTAATTGAAATGGAACCTATAGGAAGATAAATGCTTGTTACCTAAAGGGGAAACCAACATTACTCCTGTACATGCTCCATTTTTTCTCCTTAAACCATCAAAAAATAACTTTCACATACCATTGAGGTCTTCTCTAGGTCCAATGAGGGAAGGCACGAGTTGATTTTCTTCATGTAGTAATTAGACACCCATGTCTCTTTCTTCAACAACTTCCAAAGGGTTGAGAAATTAGTTATCCCCCCATAACTCATCTAAGAACAAGTCTAGAAACTCCTTGAGTATTCAGCTCTTGACTAGTAGTAAATTCATCCTCATCAAGGATGGTACAATTGATGTTTATGTTATCTGGATAATGAGGCTCAATGTACAATTATGCCATGGGCTCAGCCTTGATTAACACATTAGTCCCATACCTTGTTTTGAATTCCATGTAAGACCAATCTACTACTAGATAACCCCCAATTTTGGTTGTGAATTCTCTAGAGAGGCATAATGCAAAGCGAGGAGTTACATCAAGGATCAACACATCTTGAGACACTAAAACACTAAGACAAGCATGTAGGGTCATATTCAAATCCTTGATGATACCAGATGGCTTTGTGGAAGAACCATCAATCTATAAAACTCCTTTGGTATGCAGCTCGTATATGAGGTCCAGTTGATTAGCTATGGAATTTAGCATTACCAAAGTGATATCTCCACTATCTACCACACAATTATGCACCAAGGAGTCACTAGTGATTAATGAAATCTAGAAAGGAGGAGGTTTAAACACATTACATTACATTTCTCCCATCGGAGCCTTGGCTGCATTAGCGAGTACCTCAGCTTCTTTCCTTGGTTGTTTGCCTACAGTTGTTGTAACACCTATCTTAGACAAACCTTCTTGAAGGATATCCAATTGACTAGGAATGGAAAGCATGTCCCACATTAGCACGCTCACATTGGATTTCTTTATTTGTTCAATAATGTTGATTAGTGTACTTCTAACTTTTTCTTGTGATTTGGGAGCCACTGATGTTTTTTGTTGAATTTGTGAGCTTTGTGGAGGTGTCAAGACCTTTGGAGTGACAACAAGCTCATTAGGCTTGGATAATGGAGTGGTGGTAGGAGGTTCCTTAAAATCTCCCTGATTGTCACCCATATTCCTTCATTTGAATCTTGTATTTGCTGACATTGGGGCATGAGCTTGATTAGAGCTGGCCTACTAATTGGATGCATAGCACTCTTCTTGCTCATTGATGACCATTGTAGCATTTGGTTGGTTTTGTACCTGATCAGATCCTTGGTCTTATGGATACTATCTTATCCTTGCTATCATGGTAGTCTCTATGATTTGAGCCATTAAGGCTTGTTTATAGCCATAAGCAACAGCCTATTTCTGTTGGTTATTGAATGCCTAGTTAGAAACATTGGTTGGGACAATGGATTGCCCAAAATATTGATTCCAAGGCACTATCCCTTCAGCCTCTTGAGCCATATTATTTTGAATAGGAACCAAGGTGTTGAAAGAGCCTACAGCATTTGGATTTTAATTTTTCTACTTAAGATAGCCAAGCTATCCTTGCCCTTACTCTCTGTTCTGACCTTAGAAGTTTCCCCTAAAAGGTGATCTATTACCTTGATAATATTGCTATCGAGACTGATATGGAGCTTGGTATGGCTTATTGAACTGATCCTACCTTTTTACATTTGCTACATCATTTGTTAAGTATTCGAGCATGCTCTTAAGCTCTAGGTAGTTTTTTTTCTCTTGGGAATCCCTTGATCCTCTAGTGGAGGCCTTTTCCTACTTAGGTGAAGGTATAACAATAATTGTTGGAGTTGGAAAAATAACATGAAGTGAGGGAATGAATTCAAGATGTGGTCTAATCTAAGGGAAAAGGGGCATTGGGGGTCTAGGAGTAAGCTTGCTAGGTTGAACTAGGCAATTTTCTAGTTTAATAGCCACCTCATAAGCATCTAGAAATATGTCCCCTCCCATGGATTGGATTATTACTGCTATGTCATTATTCAAAGCCTTCAAATTGTATAAGAATGCAAAGTTAGGGGATGGTCTAATAGCAGCTATAATTATGTCCCAAGCCTTTTGGAATCTTGTGTTGAAGTCTTGCATAACTTCATGAGGAGCTCTTGTGATCAGGGTCAACTATTCTGCAAGTGACAAATGATTACCCTTGTCTACAAATATCTTACATAAGGTTATTCCCAGTTGAACCCATGATTAAATAGAGTTTTGAGCTAAACCTCTATACCAATCTAAATCCTTTACCTTAATAGATATAGCTAATATCCTAATAGCTACATTTTATATTGTGACATTATGGATATTGTATAAATTGGCTATATCTGTGATGTGTTTAGTAGGAGTCAGAGCTTGGTCTCCTATGAAATATGAGATGATTTTGAGGGTTTCTACTGGCATAGGGTCATATTGTGGTAAATTCAAAGGACTTTGGCCAATGAAGCCTACAAAAGCTCTTTGAGGAATCAAGATAACAAAAGCGGCTAACAAAGGTCTTCTTGTGTAGGTATACCTTATGACTGGTTTGGGAAAAAAAATTCCTACGTATGGGTGAGTATGGGTGAACCTTAACCTTCTTGTTGAGTTTAAAGGTAATTCAACAAATTTAAAAGGAATGCCTCTAGAATTTGATCTTGTACTAACCTTTGGTATAAAAAATAACTATTATTCTACCACCAGATTGTTGAGTGTTCTTTATAGTCACTAGATACTGAAAGATGAAAGCTAAAACCACTATAAGTTGATCAAATCAGCATAAAACTTGACTAATCTTCTTTGAAATTGGTCCCATTGAGTGTGTTAAAAACTATTATAGGCTAGAATTGCACCCTTTGTGGGAGAGTTTCTTGAGCTCTCTCACTCCAAGCTACAAGTGTTGGGACAAACTTAGGCTATGGGTATCCTATCATAAGGCTAAACCTCTAGGATTTTTAATGAGGTTAGTTCCTCAGATGCTTCACTTCAACTCTCATTTACCATGCTAAGATCTACTACTGACTAAGGAAAAGGGATAGGAGAATAACATAAAAAATGGAAATCTAAGCTAAGGGAGGTGATGCACCAAAAGAGAGTGATCCATATTTAGATTGATAACTTTACTGACTACTACTGGAATTTAAACAAGACAAGTATAGTTGATCCTATTTAAGAGTTGTAAGTAGAGTAGTTGTGTGGAGGTCAAAGGGGAAGGTGAACTTTAAAGGGTAGGAAGAAATAGGTATGTAAGAAAGACACTATGACTTGTAACACTTCAGAAAGGCACTAAAGGCTAACACATCACATGACCTACAAAAAACCAAGAAAACTAAAGTGAGGTGCATAGAGAAATCATAGATGATGAAGAAAAAGATACATTCTACAAGTTAAACTTCAATAATGCACACTTGACTTCAGTAGAAATCATAAATTTGTCTTGTATTGACTCAAGGGAGTTTTACAAGGAAATTTTGACAGAGTGCCTCTATCACTAGTTAAGGGATCCTTATTAAGGCCTAGAAGCCTGTATATATAGAAAAAAGGGGATGAGAGAAGAGGGGGTCTATGCGAAAGGATGGATAAGGGGGGTTATAAATGATTGAGATCTTTTTTTTAACTTCCTCAAATCCCTAAATGCATCAACTCTCCCTTGTCACCAAGATAAGGCCCTCATACTTGTGTACTTGGTAGCATCATGATCAAACCTATTTTGAGCAGTAACTTATCGAGGGCTTGATCAGAAGCATGGCTCAACATTTTCATTCAAGTCGATCACCCACTTTGTATAAGTGGGTGTGAATAACTCTTTTATTTCCTTCAAAAGATTTAATGACGGGGTTTGGTTCTTTTTGTTATCTTGGCTCAACTTTCTTTACTTTTATTGTGTTTGCCTTAGTCATTTGGTCCTTTATGTTATTGATCTGCTTGGTTTCACTAACCCCACTTATGTATTTATTCTATTGGATCTGAATTCATGATCAATCATGAGCCCTTGGTTCCTTCTCCTGACTTGTTGACACGTTTCATTTCTTGCCACATGTCAAATCCTAGAATCTCCTGACCATTTGACTTATTTTGCTCTGTTGATCTGGGTCTGCGTGATCCTAAAAAGTGTCACCTCTTTATTTTTTGTTCTCCTTATTGCTTACTACTTACCTACTTATTTCTTCAAGCTTTTCATTTTTCACTGCTTACTTCAGACTTATCATTCCTTGTAACTTTCTTCTTTTTAGACTATTTTTTTGTGAAACTTTTTGCCTTAAAACCTTTTCCCTCAAATTTTCTCCCATAACAAAGTCTCAGACTACTTTCCCAAAGCTTATTCTTCCAAAGGAATTCTCTTGGCATTTTTCCTAAGTGCCTATTACAATCTTATCGAGCCATTTGAATCCAATGGCTACTTCCTTCGTGTCATTCCTTTGCTTTACAATTGGTCTTTTGACTTTGTGCAAGTGTCCTTTCCAAAAGGAAAGTACCCTTTATAAATATACTAAGTGTCCTCTTTTGAAGGGTAACTACCCTTTATACTTTTGCAATGATACTTTTGCCCTTTTTGAATGTGCTCTCAGCCTTCTTGAATTGGACTCCCTGAAATGAAATGGACCTTCAGCTTTATTGAAATGATCCTTCCTAAAAATTAGATACCCTTCATGATTTTGTAATTGATCCTTTTCCAAAGGGATTCTACCCTTCAAAAAAAAATTAATGACCTTTTCATTAGTAAACTTCCTTCAAAAAAAAGTCTGAAGGAATTCTTTCCTTTGCAAATTGCCCCTCGGAGATCCAAACAAACCCTTCAGAAAAAATGTAACGATCCTTTCTTCAGAAAAAATGCCTCGACATTTTGGAAAAGTCCTTCAAAACTTTTGAAAATGGCCCTTCTGAAAGGAACATACCCTTCAGAAAATTTGAAAAGGTACCTTTCAAAAATTTTGAAGAGGACCATTTATTTTGAAAGTGCCTTTCAAAAAAGTGAAAAATGGCCCTTCGGAAAAAAATGAAAAGGACCACTTTCCCGAGAAATGCACCTTTCTAGAAATTTGTATAGGGCATTTTGCTTAAATAAAATATCCTTTGAAAAACCTTGCTTGGACACTTCTTTGAAGAAAACAAGCTTTCAAAACTTTTCTTTTGGACAAAGTCTGAAAGAATTCTGACACTAAAAGACCAAAAAAATGCAAGTAAAGACTTAGTTGAAAATGAGATTTTGCACTTGGATTCTACTTGATTGGGTTTTTCACACTTGCCTACTTTGGACTTCTCAGACCTCACTGCTTATTACTTCAGACTTTCCACTATTTTCAACTTATAAGGCAATTTAAGTAAAGCAGCTCTACTAATGGAATTCATGGATTTTTTGATGGAGTCTGTAGTTCTTCTTATCAGTCATAATTTTGGTATGTGGGCCAAAATAAATGGCCAATAATACCCTCTATATTTAGTGGTAATTTCTCCTCCTCCCCCACTACCACTATAATTTGTTACTACACCTATTTAAGAGAATAGTATAATGATAATTACTATACCTATTCAACAACATAGTATAAATATAATTACTACACCTATTCTAGAGCATAATTCAGAGACAACTGTTGCATCTATACAAGATCTATCTATATAGACGGGTCAAATAAAAAAATACACCTTCCTATACATCAAGCTTCACATCAAAGTTATTAAAAATTCAAAAAGATGTTCATCTTCTACAATTAATCCTAAAGTAGTTCCATGGATAGTTCAGTGTATTCAAAAACAAACATAAATAGTGAGACCTTCTCCAAATATACAGTAGACTCCACCAAGTCCTACACCTTCTCAAGTGTCACATCCTATACAATATTTTATGAGCAATGATCAAGACAATTACATTACAACACCATAGTCCTTTTCAAATTCAAATACATTTACATATATCACTTTTCTTTCATGAAAATTCACCCTCAAACTCTATGATACCAACATTCACTATGGTCCTCCCATTGATGGGATCATAGGCTAGTTTCTTTTATAGTCAAAAACTTCAAAAATAAAAAGACATTGAATATATTATCAATAAAAAAATTAGGACCTAAGCATGATATGAGCTACTAGCTTACTTTTTACATATCTTAATCACATGTTTCATAGCTAACATATTATTTTTCACACAAATATACATTTCATGAGGTATATAAGTGTGATGCAAAGCATACATATTATACATGGATTTCAATATGTTGGACTACATTTTACCCAGTGTCTATGCCTATGTTGAAGGTATCTAATTCTATAAGTTACATTATCATAATTATAGTTATCTATGACCTCTTTACCATGTCGAGCTACATATCTTACAAGTGTCTTGATAATTACTCATATATTACATTGTACTACATGGATATGCTACTTTTCTATTATACATATTGATGGCATATACTGCTTTTCATTTTTTTATGCTCCTTCGATGATGTTCACTTTATTGCATGATACGCCAAATATTGCTTGGCTATTGTGTGTGGCCCATGGCCCTATGTGTATGACATATTTATGTCCCTTATTTTTGAAATTTATAAATATTTAATTATTTGTGGCTTTTGGCCCTACATGTTTAATGTTTGCTTTTATGTGTGACATTTGAGCATGTCCCTTGTATGTTTCCCTTAGCCTTATGTGTGACATTGTGTATTGTGCTTGTTATGCTTGTTGAGCTTGATTAGTGGTGTCATGGTCCATATTATGCACTTTTACTATGTAGTCTTGTTTAGATATGGCTAATTTATTGTATGCTTCATTCTTATATTTATCTAAACATGACACTTGTATGTCTTGCATTCAATATGTTACATACATGCTTCAATGACAATTATATTACTATGATAACATACTCTCTGCATGTTGACATGATTATAAATGATTCTATCTTTATCACAAGATATATTTAACTCTTCTTTTGATATGAGTTACTTGCAAGCTACATCCCTCATATCAAAAGGCGGGTATTACAATGGTCTTGTCTTATAAATTCAAGCCTTTGTGATCATAAAAACTAAATTTTATGATAGAATAAAGGTTTCAAATATTCAAAATAAATCAATATTAGATTCTATGATAGAATACAACTTTAAAATATTTAAAATAATTGAAAAATAAGATTTTATGATAGAGTACAAGTTTCAAATATTCAAAGTAATACAAAAATTATATTGCATGATACTTATTGGCATGTTAATATAGATTATGGGGGCATATGATATTCATATTTACTCACTTTATAGGAACTTGAGTAAAATCCATACACACTTTAATGCATATGCATGGGCATTTTCAAAATAGTTACATGATTAGAAATTATACGTTTCAGATACAATTACAATTGAGAATATAAATGCATGGAATTCTATATCATTTGGCATAGATTTAGGTGGCATGATATTGTTTCATCCAATTATATATACTTCTCAAAGTCAAAAGGCATGATATTGGTTCATGCACACATATTACATTTTTTCAAAGTCAAAAGGCATAATATTGATTCATGTGCACATATCCAATACAATATAGTTTACAAATTCAAAGGTAAATGAGAATTTTAATTCAAATTTGTTGGAAATACAATCATGATGGGGGAATTAATATTATTCATTCTCTTTTTATCATGAAAGTAAAATCTAGATCTGTCTATAGCAGTGTGATTCATTATATCATGGGTAATGTAAATTTGAGTCCAGTAACACTTAAAAGTCTTGGCATTACTTATAGAGAACCCATTATTTTGTTCCATATTTATGTTATGTGTGATGTACGTTTGATTCTAGTGACACTCAATGGCCTTGGCATCACATATAGAGAACCCATTTTTGTTCCACCTTTCTTTTGTATTAGTACATTGGGTAATTTTCCCCATTCATGAGAGTTAGAACATGAATCTTTCCAACTCAAATTCTTGATTATTTATTCAAAATTCGGATTTGATCACTCTCAATATTCCAATGGTTCAACATGAGGAACCATATCTCCAATTTTTTCAATAAGGGGCATGCTTTAATAATATTTTTATAGGTTACTAAGCAATATGGTTTCACCTCCCTACAAGTGTACTCCTTCCTTGCTCTCTTTTCAAATTTCAAATTTCAAAATTTCAGATTTTTCAAATTTCAAATATGAATAATGACTACTTCATGTGATGTTGTAGGGTTTACTAAATTTGAGTGCCCTACATAATTGGAGTTTACAATCAAATACAATGTGTGTTATACACAAGCATGTTCATATTTCTCCTTTACTCTAGCAATTTCATTACTAGAATAAATGAGGGGGGAGATGTAAAAACTAAATCTATCATAGGTACTTAACAATTCTAATTATTTACACTTCTTAAACCACTTTACTTACTTGTCTCTTATTCTTCATTCTTCTTATCCATGTATTTATATGTAGGCATGAACCCTCAGTTTGACATCACTACTTATAATTTCCAATTCAATTATTAAATCATCTTATATCATCTCTCAAATTGATCCAACCTTAGGAAAGTTATCCATGATTTTCTAAGACATGTATACTCTAGGCAAACATGGCCACTACTATGAACCTATCCACCTAAAACAAACTCATCTTCGTGCCATTCAATAACTAGTTTATAACTTTGAAATAGTCATTTAGGTCTTCTCATGCATTTTTTAAGGTCGATTAAAGAAAAATATTCAAAGGTTTCATTATATAGGAAAATCAATTTTTCATTTCAAATGGACTTGAAATATATCTAAAATATATATTTTACAATTGAAATATACCTGGAATCTATCTTTTACATTATTTCACACTAAGCAATTCTGCCTTATTATCTCCAAATTCATTGTCAATCACTAGGATCAGTCTCAAATCATGTCTGAGGCATTTAAAATTAAGCTAAGGGCTAACATTTTGAAGTATCAAAGCCAAATTTATTGATGCTTACATATATTCAAGAAGCACAACTACAAAATCACTCTATGTGGGATAACTACATGTGGTTTTATTCCCTCTTTAGAGTATCTAAATACATAAGCAACGCTTAATCATGAAAGGGGGTGATTAGGATCATCCCAACCCATTATACTTCCCCTATTTTTTCAAGTTTAAAGCTCTGAAAATTACCCCTAGGGTTTCCAAAGAAAAGAAAAGTAAAACAATGATTTCTAAGTAGAATCTATAGGATCACCATATCTTAGTCCTATCAAAAGGCACAGGTGGAAGATTAATCATTATTTTCTCATAGTCAATGCAGACAAGTTCATAATCAAAGGACAAAATTGGCATGTGCCAATGTTTAAGGATATAAACCTTTCCAAGAATATTCACAGTTCTTGCCTCTAGATTTGAGTCATCATAATCTTTTATTTATTTGTTTCCCACTATCAAATATTAGTTACTGTCAACAATAAATCAAAAAATCTAAGCATCTTGTATTTGGTTGTACCTACTATTTTTAGCATATGCCACTTGTCAATTTCAATTTCATTCAATTTTGCTTTTACATTTAAGTTTATGCTTGAATTCATATATTACAATTTGAATATATTTATAAAATTTTAAACCTATTATAAATTATTCATTTGTTAAATAAAAAATATGGTAAAACACCTAGGTAGTAGCTAAAAGTGATCCTTGCATTCCTTTGTGTACTGATATTTTTGCCACATGGTTGAATCCTAAATTCTTGGTTCATGTAGCCTTATTTCCTAACCATATGAAATTATTCAAACATGGGATAATTATGGAAGAAAAGCAAGAGATCAAATCACCATCACTTAAAAGAGAATAATATCTCTTTTGTGATTGCTACAAATATGTCTCACTAAAAAAAGTGGGTGGCCTCAAACTAAAATACTTAGATCTCCAACTATATAACATTTCAATAGTGGCCTTCCCTACCTAATGACAATAAAGCACAAGATATGAATGAACTGGGTTGTTATTAAGTGGGTGATGGAGATAACTATTATCAAATGGAAAACATTAGCTCACAAAACATCCATAATGATTTATTATGCTTTCAAATTGTCTTCCAAATATTTTTGAGTGTAGTAGGTTCAATACAAAGAATTTATAATGAAATTGAATGGATCAAAGTCCCTAACACATCACACTTTTTGCATCACATTTAATATTGACCACTAATGCATCACACCTACTTCACATTTCAATTTTTCCATCGATGCACCACATTAATATTTTTCATTGGTAATTAATGGTAGGGAGCCACCAATTAAATATTCTCACAATTTGTATCATCTTGGCTTTATCTATCTATGAATTCATAGCCTTCATTACTTTTGAGAATTATAACCATCCATGTGTCTCAATCATGCATCTTTGTGGTGATAGGGTGACATAGTTCCACAGTTCACGTTTTTCCTTCAAATGTCTCATGTGGATTACATAGATCCATTATATTATTATCTATGTTTCATATCTTTGTTGAGGTCCAACTATTTTTTCAATTTCACATCCATCGTGGCCACATGGTGAAATCTATTGATTGTGATTTCACTTGGCTTTAAGCTTCTCTTTCTCTTTGACCTTATTGTGTCCACTCAAAGTGATATGCTTGGTAGTCTTTCATTAAATGGCAGTCATGTGGTCATGGAGTGCCTCAAAACCTTGATATGCCTTTGTTCATAGTCCATAGATATGTTGGATCTTTCATTTATGCTTTACATTTATTATCGTTTGTGCCTTTTCCTTTTTCATTTACATCCATTGTGTACACATGAAAAATTATTGTGTAACATGTCCTCAAAAATCTCTAAACATTCATCCTCTCTTGCCTTTACTATGTCCACTAGAAGTGACAAAATTGGTAACTTCTCATTGATTCACAATCACGGGGTCACAAAGATCACCAAGTTTTTGACTATCTTTAAGTAAAGTATGTGGATCCATTGAACATTTTTAATTCACTTTATATTTGCATACATCCACATATTCTCCACACATAATAAATAAAGTGGTTACAATTGCATTAAAAATATATAAAAAAGGATACACCAATTTAATAAAGTTGCAATATCAGAAGTGAATGTGTGGCGATCATCATGGGACCATGGGGTCATGGAGTCATGAAGTATCCCTTTTGTTTTAAGGTACACTCAATAAAAAAAATTGGATGCATTACAATTTCAAATATACTTTATATTTTCACATGTCCACTTTTCCTGCACAAATAAATAAACCTGTGAGTCTTAAAAGGTAAAACATGATTAATACTTTAATAAAAGTCTACGATATCAAAAATGAAGTTGTGTT
Organism: Torreya grandis; assembly: GCA_037957365.1. NCBI lineage: Eukaryota > Viridiplantae > Streptophyta > Pinopsida > Cupressales > Taxaceae > Torreya > Torreya grandis. The sequence goes on from JARHVA010001077.1 coordinate 1,850,777, forward strand.
AGTTATAACACAATCATAGGGTCATGAAGACTCAAAATATAACTTCAATATTTATGTCCAAAAGAAAATAAGGGATAGTAAAAGCACACCCATGGAGTCATAACATCATGAAGCAGAACTTAGCTTTGAAATAAAAATAGGCCTCCATGAATGTGTTAGATTGTGAAATTTGTTTTAAATTGTACCCACATCCACTTTTTGTAAGGATCTCAAACAATATAAAATGAATTGAATCTTCACTTCATTTATGCAAAAGTGGTTACCGAAAAAATTAAGTTTTGGAAGAATTATTTGTGACCAATTAATTAATTCTAATGTGTAACACACTCCCATGCTACTCCAAAACCAACCACATAATTTTTACTTGATTCAAATAAATTATGATTACGGACAATGTTTGAGCTCAAATCTATGCATACATTCTCACACCTCTCATAAATTCAAATTAAATATTGTGAACTTATCCTTAATTAATCTTTTTCGATAAATTTGGATGGTCACCAAACCCATGGCAGGTTATGTTTCCAAGAGGCAAGTTCACCCATGTTGCCCAAGAGATTAATTTGACCCCACCATTAAATTAGAACACCCTAAGTTTTAGCCTCTAACATGTATGTGCTCACTCTCTGAGATACCTATATATGAGTCTATGCACATTAACATAGGGAGAATTAGGGTTGGTTGTAGTTTACCCTACAACCCATAGAGCGATTATGAACTTATCCAAATTGGACATCAGATATTGAATCCTTATCTAACTTGTGGGTTACTAATTATCATAATAATGATGTCTGCATGGCCATAATTCCATGAAAATGGGTCACCCTACAATTATATATATAATTCTAAATTCTATATTTAGCACCTTCTCGTGCTTCTCCAAAACCAGCCACAATTTTTTTCTTTGATTCAACTCAATTACACTTGTATACAACATTTTAGCCCATCCATACGCACATAAACTCACACATCTCAAAAATGTGAAGCAAATAATGCAAACATATCCATAATTAATCCTACTATATCAATATGGATGGTCACCAAACCCATTCCAAGTTAAGTTTTGAAGAGGTAACTTCACCCATCTCTTCCAAGATATGATCAGGACCCCACCATCATATTAGAACACCCTAATTTTTAGTCTCTAATGTGCATGTGCTCACTCCCCAAGTTTCCTAAATATCAGATTATGTGCATTAACATAAGTATAATTAGGGTTGACTAACGTTCACCCTAAAATCTATAGAGTAACTAGGCATATGTGGAATAAAGGATGGTTGTAGTTCTCCCTAAAACCATTGAGTGACTATCAACTCATCCAAGTTGGACATCAGATATCAAATACTCATATATATTATAGGTCACTGATTAACAAAATAATAATGTTGACATGGACATAATGCCATAAAAATGGGTCACCCTACCCTTATTTAAATATAATGCCACTATAAAGAGTCCTGGACCCACACAGATCTCAGGGCATGAACCACTATATATACAGAACGAAGTGGCTACCAACAAATTAAATACTATTTTAGTTATGTTAATATTTTAATATAAACCACTATATATAAATTAATATGCCACCATGTATACTTTGATATTCCTAACAAGGGTTATGTGTCTGCATCATTTATTTGGATTGCACAATCACTAAATAAATTTGCAGTTCTCTTTATTTACCCATAATGGAGTTTCTATATATCCAAGTGACCCCTGCATAGTAAGTTTTATCACATAAACAAGTGAATAAGGCCAATGACACTCCAAGGGTATCAAACATATTAAATTATGGTCTAAAATATAATGTGTTTGTGCCTTCACGCAAGTGAGACTTGCATAAAACCTTAGTGAAGAAAAACCATGAGAGTAATGCTAAGATGGGTGGCATGTGTAACTATCACAACTATTTGTGGCCCATTAAAATACATTAAGTCTCATTATCCCTCTAAAAAATATAAAATGGACTTTATTGTGTTTATGTGGCCTCATAAAAAAATTTGTTGTCATGAGATTAGTCAAGCCATATGGTTATTCATGCAAAATTTAGATTCTATAATGTAATGTATTCATGCACCTTGCACAAGTAAAATTTACTTAAGCCCTCTAAGGAAAGTTCATGTGCGAGATTTCAAAATTATGACATGTGTCATGATCACATATACCCTGTAATCCCAACCAAAAAACTATAGTAATATGCCTTGCTTGTGTAAACAATGGACAAGGATTTCACATAATTTAAAAAGTTCATAGGGATCACAGTACATAATGTATCCACAACACTTTAAATATAAAAAAGGTATTTTGTGGTGTTCATATGGCCCACATAATAGAAAAAGTCTTTTGCAGTGTTCATGTGGCCCCACATAATAAATGTTGATTGAATAGTGGCCTAAACCATGCAGTTGTCCATGGACTCAAACATGATAAAAAAAATGTATAGTCTAACATATCCACATATCACAATCAAATAAAACTATCTCAATTATTTTATAAGGAAATTTTGAGTGTTTGACACCAAAATGGGCGACATGTGTTGTGATCATGCATAATGTGTGGCTCAAGCCAAGAAGGTAAAGTGTTTAAGTCTTTTTCTTGTGCACAATGATCACAAAGTCATGGATGTTAAATTAATCCTTAGTTTGATCATATTAAAATCACTTTTGTATAGTATTTTTTCACTTTAACATGTGGTCTTGATTTATTTAGCCCACATTAACTAACTTAGATTGTGCCCTTGGGTCACAAAGTCATCAAATTCATAATTGTTCATGGAGACTGTGAATTAAATGAAGTGTGTATCTAATACATCCATGGACTCAAGGACCCCATGTAGCTCACATAGTGGCCATAGAGTGATTGTTTGGAGGTGATCCCTACATGACTTCAAATAGCGAGATCTTCGCCACCTAGCATGATCCTATGCTCCTAGCTAATGGAGTCTATTTTTTAGTTGCATTAACTGAGTTAAATTTAGTAAATTACAAAGAGGAGTGAGAGGATCAAAATAACATAAATTAAAAGGAGAATAACCTTTCATCTTTGTGATAATTATAAATGTGGCATGTTTCGAATACCGATGGTTATAGTCTAAATGGATTTTTTAACATTTGAATTTCCTACTATCTAATATTAAAACTATAACCATATTTGCATAATGACTATGAAACAAAAGTTTTGAAAGAGTTAATGGCTGAGAAACTGGTGAAGGAGATAATTGTCATCTCCTTGATGGGCATTTGATTAAGGGTTATTTCACATAGCACATGAGCATTTATTCACGATTGTTTATGGCTAAAAGATCTAACTGTGAATCCCTTAGATGTACACAATGACACACCTAAAATATAGAACTACATCCCTATATTAATATTTACACATAACCTTGTTCAATTGGGTAAAGGTAAATACACAAGGGATTCAATTTAGTTTCAATTGGTGCTAGCCACATCCATGACACAACCTTTTGAGACCCTATCTAAATCATCCATAATGTCTTATGATCTTATCAAGAGTTAAAGGGATTAAGGGTAGTCATCATATCATGGCATATCTAATTCATAGGTCCACATCCAGATAATTTTTATGACTCCATACCATGGTGTGTCCAATTCATATGTTCACATCACAACAATTTCAATGATAAATTCCCGTCTCTTTTCTATGACTCTAGATCCCCTTAATTGTAGTTATCACCAACAAAAATAGTGAAAATTAAAAGTAAAAGATGAGGAAATCTCATCGATATAATCACAACCAATCACTTTTGAATAAACTTAATTTCTCTTAAAAAATAAAATATGTTTGCTAAAACTTCTATCAAGTTTTACATAGTAAATTAATTGTGAATTGGTTTTATAAGTTACAATATGCTCTCAATTTAAAAGTGGATGTTTCTAATATGTTATCATCATGTTTCATAAATTTGAAAAAATACATCAACTTAGGTAAGATTTGTTATTTTATGGCAACCTCAAACCAAGGACCCATACCTTATTAAAATTCTTACATTAATTATGTGATGTGATGGTAGACTATTATTATTGATTATATATCTAATATCAAAATTTACAGACTTTAAACATAACCCACCATCACTCAACCAAGAAAACCATATTATAGCAAACTAAAAACATAAATTAACTAGGGTGCCATGTTCTAAGTCCTTGTGGTGGTTGAAAAATATAAGATTGTAGAAAAAGATAAAATAAGTAATGTGAAGATGAATTCACATATTTAACATAGACTTTGTGCATATACAAGCCTAGATATTTGTAATTTATGTTTTTTGTACAACTACGATTCATCATTATATTGTAATTTGAAAAGAAAAAATAAATTAAAATTGAAATGATCATAAGAAATGTAGTTATAGGTAGAGAAAAAATTTAATTAGCCTTGAAAGTTATTACAAAGGGTAATTTGAAATAATTTGGAGGATGTATACAAAATTGCACATTTGGATGGAGAGTTAATGATAGCAGAAGTTGAGCGACCTTGTAAACTTTTGCTTACATTTTGATGCAGTCCACGTGGTTATTGCATAGGAAGATAACTGCATCGAGGCTCTAGCAGTAAGCAAGAGTGTTCTCCTAATTTATGTAGCCCCTACAAGATCTCTACTAAATCTAATAACTAAAATATATATTTATATTTATATTTCAAAGTTTTTTAGTGTAATTGATGCTAAAGTAGTATTATATGTGTGTGTGGGGCGGGGGAGGAGGGAAAGAGGGAGGTCAAAAAACTCTATATATTGAGGAGAGGGCCAAAATAACTCTATATTGTGGGGGTGCCACCCCACCATATAGAGTTGAGTTGAGTTCCCTCTATATATATATTGGAGTTTAAATATAGAGGGGCTCCCTATAAATAGAAAGAGGGTTGTGTGTGTGTGTGTGTGTGTGTGTGTGTGTGTGAGAGAGAGAGAGAGAGTGAAATATTGACACAAATATAATCTCAAAATATTAAACCGATATTCTTACAAATTTTAAATATGATTTATGATTTTTAATCTTCGTCATCAAATAATAATTATGCATTTAAAATTTTAGCATATTTTTACATTTGAAATTTTAATATATCTTTTATTTTTTAATAGTAGTTAAATTTAAAAATTTGCTATATTTTCAATATAAAAGTAAAAGCAAATGATGGGGTAAGTTGAATAATTATTTTTTAATCAGATTTTAAGTTATGAAAATAAAACTTAAAAAAAATTAATTAATAAATTTAATAGAATAAAATTTATAAAAAAATCAATAATTATATGTTTATGAATTGTATGAAAATATTCAAAATTAAATGCCAACGAACTCTACTAACCATAGGGTAAACATAAAATTGCAGGCCTTAATAATTCGGATTGCTTGTGTTTAAAAGTTGTGACCATGGGTAGGAGATAGACCACCACATACAAGATAATAAATAACTACGGCATACAAATAGACCACCGAATTGGAAGGTAAAATAACTAATCATGGCCGTGTGGCTATTCAGGTATTATTGTTCTATGCCATCGAATCACCGCCTAACTATGCACGTCAATTACAATTCATACTTTACCACCTTTGAAAGGCTCCCCCAACATCATCCATCCAAACAAAAGGTACGATGAGGTTGCTCACGTTGACAATGATGATGCTCACAAGGGTCTCTATGTGCATTGGATAAGTTTTAATGGAAATATTTTATCATCTTGTTATCAATTATTGGACTTATACAAAATTTAATAAAATGTATTTAATTTTATGTACTAAATCAACCTTGCCCTTTGATGTCAAGTAGTATTAATGAAATTCATTCGAAAAAAATAGTGGTGACCATGGGAGTAAAGAGGATTTAAAGGTTATGCACACTTTGTAAATTATGCATTAGGTTACATCATGACTATCTCAACTAATGAATATTCCAGTTTAAGATAAGTATTAAACTTATGATCAAAATTATAGATAGAACTAAACAATATTTGTGTTAGGAATTGTTTTAGGATAATTCTTGGTTTGGAAGGAGCAAAAAAAAAACCCACTTTTTGAGGGCAAGGCCATGCCAACATTTCATGATTTAATAGTTATTAGATTATGTTCAATTTTAGTATTGTTTTTTACTTGCTATATGAAAAAATTCATTACAAATTTGTTATTGTAGTTTTACCTATAAAATAAGGTTTTCATAATTTCAATGGCAATTTTTTGTTAGACATTGTAGTTTAAAATGCTCAGATATATGTCTTTGTACAAGAATTGTTTGGCAACATGTCTCAATGAAATGTACACAAAATATATTTTACATGGTTGTTTGACAACATGTCTCATATAAATGTGTACAAAATAGATTTTACATCACTAATAGATGTACAAGCACATACTCAAGACATGTGGACCTTTGAAATAAATGGCTCAAGGAGAAACAACCATGAACTATTTGATATAATGCCTCGAAGAAACATGGCTCATGGAAGGTGATTATGGTATGGTATATGTTAGTGTGTGTCATTTTCACATTTGTTGTGAAGTACACATTAGGTGATGTGTTACCAAGGTGTGACTTATGATGTGCATTGTTTATGTGCAAGTTATTATATAAGTAGTAGTTATTCTCACATGTGTGAGAAGGGTGAGTTGTAACTTGGGGAATGGTCATATACCACCTTTTGCTCAACCAATAACAATCTCACTCGCCTCTTACTTTTCTTATATAAGGACCCTTTGTGTCCTTGTATAAAGTTAAATTGGAGTTGAGAGTCATCTTTAAATATTGTGGAGATGTAGTGTCTTATAGAGTCATGTTCTAGTACAACCATTGTTGGTTGCACACACATATACATTGTATATTCTATTAGTGTAGTACAATGTTTATTGTTGGTAAATATCTTTCTATGATCTAAACATTGTTGTGTGCATGGATGTTTATTGCATATTTTTCTTGGTCCCTCCTCAATTCATGTATGGTATCAAAGTTATATCTACAATCTCCATGCTGAAATTGTCTTAGATCTAGTTTTTGCTTTAGAATTATTTGCAGTATTGGTTGTAAATATGAATGGAGAAGAGTTTTTGTGAAGAGATTTATACTTTTTTCAAATTTTGAGTGTTTTTAGTGGATCTAAAATTCTATTTGAAGGCATTTTGAGTTATGAATTTCTACATATTTATCAATCCTAGCATTCCCATCCTAATTTCCAAGCCCCTAATTATTTTTTGAGCCAATCCACGTTGTAGGTTTTCAAAATTACATAATGGGTATTTTTTGTTTGTGTCAAAACTATTATTTTAAGGTTATTTTTAAGGTTTTTACAATTTTTGGAAATATCTATAAATTTTGGGTTAGATCTAGTGTTTCCTTGAATTCTACTCAGGAAAGTATAAATTTAAAAAAATAAATTTTTTGGAGCTTTTAATGATTTTCAATGAATTTTTGAAAGCAAGGAGCAACATAGATGACAATGGAGTTTATACACTTGTTCTATAAAAATGTGGATCGAGGTTCATACCGTTAGATTCTTCTCTTTGATAACTTTCTAAAAAATATATGTTTATGGAAAATGGAGTATCAAGGCTCCCACGGCATGTGTTTGAAGTTGTTGTTATGTGCAATGAAGTTCCAAAGAGCTCACACTAACTGCCTACTTGTTAATCACCACATAGACCACAACATGTGACCACTACATTTAACTTCCATTGGTTAACCACTAGTGGTTTATTAATGATAGCCCAGGTCTGCCATGTGATCACCTACTAGGCAAATTTTGCACACAAGGACTAATCCTACACCTTTGGACCTAGTTTTTAAAGTCATGTACTTCTGTGACTCATAAATTTTGATTCCTAAAGCTTGGAGAAGTGGTCTTCTTTTTCACCTTGGCTATTTTTTCAAGATATACATAATGGTGGATTGTTTTTTATTTTTGATAAACCAAATTTCTAAAATTTTGAATTTTTTATTGATTTGTTGACTAGATCATGTATTTTGGACCTTCCAAAGGCCATAATGTTTGATTGGTATCTTGAATTTATTTTAATTTATTTAGCATAATGACTTATTTTGTAAATTGTGAATCATACTACCTAGCATTAAGTATAGGTGCCACATTATTTTCATAGAGGATCAATCTTTAGTGTTTTATATAGCTTTTGGGTGGGATTGTCATATGTATTTTGTACTCGCATTAATTTATAAAGTGTGTGTGTGCCTACTTTTGTGTACCATTTTCAAATTTCAATTGTTGAGTACTTTCATGTGGCATTTTTTGGGAATTCTCATTTGAGGATCTTTTTTTTATTTTTTGCACACCTACCACATTGACTCTTTTGAGGATATCTTCATAGTTGCTTTGTATTCACTCCCTAGTCATCATTATGTAGGGGGTGTTGTTTATTTCTAATGATTCTTTGGTTGTTTGATTATGCTATGTGATGCAAGAGCATCAATACACTTTTGTAAATATTGTTCATTTTCACATGTTAGAGTATTTCGTAAGTCATGTTGGTCTTTAGGAGACTATAGTCTAGTCTTACGAGAGTGTCAAGTGGTAATTTGTTTAGTTAGACATTAGAAATAAGTTTAGTATGATCTAATACATACCTAACTCCTTATTTTCTTTCATAAGTTTGTTAAAAATTAGGTTAAACCCTCTCAACGTACATGAGGAAATTGGAGGGAAGCTAGGGTAGTTAGAAATTAGTTATAGGTTTTGAAGTTTTTGAAATAGATGATTTTGGCTTTATATCAGAGCATTCAAGATAGATTGAAGAAGAAAGGGGTTGGACTTGGAAATAATAGAATATAAACCCTAAAAAATGTATGATAAATCTTTAGTTTGAAATACAAGACTATTTCCAAAGATTGTGTCCCCTGAGATTGCTATTTAGATTAAATGGACAAAGGAGAGAGTATGGACAAAGTGGAATAACAAAGACAAGTTTGAGTTCCTTGTGATGTTGGTAAGTTGATTTCATTATGTTGATGGATGTAGTTATATTCTGTATAGTTTGCTTTATTGTGGAAGAGAAAAGCCATTCAGGCTGTGTGTATTGTTAAGACTATATTCTATGTTGGAAAGATTGAGCAATATATTTAAAAAGGATGACTTTGAGTAAGAATGTTTGAAATGAATAACATGCTCTAAATATCCCTTGAAGCATTGATTTTTATGTGTCATTTAAGATTGGTTTAGATGTGGTGAATAGGATCTTGTGTAACCTTACATATTCTATGCCAAACAACCCTACGCAAACGTATATTGCGGTGAAGACTAACTATGAGAGAATAAAAAGAGGTTAGATGATAATAATATTAGTGATTCTTGTGTTTTTGATAAGTGTATATATTGTATTCATGTGGTGCTTCACATACTGAGTGTATTAGCTTCAGATGTTTGAGTTGTTTAAAGAAAACGTGGTTGTGCATATGAACTGAGAGAAAGCATTAGTTAAAGGTCTAAGATTTCTAACTGATCTTCATAATAAATGTCCTTAGTGGACTAAATCCGGTTTAGAAGAAAAACCATGGGTTGTTCTATGTATATAAACTATCCATTTGCAAAGCCTGTTGGAAAAAGATTGCAAAATGAATAACAGAGAAGTTTTAAAAGACCATCAAGGCACCTTGAAACCCATAATACTTAGAGTAAACATCTAACATTTGTCCTCAGGTTCAGATGGACTGTAGGTGCCTACAATATTTGGCATAGTCATTATAAACTATTATTGAAACAATAAACATGTTGATATAAAGCACAAGTGTATATTGGAAATGGTGTATTGGATTATGATAGAAGTTTTGAAAACCGTGGGAAAGTCATAAACTCTATATTGACCCTATTTGGGTTTGTATGTTATGACCGAGTTCACAGTAATTTCTTGTGATAAATGTGGCACAAAGGTGTCATCAAGGATTAATATTGATCAAGACACTATATTTTACAACTGTGTAGTTTGTCTACCTAAGAACGAATATAAAAGGATAAATAGAAGCACTTGAGGTGTTATACCCAACTGAGCAGTTGCTATGGGCAGAATATGTTAAGATTTATTGACACTAGATATGTATGTAAGTGAACGTTGAATCACATTTTATGAGTAAACTTGTTTTATAAACAAGCATACACATAGGTTAGTATGGAAACGTTGCTAGGAAAGAGAATGTAAAAGAACGGATTGTTTGAGATAGTGAAACTAGTATAAAGGAAGCTAGAATACAGATTAAAGGTTAGAGAACAAAGGAAAAGTCACCAAACCAATGAGTAATATTGACAAAGTGTAGAAGCTTGAGGGGTTTTTTTGCACTAATCATTGAATGCAATAATTAGAGGTTGAATTTTGGTAGAGTTTGAATGATGTTATACATCACTATGTACCTTGTGATTGTTATTAGTAGATGTATACATTGGTTGTTTTTTGTGCTAGATCATTTTTGTGTCAACCTTTATGGGGTTTTCAAAATCATTATGTATTTTTTTAATCCTATATTTGTAATCGATTTAACTTAAGGTTTTATAACATTGAAAATAGTCTTTTATCTAAACTTTTTTGGTTTTCACCGTGCATTTCATTCAAATAGAACATAAATCAATAGTCGTTCTTATTCACATAGTTAGTGTTTTAACTCTTTAAGGCTTAGAGTATGTAAATTCTATGTTGTTAAAGGGTTGAGTATAACAATAACTTGGAATGAAAACATGAAATAAGTGAATTGACAAGCCTTTCCAAAAATAGCAAAGATATAAAGAAAGAATACTTATCTGGAGTAGAACAGGGATTTTTGTGACTCGAGAGGTTGAAATAGGGTAGAGAAACAGTCAAACACATTTCATTATATGATTATAACTAAAATATGGATTCAAAAAGTATTTCCATTATGTAAAAAGTAGTGTTATGTGACTCTAGTGTCCAACTATGGCATTAGTGTACCTCTTGGAGGAGTTGTCTAGAACTTTTAGGGAAGCTTGAGAGGTTTTAAGGGACCTGTAGGTGGTTCTATGTCATCTGAAAGCTTACATGTGTCACTATTTTTGATAAATATATTCCAAAACCCTAATGAGTATTTGCACACATGAAACAACAATTAGATCAAATGTAAAAGTAAGGGAAAAATTGGGTTGTGGGATATTAAAATCATACGGAATAAAACCCATGTTATCCTAGCTATTACCTATATTAACCCCAATGCTAGGGATCTTAGATCGCATGTAGTTCTCCCTTAGGGAATGTATAGAATCAATGCATATGATGTGCTCTAATGGATTTTGATTAGGCCCTTATTTGATCAAATGTGCAATGTTTAGATGTAATAGTTAAGTAGTATGCAGATTATTGAGTTGTACTATTGATTGATTTTATGTAATTATGTGCCAACATAGTAAGTGTTAGATCTAAAATGCCTTATAAACCTCTTTATATATAAATTAATTTTATTTGAATGTAAGACCTTATTCACCAGCTGATAAATCATAAAAGAGGGATAAAAATATAAGAGAAGGCTCAAGGTAGGGTTAGGACCCAAAACATAGGAGAGAATGATTTTCAAATGCCAGAGACATAATTGGACACTAACACCACATGGTGTTATTGTCTTGATAATGGATACAATGTCTTAAGACCTAAAATAGAGTTAAAACCAAGTAGGACAAGCTAGGGGCCCCTGTGACTGGGAGGGGGTGAAATAAATAGGTAAAATAAGACATAAGAAAGATCAAAATACCTAAAATGACCATGCAAACAAGGGTTATATTCATCACTAAGACCTTCATATGAAAGAGCAACAAAAGACATAATACTTGTGGTTTCTTGAAAAAATTAGGGTATATACAGTTGCCTCCTTTTAGTCTTGTAATGCAATGAAATTAAAGTACTAAGGTAAAATAAAAAGAAGAATGCATACTTGTGCTTACCTGTGTGGATGTATTTTGGACCTAGCTCACTTCTTGGCAAAATAAGTGGACCAAATCTAGAGTAAAGTATGTGAAGAGGAAATCCATAATGCAGGTGTCCTTTCTACTAAATTTGAATAATGAATTGAATCTTGAGGAACAAAACCCTAGTTTTATCCCACCCTAATATCTGGAGTGAACTGAATCATGAGGAATAAAACCTTATTTTTGCCTTGTTGACCAATTTTTGACCCCAAGTCAAAAATAGTCAACCACTATAGGTTGAAACTTTTCATAGGATTATAAAAACTTGTATGTGGTCTTATTATGGTCTTAAATGGTCCTAAATGGTCTTCATATGGTCACATTTGTCCTTGTTTAGCTTGGTCCAAGGTTTGGTCTCATATGTGCTTGTCTACTCTTAGGGGTTATATATAAGTCTTGATGTTGTCAAGTGTGTTCAAGGTAAATACATGGTTTATAGTCATTATAAAAGGTTATTAATGTGTCTTTAAATTCATAATACCATATATTAACATTTTATTATGTTCTTATGTACTAAAATGTCATTTTGGTCACCTTTTAGCCTATTTTGAGAATTTATACATATAACCTTCAAAGGAAAACATTTAAATAAGTTTTAAAATGTAGCTAATGTCACAGTAGGGTCAAATAATGGTCAAAACCTAAAATATTTACAATCCAATGCCTGAACTAAGTAAAATACTCCATTACAAGCACTTTTGGGCACTTATACAGCCTTGGAAGATCTACTTGTAGGTAAAAATAGTTCCAAAAAGTATCTTGGACTTTAACATGTTATTTTAAAGCTTTGGATCAAGTTTCAAGTCTTACAGGTGCATCATACACTCTCTCTCCTCCATCATTGCCTTCACAAGCTTAGAAAGGCAAAAATGAAATGCATGGTATGACTAGGAAAGATAAATTTGGTAGATAAAACTTTGGCCATTGTTAGGGGTCCTAATTAGATTCAATTTACTGGATTTATTTTTTAGATTCATGTCCCTTTCTTTATGAACAATTACTAAGAGTGATAACATGTCACTATGCCTTGTCAATTCAAGCAAGGTCTGGTTTTGCTCATGTTTCTTCACGCCAGAATTTGATGGAAGAGAATTATTTTCTAGAGTGATTTTAGAGGATAAAATTACCCCTTTCATTTTATTTTCATCAAGTAATTCAACTTCATGAGGTGTTTTCTTCAAAGGAGAAAGATGTTTTAAATGTGTGAGCATATCATCCTACTGCAAGTCTATTTTGGTTTCTTTGAGATTTTTGTCATCTTCGAAAGTTCCAAGAGACTTATATTTCATGGAGGATCCATAAATTTCATAGTATTTATGTGCCCTCTTTTGGGATGTGATCCTTCTATGCAATCTCCAAATGTCTTGGTCTTTGAAAGTGTGGTCTCTATCATAAATGGTCTACTACATGTCTAAATGTAATCTTTGCCCAATTGGTAATTAATAAACATGATAATACATGATAATAATACTATTGAATAATTTGGAAACTCAAGAAAGGAGTATTAAGCTCAATGCACCCTCCAATGACGGCTTTAGACAAGTTTCATTCACCTACAGGTCTATAGACCTGTAGGTGAGCATTCATTAAGTCTAAGGTTTCATTTTAGAGTGTTAAAGCCATAGATAAGAGTTAAATACACTCATAAACTCTTGTATGACCTTGAAAGACTCCACTTTTATCACCAAAAGCATGAATGAGTTGAAAACACCCTCACTTTCAATGCAAACCCTTGTACATGAGTTGATTGTATGCATAGTCCATACAAGTGAATAGACAAGTTGAGGATGACATATGCTTAGTTAAAAGGTATAGGCTTGTTTAAAGGTGATAATTAATTGAGAAGATTAGATGCAATCTTTAAATTTCAAGACTCAGAAGTTGCTTGTCTTTGCAGTCCATAAAAGTGAAATGAAAACCTACAGGTGATAGATTTGTAGATCCTCATTTTGGACTAAAACCAAATATCAAGGAAATTTTAAAGTAGGAAACATGACTTTAATGCAATAATAATATATTACATTGACCATTAAAATCACCTAAACCATTTTCAAATCAAGATATAGTCAAATAAACTGAGTTCACAAGCCTAATATGCCTATACATACTTGAGTACAAGGATGAGAAGATAAAAGTTTGTGAACACTATGAAGTAGCCAATAAATCTTGTGAGGAAGTGATAAATAAATTTAAATGAGGTTTTAATGATCACAAAGTTCCATTGATAAGACCAAATTCAAGACCTCATGCTCAAACCCTTCTTTGACAACTACCTACAATCATAATTGAGAAGGTAGTCTTAAATAATTTTGTGATTAGGCAAGATGCAGTGTTTAGACAAGTTAAAGAGGAGATAAACACTTCCAAATATTAACAAGTCTTGATATTTTCTAAGGTGTGGAAGTGAAAGAACTAAAACCCCAAAATTTAATCAAACCTTCCTAATGAGCACCTACAAGTTGCCTAGGCTTGAAGGCTAGTTATAAGCATGAGAAGAAAAGGGTCACCTATAGTCAGTGATACGGGAGTTGGGGTGAAGTGATAGAAAGGTTATAAGAATCATTAAAAGCTAAAAGGACCTAAAGGAGGTTCACTGAATTTTATTGTTTATAAGGCTCTCCAAAACCCTGTCTACATAGTTAATGTAAGTTACAGGCCTCCCTACCTACTCATGAGGGATACTTGTTTGTTCCAAATGACAAAATGGTCTAATGGATGGTAAATAATCTAAAAATGGTTTCATAGTGATATTGAAATTTCAAAATATCTTCAAACTCGATATAAAATAGCAAAAGTTGAAAATTTTGTTCGAGGCCAAATGAAACTACAGGGGTATCTACCTTGGCAAGATAAAGTAGTTGATTTGTAATGAAGAAAGGAGAACTAAGTGAAATTAAACTCTTTGAATATGGTTTCATTGTAATAAGATAACTCCACAAGGCCCTCAAATTCACCTAAAGTGAAACAAATATTGAAAACTCTGTCTAGGCCTATGGGGCCTAATTCATACATAGGCAGACCTTTAGGACAGTCATAGATAAGAGGGCCTAATGGGTGGGAAAATGAGATATAAAGTCATGAGGGTCATTAATCCCCTTCATTTAATCATATCAATATAGGGTTCGTGTCTGAAGATTGTATGCAATAGGAGAAAGATATATTTTGCAAATGATTCCTTCTATCACATTCCACACTTGCAAGAATTGAAAAGCACACTTGTATAAATTAAACCACACATTCATGAAATTAAAGCACACTTTTAGAAATTAAATTTTTGAATTAAAAATAAATGACAAATAAATAAAACACATGCAGGTTCACATAAATTGTATAAAAATAAATCTTTACAGCAACAAAGAAATAAAATAATAATTTACAATAAAATGATAATTACATAACAAAGAAATAAATAAAAAATACATTGATCCATCTTCCTTTAAATGAGTGACCAGCTCATTCCTCGGAAGAGGATTTATTCAAAACACAAGCTTTAGAATAGATTGCTCTGAATAATGGAAAGAAAAGTATATTGATTTCATTCGTGTGTGGGAGGTTGTATTTATAATCTCATGCTTCTAAACAACACCTTATTTAAGAGTAACAACCTAGATATCCTATCCTATCTCAATCTCTACAAAATATAGAGAGAGATATTTATTATAAAAATGAAATATATTACAACATAATCTCAATCTCCACCAAAAATGGAGAGAGATATTTATTGGAATGAAATTACATAAATCTATATTTGAATACAATGGAAAGTCTATACATAGAAATCTATA
Source organism: Torreya grandis (assembly GCA_037957365.1). NCBI lineage: Eukaryota > Viridiplantae > Streptophyta > Pinopsida > Cupressales > Taxaceae > Torreya > Torreya grandis. The sequence goes on from JARHVA010001077.1 coordinate 1,866,476, forward strand.
TATAGAAAGAATCCAAATGGAAAGAATTCTTTGTGATAGCTATTAGAATACATTTATAAATACTTTCCAAACAAGTCTTTAGCAATTCTTTTGAATTCTGTAATAGTTTGATGAAGTTTGTATCAAACCTGTTGAAATACGTAGTAGCCTAATGTAATATGTAGCTGATCTAATATACTCCATAGTGATCTGATGTAATCCGTAGTTGGTATGATATAATCTGTATTTATTATGGGAAATCATAGCAAGCCTTTGGGAGTCTATAGCAAGCCTATAGGATTTTGTAACTTGACCAAAATGCTAGATCCATTGTATCAAATACTGACAATACTCTGACATAATTCTTGAATGGTTACTCTTCATACTTTGAATCATTATAGCTTATTTTGAATTCTGTATGCATACATTGACATCTTTTTCCCAATAATAATTAGTAATATATATCAAAAAGATAACAACAAATTCTAAAGACATAACTACAATATATACTTGTTATTTTATTCTAAATAAACCATAAGCTCGGAGACTACATTTAGATCCACTTCCTATGCAAGAAAAATGATGTTATTTTATAGATATAATTAGACATATTATGATATCATCATAAAGATATTAACAAGTGTGAAATGAAAGCATATAACTTTCAAGACCATCTATGTACATAGGAAAGAAAGAAAAACAAATTTTTGACTCTTAAAACCACCTCGAGCTCCTCAAATGCATGACTACATTTTAAGGCAAACATTCATTCACTTTTTGAGATCATGAACCTATGAATGGAACACAATGGTTTTTAGTGATGGTATTTATGTCCCTACATTTCAATGTTGAAGTTTCATTTATTGGATTAGACCCATCACATGCATGAATAATGCTTAAGACTGGTAACCCCTCTCTAATGGTCAGTTTGTAGACCAAGAGTCAACTACTTGCACTCAAAACTATATGGTCAGGATGCATGGTGACCTGATATCCTAGGAATAGTTGAGGGGGATAGTACAATTAAAATTTTTGGCATTGGTTTAGGGTTTGAGGGCCCAATGTTTATGAACAATCACTAAGAGCCAAAGTCACTTTAAACCCTAGTAAAGACCCGATGTGAAAGATTGACTTCTACAATGCATTGAATGCCCTGAGTTACTCCTAAAACCTCTTGGACATTTTTTAGGACTCCACGTATATTCTCTTCGTGTAATTCTTATGTACTTGTATTTGTATGGACTGTAATAAATGCACTATTTTTCAAGGATTTTTTGTATTTTTTCGGATTTTGAATAGATAGGCACTTGAAAACTATTGGAGGAGGTCATTTGGGATGTATTTAATCTATTCAAGCCAATATCTCCATACTATAAATTCTGTAAGTGATAAAACAAAGCTCATTTTTCAAGGCAATTTCGAATAGGCCTAAAATGAGACTAAGTTTCAAGGCCATTTCATGGTTTTCACACTTCCACAAGGTCCAATGGCCTCAAATTTGACATGGATGTTGGTGATAGGATAATGAAATTGAATCACATGATTTTGGGTGGTTTCACATGTATGGGAAATATTTGGAGCAAAAAATTAGGCTTCGAGGTAAGGAGGCCTAATTGAGGAGAGAGAAAGGCATAAAAAAGATACTTCCACTGACTTTCAGGTCCTAAAACTAGGCAGGGAGTTTTAAATCCATATCAAGTCCTCAAATATGCCCTTATTTTATTAGTATCATTTGTATGCTATTCTACACAAGGAGGTTTATGAGTTTTTAGGGATACAAGGAAAAGAGGCCTAGTGAGAGCTTGAGGTCTTAAGAGTTATTCCAAGAATCAAAATGGATTGATTTAGGTATGATAAGGTATTTTAATGCCTTTCATGGAGATAGAGTGCCTTGTATAATATGAGCTCAAGTTTTGAGCCACTTAGACAAATCTAGGCATGGGAAATGAAAAGTTTCAAGACACCTAAGCATATGAATGATGAGTGCCACTAAAATATAAAATCAAAGGAGTTTCTAAATATAGGTAAGGTGTCAAATGAGAAGGTATAAATGAATTCATGGTGAATTGATGATTGATAATCCCATTTGTCACTCTTTTTATGCAAGGAAGGGTAGTTTTCAAGAACATGATCAAGGTGTGAAGCTAAGTTCTAACTCCTACACCACTTGGAGGATGGAGTATCTTTAGAGGATAAACACATGGATTTGGAAGTCTATTTGGAATGTTTAATAACTCCTTGTTTGTAACTTCCATGTGGACACTTGGCAATCTTCTCCGTCTATGCCCATATCTTTTCCTCATTCTATATATAAGTTCACTTTTGGTCTTATAAGATATCCACATCTAGTATAGTGAAGCCCTGCTAGTTTGAATACTAATTTTGCCTTTGAATAAAATATTTCAAGATGGTTTTAAGTCCTCAAATTATTTTTTAAGTGTATGAATTAGTTCATGGTTGAATGGCTAGTGATAGTTATCTTTCCTTGTGTTCATATCTCTCTTTCTCATGCTTTGTGCAAGTAATTTACCTTCTAACAGGTCACATGATGTGTAGTTAGTTGTTTTGTGTGTCTCTAATTATAAGGAAGAGTACTAGTGTCTATGATCAGATGCACTATTCATCTACCTTGATAAATATATTTCATCTTACCTTCATGTTGAAACTTTTTTTTAGAAGAACCTTGAGAATTGAGATCAATTTTGCAAATTACTCTTTCATAATGCAACTCCCAGTAGGATTGCTGAGTTAATATTGGTGCATCACCTATATTAGGTTAGAATTATTATCTTTATATCTATTTTATTTCAAATCAAATATATTAGTGGTCATTTTTTGGTGTGGTGTAAGGGAGCTAGCCCTTCAGTCTAGAGACTCATCTCTCCCATAGTTCACCCACAACTTGAGAGATGTTTCTGTGTTACATAAAATTAAAGGAAGCTGGAGTAGACCTCCTCAAGGTAAAAATTTTATGGATAATAGTTTTGGCATGCCCTTTGGGACCTCATATTACCAAAAGTTGTCAAAGGTTGATGTTGACCTTGATAAATTTGAAGTTGTAAAGCTTCCTTCATGCAGTATATGGTGACTCCAGCACTAATTGGCTCTTGGTTGTAGACTAGTGATTCATTTTAATACCTAAGGTAAATACAAGGTCTTATACTAAAGGCATTCCTTTTGAATTTCTAGAGTTACCTTACTATTCTCTTAGAGCAAATAGGTTTGTTAATACCCATCCATACTCCAAGAAATCTTTGGTTGCTCACTTACCTATTAAGAGACTTTTCTTGAGTCCAATTTACAAGATGGCATCCCCAAGGAACTTGACCTTTATTACCTTCAAAGTACATACTAATTTATCACTTTCTCACTATAATGACATTCTTATGTCATCCCTCAAAATCATGCCTTCATACACAAGAGAAGTTGCCACTACTCCTATTGAGAACATAAGAAACATTGCCAATTCTTGAAATATACATAACATTATTGAAGAGGACATTGTGATCAGATTTTTGGTTGTTTATTTCAAAGAAAAAGGCACTTGATTGGTATGACACTTTGGCTTCCAACTCTATCACTACATGGGATGAATGGGGTGATACCTTGAGAAGGAGATTCGAAGATAAATCTGGTCACTTGTCTTTAACTAAGCAGCTGAATAAAATAAAGAGAGCACCTTAAGAGGCCACTCAAAACTTCAACACAAGATTCTAAAATACTTGAGATAGATTCCAATCTTGGTAAGGCCTATTTTCCATCATGTTTTTCTTTATTACCTCAAAGCTTTCAATGGTGACATGTCTATGATGATTCAATCCATGGGAGGAGATACTTTGCCTAATTTTTATTACCTTATTCAAGTTAGGAAGATATGTCATAAACCTATCATGCCTTTTTTTCCTAATGTGAAAACTCCTTTGCCCACCATTGCTCTTATTCCCACACCCCATGCATAAACAAGTTGCCCCTAATCAGCCAAGCAAGCAAAAGGAAGAATGTATAATCAAGGCCCTTAGATAAAAGGTTAAAACTCTTAGGAGGCAATAACAATAGCATAAATAGAGGTCTTTTCAAGGCCCTTACCATCCCTACCAATATTATAAAGCTCCTAGACAACCTTTTCAAGGTCAATACCAAGGACAAGGGTAGTTAACTCAAGTGAGACAACATAATATAAAAAATTAGAATGTTTCTTCTACTTATAAATCATTTGTACCTATCCAAAACAATATTATACAATAAAATGGAAAGAAATATTCATGAGGCCAACCTCATGACTCTTTCACTTACACAAGTGATGCTTTCAATCAAGCCTATATGGCTCAATAAGGAACAATGACTTTTATGACTCAAGAAGAGATGCCTAAAGGAGGAGAGAACATTGGAAGCGATGCCCAATAAAATGTTTCATTTGTTGTCCCCAAAAAAATGTCTCTCATTTTGTGGGACAACATATGAACTATTTTGGTCCTGCAAGACCAAAATTGTCTCTTCCCTTTTCAAAATTTGTTATGAGCATTCTAATTCCTCATTTTCCAAGCTTTTTCAGTAAAGGGACTAGTTGGTTCAATGGGTTTAATCAATTTAATAGGTGAGTTCAATCAAAAGGGGAAAATTTCCAACACGTAGGCATTTTCAGGATTGGTTTAATGCCTTGGTTCAGCCAAAAAGGGTTCATCGGCAAGCTTTTAAGCAAGGATTGAACCATTGAACTGTTGAACCTTGAACCACGTTGGTTCAAAGGTTCAACAAGTTTTAGGTTCAGCATCTTTGGTAAAGGTTCAAAGGTTCAATGCAGTTTGCTTCAATGTGGTTTGCTTCAACACAGTTGGTTCAAGCAGTCAATTGAACGAGTGGAACAAAAGATTGAACCATTAAACCATTAAACCAAAGTTGGTTCAATCGATCGGTTCAAGTGGCTAAGGAAAGGAAAAAGCTCGAGAGTGAAAGCTGCCAGGTGTCGTCTGCCGAACACATTATAATTTATCTCTAAAAAGCAATAGAACATGCCACGTGTCCTTTGCAAAGCTCGGTAGAAGCTCCCAAGTGTCAACCTTCACAGTTTCTTCCTTTTGTTTTGATATTAAGTAAAAACTGTGGTGTGCCCTAGGTAAGTTGTTGAAGTAAGTGGAATGCGACATGTGTCTGCATCTACAATTTCTCCTAAGCATCTCTCAGTGTGCATGGAAGGTGCCAAGTGGAAATGGCAGAAGGTTTCAATATATTTCTCTAAAAAGTAGTGGAAGCTACCATGTGTCATCTTTTGCAAGACTTTTTAAAGGCAGTTAAAGCATAGCAGATACCGCCATGTGTCATCTTTCACAAGAAACTAATATGAGTCCCAAGGACTTTCTAAAGGCAACTAAAGCATGGCAAAAGCCAACAAGTGTCAACATCTGAGTGAATCTAAAATGAGTCCCGAATGTTTCTGTAGTATAACCAAAGCTCAGTGGAGACTACCACGTGTCTTCTTCCATAGGACTTTCAAAAATATTTCTAAAGCTTCTATAGATAAATGAAAGTTGCCACGTGTCTCTGCCTTTTTCAAAGCAAAAGCTGCCACGTGTCCCATTATAACTCAACAGAGTGTGACAAGTGTCTATATCTGCGTTTCAAGTTTCTTACCAATTTCTAAGCTTCTCCTAAGCCTCTAGTAGAGTCCAGTGGATACTGTTGAGTGTCCTGGTCTGTTTCATAGTAAAATGTGCCACATGTCAATTGTAAGTTCAGCGATCGGCCCAAGAGATAGCTCAAGATCTCAAAAAAGGGATAAAACACAGCCAAAAATGGAGGAATGATGAAGGACCAAAAATACCCACACATAGGATATGTTTCTAGAAGGTGAAGTAGTCCACTAGATGGACATTGGGGAACATGAACATTCAATTGCATGACCTATTTCTCTGCATTGAAAAAAGTAAATGGGCAACTATGTCCGATTCCAGCATATCTTCTTGACAAAATTTAAAATGTATTGAATGCAACATGTGTTATTGCTCCCAAGTTTTTCTTGTAGAGCTATATATTGGACTCTCTCTTATTGTTTAAAGGGGATCTTTTGGTTATTAGAAACTAAATGTTGCCCAAATTGAAAGGCATTACTGAGACTTTGAGCTCAGATTGTTGATCATATTTTGTTATTGGAATAAGAAAGCAAGTGACTTTTTAGACTTTGTGTTGTAATAACTTGGTTATTGGAGAAATTGTTCTTATGATTTCCTTAATATGATTTCTATCCCTTTAATTAAATAAACAAAATTAGTGAAAGTAGTCAGGAAGGTATCCTAAAGTCAATTGTAGAGAGATTTTGTGCCCACATAATTGCCTTTAGTGTGTTTATCTTTTCTATTCCTGTGTAAAGGATCTTGGGATGAATTTGTTCCCTCATTATCCTTTGTATCTCACTCTTTGGCAGTTGAGGTGGAGACTTTGTGTTACATTTCATCCTGCTATGTTACTATGCCCTTGGTTACCTGTTGCAATTACTACCAAGAAGATTCTTGTTGTTTTTTGAATAGTACTTCTGAAAGAAGAGGAGTGTTTTTTGTCATTACTCCTAAGATTGCTCCCTTGATCTTTGAACATCATCTCTAAAAAAATAGAGATGGATGGTGTTGTTAAGGTGTGGAGTCTAAAAGCTTCACCAAGGAGCGCATTACCAAAGTTGCAAGTTTACACAGTCACCGGCGTCGGTCAGGAGTGACCGACGTCGGTCAGGAACAGTTCAAGAGACACCGGCATCGGCAGAGGATCGGCCGACATCGGTCACAGGCAAGCAGGCAGGAACCGGTGTCGGTTACCTGTGCGTCCAGAATGTTATTTCTGAGGACTGAACCAAGTGTTTGCATGATGAGTTTAAGTCTTAGTCTTAAGTTCGCGTTTCTATTATTAGTAAGATTATTTTTAGAGCCCTTGTTCAAGAGGCTTAACTGTTGCTTGTAAGTGCATGCTCAAGTTTCCTAATTCTATATGTAGGAAAGATCTTCTTAGCTTATTGTAGTAGAACATTGTGAATGTTGGAAGAACAATATAGAGTTGTATCAATCCAGGTTGTTGGAGTTGATTGTACTTAAGAGAGAGAGCTCTTGAGGGATAGAGATCTAGAGAGAGATCTTGTGCATCTGAGAGAGGTGTGGAAGAAAGAAGTTTCTTCAATTGTATTCCTTTTGTAAAGAGTTTAATACAAGTTTTCAGGGTGGTTTCTTGTATCTCTTGTTCTTTGCTATTTATCATTCTAATTACTTATCTATCTGATTTAATTCCACATTTATTGCTTTCACAAGTGTAATCATATTGTTGGTTGATCCCCAAAAAGTGGTATCAGAGCCAGGTTCACTAACAGGTGGTTCAGATCTTTGTAGTGTGTATTGATTACAGATTGCTCACAGGAGTTTTTGCAGGGATTTCTGTTTGAGTGGAAGAAGCAATGGTAGAAGAAAGTAAATTGAGAATGGAGAAGTTTAATGGCAAGAACTATTAACATTGGAGAATGCAGATAGAGGACTATCTGTATCAAAAAGATATATACTTACCGTTAGGTGGGATTGCAAAGAAGCCCAAAGACATGGATGATGAAGAATGGGAAGTTCTTGATAGAAAGGCTTTGGGGTCTATAAGACTGAGTCTAGCATCTACTGTGATATCTAATTTATCACAGGCAAAAACAATGGTAGACTTGATGACTACTTTAGCAAATTTGTATGAAAAACCCCCAGCTTCTAATAAGGTATATCTTATGAAACAGTTATTTAATTTGCATATGCAAGAAGGTGGATCTGTATCTAATCACCTAAATGATTTCCATGGAATTGTTAATCAATTAAGTTCAGTCAATATTGTGTTTGATGATGAAATAAAAGCTCTCTTAATATTATGCTCTTTGCCTGAAAGCTGGCATGGCTTGGTAATGGCAGTTTCTAATACTGCATCTGCTTCGAATATTTTAAAAGTAGAGGATGTTGTTAGTGTTATCTTGAATGAGGAAATTCGCAGGAAAAGCACAGAGGAAACATCAGGGAATGCTTTAAATCTTGAGAGCAGGGGAAGGCAAAAAGAGAAGAGCAAGAGGAGATCAAGATCTAAGTCTAAGGTGAGAGGTAGATCCAAATCCAGAAATGGCAGGAGGCCACAATGTTGGAATTGTGGAAAGATGGGGCACATAAGCAGAGATTATTGGTCAAAGCCTAAGGAGGACAATTAGCACGAAGGAAAGGAAGAGGCAAAGGTTGCAGGTATTGCACAAGATGCTTTAATATTCTCTTTGCATAATAATATAGAATCTTGGGTTTTAGATTCTGGTGCATCTTTTCATGCTACCCCTAATAGAGAATATTTCAGTGACTATATCCATGGAGATTTTGCAATAGTGTATCTAGGGGATGATGAGCCTTGTAAGATTATTGGAAAAGGCAAAGTGCAGCTGAAGATGCGGAATGGCAACACATGGGTGTTGAGAGATGTGATGCATGTTCCTAGCTTGAAGAGAAATTTGATTTCTGCAAGAAAGTTAGGGGATGAGGGTTGTACAGTAACTCTCACAGCAGAATCTTGGAAGGTGACCAAGGGTGCACTTGTTATGGCCAGAGGTAAGAGAGTAGGTACTCTCTATTTATGTAATTGTGTTACTAATATTTTTCCTTCTGTATTATCTACTTCAGATGTGCATGCTAAATTGTGGCACTCAAGGCTTGGCCACATGAGTGAGAAGGGGATGTCAATTCTTAAGTCTAAAGGTAAGCTTTCAGATTTGAAAAGCATGGATCTAGAATTTTGTGAGCATTGTGTATTTGGAAAACAGAAAAGGGTTAGTTTTCTCAAGACTGGGTCTACAAAGAAGAGGCATAAGTTGCAACTTGTTCACACAGACGTGTGGGGACCGGCTCAGGTAGCTTCTATTGGAGGATCACAGTACTATGTTACGTTCATAGATGATGCTACAAGAAAGGTATGGATCTATTGTATTAAGAAGAAATCTGATGTATTTGAGACTTTTAAGATTTGGAAAGCTATGGTTGAGAATGAAACAGGCAAAAGATTGAAGTGCCTGAGATCTAACAATGGTGGTGAGTTCTACAGCTTTAAGTTCAACTAGTATTGTTATATGCATGGAATTCGTAGGCAAAGGACGGTTCCAAGGACACCTCAGCAGAATGGTATTGCTGAAAGGATGAACAGAACAATAATGGAGCGTGTAGGGTGTATGAGATTGCATGCTGGGTTGCCCTTAGAGTTTTGGGTAGAAGCTGTTGATACTGCAGTGTACCTGATTAACAGAGGACCCTCTACAGCTCTGGATGGTGGAATCCCAAAAGAGGCATGGACAGGTAAAAAGGTAGATCTCTCATATCTCAAAGTTTTTGGTTGTGAAGCCTTTGTGCACGTAGATAAGGAAAATAGAAAGAAGCTGGATGTTAAGTCTATGAGGTGCACGTTTATTGGCTATGGCTTAGATGATTTTGGTTTCAGATTTTGGAATCTAGGAACTAACAAGATAATTAGGAGCCGTGATGTTGTTTTCAATGAAAAAGTGATGTATAGTGATTAGATGAAGAAGCTGAATCAATCTGGGCAGAGCAATGGAGAATTGGACGAGGTGACGGTCCAATATGAGCTCGCGGGAAAAAGAAATAATCACTTGCAAGAAAACACAGAGACCAGCGTCGACAGGTTAGGAACTGACGTTGACAGTACAAAAAATGATGTCAGTCATACAAAGACTGACATCGGTAGAATAGGAACCGACGTCGGTCAGGAAGAACCGGCGTCGACCAGTAACAGGTCTGGAGGTGGCCGAGGTCGGTCACTGTCAGAGAATTTGGGCAGACAGCCTATTGTGAACGAGTCTTAGACGCCCATCAGGAGGTCAAAAAGGGTAAGTAAGCCTCCAATTAGATATTCTCCTTCATTATTCTATTTATTGCTAACTGATGGTGGAGAACCAGAGAGTTTTAAAGAAGCATTACAGGTGGAGTCCAAGAGTCAGTGGGAGTGTGGCATGGTTGAGGAGATGGAGTCCTTGAGAGAGAACCAAACATGGGATTTGGTTGAGTTGCCAGCTGGTAAGAGGACACTGAAGAATAGATGGACCTACAGGTTGAAGGAAGGTGAGAATGGACATATGAGATATAAGGCCAGGTTGGTAGTGAAAGGATTTGCACAAAAGTCAGGTATTGATTTTAGTGAGATTTTTTTTCCTGTTATTAAAATGACTTCTATACGGATTGTACTGTCTTTGGTTGCTATTGAGGATTTGCATCTTAAGCAGCTAGATGTTAAGACAGTGTTTCTTCATGGAGATTTGGATGAGGAAATATACATGGAACAACCAGAAGGATTTGAGGTCAAGGGTAAGGAGAAGTTGGTGTGTAGATTGAAGAAAAGCTTGTATGGCCTCAAGCAAGCTCCTAGATAGTGGTATTTCAAATTTGACAGGTTTATGACTGAGCATGGCTACAGTAGGTGTCAATCTGACCATTGTGTATATTTTAAGAGATTGGATAATGGTAGATATATTATTCTATTGTTGTATGTAGATGATATGCTGGTTGCAGGATCACACATGTAGGATATCTCTGAGCTTAAAGTGAAATTAGCTCAAACGTTTGCTATAAAAGATTTGGGAGCAGCAAAGAAAATCCTTGGCATGAGCATTAAGAGAGACAGAAAAAATCACAGGTTGATTTTGTCTCAAGAGGATTATGTGGACAAGGTGTTGAAACGGTTCAATATGCAGGATGCTAAACCGGTAAGCACACCTTTGGCTGGACATTTTAAGTTGAGTAAAGAACAATGTCCTAATTCACATGATGAGGTAGAGTACATGAGTAAGGTTCCATATTCTTCCGCAGTAGGGAGTTTAATGTATGCAATGGTGTGTACTAGACTGGATATTGCCCAAGCAGTGGGAGTTGTAAGTAAGTATATGGCCAATCCAAGGAAGGAACACTGGAAAGCAATTCAGTGAATCCTTAGATATCTGAGAGGAACCAGTAGTAGGCATTTGTGCTATGGAGGTTCAGATACTTCTCTACATGGTTATGTAGATTCAGATATGGCAGGTGATTTGGATGGCAGGAGGAGCACCACAGGATATGTTTTCACTGTTGGTGGAATGGCAGTTAGCTGGATATCAAAGTTCCAGAAAGTTGTTACCTTGTCAACTACAGAAGCAAAGTATATTTCAGCCACAGAGGCTAGCAAAGAGATGATATGGATGACACGGTTCATGGAAGAGCTTGGAAGGGAGCAAGGGAGTTGCAGATTGTATAGTGACAGTCAGAGTGCAATCCATTTGGCTAAGAATTCGGCCTTTCATTCAAGAACCAAGCATATATAGCTTAGGTACCACTTCATAAGACAGGTATTGGAGGATGGTGAGTTGAAGCTAGAGAAGATCCATACAGATAGGAATCCTACTGATATGTTAACCAAGCCGATTACAAAGGAGAAGTTGAATTTTCATTCAACTTCTATTGGTCTTCATGATTGAGTTGAAGATGGAGGAGCTAGAAGATGTTGCTGTACAGGTATTAGTGCAGTTGTTTGTCTCCAAGTGGGAGATTGTTAAGGTGTGGAGTCTAAAAGCTTCACCAAGGAGTGCATTACCAAAGTTGTAGGTTTACACAATCCTCGGCGTCGATCAGGAGTGACTGACGTCGGTCAGGAACAGTTTAAGAAATGCCGGCGTCGGCAGAGGATCGATCGACGTCGGTCACAGGCAAGCAGGCAGGAATCGACGTTAGTTACATGTGCGTCCAGAATGCTATTTCCGAGGACAGAACTAAGTGTTTGCATGATGAGTTTAAGTCTTAGTCTTAAGTTCATGTTTCTATTATTAGTAAGATTGTTTTTAGAGCCCTTGTTCAAGAGGCTTAACTGTTGGTTGTAAGTGCATGCTCAAGTTTCCTAATTCTATATGTAGGAAAGATCTTATTAGCTTATTATAGTAGAACATTGTGAATTTTGGAAGAACAGTACAGAGTTGTATCAATCCAGGTTGTTGGAGTTGATTGTACTTGAGAGAGAGAGCTCTTGAGGGATAGAGATCTAGAGAGAGATCTTGTGCATCTGAGAGAGGTGTGGAAGAAAGAAGTTTCTTCAATTGTATTCCTTTTGTAAAGAGTTTAATACAAGTTTTTAGGGTGGTTTCTTGTATCTCTTGTTCTTTGCTATTTATCATTCTAGTTACTTATCTATCTGATTTAATTCTGCGTTTATTGCTTTCACAAGTGTAATCATATTGTTGGTTGATCCCCAACAGGTGTTGTCTTACCCCAAGTGTTATTTTCAGCATAAATATATAGTATATAGCTCCTCATATTTAATAGGGAACCTCCCCTTGATGAGAGGAGAGATTAATCTCCTTTTGATGTGGTAAACCTACACATCTGGCTGACCAATCTCCCTATGCTATGGTGAACGAAACTATTTTGCCTATCAGTTAGTTGAGTGATAAAATATTCACCCAATAGTTTTTGGCGACTCCGCTGGGGAGATGAACATGCAGTTTGAAACCTCAAGTTTCAGATTAAAGCAGTCCCTACCCTTATCCATTATAGACTTTGGTGACTCCTCTTTGTGTCTTACCCATTATCATTATAGCCTTACCATATCCCTTCACCTCCATGCTAGCTGGGGAAGAATGCGCAGTCTGAAGCCTCAAGCTTCAAGCTGAAGCAGTGACCAGTTCTTTTCCATTCTTGTTCTATAATCTGGCAACTCCATGCTATACAAGAAGCTAGAGAGATAAAGGTATTATTGACCTTGTATTTGAGTTGGTATAGAAAAGTAACTTTGATCTGTTTCCTTCACCATCTCACCTCCAACAAATCAGAAGCTTTCCTCCTACTAAAGTCAGATCTCTATTACCAGGCAAAGCATCCATTTTTACTATTAATAAAGCTTTGCCAATACTTACCCCTCTAAGATTTATTCCCCCTTTCTATAGTCATATAATGGCAGTTCAAGGCCCTTGGGGTAACTCTTTTGGCCCACTCAATTTAACTCCACCTCTACATGAGCTACCACACAGTTCAAGGAAGAATTTCCCCAAATTCTTTGGTGATGGGAGAGTTCATCTTGATGAGCACATTACAACTTTCATCATAGCCTACGGCATAATACGTGTGGAATTTAAAGATGTAGCAGTTAGGATATTTTTAAAGACATTACAAGGTGGTGTTGCAAATTGGTTCTACCATCTGCAAGCTTGGTCAGTGACTGACTGGAACACCCTCAAAGCCAAGTTTGAAGCTAGATTCAAACCTGCAAAAGATGCACTTGCCCTTCTGGCCCAGCTCACACAAATGAAGAAAGAGCCTCATGAACCAATGAGAGATTTCATATCCAAGTTCAATAAATTGAGGAACATGATTCTTGCAATTGCTCAGCCTACACGTGAAAACCTCTAATGCTTCTTCATCAACTCGCAGCTTCTTGAAGTGAGTTTTTTGCTAAGACGGGCTGGCCAAATAAACCTTGCTGAAGCTCAATATTTGGCCACTGAGGTAGAAGATGACCTTATCTTGGCTAGAAAGATAAGGAGAGACTCTAATAGAAATAGACCCTCATCATCTTCTAAATATCCATCTACAGGCACCACTGATCCAATGGTGCAGAAGCTGTAAAATGAGTTACTTGCCCTAAAAAATAAAATGGCACAAGGAATGTCTTCTGCTCCTTCATATAGAGATATGTCAAGGAGGACATTTCTAAACCAGTCGTACCAGGGTAATGCTACTAGGAATCAAGGGCGGCTAAATCATCTTCCTCCCCCATAGGGGAAACTTGACATTGAAGCACCCCAAGCCAATTTAGTAGTGGGATATCTTGAAATAGAATTTGATTTCTCTTTCTAGACTGAATTAAACCAAGAAAATGACATTGATCTCCTGGTAGAAGGTCAAGAAGAATTAGCTGGTGACTCCAACATTAGTTTCTTGAATTACTAGGATGAACTCAGAGGTAAAGGAGAAGCAGCTGACGGATCATATACTATATTCACCCGGTCCCAAAACCAGTCAGCCCAGCAAGCTGATAAAGGAAAAACAAGGGAAATTTCTCAATGTGTAATCTCAATTTTCAAATGAGGAACTTCTCTGCCTTTCCAGCCAAAGGACCCAGTTAGTAATAAAAAGGTAAGTACATCAAGTTCGCCTTCACCTTCAACTTCAATTTTGCAAATCAGTCCTCTCCCCCTTACAAACCAAAAGGTTGAATTGCCTTCCTCTGTTCCTAGTCTAATTCAGTCATTTAACATAATTGATCATGTCAAGAAGACCAAAATTCAAATAACTGAGTTTGAATATTTATAATCCAATCCTAAGCAGCTGGATAGGTTAGTTGAGTGTGTGAAGAATAAGGCCATCCCTGCAGGATAAGATGTTAAGAAATTAACTCATGATCCCCTAAGGAACATGTCCATCTCAAATAATCTTGTCATTACTCCTCTTTTTGCCCCAAGAAAAATAGAGCCTTTATATGTTTCCTTGTTAATAAATGGTCACAAGCTGAGCAACCGCATTATAGACTCAGGTGCATCTGATAATGTCATGCCTACCAAAGTTGTTAAATCCTTTAGTCTCACACTGACCAAAACATTTGGGAGATGTTTCTCCATGGAAAATAAACAAGTGCCACTATTGGGACAAATCAAGGACACCCAATTTGCATTTACAGCATTCCCTGACAAAAGAATCAAGATGACAGTCCTGGTGGCTGATGTCCCAGCATCATATGGCATCCTTCATGGGTGAAATTTTTGCAAAGATGTTGGTAGAGAATTGAGCATGAACCTATCTGAAGAAAAAGGTGTTATGCAGAGGCCACTCCTTGAAAAGGAAGCAAAATATGTGGTCACTCAAACATCAGCACCTAAAGCTCAATTTATGTTTGAGTCTTTAAGCATGGGTAATTACTTTCATGAGGTGCTTGATGAAGTCCCTGAATGTGATCTAGGGTTTGACTCAGACCATACATTAGAAGAACTGGTAGGTTATAGTACAAATGGAGAAGTATTTTCCTTCTCTAATGAAGAAAAATCTAAAGAAAAATCAGTGTTTGATGAGATATGGATTCTAAAATTTGGTGGCAGCTGCTCCTCTACCAGCTCAAGAGTTGGGATTGTGTTGATATCTCCTCAAAGAGATATTTTCCCTTACTCTCATAAGTTACAGTTCAGCAACACCAACAACACAGCTGAGTATGAATCTCTATTACTTGGATTGAAGGCTGTTAGAGATAAAGGCATCAAACTCCTTCATGCCAAAGGAGATGCTGAACTGGTGGTTTGTCAGGTAAAGAACTTGTATCAAACCAAAAATGAGAGATTGTGTCATTACCGCAACCTAGTCTGGGATCAAATTCAAAGCTTTGATGCTTTCAACATCTCTACCATATCCAGAGAAGTCAATGACTGAGCTGATGCACTCGCTATTTCAGCAACTCTTTTAGTTCTTCACTCAGACTTCAAAGAAGATAAGTACACCATTGAACTATTTTTTTGACCAAGTGTGCCTAATAATGCTGATCATTAATAAGTTTTCAATAGTAATCACCAAATCATTGCCTTCTTGGAACAAAATGATAGCTTTCAATGGATGCACTTCGAAGGTAGTGAACCTCACAAGCCTGAACCAGCCCCTGAATCAAGTTCAAATACAGGTGAAGAGTTCCTGCAACTTAAAGGGAATAAAATTCCAAAAGGCTTGGTTTTCCTTGAGAAACTATTTGACAAGCATGATAGGTTCATTACATAGTAGCAAACATATTCAAGCTCCTCCCAAGGGTTTGATCAAATAAATCTGAGTACTAAAGAAAATCCCAAGATGGTTAATATTGAGAACTATTTTACTCAGGAAGAGAAGCTCAAGATCACCACTCTGATCCACCAATCTATGGATGTTCTAGCATATTCCTATGATGATTTGAAGTCACTCAGGCCTGATGAAATCTGCCATGACATTCCTCTCAAGAATGACTCGGTGCCTTACAAGCAAAAATCTAGACAATATAATTTGAAGATATCAGGTACTATTTTATCTGAAATACAAAAAATAGTAAATGTTAGAATCATTTTTCCAATCCATCATTCCACATGGATTGAAAACATAGTGCCTATAAGGAAGAAAAATGGCAAAATTTGCCTCTGTGTGTATTTTAGAAATTTAAATCAGTCATCCTTGAAGGATAACTATCCTTTGCCAATAATGGATCAAGTGCTTCAAATAGTGACTCGTTTAGAGATGTTATCAATGCTAGATGGATTTTCAAGATATAATCAGATTGAAGTTAGTGAAGTAGACCAACACAAGACTGCCTTCACCACACCTTGGGGCACGTTTGCATATAGAAGGATGCCTTTTGGCTTGATAAATGCTGGCACCACCTTTCAGAGAGCAATGGACCTTGCTTTCAAAAATGAGATGGGTACGTTCATTTTGGTATACCTTGATGACTTGACTATCTTTTCCAAGCATCACTCTGATCATATACACCACTTACAATAAGTGTTGGAGTGCTACCACCAGAATGGCATTTCCTTAAACCCCAAGAAGTTTATTTTTGGAGTAATAGAGGGGAAACTTCTCAGACACATTGTGTCCAAAGAAGGCATAAATATTGACTCAGATAGATTCAAGTCTATCTAAGAGCTTACCTTGCCTACAAGTAAAATAGTTGTTCACTCTTTTTTTAGAAAGGTGAATTTCTTACGATGGTTCATCCCCAAGTTTGTTGAGAAGACTCAACACATTATGAACATGATGAAGGGAAAGGTCACTTTCAACTGGACTGAAGAAGGCAAGTCAACATTTGAGGATATCAAGACTGCCATTGCCCATGCCTCAACTCTAGTTTGTCTAGACTACAACAAAGAGTTCATCATATACAGTTATGCTTTTGAGCACAAGCTTTCAACAATTCTAGTTCAATAGAATAAAAAAGGTATGGAATCTCCCATTTCTTTTATGAGCTGCCCTCTCAAAGCTCATGAGCTGAAATACTCAAACATGGAGAAGCATGCTTATGTAGTGGTGAAGGAAATCAAGCATTTTTACTTCTACATCTTGAATTCACATACTACTACCTTGGTCACTAACACCACAGTCAAATTCATACTAACTCAATAGGAGTTTGGGATGAAAAGAGGCAATTGGATTGCAAAGATCTAAGAGTTTGATTTAGACATCAAGCCAACGAAGCTGGTACAAGGAAAGGCCTATGCCAATTAATTGTTGATAACAAACTAGAAGAAACAGAGCATGAAAAAGTAGAGGTGGAAGACGCACTGACAGTCCTCTTTGTCTCCACCACAAATGAGTGGTATTTAAATATTGCTCATTTCCTTACTTACGATGAGTGTCCTGCTAACCTATCTCGTAAAGAAAAGAGGACTGTCAAGTTGAAAGCTACCAATTTTGTCATTTGGGACAATGGCCTATACAAGAGGAGCCTTGATGGAGTGTTCTTTCACTGTGTGGACAAGGAGAAACAAATCCAACTTTTAAAATTCTTTCACAATTTAGCCTATGGAGGACATTTTTTTGCTCCTGTGACTACCCATAAAATTCTACGAGCCAGGTATTATCGGCCAACTCTTTTCCAAGATGCATACAAGTGGGTAAAAAAATGTGAACTATGCCAGTAGTTTGTTGGAAGACCTAAGTTAGTTTCCCTGCCTCTCAAATCAGTGGTCATAGAAGAGCCATTCCAGCAATGGAGAATTGATTTTATTAGAGCTGTAAACCCATCTTCAATTGTTAGACATGATTATGTCCTTACAGGAATGGATTACTTGACCAAGTGGGTGGAAGCTATCCCAACCAAGTAGGCTACTTTAGAAGTAGTGTGCAATTTCCTCAAGGAAAACATCATTTCTAGACTTGAGTTCTCAACTAAGATTATCACAGATAACGCAACTTGTTTCTCTTCTCAGAAGATTACTCAATTCTATTTCTATTATGGGATTAATCTCTCCCATTCTTTTGATTATTTCCCATAAGGTAATGGGCAGGTTGAATCAAGCAACAAGAACTTGGTGACTATCATCGAGAAGCTAGTAGATGACAACCAAAGAACATGGCATAAAGCATTGGTTGATGTTTTATGGGCTGATAGAATTACACCTAAGAGGGCAATTGGTATGTCACCTTTCCAACTTCTTTATGGTCTCAATGCTGAAATACCAACACCCTGGAATTACCAGCATTAAAATTAGCTAAGGCAATTAAAGATCGAACGTATGAAAGCTCCATCGACAATAAAATCATGTGCTTGATTGAACTAGATGAACAACAAACTATGGTGGTGGACTGAATTTCTAAACATCAAAATTTGGTGAAGAAACTCTTCGACCAAAAAGCAAAAGCCCATGATTTCTAGATTGGAGATCAAGTCTTATTATGGGACAAAAGAAGAGAACCAAAGGGAATGCATGGAAAATTCAACTCCCTTTGGAGAGGCCCATTCACTATCCATCAGCTCAAGGGTGAAAATAGTTTTCTATTGAAATATCAAGATGGCACACTCTTTTCACTACCTCATAGTGGGCAGCATATGAAACACTTCAATTCCTGAAGTATCAGATAATTTCATCTATATATATGTATATTTATATAATTTTTAGTTCTGTTTTGTGTTGTTAGTTTTCATTTTTGATGCCTTTAATTTCTGAGTAACATGACTCTGTAGCCCAATGGCACACATGAAGACACTGGAGATTCTAGATTCTACTCTCTTCAATTCTTTTTAAAATTGATGGAAGTTCCCCAATTGGAGCCAGCTATTGTCCCCAAAAAAATGTCACTCATTTTGTGGAACAACATATGAACTATTTTGGACCTACAAGACCAAAATTGTCTCTTCCCTTTTTAAAATTTATTATGAGCATTCTAATTCCTCATTTTCCAAGCATTTTAAGTAAAGGGACTAATTGGTTCAACGAGTTCAATCACTTTAACAGGTGAGTTCAATCAAAAGGGGAAAATTTCCAACACTTAGGCATTTTTAGGATTGGTTCAATGCCTTGGTTTAGCCAAAAAGGGTTCATTGGCAAGCTTCTAAGCAAGGATTGAACCATTGAACTATTGAACCTTGAACCATGTTGGTTCAAAGGTTCAACGGGTTCAAGGTTCAACATCTTTGGCAAAGGTTCAAAGGTTCAACGTGGTTTGATTCAATGTAGTTGGTTCAAGCGGTAAATTGAACGAGTGGAACAAAAGATTGAACCATTAAACTGTTAAACCAAAGTTGGTTCAATCGGTCAGTTCAAGCGGCTAAGAAAAGGAAAAAGCCTGAGAGCAAAATTTTCCAGGTGTCGTATGCCAGACACATTATAATTCATCTCTAAAAAGCAACAAAACATGCCACATGTCCCTTGTAAAGCTCGGTAGAAGCTGCCAAGTGTCAACTTCCACAATTTATTCCTTTTGTTTTGATATTAAGTAAGAACTATGGTGCACCCTAGGTAAGTTTCTAAAGTAAGCAAAACGTGACACGTGTCTATATCCACAGTTTCTCCTAAGCATCTCTCAATGTGTGTATAAGGTGCCGAGTGGCAATGGCAGAAGGTTTCAATATATTTCTCTAAAAAGTAGTGGAAGCTGCCATGTGTCATCTTCTGCAGGACTTTTTAAAGGCAGCTAGAGTGTAGTGGAGACTACCACGTGTCATCTTCCATAGGAAATAATATGAGTCCCAAGGACTTTTCGAAGGTAGCTAAAGTTTGGCAGAAGCTGACAAGTGTCAGCATCTGAGTGAATTTAAAATGAGTCTTGAATGTTTGTATAGTATAGCCAAAGCTCAATGGAGACTGCCACATGTCTTTTTCTGTAGGACTTTCAAAAATATTTCTAAAGCTTCTATAGACAAATACAAGTTTCCACGTGTCTCTACCTATTTCAAAGCGAAAGCTACCATGTGTCCCACTATAACTCAGTAGAGTGTGACAAGTGTCTGTATTCACATTTCAAGTTTCTTACCAATTTCTAAGCTTCTCATAAGTCTCTCTAATTCTAGTAGATACTACTAAGTGTCTTGGTTTGTTTCATAGTGGAATGTGCCACGTGTTAATTGCAAGTTCAACGATCAGCCAAAGAGATAGCCTGAGATCTCAAAAAAGGGATAAAACACAGCTAGAAAAGGAGAAATGATGAAGAAGGACCAAAAATACCCACTCATGGGATATGTTTCTAGAAGGTGAAGTAGTCCTCCAACTGGACATTAGGGAACATGAACATTCAATGGCATGACCCGTTTCTCTGCATTGAAAAAAGCAAATGGGCAACTACACCTCATTCCAGCATATCTTCTTGACAGAATTTAAAATGTATTGAATGCAACACGATGTGTTACTGCTCCCAAGTCTTTCTTGGAGAGCTATATATTGGACTCTCTCTTATTATTTTAAGGGGATCTTTTGGTTATCAGAAACTAAATTTTTCCCAAATTAAAAGGCATTATTGAGACTTTGAACTCAGATTGTTGATCATATTTTGTTATTGGAATAAGAAAGCAAGTGACTTTTTAGACTTTGTGATGTAATAACTTGGTTTTTGGGGAAATTTATCTTATGTCTGTTTCCTTAATACTATTTATCTTAATTAAATATGTAGAATTAGTGAAAGTAGTCAAGAAGGTATCCTGAATTCAATTGTTGAGAGACTTTATGCCCACATAATTGCCTTTAGTGTGTTTGTCTTTTAAATATGTAAAGGATCTTGGGAGAACTTTGTGCCCTCATTATCCTTCATATCCACTCTTTGGCAATTGAGGTGGATACTTTGTGCTACATTTCATCTTGCTATGTTACTATGCCCTTGGTTACCTATTGCAATTACTACTAGGAAGATTCTTGTTGTTTGTTGAATAGTACTTCTAAAAGAATAGGAGTGTTTTCTATCATTACTCCTAAGATTTCTCCCTTGATCCTTGAACATCATCTCTAAAAAAGAGAGATGGATGGTGTTGTCTTACCCTAAGTGTTATTTTCAGCATAAATATATAGTATATAGCTCCTCATATTTAATAGGGAACCTCCCCTTGATGAGAGGAGAGATTAGTCTCCTTTTGATGTGGTAAACCTGCACATCTGGCTGACCAATCTCCCTATGCTATGGTGAACAAAATTATTTTTCCTATTAGTTATTTGAGTGACAAAATATTCACCCAACAGCATTGATGAATTACCTTCTAAGAGACTTATGTGTAGTCAAATACCAATGTAATCTCAAAATTGGAACAAGCTCCATAGCTACAAATATAAGGTCAAAGAAGAGAGTGGTTGAAGAAGTACAAGGAGTAAGTAGTGGTCCAAACATGAAATTTCAAGCACCTCAAGGATCAAGTATGTCAAATTCAACCCCTATGGCTTAGGTAAATAAAAAAAACTCAAAATGTCAAAGTGCCTTCTATGCCTTCTCCTATACACAAGTTACACAAGCTGGTGGTAGTTTTATAGCTCTTAAAGGACATGATAAAGTTGGAATCTCTCCTATGAATATTATGGATAAGATTAATAAGGTTCACATAAGCATCCCAATTTTTGAAACATTGTCAATCCTTGGACAAAGATACCTACTCCAAAATGAGATCTCTAAGCTATATGCATCATCTAGGCAGCCTAGTGAAAGAGGGGAAGTTTTAACAAAAGAGTTGAAGACTAAGATGATGGGTAGCCAATAAAAATTGAAATAAATGATAAACCCCATAAATTTTAACTCTCTATCATCATTGAAGACTCGTTGGTACACAATTATTTTTTTGATAGTATATCAAGTACATCAATCATGTCTAAACAAGTAGCATACATTCTAAATTTGAAGTATGAGTCACAATCCAAGGGGGTGTTACAGCTAGATGGATCAGCTACCAAGACAGTTAGCATTATCAAAGGTTTTCATCTCACTCTCCATGCATATCCTACATTTTCTATCTCCCAAGATTTGGTGGTTGTAGATGTGCCCCCTCACTTTGCCCTTTGCTTGTCAAGGGACTTCACTACTAAGATTGGAGGGTACTTGACTTCAAATTGGTTCTACATGGAATTTAGGACTAGATATGTTGCTAAGGCCTCTATCAAGTCTAAACTTTAGCCAAGTTTTATGTAGATCCCTATGTGCCTAGCACATCAAACATGAACTTCAATATCACTGAAGAGGGAGACTATCCTAATGACCTAGAACCTTTAACACCCCTTGATGGCATATCTGATCTCTATCTTCATGAATGGGTAGCTGATCAACATGGGTTTGATCCATATAATTTCATTGAAGAGATATGTCTTGGTACATATATCATACGTGAATAATATGGTGAGTTTCTTAAGGTAAACTTTGATGATGTGGTTCAACAAGCTGCATGGGAAAACTATTTTCTACATATAAATGGTGACGATGAGGTTCAAAGTGTGTTAGAGCATGATAATGAATAAAAATATGTATTTCTACCTATTAAATAAGAAGAGGTTCACAAATGTGACATGTAAGAGGAATATGATGACCTATGGAAGCAATATCATGCCATAATGCAGGAGTTTTAAAAGGTAAGTGGGCCTACTCTTCCTCAAATGAACATGAGCTTGGTGATAGGGTCAAGGGTGGACCTAATGAACATAAAGAAGAGTGTCAAGTCCTTGTCAAGCAGATTAAAATCTTGAAGGAGTGTAACAAGTTCAAGGTAAAAGTTTATATGAGTAAGGATTAGCATAGACCTCAATCTGATCTTGGGTCACTTTTAGATGTGTTTGGCCAGTAAGAAGGCAAGTTTGATGCTTTTAAACATCAAATACATCATAGTTCAAATGAAGGTGAAGTTGACCAAAGCTTCATGACTCCCAAATAACAAATTAAGAAGTATCAAATGCATATGAAGGAGACCAATCAGGTTGCAATGTTAAATAGACCTCAAGGAGAGCTAAAGGGATCATTCAAAGAAGCCTCAAGTAATGCACTTGCAACTAGTAGAGGTCTCATGAATTTTAAGTCATTTGACAACATTCACTAGCAAGTTTTCTTTGACAAACATCCATCATATGGTGAAGTTTTCTCATGGAGAAGTTGTGACTCTAGGAACATTCTTTTTGACCCTAGTTGAATTAAGAGGAGTTGTTTCATCACCTCAAACATGTTTTGAGGTCTTTACACAATAGTTAGGTGTGTTGTTTTGTCTTTTTCTTTTTGTGATTTTACCTAAATGCCTTTGGCATAGTGTGTTTGCTTCATGTTGTGTGGTTTAGTATGAGCTTGAATCTTTAGAAGGCATGTTAATTTTAGTTTTTAATATAGGAGTGACTCCATTTCCCAATGGGAGGATAAGACCACTGATCCATTAGCATTACATGCATGCTACCCCAATCAATCACCAATTTATTGACCAATTTTTGACTCCAAATCAAAAATGGCCAACCCCTATAGGTTGAAACTTTTCATAGGGTTATTAAAACTTGTATGTGGTCTTATTCTAGTCTTAAATGGTCCTAAATGGTCTTCATATGGTCACATTTGTCCTTGTTTATCTTGGTCCAAGGTTTGGTCTCATATGTGTTTATCTAGCCTTAGGGGTTATATATGAGGCTTGGTGTTGTCAAGTTTCTTCAAGGTCATGACATGGTTTAAAGTTATTATAAAAGGTTATTAATGTGTATTTAAAGTCATAATATCATGTATTAACCTTTTATTATGTTTTTATGTGCTAAAATGTCATTTTGGTCATCTTTCGGCCTATTTTTTAGGAGTTGTAGGTACCACCTTCAAAGGAAAACATTTAAATAAGTTTTAAAATGTACCTGATGTTAGAGGAGGGTCAAAAAATGGTCAAAACCTAAAATATTTGTATTCCAATGCCTAAACTAAGTAAAATACTCCTTTACAAGCACTTTTGGGCACTTTTATGGTCTTGGAGGATCTAATTGCAGGTAAAAATAGTTTCAAAGGGTTGGTTGGACTTATATAGGTAAGTTTCAAGATTTGGATCAATTTTAAAGTCTTATAGGTGCATCAAACACTCTCTCCCCTCCATTATTGCCTTCATAAGCTTAAAAAGGCAAAAATCAAATGCATGGTACAGCTAGGAGAGAGAAAGTTTGGACCTTAAATATTTTCCATTGTTAGGGGTCATAATGAGATTCAATTCAGTGGCATTATTTTTTAGATTCATGGACCATCCTTTATGAATAATTTTTGAGAGTGATAGCAGGTCACTATGCCTTGTCCATTCAATTAGGGTCTGGTTTTGCTCCTGTTTCTTCATGTCAGAACTCAATAGAGGAGAATTATTTTGTGGAGTGATTTGAAAAGATAAAATGACCCCTTTCATGGTATTATCATCAATCAATTCAACTTCATGAGGTATCTTCACAAAAGGAAAAAGGTGTCTTAAGTGTGTGAGCATACCATTCTACTACAAGTCTATTTTGGTTTGTTTGAGATGTTTGTAATATTTAGGAGTTCTAATATCCTCAAATTTCATGGAGGAACCCTAAATTTCATAATATTTATGTGCCCTCCCTTGGGATGTGATCCTTTTATGTAATCTTCAAATGCCTTGGTCTTTGAAAGCATGGTATCTATCATAAATGGTCTATTATAGGTTTGAATGCAATATTTGCCCAACTGTTAATGAATAAAATTATAAGACATGATAAGAACACTATTGAACAAGTTGTAAACTCAATAAAGGAGCATGAATCTCAATTTACCCTCCAATGAGGGCTTTAGACAAGTTTCATTCACCTACAGGTCTATAGACCTATAGGTGAGCATTAATTAAGTCTAAGGTTTCATTTTGGAGTGTTCAAGCTGATGAGCCTTAGAATTTTGATGTTTCTATGCTCATATATTATGCTCATCCTTCTTATTTATCATGCTTATGAACTACTTTCCCATAATGTTTTATCCTCGAACAACCATATTTTCTAAACAGCATTATATTCTCATAATCTTTGAATAGTTATAATTTTATCTTGGAATCGTATATATAATATATAGCTTCTAATGTAAGATGATTTTCTCTATAATGTGTTTTAAATATGTTTTGAAGCAATAGGTATATATCACAGACCATCTTGTAGCAAATGGATTTCACCACAAGAACACATCCTACAGCCACTATATGACTAAAGCTACAGATAAATAGAATTTGATTCCTAATTCAAATGATTAATAGAAAATATAACAACTTTTATCAAGCATAATAAATATTTGGTTGAAGACTCAAACAACTTTGTTTGTCTTGAATTATTATTATAAGATTCACATGAATGGTGACCTTAGTAGAAGGAACTAATTTCTATTAAATTCTAGTCAAATGTTTCTTAGTTTAGAATGTATTTTATTTTATATAATAAAATATATCCTATTGTGTGTGTGTGTGTGTGTGTGTGTGTGTGTAGTAATAGGATTTAGAGGTAGTATATATCAATTAGAGAAATATAGCAAAAACACATTTTGTAAGACAGTTGTTATATTAATTTTCCCTACAACAATTGTTTGTTACACTTGATTAATATGAGCAATTATTTTTGAGTCCATTTCATTTTTTTAAGAGGAAGGATTAAATATCGATAAGGAAGGAGTAAGGGCCCCCTTTTGAAGTCTTACAACAACAACCCAACCCATTAATTAGCTAAGCATGTTATCTAGTTCATTTATGTGTTGTGTGTTTTATTTATGAATCATGTGATTTTCAACTTTTCATAGAAGTGTTTTAAGGAAGATTCCACATAAAATAATGTAATCATTTAATTCATAGTTTTGTATGATTTTTCAATTTTAGCATTTCATTTTTTGCATGATTTTTATCATCCTAGATTACAATCAGCAGAAGGTCAAATTAGAAGATTGAGTGTGCACATATAGTGACATCATCCTATCAAGTTTATGTCCTTAGGTTGACATTTAAATGAAAGTAGACTATACATGTCTATGGTAAATCTCATTTTTCATTAGATAAAAATAAATATATTTGATTATAAATCTATTGCTAGTCATTTTTGGCATTGTTATCGAGGAAGGGTGTCACACACTTATAATCTTCAATCTTGATAGTGGTTGCTTCTAGATGTGTATTACTTTTCTAATTTCCAGAGCTTGCTAGCTTAAATATTTCCTATTTTTATAATTTAAATTTCCCTTTTTAAAATGTATAATAGTGGAAATTTTCAAAAAAAAACTATATTACTAACCTTGTGCAGGCAAGGTGGGAAAAAACTTTTTAAAAAAAAGAAAAGTGGTTGATGTACATTCAAAAAGAAGGGGATCATATAGGAATATTTTTACTTGAATCATCATCCATTAATAAATTCCTAAATATCACTTACAACTTTCAATAGGAGAGGTAGAAAAGGAGGAATTTATGTTCGGGTTGGTAGCACAAGCTAGAGATTTTGAAGAGGTTCATACCTCTGAAAGAGATCCACATATAACACCCTTGAATATCCCAACCTTATCACCTCATACTCAATAATTCCAAGCTCACTTCCCTTCATCACCCAAATTTCTTTCTAAGGAGGCATTCAATGCTATTCTTACTCTTAGAAGAAATACTAGACCAATAGAATCTTCCAATTTAGAAAGACTTTGTTGAAATACAAGTTTAATCTTCTAAAACCTATACACCGTCCCCATTGTATAAAAATACACATATCCCTAAGAAATAAGATAAAGTCTCCATCTTCTACACCCCAGGAAATATAAGGATTGATAGGAATCTTGAGAAGTGGGTGGCAAGAACTTTCGGTATACTAACACAAAGAGTATTCATGGAGGATCTCCAGGAAGAAAACACTACCAATAAATGTTATACCTTTGAATTTCCTATCCTTACTCATAAAATAAATGCACCTATGAATAATAGTCCTTGTTGTGCCCTCCCTATTTTTAGGGGAAGAGCATCTAAGGATCCAAACATATTTATTTTTGAGTTCGACATCTTATGTTGTAGTTATGATTATAATCAAGATGCTTAAAAACTTAAGCTATTTACAACAACACTCAAATATGCATCACTTAGATGGATTATGGGACTTGGAAAGGATGTCATTTCTACTTGTGAAGAAATGAAAGAGAAGTTTATGTTAAAATACCAAGACTATTGTAGAGGCAAAAACTATAGGAAAGATGACATATTTAGAATGACACAAGCTGATGATGAGTAATTGAAAGAATATATGGAAAGATTTATGTTCAACCTACAAAAATCCAAACATACTACAATGAAGAAATAATTTATCAAGTTGATATTCCTAAAAGGAATTATAGATAATTTTTTAGAGGCACTAGACTTAATGTTTGGTGGGTATGTTTCTACACTGTCTTTTAATGAACTAACAGTTCTATGTACAAACTATTCCAAATCAACCATGAATAAAAGTAGGGGTATAACCCTTCCTACATCATACTTCATAAGACTATCTAAAGGTGAAGTTAGCAACCTACTATAGGACATGAAATAGGACATTATTAGCCACCTAGCCATTCAGCTTGATACATTGCATACATAGAGGAAATAAGAAGAAATTGAAAATGCCTTCGCTACCTATTGTCTTGAATGTAGAAAAAAGAAGATGGAATGCACGTGTCACTATATGAAAGCTCGGATAGAAAGTATAACTAAGGAGAATCCTAAAATAGTGGAGCTACATGCTATAAGAAGAGATGAGAATCAAGTATTTTATGTGGATCAATAGAAACCTTGGGTGCAAAGGTCAGGTATGACATCAAACTCTATGTTTTTAAATTCTTAATTCTCAAATAATGCTCAATATATTTCTTGGACACATATGCCCAACCAAATTTGGCCCCAAACAAATTGGCATCTACCCTAGAATTAGTTATGGATGCAACAAAATGGATAACAACCTAAACCTGGGCAATTCCAAAACCAATAATGGATCTTTCCCTTCAATCCGTGGCAATAATAATGGAGAGATAATCAAGGCTTTCCTTAACAAATCCAACAACCATAATAGCAGGCCTTAATTCCAAACACTTAACAACCTACTAAAACAACTCAATTACCTACCTAACCCATCCCCAACCCTACCAATAAGTTGGTTCAACCAACACATTCCACCAAAATAATGTAATATCCAACATACACCTTGGGTATGAATCAAGTCCAACTTAGCTCAGGATGTGTTCTTTCAAAACCCACCTCACCCATAATCACTCAACATTTTGAAGAACCTGATCCAATCCATGCTAATCCATAACTATTTGTTTTCACTCCTAATCCAAGTCCCCCTAAAAACCAAAAAGAACATGACAACCCTCCTTTTTTGGAGAGATTGAGCATCTCACATCTTGAACCAGAACACAAATTCGATATCTTAGGACAACTCAAGAATGTGTGCATAAAAACTCCACTCCATCAAGCAATAAAATATGTTCTTATCTATAATAAGGTTGTTAGAGAGATATGTTTGAAAAAACCAAGAAGAAAAAAAGAAGGATCCTAAAATAGTCCAAGTTATTGGCCAACTAGCAGATATTATGTTGGGAAACATAGTTCCTCTAAAATACTCTGACCCTGGAAGTCTTATAGTCTATGTTAGCATCCACATCCAACCCATCTCCAATACTTTAATTGACTTGGGTGCAGCCATCAATGTGATGATCATGGGAGACCATGCAACAACTAAAAATTACAACTCTCCATCTAATACCCATCATCTTATAGATGGTTGATGGGTTAACTATTAAGCTTGAAGGGATTGTTGAAGCACTGGTTATCACAATAGATTCCTGGTAATATCCTACACAATTTATTGTTATATAGCCAAAAATTAACTTGGGAGGTTATCCTCTCATCCTTAGCCACCCATGGTTGGCCACTGTTGATGATTTTATTGGTTGTAGGTCAGGAAAAAATGTTAATTTTCAATGAAAATGACACCAAAAAATTGGTTCTTTATCTGCCAGCCAAGCCTTCCTAAGATGATGGTCTAACTCCTTAGATTGATAACTTTAAGGAAGTTATCTCCTTGAAAAATTTGTGCACAATTAATCAGAGTTTAGCTTTACATGCACAAGAAGAAGACACTATCCTTATTGGTATCCTGTAAAATACCTATCGACAAGATCCTGTAGCCACAAACATGTTGGAATGTATACCATGCCCACTTCAAAATACTTTTCCTAAAAATAACCTTGCTGAAACTACAAGAGATATTTGGACATTACATCAATTACTTCCCCATCAATGTAACTAAGCTCCTTTAATTGTCAATGTGGAAAGCATGCTCTCTTTAACAAAGCAAGTGGACATTCTACCAAATACACCTCTCAACATCAGTACTTTCTTAACATCCCAGCAAGAAAGCTAGTTACTTATAATGTTGAGAAAGCATACAACATTTTCCTGGACTAGCATGACATGAGAGGAATACCCCCATATTTATGCATGCATCACATTGACATTAAAGAAGAATGCAAACCTATTCACCAACCCAAATGATGAATGAATCCTACAGTTAAAGACATCATCAAAATTGAGTTACAAAAATTCTTAGATGTAGGATTTGTTTATCCCATTTCAGATAGCCAATGGGTCTCTCTCCTAGTTATTATACCTAAGAAAGGGTAAAATAACATATTTGTGTTGACTACCAAGAGTTGAATGCTACTACCAGGAAGGATCACTTTCCCCTTCTATTTATTAATCAAGTACTAGATACATTAGTAGGAAAAAAGTATTTTTCCTTCCTAGATGGCTATAATGGTTATAATGAAATATGAATAGCTCCACAATCCAAGACAAAACCACTTTTACTTACCCTTGGATAACCTATTCCTATGTCATCTTACCATTTGGTTTTTGTAATGCCTCAACCACTTTTCAAAGGGTTGTTTGGAGCATCATTTTTTTATCTCTCCCATAACTACGTTGAAACCTACATGGATGATTTCACTATCTATGGGCAGACATTTGAATAAACTCTTATCAACCTAGAGAAATTTCTTCAATGTTGTTAAGACCACCAATTGTCTTTGAGCAATGTAAAATGTTATATGCTTATGACTGAAGGGATTGTGTTGGGGCATCACATCTCCCCTATTAGAATTCAAGTTGATCTAGTAAAGATAAGTATCACTAAGGATCTACTCACACCAAAGAAGAAAAAATATTTTAGAATATTTTTAGAACATGTTGGTTATTATAGATGCTTCATCAAAAACATTAGTAAAATTGCCACCCCATTATTTGGATTGATTACTAAGGATGTTGAATTTACTTAGACTAGTGATTGTCAAATTGCCTTTTAGTAACTCAAGGATCTTCTTATAACAACTCATGTTCTGAGAGGGCCTGATTGGAATAAGCCTTTTCACATCCACACAAATGCATTTGACACCAATTTCGGAGCTATCCTCGGCCAAAAAGAGATTATTTGAGTTATGAAATCTATTTTATCATCAAGAATATTAAAAGGGTTGAACTCAACTACACTGTAATAGAGAAGGAAATTATTGAATTCTTCTATGTCATCAAGAAATTTTGACATTATATTATAGGTTACCAAGTATTCATCCACACAGATCATGTAATAATCAAGTATTTGATAAACAAACCTATTGTAACATGTAGGATACTTAGATGGTTGTTTTTATTATAATAATTCGATATTACCATTGTGGACAGACCAGGTAAGGATAATGTAGTAGTAGATTTTTTATCTTGACTACAAAATAATAAATAAAGTCATATGGTTGATGATTCCTTTCCTGATGAGCATTTATTTACAGTAACTATTCAATCTCCTTGGTTCACAAACATTGCTAACTATATTGTTGCAGGATAACTACCACAATATTTTTTACCTAGAGAAAAACAACATCTGATGTAAAAGAATAAATGTTATTCCTAGATTATAAGATATCTATTTATTATAGGACCAAACTCAATTATGAGAAGATGTATTAGAGAAGATGAAGCCTATGACATTCTTAGAACCTGCCATGATGAACATTGTGGAGGTCATTTTGTTGCCAAATAGTTTGCTATGAAAGTATGTACTACCAAATATTATTGGCCTTATAATGTATACCTACAGATGTGATCAATATCAGTGTATGGAGAAACCCACTCACTTTGATGAAATGCCATTATAGTTGTTGGGTGAATATTTTATCGACCAGCTAACTGGTGAGCAAAATATTCTCTTTAACCATAGCATAGAGAGATTAGTCGGCCAGGTGTGCAAGTTTACTACATCAACAGGGGACAAATCTCTCCTCTCATCAAGGGGAGGTTCCCTATGAATATGCAAGAGCTATATGCTATATATATAAGAATAAAATAACACTCAAGGGTAGGATATACCATCTATCTCTCTTCTTTCAAAGATGATGTTCACAAACAAAGGAGAAAATCCTGGTGAAAACACTGAAGGCACTTTTCTTATTTTAGAAGTGTTCTTGTAGGGGACATCAAAATTTCTTTCAGGTAAGATAAGTAACTGGTAACAGAGTATAGAATAACCAACAATCTAAGATGTAGCACAAAGTCTCCACCTTGACTGCCCAAGAGTGAAACACGAAGAACAATGGGGGCACAAAGTCGTCCCAAGGTCCTTTACATAGAAAGAAACTAAAAACACACACTGAAAACAATTATGTCAGCACAAAGTTTGAAAGTAACTCATTTCAGGACACCTTCCTTATCACTTCCACTAGCTCTGCTTGTTAAATTGCATAAACAAGAATACATTTAGGAAATAGACTTAAGAATAATCTCCTAGAATGATACACGATATAACAACACAAAGTCTGAAAGTAACTTGCTTTCTGATTCAAACAAAGAAATATGATAAACAATCTGAGCTCAAAGTCTCAGTGATGCCTTTTAATTTGGGCAGAGTTTTGCTTCTGGTAACAGGAAGATCTCATTTTAAATGATACAAGAGATGACATTATATAGAGGCCAAGGAAGGCTTGGCACGTTGTCCCATGGAGCATCCCATGCTGTGCATTAATGCCTTGGATGCATTTTTTGTTCTATCAGGGAGGGCCATGCTAGAACAGGGTGGTTGCCTTAACTGTGGCATGTTGATTTATCTCTAATGTCTCCTCCTGAACCTGAGTCACTTGTTCTATCACCTGTTATCTATGCAACTGTCCACTCTACCTTTACTTCAAAGGAGACAAACAGGCTATACTTTTGCAGGCCCAAATATATACCTAATGAATTGTTCCACCTACTGGAAATAACTCTTGCTAATATTTCCCTCTTTGTCTCTTCTTCCTTTTGGCCTTGGCCTTAAGGTCTTGGAATGCATTCAGGTCCACGTTTTAAGCCTGCAAAGATCAACAGACACTTTTATACCATAAATTTGATGTCCATAGGCTTGTCATCTTCCTTCATGTCTTTCCTACTTGTTATGGCCACTTTCTGTTGTGACACAGGTGAGGACACGTGGTAGCATTCGTAGCTATGAAATAAGCTTTGAAACTTGCTAAAAACTTGAAGTGCAAATGCAGACACTTGTTGTACTCCACTGAGTTAAAATGGGACACGAGGCAAGTTCCACTGATTTTTACAAGTGACACGTGGCATTTTTGCCAGAACAGGTGAGGATACTTCACAGCATCTACCTAATTTATAGCAGCTTTTAGAAACCTTTGAGAGTCCTATGGGAGATGACACATGGTGGATTTTATTGAGCTCTACAAACACTACAGAAACATTCAGGACTCATTTAGATTCACGCAGATGATGACACTTGGCATGTTTCATTTGTTCTTATGACTTACCCAGGGTCCACCATAGTCCTTACTCAATAACTATGAATGTCGACACTTGGTGGCCTCCACCGAGTCTTACCCGGGACACGTGGCAACTTCTACTCAATTTTAGAAATCACACGGAGGATGACACTTGGAGCGTTCTGCTTATTCTTTTAGCAACTTGATCGGGGCCTGCCACAGTCTTTTCTTAATAATGAAACCAAAGGAATATGTAGTGACCATTGACACTTGGTAGCCTCCACTGAGCTTTGCAGATGACACGTGGCACATTCTGTTGCTTTGAGAAAAAGATATTGAAACCTTCTGCAGCTGCCACTTGTCGCCTTCTACGAAAATCAACAAGGGACACGAGGCATGTTCCGCTCCTTTAAGAAGTAAATCATAATGTGTCTCGGTAGACGACACTTGGTAGCTTTTGCTCATTTTTTTCTTTTACGTGCTCCTTTGAACCGACTGATTAAACCAACCCTAGAAATTATAAGCACTAGAAACTTTGCTCTTTCGAAGGAATTTACCTATTAAATCCATTGAACCCTTTGAACCTATTAATTTCAAGCATATTGAGTCCATAGATTTCGTCTTATGAAGTCCATCAAAACTGAGAAGCTTGAAAAATGAAGAATTTGAATGCTCAGGACAAATTTTGAAAAGGGAGGGGAAAATTTTGATCTGTCCAAGGCCAAAATAGTCCATAGGTTGTCCTAAAAATGAGTGGCATTTTTTGGGGATAATATCTGGCTCCAGTTGGGGAACTTCCTTCAGTTGGAAACTTGAAACACATCCGAGGGGAGTAGAAACCAAAATCTCTAGTGCCTTGAAGTATGCCATTGGGCTATGGAGTCATGCTACCTAGAAAGAAATGCTAAAAAAAATGAAAATGAAAAGCACAAAATAGAAACAAAAGACTATACAAATATACATATGTACAGGTGAACTCATATGATACTTCAAGAGTTGAAGTGCTTCAGATGCTACCCATTATGGGGCAAAGAAAAGAGAGTGCCATCTTGATACCTCAATAGAAAACTATTTTCACAATTGCGTTGATGAATAGTAAAAGGGCCCCTCCATAGGGAGTCAAACTTTCCATGCATTCCCTTTGGCTCTCTCCTCTTATCCCACAGCAGGACTTGATCTCCAATATGGAAATCACGGTTTTTTACTTTCTGGTCAAAGAGCTTCTTCACCAAACTTTGATGGGCAGAAATTCAGTCCACCACTGTAGTTATCTACTCATCCAGCTCAGTTAGGCACATGATCCTCTTATCAAGGGAGGTTTCATATGTTTGATCTTCAATTGCCTTAGCTAATTTCAATGCTAGCAATTCCAAGGTGATTGGTATCTCAGCATTGATACCATAAAGAAGTTGGAAAGGAGACATACCAATTGCTCTTTTTGGTGTAATTTTGTCTGCCCATAGAGCATCAGCCAATGATTTATGCCATGTCTTTTGGTTGTCATCCACTAGCTTCTTGATGATAGTCACCAGGTTCTTATTACTTAATTCAGCCTGTCCATTCCCTTGTGGAAAGTAATCAGAAGAGTAAGAGAGTGTAATCCCATAATAGAAACATAATTGAGTAATATCCTAAGAAGTAAAACAAGTTGCATTGTCAGTGACAATCTTGGTTCGGACCCCAAACCTAGAAATGATGTTCTCTTTGAGGAAATTGTATACTACTTTTGAAGTAGCATGTTTGGTTGGAACAGCTTCCACAAATTTGGTAAAGTAATCTGTTAATGTGAGGACATAATCATGCCTAGTGCTTGAAGATGGGTTTACAGCTCTAATAAAATCAATTCTCCATTGCTGGAATGGCTCCTCTATGACCACTAGATTGAGAGGCAGGGCAGCTAACTTTGGTCTTTCGACAAACTATTGGCATAGTTCACATTCCTTAACCCACTTGTATGCATCCTAAAAGAGAGTTCACATTCCTACTCACTTGGCTCGCAAAATTTTATGGGCAGTCACAGGCATAAAAAAATGTCCTCCATAGGCCAAATTGTGGAAGGACTTCAGAAGTTGGCTTTGCTGCTCCTTATCCATGCAGTGAAGGAACACTCCATCAAGACTTCTCTTATACAGGTCGTTGTCCCAAAGGACAAAATTGGTAGCTTTCAGCTTGATGGTTCTCTTTTATTTATAAGATAGGTGAGCAGAACAATCACCATAAGTAAGGAAATGAGCAATACCTGAATACCACTCATTCATGGTGAACATAAAGAAGACTGTTGGCGCATCTTCTTCTACTGATTCTCATGCTCTGTTCCTCCTAGCTTGTTATCAACAATTAATTGGCATAGCCCCTTTCTACGCACCAGCTTTGTTGGCTTGATGACTAGATCAAATTCTTAGATCTTTGTGACCCGATTGCCTCTTTTCATCCCAAACTCCTGTTGAGTCAATATGGATTTGATCGTGGTGTCAGGAACCAAGGCAATAGTGTGTGAATTCAAGATGTAGAAGAGGAAATGCTTTACTACCTTCACCACTGCATAAGCATGTTTTTCCATGTTTGAGTACTTCAGCTCATTAGCTTTGAGAGAATAGCTCATGAAGAAAATGGGAGATTCCATACTTTCTTTATTATGTTGAACCAGAATCGCTGAAAACATATGTTCTGAAGCATAACTGTATATGGTGAACTCATTGTTATAGTCTAGACAAACCAAAATTGGGGCGTGGGCAATGGTAGTCTTGATATCCTCAAATGTTGATTTACCTTCTTTAGTCCAACTAAATGTGGCCTTTCCCTTGATCATGTTCACAATATATCTAGTCTTTTCAGCAAACTCAGGGTTGAACCTCTATAAAAAATTCACCTTTCCAAAGGAGTGAATAGCAGTCTTACTTATGGGCAAGGTAAGCTCTTGGATAGACTTGGCTCTATCTGAGTCAATCATTATGCCTCCTTTGGACACAATGTGTCTGAGAAGTTTCCCCTCTGTTACTCTAAAAATTGACTTCTTGGGGTTTAAGGAAATGCCATTCTAGCGGCAGCGTTCCAACACTTGTTGCAAATGGTGCACATGATCTGGGCGATGTTTAAAAAAGATGGTCAAGTCATCAAGATAAACTATGATGAACTTACCCATCTCATCCTTGAAGGTAAGGTCCATTTCTCTTTGAAAGGTGGTGCGAGCATTTATCAAGACAAAAGGCATCCTTTTATATGTAAATGTGCCCCAAGGTGTGGTGAAAGTAGTCTTATCTTGGTTTGCCTCACCAACTTCAATCTAATTATATCCTGAGAAGCCATCTAGCATTGATAACATCTTTAAACTTGTCACTGTCTGAAGCACTTGATCCATGGTTGGCAAAGGATAGTTATCCTTTAAGGATGACTGATTCAAATTTCTAAAATCCACACAGAGGTGAATTTTGCCATTCTTCTTCCTTACAGGGACTATGTTTACAATCCATGTGGAATGATGGATTGGAAAGATGATCCTAGCATTTAGCATCTTTTATATCTCAGATAGAATAGTACCTAATATTTTTGGATTATATTACCTAGATTTTTGCCTGTAAGGTGTCGAATCAGCCTTGAGAGGAATGTCATGTCAAATTTCATCAGGCCTGAGTGACTTTAGGTCATCATAGGAGTATGCTAGGACGTCCATGTACTGGTTGAGCAAAGTAGTGAACTTGAACCTCTACTCAAGAGTACAACATTTACCAATGTTAACCATCTTGAGATCTCCCTTGGTTCCCATATTTACTTGATCAAATTCTTGAAAGGAGCTTGAATCTGTTTGATGTTGTTTGATGAATTTGTCATTCTTATCAAACATCTTTTCAAGAGAAACTAGGCCTTTGGAAATCTTATTCCCTTTAAGTTGTAGGAACTCCTCACCTGTGTCTGTATTTGATTCAAGAGCTAGTTCAAACTTATGAGGTTCACTGCCTTCAAAATGTAGTCGTTCAAAGCTGTCTTTTTGCTCCAATAAGGCAATGATTTGGTTGTCATAGTTAAACACTTGCCAATGACTGGCATTATCAGGTACACTTGGTTTAAATACTAGCTCAATAGTGTACTTGTATCCTTTGAAGTCTGGGTGGGGAACCAAGAGAGTAGCTAAAACAGCCAATGCATCAGCGCGATCATTGAATTCTCTAGGAACTACAGAGATGTTAAAAGCATCAAAGTTTTCAATTTGGTCCCAAACAAGATTACGGTAGTGGCACAATCTCTCATTCTTGGTTTGATATAGTTCCTCACCTAACAAACCACCAATTTAGCATCTCCTTTAGCATGAAGGAGTTTGATGCCTTTGTCCCTAGTAGCTTTCAATTCAAGTAACAGATATTCATATTCAGTTGTGTTATTAGTGTTGCTAAACTACAACTTGTAGGATGAAGGAAAAATATCTCCTTGAGGAGATATCAACACAACCCTGGCTCCTAAACTGGTAAAGGAGTAGCTGCCATCAAATTCTAGAATCCATACCTTATTAGCCACTGCTTTTTCTTTGAAATCTTCTTCATTCAGAGGGGGAAATTCTTTCACAGTTGCATTGCACTCTACCAATTCTTCTATTGTTTTAGCTGAACTAATCTTCAGGTTGTCACTTGTAAGAGCTTTATCAGATGCCTCATGAACTTCATCCATGGATAGAAAGTAGTTACCGATGCCTAAAGACTCAAATAGAATTTGAGCTTTAGGTGCTGAGGTCTAGGTAACCACGTATTTCACTTCCTTCTCAGGGAGCAACCTCTTCATAACACCTTTGACTAGAATCCTTGCCTCAGATAAGTCCATGCTCAATTCACCACCAACATCTCTACAAAAATTCCACCCAAGAAGGATACCATATTATGCTGGGATGTTGGCTACCAAGACATTCATCTTGATTTTTTTATCTAGGAATGCTGCAAACGCAAATTGGGCATCCTTAATTTATCCTAGCAGAGGTACTTGCTTGTTCTGCATGGAGAAGCATCTACCAAATGTCTTGGTTAGTGTGAGGCTAAGGGATTCAGCCACTTTGGTACACATGACATTATTCGAAGCTCCTAAATCAATGATGTAATTATTCAGCTGATGACCATTTATCAGCAATGAGACATAGAAAGGTTCAATCCTACTAGAAGTAGTAGGGGGAGTAATGAAAAAATTGTTCCTGGTGGGTTCATTCTTGGGGGAATCATGTGTCACTTTGAGAATTTCTTGTTTTATAGGTATGGCTTGGTTTTTAACACACTGAACCAATTTATCTAATTGCTCAGGATGGGACTATAGAAATTCAAATTCAGACATTTGAATTTTAGTTTTCTTTATATGGTCAATTATGTCAAATGTCTAGAGTGAGCCAAGAGTAGAGGATGGGAATTCATTCCTTTGATTTTTGAAAGGGGGAGGACTGGACTATGAATTTGAGGTAGAAAGCACAGGGGTATTTGAGGTACTTACCTTTCTTGTAATCACCGGGTCCTTTGGCTGGAAAGGAAGAGTGGACCCCCACTTAGCAATTGATACTATTGGTTAAGGTTGCTCCTCTATTTTCTCCTTATCAGTCAGTTGAGCTAATTGATTCTTGGACTAGGTGCATATAGCATATGATCCCTCAGTTTCATTGCCTTCACTTCTGGGTTCATCCTGGTAGTTCAGGAAACCAATGTTGGAGTCGCCAGCTAATTCTTCTTCTTCCTCAATGAAGAAATTAACATCATCTTCATGACTCAACTCAGGCTGGAATGAAAAATTTGATTTAGTTTCAAGATATCCAACCACTGAGTTAGTTGGAGGTGCTTCAATGGCAACATTATTCCTCTGAGGAGGAGGAAGATGATTAGTTTGCCCTAAGTTCCTGGTAGCATTGCCTTGAAAGGACTGATTGGGGAATGTCCTCCTTGGTACATCTCTGTATGAAGGAGCAGATGAAATCCCTTGTGCCATTTGTTTTTTGAGGGCCAAAAATTCATTTGTTAGCTTGTACACCATTGGATCAGTGGTGGCTGAAGGGGAGTATTCAGAGGAAGAAGAAGATTTACCTCTGTTTGGATCTCTCCTTATCTTTCCTACCAGGATAAGGTCATCTTTGACTTTAGTAGCCAAATCTTGAGCAGCCTCGAGGTCTATGTGGCTAGCATGTCTTAGCAAAAAACTCACTTCAAGCAGCTGTGAGTTGATGAAGAAGCATTTGAGTTTTTCGGGTGTTCGCTGAGCAATTACAATAATTCTATTCCTAAGCTTGTCAAACTTGGCAATGAAATCCCTCATAGGCTCATGAGGTTCCTTCATCTGTGTGAGCTAGGCCAGCAAGGCATGTGCATCTTCTGCAGGCTTGAACCTGGCTTCAAACTTGGCTTTAAGAGTATCCCAGTCAGTCACTGACTTAGCCTGTAGATGGTAGAACTAGTCTGTAGCATCACCTTGTAGGGTTTCCATGAAAAGCCTGACTACCACGTCTTCAAATTCCACCCTTATCACACCATAGGTTATGCTGAAGGCTGCAATGTGTTCATCAAGGTGAACTCTCCCATCCCCAAAGATTTTAGGGAAGTTCTTTCTTGACCTGCATGGAAGTTCATGCAGAGGTGGAGTCAAATTAAGTGGGCCAAATGAGTTACCCTAGGGGCCTTAAACTGCCATGATGGGATTATTGAAAGCAGGGATAAAAATTATAGGTGGCATATGGATAGGTAAAGCTCTGGTAATAGTAGAAAAAGTAGCTCTACCTTGTGTTGGTGTCCTGGT
Source organism: Torreya grandis (assembly GCA_037957365.1). Taxonomy (NCBI): domain Eukaryota; kingdom Viridiplantae; phylum Streptophyta; class Pinopsida; order Cupressales; family Taxaceae; genus Torreya; species Torreya grandis. The sequence continues at coordinate 1,905,901 of JARHVA010001077.1, forward strand.
ACAAGTAGGAATAACACTCATGGAGGGCCATGCTGGAACAGGCCAACTGCCTTAATTGTGGCGTGTTGATTCATCTCTAATGTCTCCTCCTAAACTTGAGTCACTTATTCTATCACCTGTTATCCATGTAGCTTTCCACTCTACCTTTACTTCAAAGGAGACAAACAATCTATGCTTTCAATGTTTGCAGGACCAAATATCTACTTGATGAACTATTCCACCTACTGGAAATAACTTCTACTAATATTTCCCTCTTTCTCTCTTCTTCCTTTTGGCCCTAGCCTTATGGTCTTGAAATGCATTTGGGTCCATGTTTTAAGCCTACAAATATCAATAGACACTTTGATGCTGCAAATTTGACGTTCATGGGCTTGTCATCTTCCTTCATGTCTTTCTCGCTTGTTATGGCCGCTTTCTACTTTGACACAGGTGAAGACACGTGGCAGCATCCACAACTATGAAATAAGCTTATCAAAATAAGCTTTGAAACTTGTTAGAAACTTGAAGCATGGATGTAGACACTTGTCATGCTCCACTGAGTTAGAACGGGACATGAGGTAAGTTTTACTGCTTTTAACAAGTGACTCATGGTATTTTTTGCCAGAACAAGTGAGGATACTTGGTAGCATCCACCTAATTAATAGGAGCTTTTAGAAATATTTGAGAGTCTTACGGGAGATGACACATGGTGGCTTCTACTAAGATCTATAAACACTATAGAAACATTCGAGACTCATTTGGATTCACGCAGATGATGACACTTGGCATGTTCCATTTGTTCCTGGGACTTATCTGGGGTCCACCATAGTCCTTAATAACTACGGATGTCGACACTTGGCAGCATCCACTGAGTCTTACCAGGGACACGTGGCAACTTCTACTTAGTTTTAATAATCACACAGAGGATGACACTTGGAGCACTCCGATTATTCTTTTAGCAACTTGTCTGGGGCCTGCCACAGTCTTTACTTGATAATGAAACCAAAGGAAGATGCAGTAACCATTGACACTTGGCAATCTCTGCCGAGCTTTGCAGATGACAAGTGGCACATTTCATTACTTCGAGAAAAATATATTGAAACCTTATGCAACTGCCACTTGTCACCTTTTGCGTAACTCAACAAGGGACACAAGGCATGTTCCGCTCCTTTGAGAAGCAAATCATAATGTGTCTCGGTAGACGACACTTGGCAGCTTCCACTCATCTTTTTCTTTTGCACACTCTTTTGAAATGACTAGTTGAACCAACCCTGGAAATGTATAAGCATTGGAAACTTTGCTCTTTCAAAGGAATTTACCTGTTAAAGCCATCAAACCCTTTGAACCTATTAATTTCAAGCATATTGAGTCCGTAGATTTCTTCCTGTGAAGTCTGTAGAAACTGAGAAGCTTGAAAAATGAGGAATTTGAATGCTCAAGACAAATTTTGAAAAGGGAGGGGATAATTTTGATCTATGTAGGGTCAAAATAGTCCATAGGTTGTCCCAAAAATAAGTGACATTTTTTGGGGACAACAATAGCCACAACTGGTTTTGAAACCTTTTGATAAATGGGGACTTGATTTTTTAGGTCCCATAGATCTTAAATCCAACAATAACGAATATATACTACTATGCACTGATTATGTCACAAAATGGGTCGAGGTCAAGGCCTTAAACCATGCCTGAAATGACAAAGTAGATGAGTTCTTGTATGAATAAATCTTCACCTATTGTGGACTACAAAGAGAAATAGTCACAGACCAAGGACCACAGTTCACATCAAATCTCATAGTTGCCTTAGTAAAAGAATATGAAATCAAACACAAAAAGTCTACCCCTTACCATTCTCATTCAAATGGTTAGGTGGAAGTTACAATCAGGGATTTGGAAAATATATTCACTAAGACTATTAGCCTACATAGAAATAATTGGTCAACTCATCTATCGGAAGCAATCTGGGCCTACAGAATCACCTAGAAAACCATAGTTGGTTTCATTCCATATGAACTAGTTTATGGTAAAAAGCTTATTATGTCCATTGTGTTTAAGCATATAACATTAAGGATAGCACTTGATTTAGGCTTGGATCTTTCCCAAGCTCAACAAGATAGGATCATGCAGATAAATGCACTTGATGAATTAAAAAATAAAGCACTTCATCACACTAAAGTAGTGCAAAGACAATGAGTGGGTTGTCATGACAGGAATATCAAGACTAAGAATTTTTGACTTGGTGACTGGGCACTCCTTTTTAACTCTGAATACAAGGATCATAAAGGAAAGCTTTAATCCAAATGGCTTGGGCCTTATGAGATCAAACAAGTTCTTAACAATGGAGTTATAAAACTCATGACCTTTTACTCTATTTGGTTTTGACTGCTTGATAAGGGCCACATACTTAAGCTGTACAAGAAACCATTTTCCAAAGAAACTCTCACTTGCAAACTTCTTGAAGAATAACATATGTCTCTTCTTCATGAATCAAATCAACCTATTCCTACAATTGAAGGGTACTTATGTCAACCCTTCTCCAATATTTTCAAAGAGCAATAAAGCTTCCTTCATCCAAGATCAAATCCATTCATAATGGCTTGGTTCAATCTAAATAAAATCCTAACTCCTGGGCTTCTGAAAATCTAGTTATGTTGGGACCAAAAAAAATAAAAAAAATCAGAAACAAAAACCTTCAAGCATTGTTGATGGTTGTTGTATCAAAAAACTAGGTCACTAGCTGATCAACATTCATTATAAAAAAAACTACAGCAATAAAAACTTTTATTTTCATATGTTTTTGCTTGCAGATTCATTTAGGAATAGAAACACACTATTCTTTTGCTACAAATGTAATTCTTGTTGTTGCAGGATAATTATTATTGTTTTAGGACACTTTTTGTTGCCATAGGAAGCATTTTTCATTGTTGGATGAATTCTTATCACTCTATCATACATTGCATTTCTCACAAAGCATTTTTACTTTCAATCAAAGGCCAACACATACCAATACGCCTCACATCCACCACTTTGACTCATCATTCATGCATTAATAAAAATTATTCCTAAAAGTATTATGGTAATTATTTTATACTTGTTTCATTTCATAAGTTTTATTATTACTAAGATGATGGGTCTTAATGCTATTAAGATAATACCATATCTCTACTTTCTCACACCATCCTGAGATATCTTCTCTTTCACTGATTGACATGACCATTGAAGCACTACTGCCACCACCCCTTGTCATTTCTGCAAGTCATTCATGTATTTCAGCTGCATCCCTTGAGGATAAGTGACCATTTAAGTTGGGGGGGTTTCCCATAATTCAAATTGACTATCTCTCTCCCAAATCAAATCACAAACATTCCACCCAAAGATACATAACCCTTGCTACAAGAGCATAGATCCTCTAACTAAAATTCCATACTACAATATGGGAGGGGACTTACTCAAATATGAGCCACTTGATATCTCTCCTCTGACCAATAACCCAGATATTTTGGTTCTATTTCAAAATGTAGGATAGGCCCAATATTTTGAGAGGATAAATGCTCTTAATCAAGTAATTGTAGAATAATTTATCAACTCATTATATAACAATCTAACAATAGTGAGAGGAATGGAAATAAAACTAACTAAAACCATCATCAGTAGATAAACTAGATGTCCATGAATAGAGGAATTATGGAAAAAGAAGTTTGATGCCTAAGTAGAAAGGCAAAAATTCATTAAAAGAGATGAAAGCTTAGGAACTTCAAAATAGGGCACTACACATTTATCATTATCAGGAAGATGGGTCAGATCTATTGTATTCATCTTTAGATATTTCACTTGTGAATGGAGGATATGCCATGTTGCATGGTGTTCGCTTCAAAGTCATGAACCATTTATGGCATGGTATTGAGATAAATGTTCCCAATTTCTTATTTAACATGGTCACAAAAATGCTAGAGGCATTTCAAAGAGGTAATCCCAAAGTTCTCTCTCATCATTATTTAATTCAATTCATTATTCAAGATTGCCTAAAGAGGACTAGGCCTAATATAAGTGGGGAAAACTTTCTTCAAATACCTAGAAATGTAGAAAGTAATAGTGAGGGAAATGAAGAAGAAGAGATAGAGGTAGAAGAGGAAGTGGAAGTAGAATAGATGAATTCATAAATAGACATTCATGTAGCTACATAAGAACCTATAGAAGAGGACCTTCCTATAGCTACACAATAACTTATAGAAGAATAACTTCCTCCAACTACACAAGAATAGGTAGAAAAGGAACTTCCTACAGCCACATAAGAACTTTTAGTAAGGACAAACCTCATGGAGGAGGCTTCCACAAGTAAAGAATCTAGAAGAAGGCAGAGGAAACTCATCCTCTAACCTAAATCTAAGGATTTTGAAGAATATCTTCTAACTTCCCTTAAAAATGCTAATGTCACATCCACTCCTCAAAGGTTCCACAGATTAAGAGGAAAGATGAAAGGTAAACCAATAACTAAACCTTCTTCTATTATAGAAATTAGTGAGGAATTTGGAGAAGAACAAACTACTAGAAGTCATGAAACACTTGAGGCATATATTTTTGATGGAATAGAGACTAATATGGAAGAGTGTTCTCAAAAAGTCAATAAGGAGATAGAGCAAGTAGGACACAATCCTAAACAATTATAGGAAGAACCAATACAGAGACATACAAAGGCAGAAGAAATGGAGCAAACCTATACACAATAAAAAATTTCTACTTTGGATCAAGCCCTGTAGAAAATAAAAAGACTAAGAAATAGGTTATAAGATCAGTTAGGAGGTGGACTAGATTCACTTGTTATAATAGCTTCTCAGTTATAGCCCTCAGCATAAAGTCATCCTATAGTTGTTGTTTCATAGCTTTATGTAGTAGAAAATCACTAGGAAAAGCACACAACTGCCCAAGCAGTCAAGTATAATTCCTCATCTACCAAGTCTTCTAAATTGATGAGATGGATAGACAGCCAGTATGAAAGTTTTAGAGTATAAAATAAGGAAAATAGGAAACTAAAGGAAGAGGTCAAGATTAAATAAGAAAGGATCTCCAAACTGTAATAGAAGTTAAAGATCTAGCTAGTCTTACTCAAGAAATCCTTGACTACAGGCCTCCTGCAAGGGTATATTCAGTTTATCTTGAGGAATAATGGCATAAGTTTAAATTCATGAGAATTTATCATGACATACCATGTGAATTAATGCCTCCTCTCTCTTTATTTCAATTATATAAATAAATCTCTCAAGAATAAAAAGCATAATTAATTGATTTCTATCTTCATAACTATGTTGTGCCTCATGACAGGGACCAGAATCCTAACCTGTATGTTGGAGATGTCCTTTTAAAGGCATTTTCATCATATCTTTTTAATGAGCATAGGAGAGGATGAGAGGTGATTGAATACATGAAAAAGGAAAGGGAGAGTCAATTGGTTATCAGAAGAGAGTCAATTGCACTTGAGATTATGTTGGTATAATGGGATAACATTATGCTATAGAAGGAATTCAGGGCTTGGTTTGCCAAAAATAGTGATGAAGCCTAGAATTTTTACTTAGAGTTGAGAACTTATTTTGGACCTACAGTAAGAAAATATCTCATAGGAAGATGGAATGAGCTCACTCCTGAGTAAAAAATAAAAAGCCATATGCCACTTTCAATTTAAAGGCAACATTTGATAGAGTAACAAGATATATTTTGCTTGCAGGTGAACTTTGATCCCAACTATTGAGCATAAAATTGTAGCCTCTTCTATTTTAGTACCTTATTTTAGATTGGGAGGATAAAACTCCATTAAATGAAGACAAAGAAGTTAAAAATTGTCAGTTGTATGAATAAAGATGTGGATTTTATACTCGTCTATCAACTGGTGCCATGGAGCCTATGGATTTCAGAGCCATTTATGAATTTGAAATTAGAAAATTTGTTGCTCAAGGATGAGAAAAGTATTAAGTTGGGGGGTGTGATGAGCCCCATAATTGTCATGTTTATATCCTCATCTACTATGCTCATCCTTCTTGTTTATCATGCTTTTGAACTACTTACTAATAAGTTATTATCCTTAGACAACCATATTTTTCAAATAGCATTATGTTCTCATAATATTTGAATAGTTAGAATTTTGTTTTGGAATGAGTATATAATATATCTTCTAATATAGGATTTTTTTCTAAATAATGTGTTTTAAATATGTTTTGAATCAATAGGTATATATCAAGGACCATCATGTAGTAAAGGGATTTCACCACAAGAACACATCCTACAGCCACTATATGACTAAAGTTGTAGACAAATAGAATTTGATTCCTAATTCAACCAACTCATAGAAACTATTATTGATACCTCTAAGTGTATCACAAGTGATCTTAGTGTTTAAATAACACTTCTCATTTTAGAATTTAGAGAATTCATGACATAAGTAGCATGTTTTGATAATCTAGTTACTTGTGGTGAAATAGAGGCATATCAAATTAAACTATTCCACATATTTATATTGATTGGTGGTTGGGAGCCACCGTGGTCTTTATGCAAATTTGAAATATCTGCATTGATCTTAGTGAATTATGATCAAATTTCTATGCTAAGGCTAATCTAGATGAATATTTATAATGAGATCTAAACTAAAGTGATTTGATAAAAAAAGGAAGCAAAAGGAAGGGTAAGGAAGAAAAAAAGTATGTGATTGTTGATCCTTGCCTAAAACACCATGACAAAGTTTTAATTTCAATTGAACATGTAATTAACTAGTATATAATGTAAAGTAACAAAATCTCAAATCACATCATATACCAAGTAGATATATGAGGAAAACATGAGAGAATACAAGTATGAACTAGTCTTGTTTTAAAGGTTTATTGCTACATTCAAATAGCATTTGCACATCCTAATGTCGAGAAAATAAAATGAAACAAAGTCTAAGGGCATTCAACTAATCTCGCTTTAGCACAAATTATCAAACTTGTATCAAAGATACACATTCAAAATTCTTGAAAAACCATTCAACTCAACACTTATAATAATCAATTGAGAGATAAACTAGGTAAAAATTGATACAAACAAACTTGGACAAACTTTTAAGTATTCCTTGCTTATATTAATTGCTCAAAAGTATACAAGTTTTGGGTCAAAGTTCCTTCCCTTTACAAAATGGAAATATTGTCTTTTATACAAGACTCAGGCAGTATACCAATCAATCATAAGATTACACATGTATAAAGATAAGGAAAATTGTCCTTTATGGTTTTAGAATAAATTTATCTTTCCCAAATAGACTAACCTATAGGTGAATATGCTAAAAAACTAGCATATGCCTTTACAAAGGAATATTCCACATTCAAATATTACAATGCTTTACAAAATGGAATATTAATTAATTGGTGGTCCTTAAGCTGAAGGGCTCCCTTGTTGATCTTGGAGAAGCTCCATAGCTCTTTGATATTACTCTTTGCCAAGCTCCAAATCAACAGCTAGCTTAAAGAGATAGACTTTTTCATGATCAGCCAAGTCATTAAAATCTCTATCATTTCTTGCCATAGCCTCTTTGATGCTCCTAGCTTCTACAATATTTTCCTCAGTAGTGAATATCATGTCCATGATCTAGCTATTATCACTCCTTGATTAGCCCTCACTTTTTCTTCTCACTTCCTGCATCACCAATGTGACTTTTTGCTTGTACTTTTCATCATTGATGATGTTCAAGGTGTTGAAATTTATAGGATTGGCCAAAATGGTGCCAAGGAGTTATTTGATTCTGGCTATCAGCTCCTCATTATCCTTTAGGAGTCTATCCAAGCTTCTTGACCAATCACTTAAAATCTAGATCTTATTAATAACTATTCCCAATATTGCATTCAAGTGGGCCAAGCTAATGGTTTTGAATCCAACAATCCTGCTCTTAATAGATATGTTGATAAGATCCCTTATTTTATCCTCAAAATACTACCACTAGGCCGTCAATCTTTTGGCTACCTCACTATATTAGTTCAATGCATCCTACCTCAGCTTCATCAACTTCAAGGAGTTAAACATATCAAAGAAGAATGCCTTATCATCCTAATTATTGCCTCAGGGACTGATAAGACAATGAGTGTCTCTAGATTCTCCTTTTCTTTCACTAGGTTATGTATCTTCTACTTCATGCCCTTGATACCTACTCTAATTTGAGTTGAATGATCATCAACTAAGCTTTCAATGTCTTCCTCATGGATAGGATGTTCCCTAGCCTCCTGACCCTCAATGGGAGTTAAGCCAACAAAAGGTTCAACTCTTTGGAAGTTGAATTCCTCACCTCTAACCATGGTTTTCCTGATGGTCACTCTCTCCAATTCTATTATTTTTGTATTGAATTGTATGCTATTTGATGACTCTATGATCTTAGGAGGCTCAGGATTCTCCACTTATGTACTACTTGAGGCTCCTAGAGTGTCCATTTGTGTGCCACTTGATCTTGTTATGGCAACTATTCTTCTTTCTTCTTCCTCCTTCATCAAAGCCAATATCCATGGCTTGATTTATTCAGGAATATCAATTTGAATTGTTTGGGTCAAGGCCCAAGAATGGGATAAAGTGGGAAACTTTTGAATTTTCCCATAAATAAACCATTAAGGTATAATGGGACCATGAATGGGTTATTCATCATTGAACAAGTTGACCTCACTCATAGAGTGAGTGAAGGTCATCTTGGGCTTCTTTCTCCCAACTGGGACTAATGCTAATTGAGATTTCCCTTTGTGAGGGGGTGAAATTGGAAACAGTTCCAAAGAAACATCCTTCCCTTTATCATGTTTTGCTTCTTCAGCCTGGGCTTGCGGTTCTTCATTTTGTTCTTCTTCATCTCCTGACCCATACACCTCAGCTATCAACTTAAGTGCATCCTTCATTGTTTCATTAGGTTCCAATGTAATCATATCAAGGTATTCTACTAGATATTCTAGTCTTTTGGGTGGGGTTGAAGATGATCCTTCCCTAGGTCTCTCTTCCAACTTCTCTTTACCAGGTCCTTATGTTATTTGTGCTTGAGGTTATTGCATTGGTTGCTCTAGAGGGGGCCTAGAAGAGGGTCCAAGTAATAAGTGATATTGTAGGGGTCCCATTTGACATATCTCACCTGGTGGCTTCCCATCTCCCCTAGCCAACCTAAGATCAATCTTGATGTTGTGTCTTTTCAATCTAGGTAATACCTATGAGAAACCAGAGGCCCTGATGTAGAATGGGTCATGGACCCCAATTTGAGGATCATATGTCTTATTTATGGTTTTGGACTTTAGATGTTTGATGATCACCCAATTAGGGTCCCATTACCTCAAATCATCTTTTTTCAGAGTGAGGGAGTCCCTGTGTCTGGCAATAACATTTACATGCTCCCAATTTTACCACATAATTTTGTTGACTATCAAAGGAAAGGGATGGGGAAGGCCTTTCCTTTCTCTATGCAAAATCCATCTATACTATGAAGAAGTTGGTAAGCCACTTCTTGTTCTGCTAGCTTGGTTGGCACATAAATGGGTAACCTATAGGGTTGATTCAAAGTCCCCTCAATCCTTATCACTATGTAATTAGGGTAGAACCATATGTCCCCTATCAATTCCATGTATTTTTTAATCAATAGGCTAACCCTGCTCATGGGGATTCCTATGATGGCTTTCATTAGGGTTGGATAAATACAATCACAAATGAACTGCATATTATGTATGTATTTGAAAATGTGAATCTTGGAGTAATGATGGGAGATAGTGGGTCTTCCATTAGGTGACTAGTTATTAATACTTGGGATATGGGTAGAGGCTAAAAGGGCATGAAGTAGATAGGACATTATATAAAAGTGTTTGCTTGTTTTCTTCTTGGTGGTTATGAATTATGATTTCAAATGGACATTGATCATCTCACCCAATGGGGGAGTGAGTCCTTTCTCAACCATGAAGTAAATAGAGGACACCCAAACTTTGTCGATATGTGTGGTGGAGGGGGCTCCGCATAACCTATTTATCAAGGTCATTATTATCCTGATCCCCTCCCTACATTAGATAATTGGTGTTTTATCTGTGGAGTCTTGGATTACTTTGTTCCCAATAAGCAACCATGGAGCCAGGATTATGTTTAGATTATGCTCTCTAATCCACTTTTTAATGGTGGGTAAGTCTATTTGGGGTTTACATAGTTTATAATAACTCTCAAAAGCTGGAGGAGAAAAGTATGCTACTTTATTAAAGCTACGCTCATGCACAATCCAATCATTCTTAATTTTATAATCTTAGAAAAGAGGAGCAAGGACATCAATGTAGTGTAATACCTTAGGCTTGATGGTAACATAGTGTAGGATAGCCATCTGAATAGAAACTAGGTCATTGTAACTCCACACAATAGTTGCATTTTTTTGTTCTTTCCTTGTCAAAGCTTACATCTCCTTGATGGTCCAAAAGAGTTCGAACCAATTCATGTTCCCATTCTTTAAAGCTACAGTATCCAGGTCCATGTCCTTATAGAATCTCTCCTCATTGTCTAAGGTCAAGTACAAGTCATTCTCATCTTTTTTTTATTGTCTACAAGCTATTATGATTTTGGAAATTACAATTGCTTACCAATGGATTGCAAATAGCCTCTGGGTCAATTTTCTCCTACTCAGATTGCAATTGAAATCCCTTAGTTTGATTATGATTGATCTAATCTTGAATTAGGGATTTTATGGATGTTATGGCTTTTCTAAAGCTTTAATGGAAATAGCAATCCAGACTTAGGCTCATTCACATCTCAGATTTGATTGAGACCTAGGCCTTTATACCTTTACCTTTTCGAGCACACAAAATCTCTATTTTTGTTGTTTTTTGCTTATGTGGTGCCCATATGGCATCCATTTGACAAAATTTTTGGAATTTTTCATAAATGTCATGAGGGACAAGTTGTATTTTGAAAATACAAATTTTCTTTCATGCCATTGGATCCTTGTTCATGGATCAACATGGACCATAGATCATGATCACGGGGTTTGAGAGTCATTGGTTGCTTTATGTTAGGCCCTATGGTTGTGACACTTGGTGCCTTTGTAGGTCTTCTAGGCTTTGTATTCTATGCAGTGAATGCATGCTTGCCATGTGTCAATCCTATGAGCCTTTGGGGCTCATCAAAAAGTCTCTAGTAGTTGCACTATATCTAATCATCCTCTCATGAGTAAGTATGGACCATTGATCTTAATCTAAATAGATGCACATGATTGGTTTGATGGATAAAATGCCTTAGATTCATTGGGCCTTCTACTCTGTCTGATCAATCTTTGTGATAAAGCATGGGCCATTGATCCTATAAAAGGGTGAGAACTTTAATCAATGTCATGACATAAGAAGGGACTTAGGCTTAAATACTTTAGGCTAAGGTTTATTTCATGTTTAATAAACATGTTATAAACTTTAGGCTAAAATATTTTAACCTAAGTTTTTGGAATCCATAGAAAGAGGACCCAAGCTAAATATTTTAGGCTAATTTTTATGTTGTGTTAATAAACACAACATATACTTTAAGCTAAAATATTTATGTTAAGTTCTTAGAACATGTCCAAAGGGGCCAAATAATACAAGGACCAAATGTTAGGTTTCAACCTAGGGTTTTACCATATTAATAAACATGAGAAAACCTTAGGTTAAAAACATTTTAAGCCAAGCTTTATGTCACAAGGACCTTTTAACATAAGGTATAATATAATTCTCTAGCCTAAGGTTTATTGCATTTAAACAAATGTAATTTGAGCCTTAAGAAATAGACTAAGACTAAGTCCATGTCTTCATATATTTAGACAATAAGAGTATTTTATTATTTAAAGTTTAAAGATCCTAAATGTTTGAACATCTTTTGAGGGGTCCAATTGATCTGCAATGCAAGCAATAAGCTTTTATCAACATTTTAAAACATACCCTTATGTCTAAGTAAAATAATTGATTAGCTTAAATTTAACAGTCTCAAAAATGTCAATGATATCCTCATAGATGTCAAATGATGGTCGCAAGAATGTCAAATTTAAGTTAGTGGATCACTAGGTTTAATGGGCTTAAAGTTGACAGTCTCATGAAAGTCAAATGACGATCACAAAAACGTCAAATTTAAACTCATGAAACCTATTTTGGTCCATAGACCTTGGATTTGATATGCTCCACTAGATTAATCTGCATGATGAAGCACAAACTATTGATCATAATCTGAGCAGATGCACACTATTGGTTCAATTTAATATGCAGGACCCTTTATTACCAAGCTTCAAATGTGGGAATGCCACTTGGTGGCTTTATGGGGCTTCTTGAGCTTTTGACGTTTCAATGTTAGGTTTGCTCTATTAGATTAATTATGTGTAAGTAGTAGCAGATCATCCAATCAATTTAGATACTTACACTTAGCATAAGTTTTATCCTAAGGTTTCATTGTATTAATAAATACGAGACTTTAAGGTAAAACTTAGGCTAAGTTTATACCTAATAGAAGGGGTCTTTTAACTTTTAATGATGACTTCATGTTGTTGGATCCTCAGTCTCACTTAAGCATGGATCATTGATCGTGATCTAAGTGCTTACACTTGATTGGTCTAATGGATCAAATCTTTACATCCATCGGGCATCCTACACTCCATTAGATCATTCCTCATGATGAAGTAAGGTCCATTGGATCTGCAAAGAAGCAAGGTGCTTAAGTTAGGATGCAGGTAAATATAAGAACTTATCTTAAAGCCTTAAAACTAAGGTCTTGTTTGTGTTGATAAAATATGAATGGGGCCTTAGGGTTAAAACTTTAGACTAAGCATATAACAAGGGGACCATTCTAAAATAAAGGACACTGTTAAAATAAACATTAGACCGTGTTAGAAACATAATGAATGGAAGAGGGAAAATAAAAGGGGATTAAGCATGATTTTTAGGCTAAAGTTTGGTCGTGTTGAAAAACATGACCAAGCCTTAGCATAAAAAATAGGCTTAAGTCCAAAGTTGTTCAAAATATTCCCACCAAATCTATTCCTCCCAAAATTTGAATTCAAATCAAGATCTAAGTTAGGGTATGTCGAAGGAGGGTTTCATCACATGAATCCAACTGTGAGTTACCATAAATTTGAGACTAGAAAAATTTGAATATGGTCAATCTATAAATTTCAAGTGTGATCCATACAAAACTCCATAAATCTTATAACTTAAGACATGAGGATCAATGATTAGCAACATTAGGCAAGTTTCAAATAAAACCATGAACAAATGGGTCAGTTTTATCAGGTATGGATGATCTTCAAATCATAATAAAGAGCAAAATATCAATATTTCTATGCTAAGGTTAAAAATAATCACAAGGGTCCCCAATTTAGAAATGGGGGTATGTTGACCTCAACAAATGGTGACTTCTAGGGGAAACATAGGAATATGTTAGAACTTAGAGACTCTGGTTTAGACAAATAATTAGGTCATCCATTCCACTTGATCAATGCCATTTTCAAGATTAGTTCATGGTTGAAACAAACCTCACATGTGCAGAATTAGGATCAAACATAAAGATATAGCCATGTTGTGTGTGTGCTTTGATTCCACTTACTATTTTTCATGGGATTCAGGGGATAACTTTTAAATTTCATACCTTTAATCATTAACATTGACTTAGAGCATGTTTAGGTTTTCATTAAGAACCATGTTTCTATTTCAAATAAGGCTTGGGAATTACTCTGCTGCCAACCAGGCATCTATAACCTTGATAAAGATGCCTTTAGATCCACTCATGGCCTTACTTCACTGCCAGCCAAGCATCCATAGCTCCAGTGGAGATTACTAGAATCACCTTTGCTTGAAAAGCTTTTGATTTTTTTTGGTAATAAGTTCTTATTTTTTGTATTTTTGGGTCTATTAGGCTTTCAATAAAGGTTGGGAACTAGGGTAGCCAAGTTTAAGAATTTGTTCAAGTGTCTGACCCTCAGATAATCACCTATGAATGGAAACTTTATACCGAGCAAGGATGTTTGTTAAGTGCAAGCATGACTGTACCTTAAACGATTGAACTTGCATTCTACATGTGTAATTCTTCTTAAAACTAGGTTCAGGTTAAGACAATGTTTAAGGTTTCATAAGATGGTTAATCTATCTATAGGTATTTATTAGTTTCTTTAAATCCTAATATCGAGCTCCTATCTCAAATCCATGGTCAACATTGTATGCAGTTCATACCAACATTTTTAAATTCCTAGAGTTTCAAGAAAACTAAGGAATTTTGAGCTGAGGGTTGTCCAAAAGGACTTATTAGAAGCAAGGAACAAAACAACAAGAAATAGACATACAATAGCAAGCAACAAAGCAAGAAACAAAATAGAAGCAAACAAATATTTACATACTTATGTACAAACAAGGGACAAGAAGGAAAGAGTTGAAGGAAACTAACTAGCCTACCTAGCTAACTCTAATTATCTTATAGATTTACTCCATGAAAACCCTAAAAGGAGCAACAAAGAAATAGTGATTGAGGTACTACCCATTGGTGGGCAGTGTAAACTCTGCTCCTTGTATATATTTAAGTCTAAAAGTGTTATCTCCAAGTCTATTTTCAATCTGATAGGGGCTAATCCATAGAGGTGTGAAATTGTCATGTTTATATTTGGGCTTAGATGCTTTATCCCAAAGAAGAACCAAGTCTCCTTGTCTGAACACCTTGATCTTTGCTCTCTTGTGAAACCACCTCTTTGTTGTAGTTTGGTGTATGCTAAAGTTATCAAAAGTCTTTTATCATGCATCCTCCATCTAAATAATGTCCAATAGCCTTGAGTTTGCAAATTCTTGATCTTCCTCCATATACTTTTGCATAAACGTGTAAGTTAACAGCTTGAGTGTGATGGGGAATATAGGTTCCTGGCCATATATTAGTAAGAAGGGAGATGTTTTAAGATCCTACTTGACTCTTGTTCTATCAACCCAAAGGGCATACCTGAGAAGATTATGTCATGTTCTAGGTTTGTCTGCAACATATTTCTTAATGTATTTCATCAAGTTTTTATTTGTTGACTCAGATACTCCATTACCTTGAGGATAATGGTTAGATGAAAACTTGAGGACAATGTTTTTCTCATATGTCCATTATGTCAACTCTATGGATATGAATGATGACCCATTGCCACATACCAAAGATACTAGAGTCCCAAATCTAGTGTATATGTTTTCTTCTAAAAAATTGATCACTTCTTTTATTCTACATTATTTGGTGGTTACTACTTCAGTCCACCTTGTGCAATAATCAGTAGCTATTAGAACATACTTGTGACCTTTTGATGATTTGGGGTTGATTACTCCTAGAAAGCCCAATCCCCACTAAGCAAAGGGTTTGTCAATCATGATTGGTTGTAAAGGAATTGCTACCTTTGGCTCCTTAGTGTTGAATATCTGGCATGAATGGCATTCCCTCACATGCCTATCAGCATCTTTGAAGATGGTGGGCCAATGGTAGCCAGCCTTGAGGATCTTGTGGGCTATTGTTCTTCCTAATGGATGCCCACTTCCTATCTTCTCATGGAAATTGTTCATTAACTCAATGGCTTCCTCTTTGGAAACATATCTCAAATATACTCCTTCAAAGTTTTTTTGATATAAGACTCTATTTTTGATGAGGTAGCAAGTTGTCTTGAGCCTTAAAGCTCTTCTTTATCCCATAGTTAGCCCCACATGATAAGTGCCATTAATTATAAAGTCAATAATGGAATCATACCATTCATTAGCTTGGAAGCTTTGTTGATCAACTTACATAATACTTAGCTTGGGACAAGTATTAACAATCATTTAAATCAGACCTTAACACCTTACTAGTTTTGTAGTTTTCATTTCTATGTCATATTCTTGGAAGATAGACATCCACTTACATCTTTGCTCTCCAAGTTCACACTAGCTTAGCATTATCTCAGTGGCTAGGTCTGGCAGGATGGCATGGACTTTGTTTCTAAGAATATAGTGCCTAAATTTCTTGATAGCTTTAACTAATGCAAAGCCTTGCTTATCAATCAAAGGGTAATTTAACTCAACATTTATTATATTAGCACTCATAAAATAAATTGGATGGTCAGATCTTTCTTTTTTTTGATTTAAAAATGTAGCAATAGTGTGATCAAAGGAGAAAGAGTACAGGTAAAAATATTTTGAAAAGTCAAGACTGATCAAGACTAGTGCTTGGTTGATTGCACTTTTGATGTCTTCAAAGGCCTTCTTAGATTCCTCAATCTAAGAGACTTTAGCATCCTTCTTCAACATATCATTAAATGGTTTGACAATCTCTACAAAGCCATAAATGAACTTTCTTACAAAGTTTATCTTATGAAAAAAAAAAAAAAAACTTTTTTTTACTATTGGGAGGCTCTATCTTGGATATATCCTCCACTCTTTTAGGGTCTATAAAAATTCCATCTTTAATGATAACATGGCCCAATAGTTTACCTTTGGTGACATAAAAAATGTTCTTCTTAGGGTTAAGGGAGATCCCATGCCTTCTTCACCTTTCAAATACTCATTGTAGATGCATGAAATGGTCTTCCTTATTCTTAGAGAAAATAGTTAGATCATCCATATCAATTATGATGCACTTACCAATCAGGGCTTGGAAGGCATGGTCCATGGGCCTTTGAAAAGTGGGTCATGTGTTTATTAGTCCAAAAATCATTATCTTGTATGTAAAGGTGCCCCACTTGGTTGTAAATATTGTCTTCATTTTGTCCTCTTTGTCAATCAACACCTGATTGTATCCTAAAAACCCATTAAGAAAAGATATCACGGCTGAACTTGAAATAATTTGTACTACCTGGTCAAGAGACGGAAGAGGATAATTATCTTTTTCAAATGATTTATTCAGATTTCTAAATTTGATATATAGTCTAATTTCACCATTCTTATTTCTAAATGGCACCAAAATAACCAAACAAGTAGAGTACCTAATGGTAAATACAATCGGGGCATCTAACAGTCTCTTGACCTCTTTGAAGATCATGGGTTCCAAGATAGGTTTCACAGGTCTTTGTTTCTACCTGAAAAGTTTGCAACTTTCTTTAAGAGGTATAGTGTGGGTGATGACTCTTGGGTCAAATATCTTTAAGTCATCACAAGACCAAGCTATGACATCTTTTTATTTTCTTAACAGCTCTTTGTCTCTCTTATTTTTATCACTAGTATAGGCCTTTCTAATGTTAACTAGTTGAGGTTGATCTTGAGGCCCAAGATCAATTGCATTGTAATCCTTCCCACTTACTTTGGGAACCTTAGAAGCTTTAGGTAGTTTATCTTGATCAAATAGTCTTTCTAAGGCAATCATCCCTTTAGAGATCTTGTTGTCATTTAATTGAATGACTTTTTATGAAACTTGATTTCTCTAAATGTATTTCCATCAGCCTCATCAATGATTTGAGCTTCAAATACTCCTGAACTAGTCATGAAGTTTAGGATCTCTTGGTCATCACTAAGGATTTTTAGATGGTTCACATTGTCTAGGATAGAAGGGTAAGGTATGAGCTCAATAATAAATTTGGGTTAATCTTGGTCAGGTATGAGATTAGTTACAACAAAGGCAAGCTCATTAGTAGCTTTATTTTCTTCCCTTGGGATAGAAACAATATTGAAGGCATCAAAATATTCCACTAGATCCTAGACTTTGAATTTATACCTCTTGAGGCATGACAACCTGTACTGATACTTGCTTCTCACTTGATTTACTACTAGTTATGAGTCACCATAAATTGATAGTTTTGTAACCTTGTTTTTGATGGCAAATTGTAAACCCAAGATAAGGGCTTCATATTTTGTAAGGTTGTTGGTGTAAGGAAATTGGAGTTTATAAGAAGCATTATATTTCTTATTAAGAGGGTTAATTAGAAAAATGCCTACTCTGGATCTAAATTTACACCTAGCCCCATCAAAATGTAACTTCCATAACCCAGGCACAACATGAGAAGCTTTGGGATCACATACCTTAGCAGTTTCTAGGGTGAAAACCCCTAAATAAGAATCAATTATGTTGACACTTTCATTGATAACATTATACTCAGTGATCATATGTTTCATCTTTGGCTCCTTTTCAACTCTGATCTGGTTGGGAACTCCTTTCCAATGCAGTCATAGGTGTGAACAGTCTATGGAAATATATCTATTTAGAGCCTTGGTCCATTCTCTGCTTAAAATTAATCCATATGCATCAAGTATATATACCACTTGGATATTTATAAATTGTTTAAACCTTGGCTTACAAGCCAATTACATGTGGAAATTTAACAATTATCCAACCACTTTGACCTTAGACTTATCTAATTGGGTGACAACCCTATCAGACTTAATGGGAGTCAAACTAAGTTGTTTATTTACAAACACCTGCAGGCATAATATTTGTAGAGGCACCAGAGTCCAATAAATAGTTATGCAAGTTCTTATACCAAACATTCTAATTGTAAGTAAGATGGGTGGGGACTCTGTTTTATATTTATACATAGCTACATTAACATTATCAATCTTGGTCACCTTGCTAGATTTTTTGGACAAGAATTCCAATAATATGTCTCTTTGTTTTTTGATTTGTGTCAATTCATGCAAGATAATATTAGCTTTGATTTTCTTCATATCCTGTACAATATTATAACCAATCCTATTGAAAGAATTGGAAGCATTAGCATAAGGCTTAAGAGTACTTCCCTTTGGAGGCTTTAGATTATTATCTAAAGTGCTATCTAGAGGAGTACCAAAGTTGTTTGGAGGAGTAGAAGTGGTCAAAGGCTGCCTTTGTTCTTTGTTCCTTAGAGGATATGTCTTCTTTAAGAACTGTTAAAAGGCATAAACTTCTTTAGAAATATCATCAAAATCATTGTTTTCTTGGAAGTAGAAATCAAACGTCTCCACCATGAAATTCTAGTCAACTGGCTTAGATCCTAAAGTACCTACATCATTATATTTGCTAAGCACTACCTCAAAAGTGTCCAACTCTTCTTTAAATGCCTCAAAAGCTTTACAAAACTCAATGCAATCAATCTCACCATACTTATCAGTACAATGGACCCTATAATAATCAGACAAAATAATATCAATAAGATTAATATCCATAGTCTTATTTTTAGAAGAGGGTTCATTATTCTTATTGTTGTGGAAACTATCATTATTAAACCTATTATTGGGTATTTTGAACCTTTGAAAAGAGAAGTTCCTACCAAAATTTTTTCCAGTATTACCCACCTATTTTTGTAACTAAAGGAATTCAGTGCTCTATTTTTGGACCATTTTTAGAATGGACTCATTCTCACTTTTAGGGGTTTCTAAATTATGAACTTGGTTTTTAATAGTACCAGTGGCTAGTAGTAAGGCCCTTTGATCAATTTCATTAAATCAATTGCTAGCGAGGTGATTTAAGAACCCCAAATTCTATTTAGGAGCAACATGTCTTAAAGGTAATTAGTTCAGATTTGGGAGCTGGTTAAGAGTAGGTACATTCTGGTTATTATTGAGAAAGACATTTAAGGTAAGCATATGAGGGTTGACATAGGGAATAGATTAGGCCATCTGACCCTAAGGTTACATCTAGTCATTAATGATCACAACCTCAACATAAGCTAAATTTAATGTTTTCATTGGACCTAGTACCCTATTGATGAACACTAAGGTCATGGGATCAAGAACATCTTTATAAATTTCCAAGGCCAATACTTGATCAATATTATAAGGGTCAATGGTTATGTTGTACATATTTTGGAACCTACCTTTGAAAGCTCTTATAGGTTCATTGACATCCATTTTCAAGGTGGTAAATTGCTAGTACAGGATATAGGGGCTGATGATCTTACCAAATTGGTCAAGGAAGATGTTATTGAATTCATCCCAAGTGGTGATGTAATCATCAGGCAAGTTTAAAAACCACTCATATTCAACATCTTTAAATGTGAAAGGTAACAACCTACATGCTACATCCTTGTGAACTACATTTAACAATCTTAATGTAACCTTAAATGATTTACATGTTCTTCTATTATAATACCACTAGGACTAAAAGTTGGTAAATATTTTTTAGGAGTGTGAGGGAGGTCATGAATTGCACCTTGTACATTGATAGGAGAACTTCCCAAATAAGCCACACCATGATGAAGGCTGAACACAGGAGTACTTTGGAATGGTAAAGCTGGCAAAGACTTTGAATGCCTATGTCTAGTTCTGCTACAGAATTCCAACTCAAGTAAAGGTGTTCTTGTTTCAGAGTGTGATCTAGTCCAGATTCTAGGTAGTTCTAACTTGAAAACTTTAGATCTTGTTTAAAATATGATATGTCAAATCAACCTTTAAAAAGAATAGGACTTAGATTTGCACATTAAGCTAATTTTGCAAAGATATATGTATAAAACAACAAAGGGCATCAAATTTTAACTAAGTTAGCTAAAAGAAGTGTCCAATCACGTAAATATGGTTAAATTTCACAATTTTAAGCCCATATGAAGCCAGATCTATGAAATATATACCAATATTTGATCAAAATAAGCTATTCTAACATCAAATACTGTGGATTATTAGATCTTAAGCTCTCTCTACCAGAATTAAGCATTCAACCTCAAAGATCCTTGATCTTTGTCTTAAGAAGCACAAAGATGGGTCAAAGACCATAAAGATAAGTGATCTTTTCACTTTTGAGCAAACAAATATGCAAAAGTACAAAGATAACACCAATCTTAGATCAAAATAAACTAAGACTATCAAAGACTCATCAAATTCACCAAGATGCCCTCCTTCTAGCACAAGTGGAGCTCATCCTATTGATGCCTCTAAGTGTATCACAGGTGCAATTAGTGTTTGAAGAACACTTCTCATTTTAGAATTCAGAGAATTCATGGCATGAGTAGCAAGTTTTGGTAATCTAGTTACTTGTGGTGAAATAGAGGCAGAGCAAATTAAACTATTCCATAAATTTATATTGATTGGTGGTTGGAAGCCGCTGAGGTCCTTATGCAAACTTGAAGTATCTATATTGATCTTAGTGAATTATGATAAAATTTATACACTAAAGATAATCTAGATGAATATTTATAAAGAGATCTAAACTAAAGTGATTTGATCAAAAGAAGGAAGCAAAAGGAAGGGTAGGGTAGAAAAAAAGTATGTGATTGTTGATCCTTGCCTTAAACACCATGAAAAAGTTTTAATTTCAAATGAACATGTAATTAACTAGTATATAATGTAAAGTAACAAAAGCTCAAATCACATCATATACCAAGCAGATATCTAAGGAAAACACGAGAGAATACAAGTGTGAACTAGCTTTGCTTTAAAGGTTTACTGCTACATTCAAATAACATTTGCACATCCTAATGTAGAGCAAATAAAATGAAGCAAAGTCTAAGGACATTCAACTAATCTAGTTTCAACACAAATTAACAACCCTTTATCAATGATACACATTCAAAATTCATGAAAAAACATTCAAATTTAAGACTTAGAATAAGCAATTGAGATAGAAACCAAGTAACAATTGATACAAACAAACTTGGATAAACTTTTAAGTATTCCTTATTTATATTAATTGCTCAAAATTATACAAGTTTTCGCTCAAATATCCCTCCCTTTACAATATGATAATACTACCATTTATATAAGACTCAGGCAGTATATCGATCAGTCATAAGATTACACATGTACAAAGATAAGGACAATTGTCCTTCTTTATAGTTCTAAAATACATTTCTCTATCCCAAATAAACTGACCTATAGGAAAATATGCTAACAAACTAGCATATGCCTTTACAAAGGAATATTTCATGTTCAAATATTACAACGCTTTCCAAAATTGAATATTAATTAACCAATGGCCTGTGCTGAAGGGATCCCTTGTTGCTCTTGGATAAGCTCCATAGTTTTTTTATGCTTCTCTTTGACAAGCCCCAAATCAACAGCCAACTTCAAGAGATAGACATCTTCATGATCAACCAAGTCATCAAAGTCTCTATCATTTCTTGTCATAGCCTCCTTAATGCTCTTAGCTTCTGCAATCTTTTCCTTAGTAGTGAAGATCATGCCCATGATCAGGTTGTTATCACTCTTTGATTGGCCATGGATTTTGCTTCTCACTTCTTGCATCACCAAAGTGACTCTATGATTTTACTCTTCATCATCAATGATGTCTAAGGTGTTGAACTTTATAGGATTGACCAACATGGTGCCAAGGAGTTGTTTGACTCTGGCTATCAGCTCCTCATCATCCTTAAGTAGTCTATCCAAGCTTCATGACAAAGAACTTAAACTCTAGATCTTATCAACAACTATTCCCAATATTTCATTCAAGTGGGTCAAGCTAATGGTTTTGAAGCCAACAATCCTACCCTTAATCAATATGTTGATAAGATCCCTTATTTTATCCTCAAAATCCTACCACTGGGCCATCAATCCTTTGGCTATCTTACTTTACAAGGTCAATGCATACTGCCTAAGTTTCATTGACTCCAAGGAGTCAAACATGTCAAATAAGGATGCCTCAAACATCTTTATTATTACCTCAAGAACTGATAGGACAATTAGTGTCTCTAGATTTTCCTTTTCCTTTTTTAATTAATGTATCTTCTACTTCATGCCCTTGATACCTGCTCTGATCTGAGCTGAATGATCATTAGCTAAGCTTTCAATGTCTTCCTCATGGATAAGATGTTCCATATCCCCGTAAGCCCCAATGGGAGTTAAACCAACAAAAGGTTAAACTCTTTGGAAGGTGAATTCCTCACCTCTAACCATGGTTTTCTTGGTGTTCACTCTTTCCAATCCTGTTGTTTCTAGATTGAATTGTATGTTAGTTGATGACTCTATGATCTTTGGAGGCTTAGGAGTCTCCACCTGTATACCTCTTGAAGCTCTTGGAGTGTCCATTTGTGTGCCACTTGATCCCATTATGGATACTATTCTTCTCTCTTATTCCTCCTTCATCAAAGCCAATATAATTGTTTGGTTCAAAGCCCAAGAATGAGATAAAGTGGGAATCTTCTGCATCTTTCCATAAACAAACCATTAAGGGATAATGGGTCTATGAAAGGGCTATTCATCATTGAACAAGTTGACCTCACTCATAGAGTGAGTGAGGGTCATCTTGGGCTTCTTTCTCCCAACTGAGAGCAATGTTAATTCAGCTTTCCTTTTATGATGGGGTGCAATTAGAACCAAGTCTAAAGAAACTTCCTTCCCTTTGTCATGTTCTGCTTCTTCATCCTGGGCTTAGGGTTCTTCATTTTATTCTTCTTCATCTCTTGACCCATATGCCTCAGCTAGCACCTTAATTTCATCCTCCATTATTTCAGTTGGCTCCAATGCAATCATATCAAGGTATTCTAATGGAGATTCAAGTCTTTCAAGTGGGGTTGAAGATGATCCTTCCCCAGGTCTCTCTTCCAACTTCTCTTTACCATGTCCTTATGTTATTTGTGCTTGGGGTTGTTGCATTGGTTGCTCTAGAGGGTGCTTAGAAGAAGGTACAAGCAATAAGTGATATTGTAGGGGTCCCATATTCCATATCTCACCTGGTGGTTTGCCATCTCCCTAACCAAATTATGCTCAAGCTTGATGTTATGTATTTTCAATCTGGCTAATACCTTTGAGAAACCAGAGGCCCTAATATAGAATGGGTCATGGACCCCAGGCTGATGCTCATATGTCTTATTTATGGTTTTGGACTTCAAATGTTTGGTGATCACACCATTAGGGTCCCATTGCCTCAAATAATCTTTTTGTAGGGTGAAGGAGTCCATGTGTATGGCAAAAGAATTTACATGCTCCCAATTTTGTAACACAATTCTATTGATTATCAAAGGAAAGGGATGGGGGAGGCCTTTCCTTTTCTCTTTGCAAAATCCATCTATACTATAAATAAGTTGGTAAGCCACTTCTTGTTATGCTAGCTTGGTTGGCAAATAGATGGCTAACCTGAAGGGTTGTGTCAAAGTCCCCTCAATCCTTATCACTGTGCAATCAGGGTAGAGCCATATGTCCACTATCAATTCCACATATTTCTTAATCAATTGGATGACCCTGATCATGGGGATTCCTTTAATGGCTTCCATTAGGGTTGGATAAACATGATCATAGATGAACTACATATTATGTCTATATTTAAAAATGTGAAGGTTGAAGTAATGATGGTAGACAATGGGTATTCCATCAGGTGACTAGTTCTTAATACTCGAGATCTGGGTAGAGGCTAAAAGGGCATCAAGTAGATAGGACATCATGTAAAAGTGTTTACTTATTTTCTTCTTGATGTTTGTGAATTGTTATTTCGAACATGTTGTCCCCCAAAAATATCACTCATTTTTGGGACAACATTTGAACTATTTGATCTTACAAATCAAAATCCTCTCTTTCCCTTTCAAAAATAATTCTGAGCATTCTGGTTCTTCATTTTCCAAAGCTTTCTCAGAAATCTATGGACTCTGCAAATATGTTTCTATGGACTCAACATGCTTGAGATTAGCAAGTTCAACGCGCTTGGTGCAAAAGAACAAAGGACTTCACCAGATAACAAAGAATGAACCGTTGAACCGTTGAACCAAAGTTAGTTCAATCGGTTGGTTCAATCGAAAGGTTCAAGGGGCTACCCCAAAGCAAAAAAGGCAAGTGCCCTTGTGGAGGGCAGGCAGCATTAGTTCAAAAGTTCAAAGGTGGCCTCAGTCAAAGGAAAAGTTGCACAAGTGGTTCAACAGATGGTTCAACCAAGAAGCGAAGAAGCGATTGAACCAAGGAGCGATAAAACAAAGAGACATAATGAACCAATGAACTTTCAGTGGTTCAACGGGTTCAAGGTTCAACATGGTCCAAGCGACTGGCTGGAAAAATAGCCTGATAGCTCAAATCATAGCTGGAAAAGATAAAAGTAGAAAGCAAAGGAAAAGTCTGATTGAAGAGAAAAGCCCACAGAAAAGCGTCTGATGGAAAAAGACAAAGTGCAGTGGAATACGTCACGTGTCCTGTTATGGCTCAGTGGAACGTGACAAGTGTTTGCATCCATCATGAAAGAGCAGTAATTTTTGTTGCCCTTGCATCTTTTGGTCCCTTCCATGTAGGAGCACCAAATTTTGCTGCCCATGCATCCCCGAGTTCCTCTCCTCCTCTTCCCTTTCTCCTGATTCGACCTTCATCCTTTTCCTCTATGTTAGGGCAGTGATTTTTGCTTCCCTCCCTTCTTTTCCAAGGATTCCTACCTGTAAGGGTGGCAAATTTCACTACCCTAGCCATGTGTTTCCCCTCTCTTGCACCGGCAGCAAATTTTGCCACCGATGCAGGTCTGCTCGACCAAGGTGTAGGGGCGACAAATTTTGCCACTGTTACACCTAAGTGCAAGGGCAAGAAATTTTTCTGCCCTTAAATATTTTCTTATCAGTTTGCATGGGTGAAAAATTTTGCTGCCTGTGCCCTTTTTTGTCTCACATGCACAACCGGCAAAATTTGCCGCCTGTGCATGCAGACCGTCCCACGTGCCAGGGCAGAAAATTTTGCTGCCCTTGCACCATGTTTCTCTATTTTCTCCAACTCTGGAGAAATTTTCTTTCTTTCCGTATTTCACGCCTCCTCCCCATTTTTCTCTCACTTTCCAACCTGCTCTCACCTCAACTTTTTCAAGTTCCTTTCCCTAGTCATGATCACTCAAATGTGCAGTTTTCCAAGATTGCTAAATTTTCTCCTAATTGCACAATCATGATTCTTATTGCAGTTTCTCTAAAGGCTCTCTCTTCATCGACGTCTTTTTTAACAAAAGTCCTTCCATATCACTGAAGTTTCTCTGAAAAAGTCGAAGACCATGAAGAAGACTGGAAATAAAGATTGAAGCTTTTCTTCCATGCTTTATTCAAAATGCACTTTGTAATTGACTTGGGACATTTTCACGTGTACTTTTGTAATATGTAATTACATGTGAAAAATATGGAAAATATCCCAAAGTCAACGCTGACTCATCTTTGACTAATATATTTTTATATTTTAATCTTTTTAATTTTGAAGGTTTCTCCCTATATATAGTGGAGACCTCTTTTGTAACTGGATCTCGGATAATGGAGAGCAAAAACTCTGCTGAAATTCAGACACTTCTTGAGACTTTTTGCTCAACTTGTAAATCATATTTTATCGAATGAATGAGAAGCAAGTTTATTTCAGACTTTGTGTTGAAGTAATTTGTGTTATTTAGGAAGTGGTTCTTATGTCCTCTTTCTTGATAATCTATTATTTGTTTGATTTAATAAGCAAAGTGTGTGTGTTGATATTATCTGAGGAAGTTTCTAAAAGATAGAAGAAAGACTTTGAGTTACTTTTATCTTGGTGATCCTTTTATCCTTTGTAGTTTTAGACGAAGACTTTGTGTTTCATTGCACTCTACGGTTACTTGTATTTCAGATCGATGAAGGAGACAACAAAAGACTTTGTGCTTATGTAGGTTTCTTTGTTATCTTTATTACTTACTAAAGGGGATTTCTTTCTCTATGTCTGATATCATTCCTAAAAGAAGAAAAATATTCTTAGCCAACGATTGGGATTTCTCTCTCTTGTTCCTTGGACATCACCTCTAAAAAAAGAGAGGTGGATGTTGTTATACTACCTCGAGTATTATTTTCTGCTTACTTCTATATATACATATAGCACATAAATATTCATAGGGAACCTCCCCTTGATGAGAGGAGAGATTTACCTCATCTAGATGTGGTAAACCCACACTTTTTGTGTCGTAAATCTCCTTGTGCTATCACTGATATACCCATTTTGTCATCAGTTATTTGATGACAAAATATTCACCTAATAATTTTTGGCGACTCCGCTGGGGATGAATGTGCAGTCTGAAACCTCAAATTTCAAATTGAAGTAGTCCCTACCCATATCCATTACATAGTCTAGTGACTTCGTTCCATGTCTTACCCATTATCATTATAGCCTTACCATCTTCATCCATCTCTGTTATATTATCTGGTCTACAAAACCAGAGCCACTGGGAAGAGCGCACAGTTTGAAGTCTCAAGCTTCAAGCTGAAATAGATCCTATTCTTTTCTATTTTTTGTTCTATAATCTGGCAACTCCACATTATACAAGAAGCCAAAAATCTCAAGGTGTTTTTGACCCTACTTTTGAGTTAGTACGGTAGAGTAATTTTGAATTATTTCCTCCACAACCTCACCTTTAACGAACTAGGAGTCTTCTTCCTAGCCCTACCAAGTCACCAACACAAGGCAGATCTTCTTTTTATGCTGCTAGCAGAGCTTTGCCTATCCATTCTACACCTAGATTTGTGATCCCACTTTTGGATAATCACATCATGGCTCAAGGCCCCTAAAGTAATTCTTTTGGTCCCCTAAACTTGACTCCACCTCTGCATGAGCTTCCACGTAGTTCAAGGAAGAATTTCCCCAAATTTTTTGGTGATGGGAAAGGTCATCCTAATGAACACATTGCAGCTTTCAGCATACCCTATGGTGTCATAGGTGTGGAATTCTAATACATAGCGGTCAGGCTGTTCATAGAAACACTACAAGGCACTGCTGGAGACTGGTTCTACCACCTACAGACTGGATCAGTGACTGACTGAGACACCCTAAAAGACAAATTTGAAGCCAGATTTAAGCCTGTAGAAGATGCACATGCCTTGTTGGCCTAGCTCACTCAAATGAAGAAAGAGCCTCATGAGCCTATGAGGGATTTTATTGCCATGTTCGACAAGTTGAGGCACAAAATTCCAATGGTCGCCCAGTTGATGCCTCAGAACCTCAAATGCTTCTTCATCAATTCATAATTGCCTGAAGTAGGTCTCTTGCTGAGACGGGCTAGACACATAGACCTTACGGCTGCTCAGGACTTGGCTACTGAGGTAGAAGATGACCTTATCTTGGTAGGAAAGATAAGGAGAGACCCTAATAGAGGTAAATCCTCTTCATCTTCTAAATATTTCCCTTCAGCCACCACTGATCCAATGGTACAAAAGCTAGCAAATGAAATGTTGGCTCTCAGAAAGCAAATGGCCCAAGTTATGTCTACTTCTCCTAATCGAGATATGCCTTGGAGGACATTCTAGAATCAGGCGTATCAAGGTAATGCTGCCAGGAATTAGGGACAGTAAAATTGCCTTTCTCCTCCACAGAGGAACCTCGCCCTTGAAGCACCTCCAAACAACTCAGCAATTGGATACCTTGAAGCTGAAGCAGATTTCTCACTCCAGACTGAACTGAGTCCTAAAGATGATGCTAATCTCTTCACTGAGGATGAAGAAGAATTAACTGGCGACTCCCATATCAGTTTCTTGAACTATCAAGATGAACCCAGAAGTGAAGGCAATACATCTGAGGGGTCATATGTTGTATTCACATGGTCTAAGAATCAATCAACTCAACAAGCTGATAAGGAAAAAGTAGAGGAGCGACCTCAACTAGTAGTTTTAATTGCTAAGCGGGGATCCACTCTTCCTTTCCAGCCAAAGGACCCGGTGGTTTCAAGAAAGGTAAGTACCCCAAATGCCCTTATGCCTTCTACTTCAAATTTGCAGTCCAGTCCTCCCCCTTTCAAAAATCAAAAGGATGAACCCTCATCCTCTGCTCCAAGCTCGTTCCAGGCATTTGATATCATTGACCATATAAAGAAAACCAAAATTCAAATGTCTGAATTTGAATTTCTGTAGTTTCATCCTGAGCAATTAGAGAAGTTGGTTTAATGTGTCAAGAACCAAACCGTCCCTGCAAAACAAGAGGTTAAGAAAGTAACTCATAGTCCCCCAAAGAACATGCCCATCCTGAATAATCTTGTCATTACCCCTCCTGCTGCCCCTAGGAAAATAGAGCCTTTCTATGTTTCCCTATTGATAAATGGTCACCAGCTCAACAATTGCATCATTAATTCTGAGGCTTCAGACAATGTCATGCCTGCTAAAGTGGCAAAATCTCTGGGCCTCACACTGACCAAGACATTTGGGAGATGTTTCTCCATGGAGAACAAATAAGTGCCACTGTTGGGGCAAATTAAAGATGCCCAATTTGCATTTGTTACCTTTTTAGATAAGTGAATCAAGATGACCGTCCTAGTGGCTAACGTCTCAGCATCATATGGCACCCTTCTTGGGCAAAATTTTTGCAAGGATTTTGGAGGGGAATTAAGCATGGACTTGTCTCAGGCAAGAATTCTTGTGAAAGGTGTAATGCAGAGGTTGCTTCTTGAGAAGGAGGCAAAATACATTGTCACTTAGACATCAAGGCTTGAAGCTCAATTTTCGTTTGAGTCTTCAGGCAGGAGTAATTATTTTCTATCTATTAAAGACATTCATGTTTCAATGGATGAAAATCCTGTAGGTGACGATCTAGAAATTGGTTCAGATGAAACAACACCAAGCATGCCTGATAGTGTCAATGATTGGCAAGTATTGAATGGGAACAATAAAGTCATGTCCTAGACTGAACCAGAAGAGCAACCAATTATGGTAATGGACCATGCTGTTGCGCATCAAAATCAGGAAAATGAACTTTTAACCAAGAGAGCAAAGATTTGTGGTTTTCAAATTAAAAGTCAAGTCTTGTTGTGGGGCAAGAGGAGAAAACCAAAGGGAGGACACAAAAAATTGGTTTCTTGATGGAGAGTTCCATTCACCCATCACCGATTCTGGGGAGAAAATGGCTTTTTGTTGGTTTATCAGGATGGCACACCATTTTCACTATCTCATAGTGGGCAGCATCTGAGGCGCTTCAAATCTTGAGGCATCAAATAAGATCATTTGTACATATGTATATCTGTATAGTCTTTAGTTCTATTTTGTGCTTTTCATTTTCATTTTTTGGAGCCTTTCTTTTTGGGTAGCATGACTCCGTAGCCCAATGGCACACTTCAAGGCACTAGATATTCTTGTTTTTACTCCCCTCAGCTGTTCCAAGTTTTCAACTGAAGGAAGTTCTCCAACTAGAGTCAGTTGTTGTCCCCCAAAAATATCACTTGTTTTTGGAACAACATTTAAACTATTTTGGTCTTACATATCAAATCCTCTCTTCCTCTTTCAAAAATTGTTCTGAGCATTTCGGTTCTTTATTTTTCAAAGTTTTCTCAGAAATCTATGGACTCTGCAGATATGTTTCTATGGACTCAACATGCTTGAGATTAATAGGTTCAACGCGCTTGATGTAAAAGAACAAAGGACTTCACCAGATAACAAAGAATGAACCATTGAACCAAAGTTGGTTCAATCAGTTGTTTCAATTGAAAGGTTTAAGGGGCTGCCCCAAAGTGAAAAAGGCAAGTGCCCTTGCAAAGGGTAGGCAGTAGTGGTTCAAAATTTCAAAGGCGGCCTTAGTCAAAGGAAAAGTGGCACACAAGTGGTTCAACCAAGGAGCAAAGAACTTATTGAACCAAGGAGCGATAAAACAAAGAGACAAAATGAACCAATGAACCGATGAACTTTCAATCATTCAACGGGTTCAAGGTTCAACATGGTCCAAGAGACTGGCTAAAAAGATAGCTTGATAGCTCAAATCATAGCTGGAAAAGACAAAAGCAAAAAGCAAAGGAAAAGCTCGACTGAAGAGAAAACCCACAGAAAAGCACCCGATGGAAAAAGATAAAGTGTAGCAGAATACGTCACGTGTCATGTTATGGCTTAGCAAAATATGACAAGTGTTTGCATCTGTCATGCAAGAGCGACAATTTTTGCCTCCCTTGCATCTTTTGGTCCCTTCCATGCAAGAGCACCAAATTTTGCCGCCCATGCATCCCTAGGTTCCTCTCCTCCTCTTCCCTTTCTCCCCATTCGGCCTTCATCCTTTTTGTCTATGTCAGGCCAGTGATTTTTTCCGCCCTCCCTTCTTTTCCAAGGATTCCTACCTGTAAGGGTGGAAAATTTTGCTGCCCTAGCCATGTGTTTCCCCTCTCTTGCACAGGCGGCAAATTTTGCTGCCGATGCAGGTCTGCTCGACCAAGGTGTAGGGGTGACAAATTTTGCTACCATTACACCTAAGTGCAAGGGCGGTAAATTTTGCCACCCTTACATCTTTTCTTACTAGTTTGCATGGGTGGCAAAATTTACTGCCTGTGCTCTTTTTCATCTCACATGCACAAGCGGCAAAATTTGTCACCTTTGCATGCAGACTGTCCCACGTGCCAGGGTGACAAATTTTGCCACCCTTGCACCCTGTTTCTCCATTTTCTCTAACTCTGGATAAATTTTCTTTCTTTTTGTCTTTCACGCCTCCTCCCCATTTTTCTCTCGCTTTCTAACCTGCTCTCACCTCAACCTTTTCAAGTGCGTTTTCCTAGTCATGATCACTCAAATGTGCAGTTTTCCCAGATTGCTAAATTTTCCCTTGATTGCACAATCATGATTCTTACTACAATTTATCTAAAGGCTCCCTCTTTATCGATGTCTTTTTCAACAAAACTTCTTCCAGATCACTAAAGTTCCTCTGAAAAAGTCGAAGACCATGAAGAATACTAGAAATAAAGATTGAAGCTTTTCTTCGATGCTTTATTCAAAATGCACTTTGTAATTGACTTGGGACATTTTCACGTGTACTTTTGTAATATGTAATTACATGTGAAAAATATAGAAAATCTTCCAAAGTCAACACTAACTCATCTTTGACTAAGATATTTTTATATTTTAATCTTTTTAATTTTAAAGGTTTCTCCCTATATATAGTGGAGACCTCTTTTGTAAATGGATCTCGGATAATGGAGAGCAAAAACTCTACTAAAATTGAGACACTTCTTGAGACTTTGTGCTCAACTTGTAAATCATATTTTATCGAATGAATGAGAAGCAGGTTTATTTCAGACTTTGTGTTGAAGTAATTTGTGTTAATTAGGAAGTGGTTTTTATGTCCTTTTTCCTGATAATCTCTTATCTGTTTGATTTAATAAGCAAAGTGTGTGTGTTGATATTATCTGAGGACATTTCTAAAAGATAGAAGAAAGACTTTGAGCTAATTTTATCTTGGTGATCCTTTTATCCTTTGTAGTTTTAGGCGAAGACTTTGTGTTTCATTTCACTCTATGGTTACTCGTATTCCAGATTAGCGAAGGAGACAACGGAAGACTTTGTGCTTACATAGGTTTCTTTGTTAACTTTATTACTTACTACAGGGGATTTCCTGCTCTATGCTTGATATCATTCCTGAAAGAAGAGGAATATTCTTAGCCAATGACTAAGATTTCTCTCTCTTGTTCCTTGGACATCACCTCTAAAAAAAAAGAGGTGCATGCTCTTATACTACCCCGAGTATTATTTTCTGCTTACTTGTATATATACATATAGTGCATAAATATTCATAGGGAACCTCCCCTTAATGAGAAGAGAGATTTACCTCATCCAAATGTGGTAAACCCACACTTTTTGTGGCGTAAATCTCCTTGTGATGTGGTTGATATACCCATTTTGTCATCAGTTAGTTGATGACAAAATATTCACCCAAGAAAACAGATATTGATCATCTCATCTAATGGGGGAGTGAGTCTCTTCTTAACCATGAAGTAAATATAGGACACCCAGACTTTGTTAATATGTGTGGTGGAGGGGGATTTGTAAAACCTATTCAACAAGTTCATTATTATCCTAATCTCCTCCCTAAATTAGATAATTAGTATTTTCCCTGTGCGGTTTTGGATTACTTGGTTCCCAATAAGTAGCCATGGGGCCAATATTGTGTTTAGATTATGCTCTCTAGTCCACTTTTTAATGGTGGGTAAGTCTATTTAGGGATTACATAGTTTATAATAACTCTCAAAAGCCAGAGGGGAAATGTATGCTACTTTCTTAAAGCTATGCTCATGCATAATCCAATCATTATTAATTTTACAATCTTGGAAAAGAGGAGCAAGGACATCAATGCAGTTTAATACCTCAGGCTTGGCAGCAACATAGTATAGGCTAGCCATCTGAATAGAAACTAGGTCATTGTATTTTTCTACTCTTCCCTTATCAAAGCTTGTGTCTCCTTGATGGTCCAAAAGAGTTTTGACCAGTTCCTATTTCTATTATTTAAAACAAAAGTATCTAGTTCCATGTACTTAAAGACTCCCCTCATTGTATGAGGTTAAGTACAAATCAGTCTAATCCTTTTGTTGTTGTCACTGAGTTTCCATGATTGTGGAAGTTACAACTGCTTACTAATGGATTGCAAATAGCCTCTGGGTCAATTTGCTCCTACTCAGATTGTAATTGAGCTCTCTCGATTTGATTGTGATTGATCTGAGCTTAAATTAGGGATTTTACGGATGTTAGGACTTTTCTTAAGCTTTAATGGTAGTGGAAATCTAGACTTAGGCTCATTCATGTATCGCATTTGATTGAGACCCAGGCTTTTATATGTTTGCCTTTTTGAGCACATAAAATCTCTAATTTTGTTGTTTTGTGATTATGTGGCATCCATTTGACAACTTTCATGGCATTTTTTCATAAATGTCACGAGAGATTAGTTGTTATCTTTTGAAAATCCAAATTTTCTTTCATGCCATATGATCCTTGTTCATGGATCAATGTGGACTATTGATCATGATCACGATGCGTGAGAGTCATTAGTTACTTTATATCGGGCCCTATGGTTGTGACATTTAGCACCTTCACAGGGATTTTAGGCTCTACATTTTGTGTAGTGAATGTATGCTTACCATGTGTTGATCTAGTGGGCCTTTAGGGCTCATTAAAAAGTCTT
Organism: Torreya grandis; assembly: GCA_037957365.1. NCBI lineage: Eukaryota > Viridiplantae > Streptophyta > Pinopsida > Cupressales > Taxaceae > Torreya > Torreya grandis. Next base: position 1,939,511 of record JARHVA010001077.1, read on the forward strand.
TGATAGCTGCACTCCATCTGATCATCCTCTCATGAGTAAGTGCATACTATTGATATTAATTCGAATGGATGCACATGATTGGTTTGATGGATCAAATGTGTTAGATTTGGTGGGTCTTTTGCTCCATTTGATCGATCTTCATGATGAAGCATAGGCTATTAATCCTACAAAAGGTAAATAACTTTAATCAACAACACAACATAAAAAGGGACTTAGGCTTAAATACTTTAGGCTATATTTTATTTCATGTTTAATAAACACATTATAAACTTTAGGCTAAAGTATTTCAGCCTAAATTTTTAGAATCTATAGAAAGAGGACCCAGGATAAATATTTTAGGCTAAGGTTTACATTGTGTTAATAAACACAACATATACTTTAGGCTTAAATATTTATGTTAAGTTCTTAGAACATGTCCAAAAGGGCCAAATAATACAAGGACCAAATGTTAGGTTTTAACCCAGGGTTTTACCGTATTCATAAACATGAGAAAACCTTAGGTTAAAAGCATTTTAAACCAAGATTTATGTCACAAGGACCTTTTAACATAAGGTTTAATATAAGTCTCTAGCCTAAGGTTTATTGCATTTAAACAAACACAATTGGAGCCTTAGGAAATAGACTGAGACTAAGTCCATGTTTCCATATATCTAGACCACAAGATCACTTTATTATTTGAAGTTCAAAGATCCTAAATGTTTAAACATATTCCAAAAGGTCCCATTGATCTCCAATGCAAGCCATAAGATTTTATCAACATTTCAAAAAGTGCCCTTATGTCTAAGCAAAATAATTGATTAGATTTAATTTAACGATCTCATGGATGTCAATGACGGCCTCGTAGACTTCAAATGATGGTTACGAGAATGTCAATTTTGAGATAGTGGATCATTAGGTTTAATGGGACTAAATTTGATGGTCTTCCAAACTTCAGTGATAGTCTCATGAATGTCAAATGACAATCATGAGAATGTCAAATTTAAGCTCATGAAACTCCTTTTAGTGCAAAGACCTTAGATTTGATACACTCCAATGGATTAATCTACACAATGAAGTACATACCGTCAATATTAATTAGAGAATATGCATGCCATTAGTTCAATTTAATATATGGGACCCTTTATTACCAAGCTTCAAATGTGGGAATGCCATGTGGTGGCTTCGTAGGGCATCTTGAGCTTTTGACTTTTCAATGCTACGTTCACTCCATTAGATTAATTCTATGCGAGTAGGTGCAGACCATTAGATCAATCTGGATGTTTACACTTAGCATAAGTTATATCCTAAGGTTTCATTGTATTAATAAATACAACAAAACTTTAGGGTAAAACTTAGGGTAAGATTATAACTAATAGAAGGGGCCTTTTAACTTTTAATGATGACTTTGCACCATTGGATCCTCGATCTCACTTAATTATGGATCATCGATCTTAATCTGGGTGCTTACACTTGATTGGTCTGATGGATCAAATATTTACATTCATTGGGCTTTTTGTGCTTCCTTAGATCATTCCTTATAATGAAGTGAGGTCTGTTGGATCTGCAAAGAAGTAAGGTGCTTAAGTTAGGATGTGTGTAAATATAGGAACTGAGGATAAAGCTTTAAAACTAAGGTCTTGTTCATGTTGATAAATACTAATGGGCCTTAGGGTTAAAAATTTAGGCTAAGCATATAATAAGGGGACTATTGTCAATCAGACTTTCACCCCTGTGAGTGTAGTTTTAGGCCTTCACAGTCTGTTGAAACATGGAAACAATCCTAGGCTATGGGTGACCTAATTAGTGGATTGAATCTCTTGATTCTAAGGGCTAACTCCCTTTGGTGTATCAATTAGGATCCTTGATCTATGATACAAACTATATGGGAAAAGAGAGAGAAACTTGAAAGAAAATCCTATCTAATGATGGTGATACACCTGAATGATTGGTTGATCCACTCAATTAGAGATCCTAAAAACATTGATTTAGATAAGAGAAAGATCGAACAGTCAACTCCAATTGACCAATATGCATAAGCATTTCATGAAAAGGTTCTATCTTATGATCAAAGCTTGAGGTAAATGATGGAATAGGCTTGATTTAAGGAACTAACCAACGACTTGCATCTACTATAAACTCAGCCAAAAGACATTAAACACAGAACATGACCTGCATAATCTGACCAACTAGTAACTAGGTAAGAATCCAGACTTGACAAGGAAGAAAACTCTATCACTTATGAAAATTAATGACATAAATACACTATACTAGCAGCTGGAATCTAAAAACAACAGTCTTATTAATCTGAAAAAGGTTACAACTCAATCTTTAGCAGAATTTTATCTTGCCAAAAGAGGGATACAATTCAAAGCTAAAAAGACAACGTATATAGTAAAATACACAACAACCAAGAGGTTGGCATTTAAAATAGAATAAAAAGAGAACTCTTTCATTAGCCTAAGTCCAATTTTTGTTATGCCAAGATAACAAAGCCTTCTAAATTTGTCTTTTCTTGTCTTTTATCTCGCATGAAAAACCCTTTGGCATTGAAAATGGACAGTGGGCTCAAGCTTGGACTAATTTGCCCCATGCATGATGTCACACCAACTTTGGATGTCTTGAAATTAAGCTTGAAATAAATTGAAGCTGAAATAGAATGTTTGGAAGGATTTATTTTGCATGAAAACAATGAGTAGATGTGGCACTTGATAATTAGTCAACTAGAGCTAAAAACTAGTCAACCTCTAATGGTTTCCACTTGAATTGCTAGAATGTTACAAGCTTGAGACAAATGAGAGTGCATGCATGGAATTTTTTATTAATATCTCCAACGTTAAACTCCCTGAGTTCTTCATGCAAAGCAAGCCTCCATTTTAGAACTAAAGGTGCCATGTTTAAAATGGTTACACATTTTGGACATGTCTAATCTTATTTATGGTTATTTGTATGCTTATTAACCTATTATTGACTATTGAAATCCCTCACTTTATCTGGGTCTTCATTTCTATGCATTTTTTGCTATTTGTCCATGTTATATTTTTCATGTGGAATTTCCCTTGGCATGTTCTTCTTTCCTTTCCATCAGAGTTGTCGATTCTTTCGAGCTTTTTGTTTTTCCACTTTTCCATGAACAAATTGTTTGCAAAAATTGTCTATCTTCATTAGCCTTCAGAATTCCTTTCTACATTTGCCTCAAGATTTTGCCTTTGTCTTTTCCTTTCCTTTGGCTTTTATCTTCAAATAAAAAGTATGAGACGTTCCATTTCCTTCAGATTTTCCTCTCGAAAGAATTCCTTATCTTTGGGTTTTTTGTCACTTCACTTTCCTGCAGACAAATTGTCTGTGGGAATTGTCCCTCTTGTCTATGTTTGTAAGGATATGTCTTTTCCCTTAGACAAAAAGTTTGAAAGAATTAATTCTTCAACATTTGTCCTTGGACAAAAATTCTAAGACTTTCCATTTGGGTTTGTCCTTTCCTTGTAGTGACTTTCTCGAAGGGCACATACCTTTTAGGATTCTTACAATGAACCTTCTTGAAGGGCACATACCTTTTAGGATTCTTACAATGAAATGACGTTTTGGAAATTGAATGAACCCTTCGACATTCCCTTTGAATTTTCTGAAGTGAACTTTCTCTAAGGGCACATACCCTTCGAGATTCCTACCAATGTCCTTTTTTGAAAGGCATGTACCCTTTGGACTTTTCTAAAAGACTTGAAATTTCTCGAAGGGAAAGTGACCCTTCAGAAGCTTCCAAATGCCCCTTTTCGAAAAGAATAAACCCTTCAGGCTTATGTAAATGAACCTTTTCGAAGGGTAGATACTCTTCAATTTTTTGAATTGTCCTTCTGGTACATGAAACTGCCCTTTAGGATTTTGACATAACCCTTCAGATTTTCCAAAAGACTTTTCTTTTAGACATCTCTCTCGTACATAATTTCTTCGAACAAAAAATCTGAAGGAAATGTTCCTTTGGATCCTCTATTTTTTGAATTTTCTTGAAGGGCAATTACCCTTCAAAAATTTTGTAATGTCCCTTCGAAATCATGACAAGTCCTCCCTGAGTACCCTTAGGGAAAAATGTAATAGTCATTCAGCCTTTGAAAAATAGTTCTTTGACCTTTCTATAATGGACCATTCTTCTTGTATTTCCTTCAGACAAAATTCTGAAGGAATTCCATTTTAAACCTTTTAAAAGTATCCCCTCAGCCTGGTCCTCTTCTCGTTCTTCAAAAGGCATGTTTAAGCAAAGTGTTGAATGATAAACGTTGTAATTTTGACTTATAGAGTCAAAATTGTCAACATTTTGGCGACTCAGCTAGGAAGCAACCCTGTTATGCTTGAGAACTCAGACCATAAATATGATATTGAACTCACAAAATAAAGGTAAACCTTGTCCATGACTACAAATATCCTTTGACCAAACATAAAGTAACCTTCACCCTTCAAAATAAGAAGGGAAACACATGAGAATAGGAAAACTAAGAAACAAATGTGCACACAAGCACTTATTCGAACAAAATACAATGAAACTACTGTGCTTGAACAACACTTGGAGGAAAGAAAAATAAACTAATTCTGTACAAGGAGCTTTGCTCTTTAATAACAATGTTTTAGATTTATCCCATTGATTGGGATTAGAAGCTCCTGACAATCCATCTTTGCAAGCTAGAAGGCATTGTGGGATTTGTAGCTAGAAATTATGTATGGACCACTCCAAAGGGAATCAAACTTTGTGTGCCTTTCTGGTTTATCTCTATACTCATCCCACTTGAGGACCAAATCTCCTTTGAAACTTTGTGAAGAAGCTCCTTTGTCAAAATTTATCTTTACCTATGCTTGATGAATTTCCATGGCTAGCATGGACTGATTTCTTGTCTCTTCCAACACCATAAGCTTAGCATACCTGATCTCCATAAGCTCATTCTCTAACAACTCAAGCTGATGCATTAGTTCCAAAGTGGGAAATTCAAGAGAAATGGGTAACTTTGCTTCCTTACCATTTACCATCTTGTATGGAGAGTTAGCTATTGATCTTTTGTAGGTGATCCTATCAGCCCATAGAGATGACTTCAACTTGAGATGCCATGATCTCTGATTGTCTTTAATAGTCCTTCTTATGATCCTCAATAGGTTCTTATTCATAGATTCAGCAAGGCCATTGCCTTGTGGATAATAGTTCGATGAAGTGCTAAGGTAAATTCCATGTTGGATAGTCCATTGACTGATCCTAGATCCCACAAAAGCCATTGCATTATAAGAAATAATAGTTGAGGGAACTCCAAACCTAGTAAGAAAACCTTCATAAAAATAAAGAACATTAGTTTCATTTGCTTCTTTCAATGATCTTGCTTATGTCCAATGTGTGAAGTAATTTGTAGCAGTTAGAATCCATTTATGTCAGGAACTTGAAGGAAGATTATTGAGGCCAATAAAGTTTAATCCCCATTGGATAAAGGGTTGATCCACCACAATTGGTTGAAGAGGTAAGGCTACAAGTTTCACTTTTCCTACAAACATAGCACACTATTTGCACTTTCTAACCCATGCATGGCAATCACCAAATAGAGTAGGCCAATAACACCCACCTCTCATGATCTTAAGGGATTTAGTTCTTGTATAAAAATGTCCTCCACCATGTCAATCATAGAATTATTTAAGCAATCTCTGAGTTTGGCTTGGTTCTACACATCTTAGCAACATTCCATTGATATCTTTCTTGAATAAAACACCATCAACAAGCAAAAATGGAAATGATTGCAATCTAAAATATCTTCTTTTTTTAAGCACTAAGATGAGAGAGATAAATACCATCTTGGAGATAGCTTATCAAGTTATGAAACCAAATGGAAGGTGAGGTGTGACCAGCTATAACCTCTTCATCATTTGACACAAAAACAAGCTTATTAACCTCTTACAAGACTTGTATTAGATGCTCACAAAATCTTTTGCCTCTAATCAGCTTTGTGGTCTTAATTTCCACATCATACTCCATCACCTTAGTTATCTAAATAACCCTCTTCTCATTTATATCTTTGTTCAAAAGGAACTCCTTGATGCTCGGATGGGCAACCATTAGGTGTATCTTATTGTTAGATAAAAAGTATTTAAACTTTTTAAGAGACCTTACGACTAAAGGTACATGTTTTTCAACATAAGAATACCTCGTTTCATACTCCTCCAAGGCTTGACTAAAGAAGGCTATTGACACAAATGAATCTCACCATTCTTATTTCGTACCATAATAAGATTTGCCATAATAAGATTTGCCATCCAAGATGAGTATTTGATTGGAAATATAATCACTAATTCTATGAGCTTGTAAATCTCAGCTCTCATCAAAGGTTTAAGCTTTGGATTGATGGGCCTTTGTCTTTGTCTTACTGGTTTAGTCTCATCCTCTAACTCAATGGTGTGTTGAGCCAAAAATGGATCAAAACCTTTGAGATCACTATACTACCATATAAATATATCAGCAAAACTTGTGCATAACTCAATGAAAGCTTTCTTTTGTGAAGGAGTGCATACCTTACCCAGCGTCAAAATCTTACCATCTACAATCTCTACATTGGCATAGGGCTCTTCCTTTGATGACAAGGATGAATTATCTTTTCTTAGCTCATCCTCTCTACTAAAAATGTTCTCAAGTGTGACCAATCCTTTGGGTAGCTTATTCATTTTCAATTGCACAATTTGATCACCATACTGTTGCAAGTGCTTTAACTAATTTCTTGAAGAGAACTCAACCTCTTCTTGCTAGAATCTCATAATTTGATTGTCATCTTCGAATACTTGAAAATTATCATGATAATCTATAACAGAAGGCCTTATAACCACCTTTATATGTGACTGAATTTTGTCACTTTTTATATCAGTTGGGATACTGAATTGTGACCCAATGGCAGCCAACCTATCTGCATGTTTATTCTTATTTCTTGGTATCGCCTAAATGTTAAAAGCCTAAAAATCCTCAAGTAAATCCCAAAATATATGCTTTTAAGATTTAAGTAACAATTTTTTTCATACATTTAAATCTCTTACTTGGTGAACTACAAGTTCACTATCTCCAAAAACTTGCAAGGAATTGACTTTCATCTTCCTAGCCCACTGCAAACCATGAACTAGTGCTTCATACTCAGCAACATTATTTGAAAAACCAAACTAAAATTTAATAGAATATAAATAATTTTGTTTTGTTGGATAAACCAACATCATTCCATCTCCAGTTCTATGCTTATTCTTTGATCCATCAAAGTAAATTTACCATAAACCTTCATTAAACTCATCTTCTTTGACCATGGTTAGAATTGGTGCATCATTCTCATGAAGCCAATACACACCAAGATCCTCTTCTTAAATAAACTTATAAGGATCATACTCATGCAAGGTAGAATCCCACTGCTTCATCCAAAGGTGATTCTTTTTCTACATCACTAATTTCTAGCACATCATCTAAGATGATGTAGTTAGTATTCGCAACACTTGGCATATATGGTTCCATATGAAAACATGCAATAGGTTCAGAATGAATTATTACCTTGATACCATACCTATTTTTAAACAAAAAATATTCAAATCAAATTATAAATATCCCCCAATCATTGAGGTGAAATCCCTTGAAAGGCACATAGCAAAGTAGGGAGGCAAGTCTACCACAACAACATCTTGTTGAATAGTAACATTAGAATAAGCATGTAACATCAACTTCAGATCTTTGATGATGCCTACCATATTTATTGGTTACTAATATAATTGTAATACTCCTTTAGTATTTGGCTCATAAACAAGTCCAAGCTTGTTTGTAATCTGTTTAAGCATGACTGTACTACTAGCTCCACTATCCACCATACAATTATGAACCAAAGTATCACCTACTATCAAAGAAAGGTAAAAATGAGGAGTTTTATTTGATTTCACTTTATTTTTGTGCACCTTTTCCATCTTATTTATCTTCTATACCTATTGCTTTGCTAACTAATATGAATTAGTCAAGACAACACCTTCTTTCTCAGCTGATTTTGGAGACAATTCAAGAGCTGAAAGCTCTGGAATGAGATTATCCTTTTGTACTAGAATGTAAAGGGAATCCCACATGATGATTTTGATGTTAGAATTCTTCATCTAACCTACTATATGAAAATGAGATCCACTAACCTTTGGCTGTACCTTCTGAAGCACTGGTTGTTCACAAATTAGAGGTAGTTGATGAACTTTACTAACCTTTATATTCTAATTTCTCTATGTTGTAAGGGCAACAAGTTATTCTTCTTTACTCTTAGAAACAACCTTAGGAGTACTTGAAGCATTTATCATCTTTTGAGCCTCTTCAATGTCTCTTCTTTTAGCTCTAGTTACAACTACAACTTGACCACTTGATTTGTTAGTTTCAACACCTTGGGTAAAAGCAACATGATCATCTACTTGCCAATTTACATTAATGGCATCAGGCTACCCTTTAACTTGATGAGCCTCTCCTTGTGATGTCAAACTTGTATCTTGGTACTGACCTCTTTGAAAATAAAACTCTTCTTGTGTCATTTTTTGACATAGTGATGTTCTATGATGTCAAGGCTTGGTTTTGAGCATCATTAAAATTTGAGGGCTACCAACCTAAATCCTGAATCATGTTGTTTTGAGGTGGGGTGGGAACAATGGCCTTTAAAGTGGAAGGAACATTAGGATCAAGAGTATGATATGGCTTAGTTGGAGTTATGGCTCCTTGTGCTTGATATGGTGGTCTATTCTCTCTAAAACCCTAATAAAGAGGCCTTTGATCTTTGAAGGGATGATAGGTGTTCTAATTTCGCTATGGATAGGGCCTATTTGACTAAAATTATTGGTTTTTGAGTTATACTATTTCATTCCCAAAAGAATATATCAAGCTTTTCAACTCTCTTATCTCACTAGCTTGACTAGTAAGGGCTACAATTTGAGCTTGAGGTGTTAGAATAGGAGCTAAGGACATGATTTGAGGAATTTGAGGGGTTAGTATGGAACTTATTTATGGAAATATAGGCATTAGAGGTATTGAAGAGAGATTACTAGCTTGTAACAAACTATTTTCTGCCCTTATTGCAATCTCATAAGCACCTCGCAAGGTAGTACCACCCATTGACTATATCATCACACTAATGTCAGAATTAAGGGCTTTCAAATAGTATAAAAATGTATATTCATAGGATGGCCTTACCAAAATAGGTGTTCTAGTCCATGTATTTTAGAATCTAAGGTTAAACTCAGACATGAACTCATGAAGAGCCCTTGTTATGGTGGTCAATTGCTCAAATAAAGATAGGTGATTATATTTATCTTCAAATTGCTTGACCAAGGTTGCAACTAATTCATCTCAGGTAGAGATGGAATTAAATGGTAGATTTCTATAACCACTATAATGCTTTTCAATTGAAGGAGGCAACCAACAATCTAATGGCAACATTATCCTTAACCATATGATGGACTGAACAGAGATAAGCAACATCTTGCATATGCTAAATAGGGGTTGTTTGATTTTATCTTGAGAAGAATGGGATACTCTTGAGGGCAGACACTAGAATGTCATCAAACAAGGCTAAATTTAGTGGGATACCTCTATTGAATGGAGCAAAAACTTTATTTCTAAGGGTTATTTAGATAGTGGGGATTGTAGTGCTTCAAACAATAGGATGACCAGGAGACAAATACTATTTTTGAGGATATGGTTTTTCCCTCCTAAATCTTGATCTCTTATAAGATATAAATTCAAAAGGAATACCTTTGTTTGATGACTTTGTGGTAAATTTTGGCATGAAAGAGCTGCCTGAATGATGCTATGAACTTTGCAACTTGAAGAATCTTTAGCTTGTGATGAAGATAGATATTGTCTTATATTGTAAATGCTTTTATTTAGCTTTGAATTTCTTCAGATTTGCAAAACATTTGTTTTCTAGTACCATTGAGCATGCCAAAAATTATTGTCAATTAGACTTGCACTGTTGTGAAGGTAGTTTTAGGCCTTCACAGTTTGTTGAAACATGGAAACAATCATAGGCTATGTGTGACCTAATCAGTGGATTGAATCTCTAGATTCTAAGGGCTAGCTCCATTTGGTGTATCAATTAGGATCCTTTCTCTATGCTACAAACTGTTTGGGGAAAAGAGGGAGAAAGTTGAAAGAAAATCCTATCTAATGATGGTGATACACCTAAATGATTGGTTGATCCACTCAATTAGAGCTCCTAAAAACACTGATTTAGACAAGAGAAAGGCTAATATTTCAACTCCAATTAACCAATATGCATAATTATTTCATGAAAAGGTTCTATCTTATGATCAAAGCTTGAGGGAAATAATGGAATAGGTCTGATTCAAGGCACTAACCAACCACTTATATCCACTGTAAACTTAGCTAAAAGACATTAAACACAGAACATGACCTACATAATTTGACCAGCTAGTAACTAGGTAAGAATCAAGACTTGACAAGGAAGAAAACTCTATCACTTATGAAAATCAATGACATAAATACACTATACAAGTATCTAGAATCTAAAAACAATAGTCCTTCTATTAATCTAAAAAAGGTTACAACCCAATCTTTGGTAGAATTTTGTCTTGCTAAAAGAGGGATACAGTTCAAAGCTGAAAAGCTAACTTATATAGAAAAATATACAACAACTAAGAGGTTGGCATTGAAAATAGAAGAAGACAACTCTTTCATTAGCCCAAGTCCAATTTTTTTTATGCCAAGATAACAAAGTCTTCTAAATTTGTCTTTTGTCTTGCATGAAAAACCCTTTGGCATTGAAAATAGATGGTGGGCTCAAGCTTATACTAATCTACCCCATGTATGATGCCACACCAACTTTGGAGGTCTTGATTTAAGTTTGAAATGACTTGAAGTTGAGTTGGAATGTTTGAAAGGCTTTCCTTTACATGAAAACAATGAGTAGATGTGGCACTTGACAATCAGTCAACTAGAGCTCAAAACTAGTCAACCTCCAATGGTCTTCACTTGAATTGTTGGAACGTTGCAAACTTGAGACAAATGATATTGCATGCATGGAATTTATTTTTAAGTTTTTCAATGTTTAACTCTTTGAGTTCTTCATGTAAAGTGAGCCTCCATTTTAGAACTGAGGTGTCGTGTTTAAAATGGTTACACATCTTGGACATGTCTAATCCTGTTTATGGTTGTTTGCATGCTTATTAACCTATTTATTGACTGTTGAAATCCCTCACTTTATCTAGATATTCATTTCTATGCATGTTCTATTATTTATCCATGTTATATTTTTCCTGTGGAATTTCCTTTGGCTTGTTCTTCTTTCCTTTCTATTGTAGTTGTCGATTCTTTCAGGTTTTTATTTTTCCACTTTCTCACAAACAAATTGTCTACGAGGATTGTCTTTCTTCATTGGCCTTCAGAATTCCACTATGCATTTGCCTCAAGCTTTTGCCTTTGTCTTTTACTTTCCTTTGGTTTTTGTCCTTAGACAAAAAGTTTGAGATTTTCCATTTCCTTCAGATTTTCCTCCTGAAAGAATTCTTTGTCTTCGGGTTTTTTGTTACTTCACTTTCCCGTGGACAAATTATCTGTGGGAGTTGTCCCTCCCATCTCTACTTATAAGGATCTATATTTTCCTTCAAAAAAAAAGTATGAACTAATTACTTCCTTGAATTTTCTCCTCAGATAAAAATTTCAAGACTTATAATTTGGGTTTCTCCTTTCTTTGTAGTGACTTTCCAGAAGGGCATATACCCTTCGAGATTTTTGAAATGACCTTTTGGAAACTGAATGAACCCTTTGACATTCCCTTTGAATTTTGTGAAGTGAACCTTCTCAAAGGGTACACACCCTTCAATATTCCTGCCAATGTCCTTTTTTGAAAGGCATGTATCCTTCGAGCATTTCCAAAAGACTTGAACTTTCCTGAACTTTCCCAAAGGGAAAGTGACCCTTCAAAAGCTTCCAAATACCCCTTTTTGAAAGGAAGTAACCCTTTGAACTTATGAAATGAACCTTTATGAATGGTAGATACCCTTAGGATTTTTGAATTGTCCCTCTAGCACACAAAACTGCCCTTCAGGCTTTTGAAATAACCCTTCGGCTTTTCCAAAAGATTTTTCTTTCAGACATCTCTCTCACAGATAATTTATTCAAACAAAAAGTTTGAAGGAAATGTCCCTTCAAATCCTCTATTTTTTGAACTTTCCCAAAGGGAAATTACCCTTCAAAATTTCTGTAATGTCCCTTCAAAATCGTGACAAGCCCTTGTAGAGTACCCTTCAGGAAAAATGTAATAGTCATTCGCCCTTTGGAAAATAGTTCTTCAGCTTTTCTATAATGGACCATTCCTCTTGTATTTCCTTCAGATAAAAGTTTGAATGAATTCTGTCCTAAGCCTTTTCAAACTATCCCCTTGGCCTGGTCCTCTTCCCCTTTTTCGAAAGGCATGTTTAAGAAAAGTTTTGAATGCTAGAGGTTGCAATTTTGACTTGTAGGGTCAAAATTGTCAATAGGGACCATGCTAAAATAAAAGACCCTGTTAACATAAACATTAGACCATGTTAAAAACATAAGGAATAAAAGGGAAAAAAAAAGGGGATTAAGCATGATTTTTAGGCTAAGGTTTGGTCATGTTGAAAAACATGACCAAGCCTTAGCATAAAAATTAGGATTAAGTCCAAAGTTGATTCAAAACATTCCTTCCAAATCTGTTCCTACAAAATTTTTAATTTGAATCAAGATCTAAGTTAGGTTTTATTGAAGGAGAGTTTCATCACATGAATCCAACTATGAGCTACCATAAATTTGAGACTAGAAAAAGTCTAAATATGGTTAATCTGTAAATTTCAAACATGATTCATAAGAAAATCCATGAATCCTACAACTTAAGACAAAAGGATCAACTTTTAGCAACATTAGGTAAGTTTCAAACAAAACCATGAACAAATGGGCCAATGTTATTAGGCATGGATGATCTTCAGATCATAATAAAGATCAAAATATAAAGATTTCAATGCTAAGGTTTAAAATAATGACAAGGGTCCCTATTTTTCAGAAATGGGGGTATGTTGACCTAAAAAACTATAATAACTTTCACGGAGTATAATAAATATTTGATTGAAGACTCAAATAACTTTGTTTGTCCTGAAGCAGTATTGTAATATTCACATAAATGACAACCATAGTAGAAGGAACTAATATTGTTGATTAGTTTAGAATGCATTTTATTTTGTATAAGATAATCTCTCCTATATATATATATGTGTGTGTGTGTGTGTGTGTGTGTGTGTGTGTGTGTGTGTGTGTGTGTGTGTGTGTGTGTGTGTGTGTGTGTGTGTGTGTGTGTGTGTGTGTGTGTGTGTGTGTGTGTGTGTGTATGTATGTAGCAACATGATTGAGAGGTAGTAGAGATCAATTAGAGAAATATAGCAGAAACACATTTTGTAAGACAATTGTTATTGTAATTTTCCCTGCAGTAATTCTTTACTATAATTGATTAATATTAGTAATTATTTATGAGTTCATTTCATTATTGTAAGAAGAAGGATTGAAGTTGGATTCAGAAGGAGGAAGGGCCCCTTTTGGATATCTTAAAGCAACAATCCAACCCGTCAATGAGCAAAGCATGTTATCTAGTTCATTTACGTGTTGTGTGTTTCATTTCTAAATCATGTGATTTTTAGCTTTGCATAGAATTGTTTTAAGGAAGCCTCCACATATAAAATAGTGTAATCATTCAATTCGCAGTTTTGTATGTGTTCAATTTCAACATTTCATTTTTTGCATGATTTTTAGCATCTTAGATTACAATCAACAGAAGGTCAAATTAGAATATTGAGTGTGCACATATAGTGACATCATCCTATCAAGTTTATGTCTTTGGGTTAACATTTAAATGAAAGTAGAAGATATAAGTCTGTGGTAACTCTCCTTATTCATTTAAATCAAGAGAAGTATATTTGATTGTGAATATACTGCTAGTCACAATCCATGGAAAAGGGTGAAATAGACTCCTAAACACTTGTATGACCTTGATATACTTCATTGCTATCACCAAAAGCATGGAGTTGAAGAGACTCTCACTTTCAATGCAAAACCTTGTACATGAGTTGATTGTATGCACAGTTCATACAGGTGAATAGACAAGTTGAGGATGACATATGCTTAGTCAGAAGATCTAGGCATTTTGAAAGGTGGTAAGTAATAGAGAAGATTTGATGCAATCTTTAAACTTCAAGACTTAGAAGTTGGTTGTCTTTGTAGTCAATACAAGCAAAATGAAGACCTAAAAATGGTAGACCTGTAGGTCCTCATTTTGGACTAAAATCAACTATTAAGGGAAGGTCAAAGAAGGAAACATGAATTCAATAAAATAATAAGAGAGGACACAAACCATTGAAATCACATAAACCATTTACAAGTCAAGATATGGTAAAAAAGACTGAGTTCACAAGCCTAATATGCCTACACAGGATTGAGTACAAGGATGAGAAGATAAAAGTTTGTGAACACTATGAAGTAACTAATGAATCTTGTGAGGAAGTGAGAAATAACTTTTAATGAGCTTTGAATGCTTTCAAAGTTCCATGATGGAGTGAGAAGACCAAGTTCAAGACTTCATACTCAAACCCTTTTCCAATAACCACCTACAGTCATACTTGAGAAGATTGTCTTAAACAATTTTGTGATTAGGGAAGATGCAATGTTTAGGAAATTTGAAGAGGAGTTACACACTCTCAAACATGATCAATTCTTGATATGTATAAATGTGTGGAAGTAAAAGACCTAAAACCCCTAAATGTAGTCAAACCATCCAAATGAACACCTACAGGTTACCTAGGCAAGAAGGATGGTTATAAGCTTGAGAAGAAAAGGGTCACCTATAGTAAGTGATATGGGAGTTGGGGTGAAGATATATAAAAGTTATAATAATCATACAAATTGAAAATGACCTAAACGAGGCTCACTAAAGTTGACTATCTACAAGGCTCTCCAAAACCCTGTCTACACAACTGATGCAAACTACAAGCTTGCCTACTTAGTCATGAGGCATACTTGTTTGTTCTAAAGGAAAACATGGTTTGAGGGAGGTTAAATCATATAAAAATGGTTTCATAGTGATATTGAAATTCCAAAATATCCTTAGACTCAATATGAAAGAGCAAAATTTGAAAACTCTGTTATAGGCCAAATGAAACTACATGGTTGTCTGCCTTGGCAAGATAAAGTTGTTCGATTATAATGAAGAAAGCATGATTAAGGGAAATTAAAATATATGAATATTTTTTCATGGAAATAGGATAACTCCACAAGGCCCTCACATTTGCCTAAAGTGAAGCAAACATTGAAAACTCTGTCTAGGCTTGTGGGGCCTAATTCATACACATGCAGACCTATAGGACAATATTATATAAAAAGGCCTAATGGGTGAAAAAATGAGATATGAAGGTATTTAAAAGTGTGAAATTAAATCATAGACCTTTCAATATGATTCATGTATAAGGTAAATCAAGAAAAGTGTAATTTTGATTCTCAAAACCACCTCAAGCTCCTCAAATACATGATTGCATTTCAAGGCATACCTTCATTCACTTTTTGAGATCATGAAATTATGAATGGAAAATAGTGGTTTTCAAGGATGGTAGTGATGCCACTAAAATTAAATCTTGAGTTTCCATTTCTTGGATTAAACCCACCACATGCATGAATAATGCTTAAGATCATCAACTCCTCTATAATGGCTCGTTTGTAGACCAATAGTCAACTTCTTGCACTCAAAACTGTACAATTAAGATGCATGGTGACCTAATATCCTAGGGATATTTGAGATGAATATTAAACTTTAACTTTGTGACATTGGTTCATGGGTTCAGGGCCCAAGGTTTATAAATAATCGCTAAGAACCAAAGTCACTTTAAACCCTCCTAAAATCCTAGTAGAGACTTGATGTGAAATATTGACTTCTAAATTGAATTTAATGACTTTATTTGCTCCTAAAACCTCTTGGAAATTGTTGAGGACTCTAATTATATTCTATAGGTGTACTTCATCTATACTTGTAGTTGTACACACTGTAATAAATGCATTATTTTTCAAGGTTTTTTGTTATTTTGCAGGGTTTTGAACATATAAACACTTGAAAATTATCGAAAGAGGTCATTTGGGATGTATTTCATCTATTAAAGCCAAAATATACATGCTAGACATTTTTTAGTTAATCAAACAAAGCTCATTTCTCAAGGTAGTCTCAAACAAGCATAAAATGAGACTAGGTTTCAAGGCCATTTCATGGTTCTCACACTTCTATAGGGTCTCAGGGCCTCAAATTTGACATGGAAGTTGGTGATATGCTAAGGAAAGTGAATCACATGATTTTTTGTGGTTTCACATGTGTGGGAAATATCTATAGCAAAACATTAGGCTTGTAGGCAAGGAGGCCTAATTAAGGAGAGAGAAAGTTATAAAAAGATACTTCCACTCAATCTCAAAAGCTAAAATTTGGCATGGAGTTGTAAAGCCATAGTGGGTCCTCAAATATTCTATTATGCTTTCATTACCATCTGTACACTATCTTGCACAAGGAGGTTTACAAGTTTTTAGGGCTACAAGGAAAAGAGGCCTAGTGAGAGCTTGAGGAGCGAAATGGATTCTTGGGAGTTGTTCTAAGAAAAAAAATGGATTGATTCAAGTCTAATAAGGTATTTTAATGCCCTAAATGGAGATAGGGTGCCTTGGATAAGATGAGCTCAAGTTTTGAGCCACTTAGACAAAGCTAGGTGTGGGAAATGAAGATTTTCAAGACACCTAAGCATATGAATGATGAGTGCCACTCAAATGTCAGACCAAAGGAGTTTATAAATGAAGGTAAGGTGTAAAATAATTTTTTTTGAAGTCATTCATGGAAAATTGAAGATTGAGATTCCCATTTGTCACTCTTCTTATGCAAGGAAGGGTAGTTTTCAAGAAGATGATCAAGGTGTTAAGTTGAGTTCTAACTCGTATGCCACTTGGAGAATGGAGCATCTTTAGAGGAGAAACACATGGACTTAGAAGTATATTTGGAATATTTCATAACTCCTTGTTTATAAATTCCATGTGGATGCTTTTCAATATTCTCCTTCTATGCCCTTCTCTCTCTTCCCCATTCTCTATATAAATTGCCATTTTAGCCTTATAAGATATCCACATCTAGTATGGCAAAGCTCTACTGGTTTAATTACTGATTTTGCCTTTAAATAAAAGATTTAAAGCTGGTTTGTAGTCCTCAACTTATTTTTTAAGTGTGTGAATTAGTTTATGGTTGAATGGCAAGTGATAGTTATCTCTCCTTGTGTTTATCTCACTCTCTCATGCTTTGTGCCAATAATCTTCCTTCTAGTAGGTCACATGATGTGTAGTTAGTTGTTTTGTGTGCCTTTAAGTGTAAGGAAGAGTATTGGTCTCTATGATCAAACCCACTATTCATCTACCTTGATAAATACATTGCATCTTACCTTCATGTTGAAACACTTTTGTTAGAAGAACCTTGAGTGTTGAGATCAGTTTTGAAAATTACCGTTTCATAGTGCAAGTTCAAGTAGTCTTGTGGAGTTAATATTGGTGCATCACCTCTTTTAGGTTAATGTTAATCTCCTTCCATCCTTTTTATTTCAAATAAAGTAGATTACTGGTTATTTTTAGGTGTGGTACAAGGGAGCTAGCCTTTCAATATAGAGATTCATCTCTCCCATAGGTCACCCACAACTTGAGAGATGTTTCCATGTTACATAAAATTGAAGGAGTTTGGAATATACCTATTTAGGGTGAAAATTTTATTGATAATAACCCCCACCCTAATATCTTAATTGAATCTAAATATGTAAACTATATATGTGGAGAAACAAGGCCTGTTTACGCCCACTCTGATGCGTGTACTGAATCTGAGTATGTAAAGTGAATATGTGGAGAAACAAACCCTGCTTGCCCCCATTCTGATGTGTGTACTTAATATGAGTATGACAATTGGGTCTAGTGGAAGGCTATATATCAACCGATACAAATGGTCATGTGACCCAAACTTGTGAAACCTTGGTGGCATCTTGGAAGCAATCCAAGTGTAACCTAGTAATATAAAAATAAAGATCAAGGATGTGTGTTCTACATCATGCCCCCAATCCTAATATCTGAGTAATGTATTTATGTATATGAACATCTATATATCTAAATCAAACTGTATATCTGAGCTAAACTATATATCTAAGTCAAATTGTATATCTGATTCAAATTGTATATATGAGCCAAACATGTGTATATGAATATCTATATATCTTCATAAACCTATATATCCAAGTCAAACCTATGTATATGAGTCAATCTATATATTTATAGAAACCTATATATCTAAGTAGAACATGTGTGTTTGAGTGGACACTTTGTGTTTGATTATTTGTATCTAAGTAGACTTGTGTCCCTGAATATCTATATATAAGTGAACTTATATATTTGAGTCAAACCTATGTATCTGAATATATGTATCTAAGTGAACTTGTATATTTGCGTAAACTTATATATCTGAGTCAAATATATGTATCTGAGTGGACCTGTGTGTTTGAATACTTGTATCTAAGTATACCTATGTGCTTGAATATTTATATCTCAAGTGAACCCTGTGTCTGAATATCTGTATTTGAATGAATCTATGTGTCTAAATTTTTGTATCTGAGTGAACCCATGTGTCTAAATATTTGTATATTTGAAGCAATTTATGTGTATTTTCTCCACTTTTAGTGAGAGAGCCAAAATTGAGGTAAGGGTGTCTAACCAAAAGTGGTAATCATTAAATGTGTTAGTGTTACGTAGTGGGGGTGATGTTGTTTTAAGTTTAAATATTTTGTCTATTGTGATGGAGTCAATTATTGAAATTAGTAATGGGATAAATGTTTGGTCTATATTGAGTTTATTATGGTAATATCATTTTTGTCATTTTGTAGATTTAAATGTGATTAGGATATTGGTTTAACTAATATATGGTGAGGTACATTGAGGTCAAGTCCCACGTGTAAGAAACAACTCGCAAATAAGAGTTGCAGTTCTCTAGATATCATGCTTGAAAGAAGTTGGTATTAGTTGGTGAAATTGGCATGCAAGGTTAACCTTAGTAAGGTGGTATTTCATAAATGCGACTTAAATAGGTTATTGAATTAGTTTGATAAATCTTTTGAATCATTTGAGTTGATAGTTATTGTTTTTTATAGGCTAGAGAGTATGTTGAGGAGAAGAGGAGTGACTTTGACCTGACATGAGGAGGTGAAGGCACTTATTTAGGATGGGGAGGAGGTTACCTTGGTAAGGAGCTTGCACTTTTTCTTATTTTTATCATTTTTAGTACCTTTTTTTTTACTATTTTCATTATAAATCTGGTAGTTTAGGGCCAATTTTGGAATTGTGGTGTTTTTATCCTAATATTGGCACTAGTGTCTAGGATATGGTGCTAGTGTCCTGGATATGGCACTAATGTCTTGTATGCAATGCTAGTGTCTAATAGGCCTAGTTTTTGATGCCTATTATTGTTGACCAGTGTTTGATGAATGTTGTTATCTATTTATCTTATATTTTGTGTTATTAATGCCAAATTTAGTTGTATTTTTGTTGGTTGATATGTGCATGAAAGAGTTTTAGAGTGGGTAGATGATGGAGAGCTTACGGGGTCTGCCCCTAACAAATAACGAGATGGCCATGGTAAAGAGAGAGATGGTCTGAGTCACATGGCATCTTAAGATTTAATTCCTTGGGATAAACACATTATGACAATATTGTGTTAGAGATGGGATGTAGATACATGATGCGTTTCCAATGCCAGTGGTGTGGTTGAGGATTTATTAGGCTCTATTGAGGCCAAGTAGTAAGCTTAGACCATCAGTTATAGAGTTAGCCCCATTTCCATTAATAGAGCAGGATTTAGTGATCAATGTACCAAATATGGATGATGTAGGGGCTACTAATGCCTATATAACTTGGTGAAGAGATCATAATGGGCACCTCTATTTTTAAGATGTGAGGTTGTTGCATATGATGTACTAGATGTGGATCCCTTTAGGGGTGTTGATGGTAAGTTGTTATTATATGTTTATATATTTTGTGTATTTGGTTACTTATTTACTTGGTTAGGAATATGATGCATTATGTGGCTATGTGTAGGTTTAGGTGATGATGAGTATTGGGATACTACCATCAAGTTTGCACTTTGCGTACTAGCACGACATATTCTTTACGATGTTATGGATGATGGATTAGTGGAGAGGGCCACATATATTGCTAGTGTTCATGCCATTTATTTGATTGAGATGACATAGATACCATAGTGTATACATGAGCGATTGTGGATAGGGATGAGGTACGCATAGAGTCATGGATATAAACCATGCCTGTACCTAATTATCTAGGTGGGGCAAACAACTAGATATTGGATGATTACATACATCTACAATGAGAGCATTTAGAGTGTATCATCAAACTAGGTATGTTTTGTGAGAGAGAGTAGACACAGTCATTGATCGAGGTCACAGAGGGATAGTGGGGCCTCCAATTCTAGTATGGATATGTCTAAGAGTGAGAGTGAGGGAGTTGGTCTTAGTAGCCATGTCCATATTATTGAGTGATGTACAATATTTATATTTAAATTATGTTTTAAGTTATATATATGGATGTTTATTGTTATATTGGCATTGTGTATATTGGTACCTTGATCTAGTTATATTCTGCATGTTTACATGTGATTAATTATTTTGATTGTGTTAAATGGTGATATTGGTATATGGTATTTGTCTAAGTAATGGTAATGAATTTTTCCTATCTATTTACAAATGTTTAAGTAGACATGTGTAGTGGACTAGGAATGTTATTTGTTAGTATAGGTTTTATAGGAATTTTGTAGGATATCTGTGTGTAGATCATATAGATCATATGATTATGGTATGCAATATCTGAACCCAGATGGCATGGTGAAAAAATGACCATACTGCTCATGTTGTGTTGGTGTAGAAGTAGACTCTAGAATTGATATTGTGTGTGAGACACTACTAGTGGTTTGGCGTGTAGACTCTATAGCAAAGAGCTCAATTGGCTGTCATGTTGAAACTATGCTCTGAAATTTGTGATCTCTGGGAAATATCTTGATTGGATGTTTGATGATGTAATTATATCTGTGATCTCTTGTAAATATCTTGATTGGTGGTCAAACTGAGACTGGGATCTTATTTATGTGATTATTTCCAAATATCTTAATTGGTGTGTGAACTGAGGTTGTGCTCTGATATATGTTATTGTTACTAAATATCTTAATTGGTGTGCAAATTGAGGTTGTGCTTTGATCTCTATTAATGCTTCCAAATATCTTAATTATTGTGCAAATTGAGGTTGTGCTCTAATATCTGTGACCTAGATACCATCTCTATTGAATGTATGGTGCGTGATATTGCTCATAAATAAGTATCTTAGAAACCACATGGCTCATATGATGAGTAACCAATGGATCCTTAAAGGGAACATCCTAGGATAACTCTATGGTAGTGGAGTGTGATTTAGGAGACTGTGGAGACTGAGATCTCGGTGCCCCCTGTGTGAACTATAATGCCTTGCTTGACATATCGATCAATACACTTTTATAATGCATAGAAATGATTGTCTAAAAATCCATTTATCTTATGAAAATTATAATATGGCTTATTTTGTACCCAGTGCAAATGGTGTGCTGGATGATGATTAGTAGGAAGAAGTGTGATCATCTCCTTATCTAATAATGTAAAAAATATGTCATGAGGTCTATTCCTTATTGAAAACTATATAACCCCTTTGCGTGTGTCCTATGCTCTACTCACTATGGGAGTTTCTCTATGAAGTGGCTCTTTTTCCTTGTTGAGTATTTGTATTGGTTGTTTATGTTCCATTCATTTCTTAATTAAGAGTGGAGTAGGTTCTTTTACCATGCTAGATGAATGTGATTGTGAGAGGTCTAAATCCAAATATGTCTTGACTAATCCCAACTTTTCATCTAATCTCAGAGTTGTGTAACATAAATGTTTGAATGATTTGGATGTCTTATTTAGCAATTTCTCATTAAGAGGAAGAATGAGGCCTCTAGCAAAAATGTACTCTACCTCTAAATCTGTCGACTGGCAGATCAATTGATGCATAAATGTTTTGAATCTTAGAATGTATTCATGTACTATTTTTGATTATCCTTGGTGTAATGAAAGCAACCTCTCGTATGTAACTTGAGGTCCCTTATTCTAAATATAATGCACGAGAAATACCTCTTCTAACTCATTATATGTGTATAGTGAAACAATAGGGAGTGAATGATGACACCACTCTATTGCCCAACCCTATAGAGACTAAGGAAATAATTGTAAGAAAATTAAACTGCTAATGACATGTGCCATAACTTTCTTATAAGAATCAAGATGCAAGTATAGATATCCATGTCCATAATACTTTTATAATGTCAGTATATATAACTTTGATGGAAACATTGCATTGAAAATTATGCAGGGTATGGGATTATTGTGGATGGCATTGGAATCCTCCCATGAGTGATATGCTTTACTTTCCAATGTGAGATGGTGTACTTGTTGTTATAAATCACCCACAACATGCATCAAGGAGATTACCTCTTGTGAATCTGTATTAGCATCATCAAGAGGTTTATTTAATTCTAAAGTTTGATTATTTATCTTAGCCATTGGTATATTGCATTGGGAACCTTTTTTAGGGAAGATTGGTTTGCTATTTGTAATGTTTTGAGGTGTGCTAGCTTGGACCTGATTATAATTAAATGAGTTATCACCCTCATTTAGTTTAGGTTGAGAAACATGTGTTATTGTAGTAAGAGGGGTTGAGGGAGATTCATTGGTATCTCTATTTTGTTAATTTGTAAAGAAGTATCACATGCTAATGGACTAGAAGGTACTTCATAATCATGTGAATGTAAGTTATGTAAACTATGAACATAACAATAAGTGTGTGTGTGTGTGTGTGTGTGTGTGTGTTTTAACATGTGACCTTGCATTTTTTTGAACAAGAGATATAGGTGAAGTAGGGAGGAGAACTAGAAGGTGTCGATTCTATATCTTCTTCACCATAATCATATTAATCATCAATATTCCAAGGTTCGTCAAAATTGGAGTTTAATTCACTTGTAGAAGTAAGAGTAAAAGAAGTATCATTTGCATGCTCACTAAGAGAGAGAGAGAGTAAGAGAAAATTTTAACTTTACTAGTATGTAATGTGTCATCATGTGTGGGTGTAATGCAATGCATGTCTTCCTTAACTATGTGTGGAGTGCATGAATGATAATTACTTTCAATCTTGGAGTCAAGGGTAGAAGAAATAGCAATCATGTTTTCATTTTGCATATTATGACATTTAAGAGAAGAGTTAGAGACATTTGCATTATCTAAATGTTGTAAATTATCATTGCATTGAGCTTAGAATATAAAATAAGGTGATTAAATAATTTTGTCTACCTTAGGTTGTGCATTGGTAAAAAGTGTAATATCATTGGTACATGATTTTTTGAATTTAACTAAGAAGGGTAAAGAAGATGCATTGCTCTTGTCTACTTTAATTGAATCATGCAAAAGTAGATTTCGTATATTGCACTTATATTGATTTAATTTGAATAAGGAGGCAACGAAAGTAGTTAAGAAGTTAGTATCGTGTTGGAACAAAGCATTACCAATAAGAGGATATTTTGGCATTGTATTGTTAGTTTGATTTTGAGGTGCAAGAGAAGAGGGAGAGGACAAAGAAGAAGATGTATCTATTAGATCCTCATTAACATTTTCATTATCATGCTCATAGTAATCCTCATATCCATCATTAAAACAATAGTCATTATCATCATTATAATTGAAATCATTCTCATATTCTAATGTACGATCTTTAAAATTTGTCCATTCATTATTATAATTATGAGAAAAATTCAAAGATTCATCAACTAGGTGAGGGGTAGGAGGCTTCTTGGATGCCATTAAACTTGCCAAAGAAAATAATGTAAATAATGAACAACAAACACACAAGAGGTATAATGTAATCTAACATATGCAACTATGATAAATATTTAACCCAAAGTGTAAAAGAAATCAGGATTGTAATTGAAACCTTAATTGCTAGTATTTGGATGTATAGGGACCTAATATGTGGATCTAGTGTTTGAATGAGGGTTATTTTATAAATATTTAAAATACATTAAATTAATGAGACCCTAATATAGGATTAATTTTGATGACTTAGGTTGTGCCAAAAATTAGGAAAAAATAGAAGTTTGTAACCTTAATTTAGTGCACAAAAATTGAAAAAGGTAAAACCCTAGGCAAAACTAAGGTTTTAAGCAATATTCAAAGCAATGAGGGTTCATCAAATGTTTTAACTCTTTAGGACTTAGAGTATGCAAATCCTATGTTATTAAAGGGCTGAGTAAAAAAATAACTTGGAATGAAAATAAGAAATAATTGATTTGACAAGCCTTTTCCAAAATAGCAAAGATATAAAGTAAGAGCACTTATTTGGATTTTAACAGGTATTTTTGTGACTCAAGAGGTTGAAACACATCGGAGAAATAATCAGACACCTTTTGTTCTATGACTGTAGCTAAAAGATGGCTTTGGACAATAGTGCCCTTATGTGGACAACAACACCATGTGGCGCTAGTGTCCAATTATGGCGCTAGTGTCCCTCTTGGAAGAGTTGTCTAGAACTTCCAAGGAAGCTGTGAGAGGTTTTAGGGGACCTGTAGGTGGTTTTGTGTCTTTTGGAAGCTCACCTATGTCACTATTTTCATTGAATATCTTCTGAAACCCTAATGAGTACTTGCACACATAAAAAAACAATAGGATCAAGTGCAAAAGAAAGGGAAAAACTAGGTTGTGGGATATCATGATTGTGTAAAGCAGAACCCATGTTGTCTTGGTCACTGCCTAGATTAACTCCAATACTAGGAGTCTCAAATCGCATGTAGTTCTCCCTTAGGGAATGTGCATGATCAAAACACATGGTATGCTAGATTGACTTTCTCTTAGGCCTTTTTTTAATCAAGCATGCAATGTCTAGATTTAATAATTAAGTTGTATGTAGAGTATTGAGTTGTACTATTTATTAATTTTATGTAATTATGTGCTAAGATAGTAAGTGGTAGATGTAAAATGCCTTGTGAGGCTCTTTGTAAAGAAATAACTATGATTTGAATGTAATACCTTGTTAACTAATTGATAAGTTGTAAAAGAGGGATAAAAACATAAGAACAAGCTCAAGGTTGGGTTAGGACCCAAAACATGGGAGAAAAAAATCGTTGGACACTAGAGCTATAATTGGACACTAGCTCCACATGGCAGTATTGTCTTGATAATGGTGCTAATGTCATGAGGCCTAAAAATAGAGAGAAGACCAAGTAGGATAGGCTAGGGGCCCTTATGACTAGGAGGGAGTGACTCAAGGCCACTTGGGGTGCATCAAATAGGGATAATCAGAGATAAGAAAGATCAAAAGACCCAAAATGACCATGTGAACAAGGGCTATATTCATCACCAAGGCCTTCTTGTGAAAGAACAACAAAATACATAGTAATTGTGGTTGCTTGACCAAATTAAGGTGTATACATTTAGATTAATGGGAGCTACTTTTATCTACTTCTTCATTTTGTTTGAGGATTCATCAAATTCAAAAGCTATCTAAATCAACAGCTTCATTAATCTTTTGTTATTTCATTGTACATGGGTACATCATCAAGCCTAGTTTTCAGGACCTATACTTCTGAGCATAATACCTCTTATCTTTTACGACATCACCTAAGCTGATATTTAGGGGGGGTGTTGGTATGTGTCATTTTCACACTTGATATGAAGTCCATCTTAGGTGTTGTGTTACCAAAGTCTGACTTATTATGTGCATTGTTTATGGGCACAACATTATTTAAGTGGTAGTTATCCTCACATTTGTGATAATGGTGATTTGTAACTTGGGGAATGATCTTATCCCACATTTAACTCAACCAAAAATAATCTCTCACTAGCCTCTTGATTTTTCTATATAAGGACCCTTTGTGTGCTCGTAGAAAGTTAAATTGGAGTAAAGAGTCATCCCCAAAGCTCGTGGAGATGTAGTCTCTTAGAGAGTCTCATTCTGATGCAGCCATTATTGGTTGCACACATGTGTACATTATATATTTTGTTAGTGTAATACAATGTCTGTTGTTAGTGAATCTCTTTCTATGATCATGACATTATTGTGTGGATAGATGTTCATTATGGATTTTTTCTAGGTCCTCCTCAATTACTATAGTATACTATGCACGGTGATGCCAATTATGCTCTCAATCTATTTTAAATAAAGAAATCCATTATTTTTCAGGATTGTCCTTATATCACAAATGGAGTCCTCAACAATAATCATATTTTGTTCTTTTTGAAATGGATTTACAACTATCTTGATAACATTTTAATAGTAAATGTTTGTTCAAACCCACAATTTAATTAGTGGAGGTGAAGATTGAACAAAAGGATGATTAGTCACCAAATATCCACCATCGCCAAGAATAACCACCACTACCACAACCCGATAGTGACATCTCTGTCATTTGTGTGATCGATCGCTATAGGAAACCCTACACTTTGGAGGAATCAAAGCCTTGTTTAACACACATCATCTCATACTCCAACATGTTTTCCAAGACCTCATCAAATTTAATGGACACCTAAACACCATGGTCAAATGCAACACCTTCATTATTTTAGCGATAAACCTTATCTACATCAGCGAAACACCCAAAATAGATTAATAAATATTTTCACACAAACCCTTATAAATTTGAAGTCTTTGTTTCAAAAAAATTCAAATCATCAAACTTGCCAAAGCTATATTTATATTGGCGGTCATGACCCTTGTCTCCCTACTTGTGTAATTGAGCTTCCCAAACAACAAATCATCAAACTCCTCTGTCATAGTTAATTCCTTCATTTTAATAAATGATTTGTTATATAACTAAAATATTTAATGTTTTACATGAAGACGATGCCAAAAAATTTGAGCGGATAACTAGAGGAGACAAATAGTGTGGCACATGTTTAAGTAGTGCAAGTACAATGAAAGACAAATGCAGAAGCACTCGAGAACATGTATAATAATAGGCGGTGAAATCATCTAGAATATGGTCAAGTGTAATTTCCTGACCTATGTATTAATTGATTTATTTGACTAATACCACTAAAATTTATCACTATACATTAATTATTTTACTTCATCAATACCACTAATATTTATTGAGAATAGTGGAGAAATAAATGTGATGTTGATTTTTTAATTTTTTAAAGAATTGCTACCTTAATATTGTAAGAAATAATTAAAGAAATCAAAAATCAAGAATTTTAATTTTTTTAAATATCAAAGTTAAAATATATGCTATCATGATATTCAAAACTTTACAATGAAATTTTGCATTGGTTGAAAATGTTTTTATCATGCGAGAGACGTTTCATTGAGAGGTTACTTAAATTTTGGTATATTTTAGATAGCTTTCATCACCTTTTGTCATAGTCGCTATGGAAATCATGGACATGGACGACGAAAGGTACAGGTGACCTGTTAAGCGTAAACGTGTTAGTGGAAGTGCCAGAGTATGATATGTTAAGTGGTTGAAGGCTATCAACGGGGAAACTAGATTAGATAGAGACCAAACTCCACATACGAAATTAACCTGGAGAAGCATACCATATAACTACTGCCCAACTGATCAATGCCAACAACCCTCTGCATCCAGTTTCTTGTCCCCTTCGAACAACTTTTCCAATTGTTACATGTCCATTGGGACCATTTGTTCTGCCAGAGCCACCTCAACCTTAGCTTGGATATGGACAATGTCGGTAGTCTGGCAGAGTTTATTTGTTTATGAGACCAAAATATTCAAACATAATATACGTTGGTTTCTCTATAGCTATATGAACCATTTTTTAAGACCATTGTAATCTTGTTCGAAGCTCCAGCTTCGGTATTTTGATGTTGGAAGCTGCATGTAGAAGAAGACATGTAATCGCTCTTTCGATGTTGCACAAATAACTATGGTGGATTTGGGGAGATAACTATATAAAAACTACAACCTCATGGATGTCGTTGATCTGCATCTTTGTGGTGAATACGTTACAGATCAGATTGAGAAAATGATGAATTTGGCACTGCTCTGTTCTAATCCTTAGGCGGAATGGAGGCTTGGCATGAGACAAGTGTTGCAAATATTTGAAGAAGTAGTAGCTTCCATACCATATTTTGATGCTTTGTTTTATTCGGAGATGAGTGCACCAAGAAGTACATGGAAGTCTGCGTCATATTATAATCGCAGCAGCACAAATGTTTCGACTTCCAGGTCTCTAGAAATACGATAGATCTTGCACAACCAGGACAGACTCAAAAACTTCTTTTAAATCGTTATATTGGATAGATGCATAAAGAACATTGTGTGTTTTTCTGTTTGTATACTCTTATTTTTTTTTATGTCGTCCAGACTTTGGATGTAGATTTTTGTGTTTCATTTGGATACCATATTTCCTTATAGCTTTTATTGTGATTCAATTTTGAAAACGCAGGTTTTATTGGTTCTTGCTATGAAATAATTTTTAGGAAAGAATGTTTTTTCTAGGTTCATGTCATATACAACTACCATAATTACTAACAAATTAAATTAGAATAAGAGGATTAATTATGAGATACAATGCATAGGTATATTTTACTTTAGGTAGTACGTGTTAAATTAGCATTTGCTTAAAAGGTGTAAATTATATTAGAAGGGATGTAATTTTATATTTTGGTACAGTGGGGTTTTGTAAATCAAAAGAGAGTAAAATGGCAGTTGTACCTTACTTGAAACTTATGGTCGTTGACCTTATATTAGTTTTTGTGCATAAATCATTAAACAACACTAATCTATATTTCTAGTAGAGGTGATGGTGGAAAATGAGGTTGTGTGTTTTTTCATACGACATGACAATGTGCTATGTAAGGAGGAAACACTTTGTTTCATGATGAGCTTGAGCAATGGCGAAGTGATAAGGAAGGGCAAGGCCATAAAAAAAACATGAAAGTGATGAAATATTGTACGGGGAGTTGGCAAGTGATGATGATGGGCAATGAGATGCTATTTCAAATGGACTTGGAGGTGTTTTCATTGCTTACTCGGACAAGCAAATTGTAGTGAAGCTCAACATAGTTGCAGGCTTAATGACCCTCACAAACATTATCCCCATGGTTTTCAATATTTCTTTTGGTGTAATGTGATTGGCTTGATTTTTGGTTTGGCTTAGGTTGCCTTGTGTTTCCTCAAAATTTCAATAGTGCAAATCACAATTTGAGGAAGAA
The DNA here is from genome assembly GCA_037957365.1 of Torreya grandis. Lineage (NCBI taxonomy): Eukaryota > Viridiplantae > Streptophyta > Pinopsida > Cupressales > Taxaceae > Torreya > Torreya grandis. Next base: position 1,968,852 of record JARHVA010001077.1, read on the forward strand.
ACAGAATTAGAGATATCGATGTAGAGCTCAAATTGGAGACACCAATGTCAAGCTCGAATTGGACACATTGTCTTGATGAAGAAGATACGATTGTACGAGTGGATTTTCTCTAGATCCATGGGAGAGGAACAATAATTATCACAAATGATGAAAGAGGAAATCGTTGAACTATATTGCTATGGATTCTAGATCCCCCTATAAACTCGATATTCTTCACAATTCCTTCATTGGTAGCTATCGACACTTCATTTGCACCTATTCCAATTTATATAAAAAATGCCCTAATTCCTATATGTTATATGATGAAGAGAGAGGTCCATAGTTTGATCCTACTCCATTGCAGTTGTGTGTAAGTGAACACACAACCATATTGTGCCTATAGTTTTCTTTCTTTTGCACACTCAAGAGACAAAAATGCATGCATAATATGTTTCACAACTATTGTCTAAGCAACCCAACAACAAGATAGAGGCATATGCCCTAGATGAAAAAAATTAAAATGATAGCCTTTACACTATTGATGACATCATAAATCTCGCTTTGCACCTTTGACCACATAATAAGGGGTGAGAGAGAAAAAACAATTAAAATTATATATTAAAAATTATGAATATTCAAATAATATAGATTGATTGGTTAAAAGAAAAAATCAATGCTTTTATGACGACTATAGTACCTTTGGAGGCACTAATAAGGAGGCAAGAGGACTGTAAATTAGCAGTTGTCCGAAGGTGCAAGTTATGCTGTAAGGGATGTAAGTTTTTGCTCTGGTAAATTGCATTTTTATAAAGTGGAAGAGTGTAAATCGGTAGTCGTGTTGCATTTGAAACTCATGACCATTGACCCTGTCTCACCTTTTACCCACGAAGTGTTAAAGAGCAATAACATGATATTTCTAGTGGAGGTGATAGTGGAAAATAAGGAGGTGATCCTCATATGGTAAGGCAATGCGATGTGCGGGGAGGAGACGTTTTGTTTCACAGTGAGCTTGAGTAATGGTGAAGTGGTTAAGAAAGCAAGGCCATGTACAAAAAATGCAAACAATGAAAGATTTATATGTGAGTTGGGCAATGATAGTGATGGGAATGATGGAGAATTTCAGGTGATAGACTCGAAGAACCCTAGGGAGACACACATGCAAAATGTAAATTCAATATGTAGTTTCCACCGAATTATTTCAATTACAAAATACATAATAGAAACAGTTGTCATGTCAATGAAAATGGGTGTTAGATATACAAAAACTTCTCTAAAAATGTAGATGATGTACCACATGTCTATTTAGACAAGTCTAAAACTAATTAGAAAAAAATTATGATTGTTTTAACTATATAAAGCCAAATTAGACGACTCTAAAACCAAATTGACAAAAAATGGAAAGGCTTCCTCAAAGAGACACCTCTTATATAATCTAATCAACCAATGCAGGATGCCATATATATATATATATATATATATATATATATATATATATTTCAAAGATTTTTGTTAGTGTAGGTTTTTTCCTTTCATGATTTCCTACATATTTGTTGTTAGCTTGTTTAGGTGTTTTTTGTGTACATTGGGGAAGTTTATCCCACATGTATAAGGATGTTGGTTTCTACCTATTTTGGGAAAGTTAGTCCCACATGCACGGTATAGTTGGGATTCATATATCTTCCACCTATATATGTACCTATTCACCTAGTTATTCATTTGTAAGGTGAGCTATTCATATGGAGGCAGAGGATTTCTCATTGTATGGTCTAGTTGTGTATAATAGATTGATATATTGTTTGAACAATGCATCAATAGATTTTACTATGATAATGGTTTGTAGATTTGACCTTGCGTGAGAGTTTTCTAAACTCTTTTACTTTTTTCATTCTAAATCTCTATAGCACTAACAACAACAATAATATTTGTAATATTAGTGTTTATTTCTCTTTACTCGGTAAATGGAGGAAATAAAAATACCACTAGGACCAAGCTTCCACCAAACAATTTTAGCTACCCAATACATGATTGAAACAGGTGTCATCTCAATGAAATTAGGTGTCAAATTTCCATTTACTCCTGTAAAAACATAAAAAATCAATCCATATTCAGCCAACTCCCTCCTTCTATGAATATAGAGAACATAGTCTCCATTCAAGATCAGAGGTAGTAACAAGGCTTTAAGATCCATAATTATAAAATTCAAATCTATTGGGCTCATGGTAAATCTTTCATAACATCATTTTTAATTCTAAGTAATCTAATTGCGCCAATGTTAGTCCTGGCTATTTCCATAGAATGCTTGTAAACAAAGTGACTCTGCTAATTGGAATCCACATCTCTGACCGTAACAAGGAATAAGAAGGACAATGCTGATAATGCAAATAAGCGTACAAGTTTAATTATTTCAAAGCTTCTAAATAGTTTTTCCATGGATATTGTTTGATATGATCGGTGGTAATGTGCTTTGAAATATTGATGGCATTCATATTTGTAATGTGTCACCACCTTTTGTAAGCTTAAGACAAACAATCCATCTATGTGGATCATAAAAGTTCTTGTGAAGAAAAAAATATTTTTTTGGGTACTTGCTATATATTTTAATGACTTTAATGTTATCTATAATGTTTGATATTTTTACAAAATTGTATAGATGAATGCCACAAGTCTAAATGGTGTATAAAACATACTTTATGATAATAAAAAATAGCTGCCCTAATTCGTGAGAGAGGGAGCCTACTCTATATTTAAGGTCCACCAAACCATATTCTTAGGACGATCATACTTTAAAAATCTCCTTCATGTTTATACAAGTCAGGTATTATTGAATGAATTATAAACACAAAGGAAGCTATAAAAACCAAAGTGGTTTCTAATTTGAGATACATCAAATTGCCATAGCGCTTGGAGAAATTAAGTAGAGATTGTTGGGGATTCAAACCCAAGGCCTATAGACTACCCAAAATTGGCAACACTTGTGGTCCTGGCGACAATTTTGCCTTTCATCCAAAAATCAAACAAAGAGAAATGAGCACTACTATTATAGATACAATAGTTGTTGTTGGTGTTACTAAGAATGAGAATGGAAAAATCTTGGAAATATCTGTATCCATTCTATTTGTACATGGCATCCTACATCAATCAATTAGATTATATAGGAGGCATCTTTCATTGAGGAAGCCTTTCCATTTTTTCTTAATTTGGTTTTAGTGTCGTCTAATTTGGTTTTATATAGTTAAAATAGTCAGGTTTTTGTCTAATTAATTTGCGACTCATCTAAATAGACACATGACACACATTCTTTATGTTTTTAGAGGAGCCGTTGGATATCTGACACTTGTTTTCATTGAAATGACACGTTTTAATCATGTATTGGATAACTAAAATAGTTTGGTGGAAGATTGGTCCCAATGGCAGTTTTGTCTTTCCTCTATTCACTGAATAAAGAGAAATGGGCAAATACTATTATGAATACAATGGTTGTTATTAGTGTTACTCAGGATGAGAATGGAAAAAGCTTGGAAATAACTATATCCTTATCTATTTACATATGGCATCTTGCATTGATCAATTAAACTTATATAGGAGGCATCTTTCATCAAGTTTATTTTTATTTTTTGTTTTTCATCTATTTAGGTTTAGAACCTTGTCTAATGTCGTTTTATATAGTTAAAGCATTGAGAATTTTCATCTAATTAGTGTTAAACTCATCTAAATTGACACATGGTGCATTCTCTAAGTTTTTAGAGGAGCCATTGGATATTTGACACTTGTTTTTATTGAGATGACGATGACCCCTGTTTCAAACATGTATTAGGTAATTGAAACAATTTAATAGAAGCTACATATTGCATTTACATATGTGACATGTCACTGAACTTTGCATGTGTATCTCTTTGGGCTTCTTTGAGTCCATCACTAGAAATACCCTGTCATTGTCCTCACCATCATCGTCCAATGCACCTAAATTTTTTTTGCTGCCTTCATGTTCTTTTTGGCCTTGCCCTTCCCCACCACTTTGCCATTATTCGAGTTCATCATGAAATGAAACGTCTCCTCCCCGCAAACCTCATTGCCACACCATATGAAGGAAAACACCTTATTTTCCATTGCCATCTCTACCAAAAATACCATTTTAATAGGAAATGTTTAATCAAACCTTAATTAGTGGGGGTGAAGATCAAACAAAAGGATGATCAGTCACCAAAGTTCCACCATCGCCAAGAATAACCACCACTACCACAACCCAACAATGACATCTCCGTCGTTTGTGTGATCAACTGCTATATGACACCATGCACTTTGGAGGAATCAAAGCCCTTTCTAACACACAATGACTCATACTCCAACACGTTTTCCAAGACCTTGCCAAAATTAATGGACACTTAAACACCATGCTTGAACGCAACACCTCCATTATTTTGGCCATAACCTTGATCTACATTAGCCAAACACCCAAAACAAATCAATAAATGTTTTCACCTAAACCCTTACAAATTTGAAGTCTTTGTTTTTAAATAATTCAAATCATCAAACTTGTGAAAGCTATATTTCTAATGGCAACTATGACCCTTGTCTCCTTGCTCGTGTAGTAGAGCTTCCCAAACAACTAATCATAAAACTCCTTTGTCATAGTCAATTCTTATATTTTCATACATGATTCACCATATAACTAAAATTTCTAGTGTTTTACATAAAATTGATGTCGAAGAATCTTAGCAGATAATTAGAGGAGGTAACTAGTGACACCAACATATATTTGAGGAGTGCAAATACATCAAAAAATAGATGTAGAAACAATCAAGAACATGCATAATGGTGAACGGTGAAATCATCCAAAATATTGTCAATTGATTGCTTTATTTGACCAATACCACTAACATTTATTAATATATATTAATTATTTACTTTATCAATACCCTAATATTTATTGAGAATAGTGATGGAATAAATGTGATGTTATTTTTTAAAAAAGGAAGTGCTATTTTAATAATATAAGAAAGGATTAAACCAGTCAAAAATCAAGAATTTTATTTTTTAAAAATATTAAAGTTAAAATATTTACCATTATGATATTCAAAACTTTACAATTAAATTTTACATTGGTTAAAAATGTTATTTTCTAAGATATGTGAAAGTCAACCATCTCTGTTCAGGATGAATAATTTACAAAAGAAATGGCACACAGGACAACAGATTAATAATGCACAAATGGCACAAAGCTCATCGTCCATTATTGGAAAGTTGAAGAGGAAGAGAAGTTGGAAGCACTAAGTCGGTTTTGGTTGGAAGGGGTTTCTTGAACCAGTAGTGACATTTAAAGTCTGTTGCTTCTTTTTAAGCTTAACGTTCCCCTCCTGCACTGGATAATTAGGTGGTAACCCGGTTCTCTGAAAGTGAACTGAATTGCAAGTACACAGCACCATCAGCAGAAGAAAAGATAATATAAGAGAGGAGAAGATAACATAATGGCAGCAGGAGGAGGGGATGATCTAGTTTCAGTGAAGTTTGTAGTGAATGGAAAGGAAGTGGAAGTACAGAAGCCTCACCCAAGGAAAATGTTGGGTGATTTTCTGAGGGATGAGATGAGGTTGAAGGGGCTGCAGATGCCATGCAGGCAGGGAGGATGTGGGGCCTGCACGGTTATATTAGCCACTCCCCAAGGTGACCATCGCCCCGTCAATTCCTGCCTCAGCCCTCTCTGCTCCATGGACGGAATGTCGGTCACCACAATTGAAGGGGTGGGGAGTATTAAAAGAGGCCTCTCTCCTGTTCAGAAAGCTCTTGTTACTCACCATGCCACCCAATGCGGATTCTGCACCCCTGGCATGGTATACTATATACCTTTCTTTTGTTTGCTACATACAACGAATCCAATAGGCAGAAAAAGATCATCCTACTTGCTTATTTTTATTGTTGTGGGATTTTTAAAGGTGTGTATTAACATCGCTTTGATGGCCAAATTTAGTGTCTGTTATGAGTACGTAATCCTCCCGAGTCGCGACCACCAGGTATCCCGCGGCTATTCTTGTGTATTATCCCTGCTGGAAAGTTTTTTCCACAGCTAAGCTTTGAATTCTAGCATAAAGTACTCACTCACATTCGACCCCTAGCCTCACCATATGTATGTGTGTTTAAGAGCCAGTCAAGTAGCCGAAGAGTTTAAAATGACTGTAAGTTGGGGCGGTCAATGGTTAAAGGTTTTAAATATTTAGTATTTTGTGTGTATATTTATGTTAACTTGAAAATATGCCGTGATATTGCCCAACATACCTGCAGTTTATGTAAGAGCCACTCTAGCTTTGTCGCGTATTACACCTTCCTTGTATGAATAAGAGGGCTTTTCACTTCACTTAGAGATTAATGGTAGAAGATTTAACCCCGAAGTAAAACTTAAATATCAATGATGTGCCTAGGTACCCAACAGTAATAGTGAGAGCTGTTATTGTGTGAGAATTTATTGTATATACTTCATATCTGCTGTTATCACCAAAGATAAAATCTTCTTCCTCTCGTTACTGTGTTGTAAGAGACGAATGGATTCTTTTCTAGGGTAATGTGTTAAGTTCTACTGGTATCCAAATACCAACACTATGAACAATTCAAATATGTAAATACCTGAAAGGCTGAAGATAGTATATTTTGAATGGTACTTAGATACCAAATTTGTTCGGGTTTTCTTTTTCATATCCATAATCTATTTTAAACACTCTTTCCCACATTTTCCTCAATTACAATATTAGCATCTACCTTTCTCAGTGTTCCCCTTTGCTCTCCTTGTTATATAGTGTAAACTATAGGCCTCACTCTATCGTGTGTTTATTTGAGAACCTGCCTAGGAAAAAATCTTTTGCATACAGGGTGGCAGATTAGATTAAAAGCGTAATTAATCTCAAATCACTAAAGAAAATGACTTCGTGCATGCCTATGGAAGCTAAAGCTTTTGAAGAAGCTGGAAGACATGAACATTTTGGTCTTCCATGGAATACTTTTTCTCTTCATTTACATCACACATGGTGGACTCCTTTTGTTTCACAACCAAAGCAAAAGATTGTTAGTCTTTTTTGCTTGGTCAAGTTTATATTGTAGATTATCTTGTGAAAAGGGAAAACTCCTATGTTTCGTAAGAAAGTTGGTTGTCATTTGACTCATTTCTAAGGAACGATTCATTTAGTATCAGCTTTAGCTTTGTTTTTAGAAGTTCTTATATATCAATCCCAAGTTCTTTTTGACATTTTTCAGATTTAATTTATAGTTTTATTAAGACTTATCTGGTATAGTTATGCATTCTTCAGGTAATGAGTATGTGTGGTTTGCTAAGGAAAAATCCAAATCCATCATCCCAAGAAGTTGAAGATCAAATTGATGGCAATCTCTGCAGGTATAACAGCACTGCTGAAAGTACTCTCGATATGAAAGCTTCATCTCTATAGAATTATCACAAATAAATATTATTTTAGTCTATTTGACATGAGCACATTATCTGTAGGTGTACTGGATATCGTCCCCTATTGGATGCTTTTCAGACATTTGCATGCGAAGCAGACAAAAAAGGAAGCAGTTGTTTGAAGCTAGAGCTTGACATGGAGGATATTTGTAATAAGGGTATTCCTAGAAACTCAGTAAAAAGGCTTTTACTCTCAAAAGGAGGGATTACCTGGATTAGGGTGCTTTCTTTGCAAGATTTGTATTCTGTTCTGACAGCTTATAGAAATCAAGGAACGGTGAGAATGGTCAGAGGAAATACGTCGACTGGGGTTTATCCTGAATACTTTTGTGATGTTCTTATTGACATATCTCAAATACCAGCTCTCATAAAGGCCGATGTTAACAATAAAGGAATCTCTATTGGAGGAGGAGTTTCAATTTCAGACTTTATGATACTACTGAACGCACATAGAGGCCTTTCCTGTAGCTATGGGCCCATGTGGCAGCACCTTGCACGTGTAAGTTAAAAGTTATTGTTTTTGAATTGTAATTTATTAAAGCAGTATAAGTCCTAAGGACTCATTTGCCCTCAGCTGCTGTAAAAGCATAAGAGTCGAAATATAATATAGAAACAAACAGCCCATAAAAGCATAACACTCTAAGTTTGAAATATAAAGAGGGGTTTTGGGCTCTGGAAATGCTCAGAAAAGATGAAAATAGCCTTCTTTTTGCAAGCGGAAAGTCATAAAAATGCTGGTGGCCCAGCGGTATTACCATATAACAACTAACAAGTATAGTTTCTTAAATTGAAAGAGAAAGCACAGTTGCAGATCAACCTATTTATATGTGGTTGCTGGGTCGGAGATATCCGATATAAGCTATTATTCTGTCATAAGTGCATCCCTCACTCGTCTTTGCCAAAACAATTGCAGTTGGAGGCAAACTTTGTTTTGAGTTACTAAAAACAGATGACTGAGGGGTATTAAACTTCACAGCTTAAAACCTTTTTTAATGTGTGGTGCTTATCCAGGTAGAAGTTTTTGTTGCATTTTTTCTTTCCACACTTGGTTCCTCTTGCATTCTTTCAAGCATTTCTAATGACTAAAGGATGAAAATCTGTAAGTGGTGTTTATTGTAGTCACACCTTTGAATACTTGCTTTTAATATATTTGATTCCACAACTTCGTAGTTTGTCTTCCCACATTGTCCGTTTGCTTGCTACATGTGCTGTTGGCATATCTTTGATAACTGGGTTTATCCTTTTGATCTCCATTGCTGAATTTTAATTGTATTTCAAAGGTCTTGACCAACGTTCCCAGAAGTGTCTTGTGACTAATATTCAGATTCACTGAACAGTCTTGGGAATGCCATTTAAAAAAATGCTCAACTAATGAAATGTTTCTTATATCTTCACCTTTGCAGGTCATCTGACAGGGAATAAACTACCATTTTAGTATATTTTTTCCATTAGTGCTAATATTCAGTATTACATGAAGTTCTTGAAATGGGGAGATGTTGCGGCACATTCCTAGAACCCTTGGAAAAATTTGGAGAGCTTCATGGGGGTGCGTATAGTAAATTTTTTATATATTTTTAATAACTAAACAATGAACAGATAAATAATAATTATACGATAAAAGGATCATCATACGTTATCATAAATTAAAAATCATAAAATTGAAATACATTGAATTCAACTTGTAACTTTTCACTCTCATTATTTTACTGTAATTGATGATTGAAAACTAAACAAAACTTAAAATACTATAAAGCATAGTAGCAGAACGTGCAATTTAAACGCGATTAATCACTATACTTGGCCCAAAACGCTTTTTTCAACCCAGTTTTTTGGTATTTATCAGCAAACGTAAAATCCCCTCAAGATTTTTCACCAAAATTTCACAATTTTTTGATTTACTAATGTGCAGGGATTCCGTCAGACACTTTGCATTCTTACCATTCTCAGTGATAGTTTCAATGTATTGATTCAAAACAGTTTGTATGTAGTTTGGTATCCTAGATCACTTATACGAGCATTTACAAATATAATGAATTCATAGGCAATATGACAAACAGTTTGCATGGAAGAAATATAATGAAGAATTCTGATTATGAAAACCTCCAGCTCGCTATTTTATATCAGATATTACATATTACAGAAAAGCTCAATGAAACTTATACATACCATATTATTTCGTTGCATCAAATACATTATTGATTGAGCATATGGCTAGCGCCTCATACCAAGAGTACCATAATCATCAAACCGAGGTGTAGACCCCAATAATAGCTGCAATGCCTTGTGTGAAGTGGCGGCTCATACTGCAGAAATGGCGGCAGCTGTATTTGTTATATCTTCATTGTTATAAACACTCCAAGAGGCTGTGGCTGCATACTATGAAGGCCGCGACTCAAGTATGGATTTCCCAATAGGGATGTCTGAAGACAATGAAAAAATATTTATATCAAGTGCTTGCATTTAGGGTGTAACCCTAACCTCCAACAATCTCCAAAACAAGAAACCGACAATATCATTCAAACTACAAATTTGTATTTGTTTACAAATCCTCACAAAATTGTCAATAAACCCTCCCGCAACAAAATCTGTAGAATGATAAATCTTTCTGGTCCAAATCTTTCAAATATGAACCAAGTAGGTGCACCTGTGAATCTTGTATGAATTCGCCAAGGTTGGCTGAAATGGGTTTTCGTCCAATCAACCAAGAACCCAAGGGTTTTTGTCTTAGGGCATGCTGAACCGAAAGCACAAGCTCTCTCTGAAATGTAGAAGCAGAATCAACTCAACCCACCACAATGAGCCCTCAACTTCCTTTTAAAACTTTTTGAAGTAATAAAATATTATTTTTTCCTTATTTGCTCCAAAACTTCTTTTATACAATAAATAATTAACTTTATGGAGCACTTTTCACCCTTTTGAGGAATAATAATATTTTCTCATGAATAAAGTCCTTTTTTCAAGATGTCCACATGAAATATTTTTTCAACACCTTTAAAATGAGCTATTACACTAAGTTGTCCCTTTCAATATTTCCAACATTAGATAACTTAAGTGAAATATTAATCAAATAGATCAATAATATATCCAAGTTGCAGAAGGCACCCAAATGATATAATTTTGCAATTATGATCATACCAAAGTGATATTGAAGACTTAAGACGATGATCAGAGGCAACCAGGTGACTTTCTAAAATTACCCTGCTCCTCCAAGAGGTTTGGAGAGCACTTGAAGGGTTGGAAATCGATTTCGAAAGCATCAAAGGGCTCCATCAAACCATTCGAACTCAAAACCATGAACAAATGCTCTACAAGACTGACCCAAAGCTTCTCCAAGAGGTTTGGAGTTCTCTCTAACTAACCAATTAGCCTCCGAAAGACTTGGAAACTGGATAATTGTGCACAAATTGGCTAAGCGCAAAAAAGGGACATTACAGTTTGTAAGGTCCCCTTTTCTAGGGGGTTGATTTTTGATCAACCTTTTGAAGACCTTTAGCCTATTTTATTCCCCGTGGGCTAAGGGATGAATCAAGGGGAATATATATGGTAATTTAGATGTTGCTAGAGAGTGATTTTCATTATTTGAAATTACAAAGCAATATTCTTAATTATTATTTAATTGATTCTCAAGTAATTTTGATTACTATATTATGAGGTGAAAATTAGATAATATAAGAGGGGGACACTTTTCATGAGGACTTGACCCTCAAGTAGAAATCATTAATGACTTTTGGGCATGGGAAATGACCCCTACTTGGACACCACACTTGGGGAAACCCTTGTGGGCTAAAAAGTAGTTTTTCTTTGTCTAAAAGGGTCCCATAGTGGTTCGCCCACCTTGGGAGAGTTATAAGAACATGCCATGAGCTCATTGTAGAGTATCTTTTGGCAATTGTTTCTATTTTCAAGTTTTGGAGTGTGGCTACCAAGCTTGATCAAGGCACTTGGAGTTCTGAGGGAGTCTTGAAGAGGCGACTTTATTTCAGAAGTTGCATTGGAGATGATTTTGTTGGTTCGTGCAATTGAAGACCAAGAAGAAGTCAAATTTTTGCAATTCCTAGGGTTTACAGTTGGGCGACCCAGTTGTGGATTTGGGACAATAGTTGGGAGGTCTTCCCTTGGTGGGAAAATTTAGATTTGTGGTTCATTTGTTTGCCGGTATTTTTAGCTCTTTTTAGAGCTATTGCTTGATGTAAAACTCGCCATATTTTGAGAGTTATTAGTTTTGTAATATTCCAGTTTCTGTAGCATTTCAGATTCAGAAATAAAATCGAGGAAGCATTATTTTTCAGATCTGATTGCATCATTGTGTTTGGAATATTTTCCCCTATCTACAAATTTAATTGCAGAATTTTTGGAGTTGTTTTGCACCATAATATCTCATAAAACCCTAATCGCCTAGGGCAACTCGTGATTTGCATTTGAAGGTAGAAAATCACAATAAAATTCAGTTTTCTTCAATTCTGATTTTTGCTTAGTGTTGAGGCTATATTTGAGAATTTTTTGGTTTACCCTTTTTATTTGATTTCAGTCCAAAAAATAACCTTATAGTGGTATCAAAGCTTTGATCCTGCCAACCCGAGGGTTTGTACATGCAAAAAAAGAAAGAGATCCTATACTACAAGAGAAGAAATAAAATGGCACATGAAGAAGGCATGGGAGAACAAAATTAGATGGAGAGGATATTGAGAGATCTGGCTCAAGGTCAAAGGGAGATCAAAGACACCATAGGGCAATTTCTCAAAGCCATAGGGAAAATCGTGGCACCTCAAAGAGAGAGAAGTTCAGAAAATGAGAGAGTTGCAAATAAAAAAATTGCAAGTGAAAAGGTTGCAAATGAAAGGGTTTCCAATGAGAGGGGTTCTCCAAAGCCCAAGCATATGTTTCATGCAAAATTTCTGCAAAAGGAGCCCATTGAGGAGGTGGAAAATCCACCTAAGAAGAACCCAATTCTCACCAATATTGAAGAATATAATCTTGTGAGTGATGAGGTAAAAGACAAGCTTTCTTTCAATGAGTTTTGTGAACCCAAGGATCAATTTGATGCTAGGAGGAAGCAGCATCAAGGGACACCGAGGAGGGATATCCAACAAAGGTTGGGAAATGTATCTTTACCTTCATTTGATGGATCTAACAAATTTTTTGTTAAGTCTTGGTTGCATAAATTAGAGACCTATTTGTCATTGAATCCAATGTATGAAGAAAAAACTCTCAATTTCACCACTTTGCATTTAGAAGGTATTGCTCATGAATGGTGGTACCATGGCTTGCACACTCAAGGACATGAGTCGATTTACACAATGGAAGAATTTAACAAGAAGATAGTGGAACGATTTGATAGGAGAGATCCCGACATCTATTTTCGAGAGTTGGCCCAATTGAAGCAAGAGAAAAATGTGGAAAGGTATGTGGCTGATTTTCAAAGCATAGCGGTCATGGTTCTGGATGTAAATGAAAGAAGACTTGTACTTTTTTTTGAGGGTTTGTTGGAGCCTTTAAGAGGCTTGGTAAGAGCATTTAACCCTACTTCTCTTCAAGATCCATCACAAAGACATTTGATTTGAAAGGATCAACTTCTAGGGGTAATTTTGGGCCTAAGATACAGCCAAGGACAGCCACAAGTGGGCTGCAAAGTTCAAAAATTTAGGGACAACTAAGTAGAACAATGAGTGGACAGCCATTTGGGGATCAAAAGCCACCATGGACAACAAGTAATGGGCAACAAAAGAGGCCATTTCGGCCAAGAGAAACACTTGGAAAAGGGGCAGCCAATGACAACAAAGAATACATATCAAGAAGTGAAATGAGAAGACGAAATTTATGCGATCATTGCAAGGATCAATGGACACCAAATCACAATTGCTTGGGCAAAGGTAAAGTACATTACATTGAAGTCTTTTCTGATTTCGAAGATGATGAAGACACTGTTGATGAAAATGTTGAAGAAGAGTAAAAAGAAGAAAATGTGAACAACACTCTTGCTTTTATTTCCAGAGATCCCAAACACAACTCATTTAGAGTAAAAGGTATGTTGAATGGAAAGAAAATTGTTGTTCTTATTCATAGTGGTGCTACTCACAATTTTGTGGATGAAGGATTGGCAAAAATGATGGCTTTGGAAGCCAAGGATTTTGAAGGTTTCAATGTCATTGTTGGGGATGGCTTCACCATACCTTACACAAAGAAGATTCCACAATTTAATTTCACATTGGGCAATCACAAGGTCTAAGATGATTTTTATGTTGTGAGCATTGGTGACATGGATATGGTTCTAGGAGTGTAATGGTTGCATTCTTTGGGAGAGTACACTCAGAATTTTAGAACAATGGAGTTGAAATTCAGTTTTGACTCTTGAGGGCAAAGAAGTGGTTCTACATGGTTTGGCAAATGGAGCACCTCAAGAGATATCCATAAAAAGGATGTCTAAGGCTTTTAGGGGAGGAAAAATTGCATGGGCAGCTTGATGTTATGTAAATTGCAGGTCTGAAATTTCAGAACAACAAGCATATTCAGTGGAAATTCAGTCATTACTTGATAAGCATGACAAAGTTTTTCAAGATTTGCCACCGGATCGTGGTTTTCAGCTTAATATTGAGCTTGAAATAGGTACAAACCCAGTTATGATCGCTCCATACCATCATCCAAGAGCTTTCAAGGAAGAAATTGAGAAGACCATCAAGGAACTTTTGGAGAAAGGATACATTAGGCCTAACTCTAGCCCTTTTGCTTCTTCGGTGGTGTTGGTAAAGAAAAAGGATGGGACACTAAGGATGTGTGTGGACTACCGAATGCTAAATAAGAAGACCATTGAGAATAGGTATCCCATACCTAGGATTGATGAATTGATTGATGAGTTGCATAGAGCCATTTACTTCACTAAGATTGATTTGAGATTGGGTTACCACCAAATTTGGGTAAGAGAAGATGTTCCAAAAACAAATTTTAGGTGTCATTTTTGGCATTGTGAATTTTTGGTGATGCCTTTTGGATTAATTAATGCTCTGGCCACTTTCCAATCTTGTATGAATCACGTTTTCAATAAATTTTTGAGGAAGTTTGTGCTAGTCTTCTTTGATAACATTTTTGTATATAGCAAAACTTGGGAAGAGCATTTGAAACACGTTGATATGGTTTTGAGTACTTTGGAGCAACATTATCTTTGCAAAGAAATCCAAATGTGAATTCGGGTTGACTGCAATTTTGTATTTGGGGCATGTCATCAATGCCCAAGGGGTTAGTGTGGATCAACAAAAGGTGAAAGCAATTATGGATTGGTCTACTCCCAAGACTCACACAATTGAGGGGTTTTGTGGGACTTTGTAGCTACTATATGAGGTTTGTCAAGGGAATTTCCAACCTTGCTGCCCCCTTGACTGATTTGACATGAAAAGGAGCTTTCATGTGGTCAAAAACAACCCAAGAAGCATTCGAAAAACTCAAGGTAATGATAAGTTCTTGTTCGGTATTCGCTGTTCCAGATTTCTCTTCTCTATTTGTGGTTGAATGTGATGCTTCCGGTGGAGGTATAAGGGCTGTCCTTATGCAAGATAGACACCCCATCGCTTATGAGAGCAAAAAACTCGAGGAAGTTGAGCGTGGATTTTCAGTTTATGATAGAGAGATGTTTGCCATTATGCATGCCTTGACAAAATTCAGACAATACTTGATTTGTGGTAAGTTTTTGGTAAAAATTGATCATAATAGTTTGAAATACTTCCTTAATCAAAGGGATTTGAGTGATAGGCAACAAAAATGGGTGAGTAAAATTCAAGTATATGATTTTGACATCGAATATGTGAAGGGAAAGAACAATGTGGTAGTAGATGCTTTGTCAAGGAAGACATTTATACATTCAGAAAATTCAGAACAACCATGTTTGAAATTGCTTGAGGGCAAACAATCTTGAGAAGGGAGGACTGTAAGGTTCTTGTTGTCAACTTGGAGTTGCACCCTGAATCAAAGACATGTTGAAATGGTTAATCCTCTCTCTAGTTGAAACAATGAGATCTTCTCACGAGGGTGGGTGCCTCAATGGTGAGAACCTCAAGAGAAGGCTGGTTCCTGTAAGATGTATCAATGAGGATCTCGACTTCTACGCTACAAATTGCTTGTGGAAAAGGGAAGAAAGAACTTGAAAGGAAATCCTACCTAATGACGGTGATACACTAGAATGTTGATCCACCCTACTTGGAACTTTGAACATTGAACAAACAAGGGAAAATGAAGACCTTTGATTTCATTTGATCACTATGCATAAGTATTTCATGAGAAGGTTCAATCGAATGACAAAAACACGAGGGAAAACTATGGAGAGAGGTATGATACAAAACACTTTGCTTCCACCTAACATCCACTTATAGCTTCAACAAAAGACATATAAAACACTGAACATAACTTGCATAACATGATAAGCTAGCAACTAGGTACAAATCAAAATTTAGGAAGGGAGAGAAATCTACCACGCATGCAAATTGCTGAATGAATGTACACTATGCCAACACTTGAAATCTGAAAGTATAGTCCTATTGATTAAAGAGGTTACAAAACTCACCAATGGCAGAGTCTGGTCTTACCAAGAGAGGGATGGATGAGATCGAGCTAAAAATTTTAGCATATGCAAGAAAAGTTTCTTCAAATTTTCAGTATGAAGAAGTGAATAGTCTTTTCCAAAATGTGCCTAATGATCCAGTGAAGAGAAATGAGTTGTGCATCTTTGTATTAGAGAAGTTGGAGGTTTGGGAAAGGCAAAAAATTGAGTTAAGCCACTTGCCCACAGAAGGTTCTTATGTTCCTTATTCTTATGAAGTTTTTAACCATGTTTCGTCTTTACCAAGGGAGCTTCCTAGTTGGAGTCAAAAGCCTATTCAAGAGCCAACTCATATGCCTATTAAAGAGCCTATTCGTGAGACTAAATCATCTTGTATTCCCTTTTCATCATCCATTATCCCTCAAATTCAAGCTGTCTATGAGGACAAGGAAATTTCAGACTTTGATGAGGTGAAGGTGGTTCAAGAAGAGCAGCCTCATGAAAAAAATATGTATCTATGATAGCTTCTGTAGATCTTTCTCGCTATTTTGAATTTTTTCAGGCATCTACCATGCCACTTTTAGAGAAAGAACCTCTTATTTGTGAGCCAAGTGAAGAGGATGCAGCCAAAGAGACAGAAAAGAAAGCTGATTTGAGTGATCAAGAGGAAGAAATCACAATTGGGACACCACTTGGCCATGACAATAATGATTCAGCTTTCCATGTTGTTAAAGAAGAAGAGTTGCAAGAGGTTTCTTAAGAGATTGCAACAGCTGATATAGATGAAGTAAAAACAAATGTTTCTTCACAAGGCAGCCATAAGGACAATTCACATGCAACCATTGGTGAGATGGAGCATACTCTTGAAGAAGTTGATCATTGGCAGCAGCTGTACCATGATTTCATGAACGAAATTGAGGAGCTTAGGATGGAAGATGTTGGTGATGAGATAGAACATCAGGTTGATGATTCATTCAAGGATTTCACCAATGTTTTGGAGCTTTAAGAAAGCAACACTATTATGGATTTTCCAAAACAAGATGAGTTGGAACTTGAGTGGATAGATGAGATGCCATTCTCTACAGAAGATGAAGACGAAGCAAGCACAACAGATCAAGAGATTCCATATGACTATCCAAAAGGTAGAAATATGTAATCAACATATTTCAAATGGTAAGAATACTGATGTTTTTCATGTCCTTTAAGTTGATCATGATGAAGAAGCCTTTTGGGATGACTTATAAAGTTTTTGTGCAAAAGTTGATAGTCCATCTCCACCCCAAGTAGAGGTTATTAAATGTCTTGAAGAGAGTACTGTTGCAGCTGTTCATCAGGCTGAATTTAAAGACATGTTACAGCCATGTTTGGATGCTTATCAAAGATCTAAAGACTTTGACAAGGTGCCATCTCAAATGGATCATAAGGAAGATGCCAATCCGAGTGTACCAGCTGAATTACCAATACAATCATTGAATGAGAATGTACCAGATTATGATCAGCCGATGAATAAGGTAGAAATTGTAGTCTTAATGAAACAAAGAAGAATATGGGAGGAAGATGATTGGATCCTAGATTCATATCTTCAATCCTTGCATATGACAATGGAAGTTGGAGGCCTAACTACATCATCCAAAGCACATGAACATATAACTGCTCCTATCAACAAGAAGAGTGCTTCAGCGAAGTTATGTTTGGTAAATATCATGCTTTGCAACTTGTGCCATCTTTTAAAAGGAGTGAGCTCACGAATTTCCCTTTTGATCCGGGTGGATCATGTTGTGTATTGGTTTGTTGAGTTAGTCTAGAGTAGTTTTGCTTTCCTCCAAGTGCTATTTCAGCACATTAGTTTAGCTTGTTTTCCAATAAAGTGCTTTTACACGCTTATTTTGTTAGCTAGTTTGCCTTGCTTTTGTGTGTATCCCTTTCGTTCGTTTTGAATCTGAAAGTTGTGACCGTTCAAAAGTAGGGTTGTATGACCATTCATGTGTCAGTTTTCATTCATTGTGTGACCCCAATAGTCATATCTATGATCTGAAACTTAAGCATAGCAAGCATGCTACCTAGCTGAGTCGCCAAGAATGTTGACAAATTTGCCCCCACAAGTCAAATTGTCACCATTACCATTAGAAACTTCGCTCACCATGACCATTTGCCTTGAAAACCAGGTCTTGACCCTTGAGAAATCGAAGATAAGTCACTTTTGTGCAGGTACAGACGTTTTCTCATCAGGGAATGATCATTTCTAGCACTTACAGAGCAATTCGGGTTTGCAAGACAGCATTACTTATAAGCTTTATAAGTAATACACAGGAGCACCTAGAGAACCCGAAAGGGTCTATGGCAGTTCAGTGTTAATCGGGTTTGTGATGTTGCATTACATATTAGCTTTTATAAGTTGAAGCACTTGAAGAACCCGAATGGGTCTACAGTGCATATCGGGTTTGCGGGGATGTCTTACTTATTTACTTTTATAAGTAAAAGCAATCCAAGGGCCTGAGTTGGTCTACAGAGGGAAGCGGGTTTGTGCATCGACTTGTCTTATAAAGTTTTTATAAGTAGTAGCATTTGTAAAGCCCGAAAAGGTCTTGGACATTGCGAAGGGTAGGTGATTTATTTCGGAGGGCTTTTTCATCGGCGAGTTGGACTTTACAAAAGTTCCGAAGGGTTATTTACAAAAAGCCCGAAGGGCAACTGCCTTTGCGGAGGGCACCTTCATAAAGCAAAGGACAAAAACAAAGTTCCTGAATGGCACTTGCCCTTCGGGGAAAGACAACCCAAAGACGAATTTCCTTCGGACTGTCCGAAGACAAAAAGTCCCAAGGAATTCGGGAGGACAAAAGGCCCGATGAACAAAAGCAAAAGGCACAAACGGAAAAGAATTTCCTTCGGACTATTCGGGTTTTCAAAAAGCCCGAAGCCCGAGCTCGGGACAAAATGAAGCAACGAATCACGAGCCACAAAGACAAGAATTCCTTTGGATTTTTTGTCCGAAGGAATTCGGGAGGGACAAAAAGCCCAATAGAAAAGACAAGGCCACAAGCAAGGAACAAAAGCCCGAAGGCTAAAGCGTGAACAAAGCCAAGATAGAGAACAAGGCCAAGACAAAGAACAAGCCGTGGAAGAAAGAACAGAGTCCTTCGGACAAATTGTCCGAAGGACATATACAAAAACCCTGAACTTGACTGTGAGAGTCATAAACAGATAGAACACATAACAAAGGAAGCACAGACCTGGACGGAATATAGAGAAGAGTCCATGAATAGAAAAGCCGCTTGAAAGCAAAGACTAACGCAGAATAGACAGATATAGTAAAGACACAGACAAACGCAGAGAATAGAATCCACGGGAAAAGATGACCCGAAGAATCAAAACACAGATGTTAGACACATAAACCCGACGGAAATACAAGATGAACATGCGCATGAACAATGGCATAAGGAAAGATTTGTGGAAAAGACAAACACAGACGATGAACATGCCTAAATAGTCCAAGAATACAAGAGCATGCAACAGCGATGAACAGGAATAGACACGTCCAGATTTGACCGTTCTAACATGTCATCTTCAGTTCTTAAACAGAGGCTTGCTTTGCATGAGGACTCGAGTAGTGGAACAGTGGAAAGCTTAAGCAAAAGAAATTCCATGCACACACTCTCGTTTGTCTCAAAGCTTGAAATGTTCTGACGGTTCAAACGTAATTCTTAATTTGGCATTTGCATTAATTTCATGTAAAGAGGAGACTTTCAAATGTTCTAGCAGTTCGACTGGATTTGACTACTCTTGTTTTGGAGTTGATTGGTTTTCAAGTCAAGACATTTATTCGTAGATTTCATGCATTCAAAGCTTGTCTTCTTCTTCTTCTTCTTCTTTTTCAATGCAAGAAATTTTCATGCAAAACAAAATAGACTTTTGTAAAGGCTGAGTTGGTTTGAGTTTACTCCCTTTCTATTGTCCAACGTTAATATCTTGGCTTTTTATAATTTTCTATATTAATGGCTTTTCAACTTTGTAAAAATCCATCCCTCTCTTGGTAAGATCAAACTTTGTCATTGGTGAGTTGTGTAACCTCTTTAATCAATAGAAGGATTGTACTTTTAGATTTCATGTGCTTTCATAGTGTACATTCATTCAGCAATTTGCATACGTGGTAGATTTCTCTCCCTTCCCAAATTCTGATTCGTACCTAATTGCTAGCTTATCATGTTATGCAGGGCATGTTCAGTGTTTTATGTCTTTTGTTGAAGCTGTAAGTGGATGTTTGGTGGCTGCAAAGTGTCTTGTATCAGACTTCTCTCCGTAGTTTTTCCTCATGTTTTTGTCATTTGATCGAACCTTCTCATGAAATACTTATGCATAGTGATCAATTAAAATCAAAGGTCTTCTTTTTCCCTTGTTTGTTCAGTGTTCAAGGTTTCAAGTAGGGTGGATCAACATTCTGGTGTATCACCGTTATTATGTAGGATTTTCTTTCAAGTTCTTTCTTCCTTTTTCCCCAGGTAGTTTGTAGTGTAGAAGTTGAGATTCTCATTGATACATCTTACAGGAACCAACGTTCTCTGGAGTTTCTCACCATTGAGGCACCCACCCATGTGAGAAGATCCCATTGTTTCAACTGAAGAGAGGATTAGTTATTTCAGCACCTATTTGATTTAGGGTGCAACTCCAGGTTGACACCAGTTTGACAAAAAGTCTGAAAAAAATCCGTCTTTGGGCCGTCTTTCCCTGAAGGGCAAGTGCCCTTCGGGCTTTTTGTAAATAACCCTTCGGAACTTTTGTAAAGTCCACCTTGCCGATGAAAAACCCCTCTGAAAGAAATCACCTGCCCTTCACAATGTCCAAGACCTTTTCGGGCTTTACAAATGCCATTACTTATAAAAACTTTATAAGACAAGCCGATGCCCAAACCTGCTTCTCTTTGTAGACCAACTTGGGCCCTTGGATTGCTTTTACTTATAAAAGTAAATAAGACACCCCCGTAAACCCGATATGCATTGTAGAACCATTCAGGTTCTTCGAGTGCTTCAACTTATAAAAGCTAATAAGTAATGCAACATCACAACCCTGATTAACATTGAAACTGCCATAGACCCTTTCGGGTTCTCTAGGTGCTCATGCGTATTACTTATAAAGCTTATAAGTAATGTTGTCATGCAAACCTGAATTGCTCTATAAGTGCTAGAAATGATCATTCTCTGATGAGAAAATGCTTGTACCTGCACAAAAGTGACTTATCCTCGATTTCTCAAGGGTCAAGACCTGGTTTTCAAGGCAAATGGTCATGGTGAGCGAAGTTTCGAATGGTAATGGTGACAATTTGACTTGTGGGGGCAAATTTGTCAACAGTTCCCTTTTCTAGGGGGTTGATTTTTGATCAATCTTTTGAAGACCTTTAGCTATTTTATTCCCTGTGGGCTAAGGGATGAATCAGTGGGAATATTTATGGTAATGAAGATGTTGCTAGAGAGTGATTTTCATCATTTGAAATTAAAAAGCAGTATTCTTAATTATTATTTAATTGATTCTCAAGTAATTTTAATTACTATATTATGAGGTGAAAATTAGATAATATAAGAGGGGGACACTTTTAATGAGGACTTGACCCTCAAGTAGAAATCATTAATGACTTTTGGGCATGGGAAATGACCCCTACTTGGACACCACACTTGGGGAAACCCTTGTGGGCTAAAAAGTAGTTTTTCTTTGTCTAAAAGGGTCCCATAGTGGTTCGCCCACCTTGGGAGAGTTATAAGAACATGCCATGAGCTCATTGTAGAGTATCTTTTGGCAATTGTTTCTATTTTCAGGTTTTGGAGTGTGGCTACCAAGCTTGATCAAGGCACTTGGAGTTTTGAGGGAGTCTTGAAGAGGCGACTTTATTTCATAAGTTGCATTGGAGATGATTTTGTTGGTTCGTGCAATTGAAGACCAAGAAGAATTCAGATTTTAGCAATTCCTAGGGTTTATAGTTGGGCGACCCAGTTGTGGATTTGGGACAATAGTTGGGAGGTCTTCCCTTGGTGGGAAAATTCAGATTTGTGGTTCATTTGTTTGCTGGTATTTTTAGCTCTTTTTAGAGCTATTGCTTGATGTAAAACTCGTCAAATTTGGGAGTTATTATTTTTGTAATATTCCAGTTTCTGTAGCATTTTAGATTCAGAAATAAAATTGAGGAAGCATTATTTTTTAGATCTGATTGCATCATCGTGTTTGGAATATTTTCCCCTATCTACAGATTTAATTGCAGAATTTTTGGAGTTGTTTTGCACCATAATATCTCATAAAACCCTAATTGCCTAGGGCAACTAGCGATTTGCATTTGAGGGCAGAAAATCACAATAAAATTCAAAAATTCTTCACTTCTGATTTTTGCTAAGTGTTGAGGCTATATTTGGGAATTTTCTGGTTTACCCTTTTTCTTTGATTTCAATCCAAAAAGGGACCTTACACAGTCCTCCCTTCTCAAAATTGCTTGTCCTCAAACAATTGCAAGTCAGGATGATCTAACATTACCACAAAATTTCACAATGCGCACCTTCTCATCAAACTGCCAACATGTGTTACCCTCCTCATAAACAAAGTAGTACGCAAACTCTTGGAATGTTCAAGACATCCCATCGAAATTTCCATGCCCAATTTGAAGCTAGGAAGGTTGAAATGTTACTTTCCCACATCTGAAACCTTTCTCCATCATCCAACCAAGGTATAGGAGCCCCAACTTGAATCAATACGTGGC
Organism: Torreya grandis; assembly: GCA_037957365.1. Lineage (NCBI taxonomy): Eukaryota > Viridiplantae > Streptophyta > Pinopsida > Cupressales > Taxaceae > Torreya > Torreya grandis. The sequence goes on from JARHVA010001077.1 coordinate 1,991,532, forward strand.
TGTCCAAGGTAAATAACAACAGATCATAACCTGATTTTATCAAAATCAGCGCTTTAGAAGTAGGACAACAGCTGCAAAAATGAGGTCTCCACGCATGAACATGAGAGATGAGCATTGAATTGCCCAAAATCAACTTGGAATTGATTGGAAAAGACTCCCAAACAACCTCCCACTGAAAAATCTTGCTGTCAAGTCCCCTTTTTTGGCCTAAACATGGATATGACCTTTAGCCTAGTTCTTTTGTTGCTTCCCTAGGCTAAGGGAAGAAAGGGAAAAGGGGAAACATTGGTTCTAATTTTAAGTTATAAAAAGATACCTTTTTTATATATCTTTTTATATTATAACTTAAAAAGGGTAACTTGTGAGAAAGGGTTAGCTTAACCCTTCATGAAGGAAAATGGGAAAGATATTTTAAAACCACCTTAACCCTCCCTCGAAGTGGAGTGCCCTTTTTAGGTGAGGATTTGTGGAGAATATAGTATAAAGGGTGGTATGATAATCATTTGAAGGGTTACCATGAATTTATGATATTTGATTTTATTCATTTTAAGGCTAAAAGAACGAAATGCTTGGCTAGGTGACTTGAAAATGAAAACCTTCAAGGACACAAAGGTTTGGGGACGAAAACCTCCACTCCTATTCAAGGTAGCACTACTTTCAGGTGCTGTAATTACATTTTAGATTCAGTGATTTGACTCTTTCCTAGGGTGGTGACTTGCTTTGGCAAGTGTGGTCATGTGTTGGGGTTGTGTGGCTTGCTATTAGAAGTCATTTACAGGTTTTTGGAGAGCTCTAGAGGGTGGCGACTCGGCCACTTGTGTTGAAGATTCCGTTAAGGGCTACGCTACAAGGGAATAACCCTCTCCTAGGGTTTGTGAATTTATTGCCAAATTATTCCAGCTAGGGCGAATTGGGTTGGAGTTGAATTTTTAGGGTTGGGAGGGCTATTTTGTGCTCAAATAATATTCTGAATTTTATATATTATTCCTGAAATTAATTCTGATTTTTTGAGGGTTTTGGAGGACATTTGGACCTCAAATGTATTTAGAAAATTCATAATAAATTCTGCATATTTATTTAGTCATTTTGATGCAATTTATGAAGGTTCCATGGAGTGTTGTTGCATAATAAATTGACCATAAAATAAATTAAATATTTCAGATTGGGATGCCGAGGGTTTGAAGGTAATTTCATATTTTTGAAGGGCAAAACTTGTTTGTTGAAAATTCCAATTGGTGCATTGGGTTTATCTTTATTTTTTGCTATTTTGGAAGGGTTCAATTTAGCGAGGGTTTGTTGTTGAAAAAATTAGAAAATTGATTTTTATCTATGATTTTCAATAAATTTCACAATTCAGAAAATATCAGGGAAAGGGGACATTACAATGGTATCAGAGCTATTTCTTGGCCAGCTGTGGGACCAAAAGGGTTTCATGTCAAATAGTGACATGGATAGAGCTAGGTTCGAGAGCTTGTTTCGAGCACAAGCGTAGATGGAGGAAGTAATGAATGAATTTCTGCATATAGTGAAGGACATGAATGGGGACCAACGCCTTAAAATGGAGGAACAATAATTTATTCGTTGAGATTTGATGGAGTATTATAATGAATACATGGCACATAAATTCCAACTCAGGAGGTTAATGAGCTTCAATGAGTTTGTAACATAGAAGCAAGGTAAAGGGGGAACTAGGAAAGGAAGAACACCCCAAAAGATTTGCAAGATGACTTGGGGAAGATTGTTCTTCCTAGTTTTGATGGGGATCTAAACACGCCGGTGAGAGCATGGGTAGACAAAGTAAACACATACCTTGATTGGCGCCTAGGGGAGAATAGGGAGCCTTAACCTTTGTTAAAAAGAATTTGGAAGGAGTTGCCCATGATTGGTGGCATATGGGAATGAAGACACAGACATCACTTCATTAAAACATATGAGGAATTAGGTGAAAGGCTCATTAGACGGTTTGATGAGAAGAAGATGGAACCTTCAAAAACAGAAATTTTGATGACACCTAAGGTGGACTTTCAATTGTGGAAAAGGTAGCCAAGGAAACATTCAACTAAACAACAAATTTCAGAGAGTTTGGGGCAGCTAAGGCCTAGATTTCAGTTGTACAATTGGCAACCAACACATGAATTTGTTGGGCCTAAAAATCAGAAGTTTCAGTGCAGCCAAAAGCAAATTTTCAGTTATATAAGGGGCAGCCAACACAGAAATTCTGAGCAATGAAAATTAGTGAATTTGGAGCCACCTTTGACAAGCTTCCAACTGATTTTGAGTCCAACCAACTCAAAAATTTCTGAGTTGAATGTAGAAAATCTTGAGTTGCATAAGGCTGAGTTTGATGCGCAGCCAAGAATTGAATCTTTTTAAATGCATAAATCAAAAAATTTGGGGCAGCCAATGACTGCTTTTTCTGAGCCACAAGAACCAGAAAGTTAGGGGCAGCCAAGTGAGGGTTTCCAGCAAGTTATGAACCAACCAATGGGGTTGCAAATGGTAGGCACTAAGGTGGAAGTAGCCAAAAAATCTGAACTTCCAAAGGTGAAGCAAGGAGAAGGTGTTCCACAATTTTATGAGCAACCAAAAGAGCCAGATGAAAGTTTGGACATGGATAAGGAAGCCATAATGAAAAGGTATGTCATGAAAGAAATATTTTGTATTGTTTCTTATCATAGATCATTATCTTTACCTAATTTCAAATTCTAAGAGGAAGCTTGGAAGAAACAATGGTTGTTAACTCTGGAAAAGAAGGCCCAAGTCCTAACAAGGTTGGACAAGGCAAAGGGATCCTTTGAAGGAGGGATGCTAAATAAAAAGAGGGAACACTTGAAGGCAATGGTTGTCAAGGTTGATTTGTCTACAATCAAGTATGCAATGGAAGCAACAAAATTGAAAGTGGAATATGTTGATATTGATCTTGCCATCAATGAGAAAGAAATGAAGATCTCTAATTGGAGAAGGGAATTCTCCCATGTAAATTTAAGGATTGGGTACGACAATTTTCTAACATGGTTATGGGATCCAGGTGAGCCTTACAAACATGATTTTGTTATTATGTTATGTTGTGAAACAAAGAACAAAGCTTGGACCATCACGGAAAGGCGCATAAGCAAGAAGTATCACGATCCAAGGATCAAAGGAGGGATTGTAAGTAGCACATTAACTGCTGTTTTCTCCATTTCCAGTTTGCTTTCCATCAAGTTTCTTGTTGCCATGGTGAATATTAGCCCTCAAAAGGTGTGTCTCTTACACCTCAACACCATGGGAGTGGCTTACACATGTATGAGTGGATTTCCAACCACTATCAGGGGAAGATTGAAGAGGAAAACAACTTGCTACAGCCATGTCAAGAATGACACAAACATATCTTTTGAAATCTGGGTAAAAGAGAGTTGCAAAGAAGAATCAAGGCATCAAGGAGGGATGCACTTCATGTTCATAGAGCTTGATAAGATGATCAAAAAGGTGTTATTAAACACTCTTATTTTTACTAATGTGTTTGTTCCATGTGTAGGTTCAATAGGGGAACCGGTTGCAATGACCATAAAGAGTGCAAGGAATGTTATACATGAGCAACATGAGCAACCAATTGGGCACGGTAGAAACCACCCAACTTCATGGTTGGAAAGCTTGGTGAATTCCAGAAATGGTGAAGGTGAAAGAGTAGAAAGAGGTAGGCAATCTCAGCTAAGGGAACACTAAAAAAATTATGAGAATCTTAGCATATTACAGCTCTACACAAATTCTGGAAATACATGTGCCAAATCTCATTTTTTGTGCTCAGAATTTTCAGAGTTAGTAAATAAAATACACCCGCCTATGGAGGGCATAAACTTGGATTTTGTGAGCATATTACAGCCCAAGAAAGGTATTAAAAGTGCTCTCACAAGGTCTAATTTTTTTCACTCGAAAAATTCTGATTTTTTTGACTGGTTACTGTCATCAACCTAGAGCTGCGCCCTGATTCGACGATGTGCACGAAATGGCCAGGCCTCTATCCGGCTGAAACAATGGGATCTTCTCACAAAGGTGGGTGCCTCAACGGTGAGAAGAACCTCTAGATAAGGCTAGTTCTTGTATGATGTATCAATGAGGATCTCTACTCCATGCTGCGGACTACCGTGGAAAAGGGAGAAGGAAACTTAAAGGGGAAATCCTACCTAAAAGGGGGTGATACACCAGAAGTTTGATCCACTCAACTTGGAACCTTGAACACTGAACGAACAAAGGGGAAAGGAAGACCTTAGATTTCAATCAACCACTTGTGCATAAATATTTCATGAAGAGGTTCGATCCAATGGCCAAAACTTGAGGGAAAACGATGGAGAGAGGTCCGATACAAGACACTTTGTAGCCACCTAACATCCACTTACAGCTTTAGCAAAATACATAAAGAACACTTTAACATGACCTGCATAAGGATAATCTAGCAACTAGGTATGAACCAGAATTTGGGAAGATAGAGAAATCTACCACTTATGCAAATTGCTGAATGAAATATACACTATGCCAACGCTTGAAATCTGAAAGTGCAGTCCTTCTATTGATCGAAGAGGTTACACAACTCAGTAATGGCAAAGTCTGGTCTAACCAAGAGAGAGATTGGATTCTTTTTAATCAAGGTTGAAAGCCATTATATAGAGAATTACAAGAGGCCAAAGATTGGCGTTGAAAATTTGAAGAGAAGGATTAACTTCGATTAACGCAAGGTTGACTTGGCCTTTCAATTAAATATATTTCCTTTTTTGTCTTTGCATGAAGCTTCTTGTGCTTGAGGAAGTGAATTTGTCTTTGTTCTGAACCACCCACCCCTATTTGCATGGAAATCCTCGCCAATGTTAATTTTAGAACTCTATGTGAGCTGCTTGATGCCGAATTGGAATGTTGGAAACGCTGAGTTGGCCGTTTGATAAGCTGAGTTGGACGAAGAGATCATTCTCCCTCGCATGGAGAGCTCCTAGTGGATGTGGCGTTTAACAATTAATCAACTCTAAATCTAGAATAGTCAACTCGACATTTGAATTTGGAATTTCAGTTGACGCTAAGTTGGACCCTCAGATGCATGAGTTGATCCAGATACGAGCAGAACTTCAATTACCAGTCAACTAAAGCTTTGACCGGTGTTCGAAAATAGCTCCCGCTTGCATGTATTTTACCCTGTTGTGGTCTGCCTGTTCGTGTCTATTTCTGGCGAGATTCTATATTCGGATGTATTAATCTATATTTCCTTCGGGATGCTGACAACTTTTTTGAAGCTTTGGATTTCCTTCGGAATATATGCCTTTCCTTGAATTTCCTGCGGCATTTATTTCTTTCGGCTTTATTCTCTAAAGTATTCCTTTGGACAAAAGTCCGAAGGATACTTTCCTTCTCTTTTCCCTTTGCTCAGGTTTTGTCTTAGTCGGGTTTTCTTTCTTTTTATTGCCTCACTCCGAATTTCTTCGGACTTCTACGTCGGCTTTTTTGCACGAGCCGTTTCTCCGAATTTCTTCGAACAAAAAGTCCGAAGGTTTCCTTCTGCTTTGCCTTCGTTTTTTGGACTTCTACGTCGGGTTTATTTCCCGCGGACAAAATGTCCGCAAGAATTATCTCGGTCTTTTTCTCTATCCTTTGGAATTCCTATTTTCTTCGGGTTTTTTCCACGGCCAATTCTTCGAATTTCTTCGGACAAAAAGTCCGAAGGTTTCCTTCTGCTTTTTCTCTTCAAAATGTGCCCTTCGAAAAAGTCACCACGGTCCTTTCGCCGACTAAGTGCCCTTCGCAAGGGCTAGTTGCTCATGTCTGTGCCTTTTTCGAAAGAATTGCAGGGCACCCGGCCTTTTTGCAAAGGTCTTGAATTTGTTCCTGTACCTTCCCGAAGGGTAGGTGCCCTTTGGGATTGTTGAAAATGACCCCTTCCGAAGGGCCTTAGCTTTTCCTTTGTTGACTTGGGTGGACTTTTGGATTCTCCTTGTTTGGCCGCGGGTGTTCCCTTATAAATTCTCCGAAGTATTCCTTCGGACTTTTTGTCCGAAGGAATTACCTCCTTTGGTTTTTGCCTAGCGGACTTTTCTTCTTAGCACTTTTCCGAAGTAAAACCCTTTTGGTGAACCATTCCTTCGGAATTCCCCTGTTTAGCAAAGGCCCCTTACCAAGGAGAACAATGTATTCCTCCTTCCTTGGCTAGAGACGTGAACTTTCTAAATAGCAAGAGACAATCTGACTTGTGGAAGAATTGTCAACAGTTACAGCCCTTAACAAGTTCTGGAAATGCTCATGATTTGGGGCACTTCTTGCATAGTAAAGGTTGGAAAAGCATGCATAAGGTACAACACTCTTTTGTGGATGAATTTAAATGTTTGTTGGACTTATTTTATGATGCATACATGCTTGAAGATGTTGATGAAGGGCAGCAAGTGGAAGATTACATGACAGACAAAGAGATTCATTAGGAAGGTCATAGAGGGCCTATTTAGTGCATGGAGAGACTGTTTCCTAGGGATCTTTTGAGGCAACTATGGGAGAATTTGTGATGTACAACAGACAATGGGTTTCTTCTCTAGTAAGGCAACCATCATAAGAAGGAAGACTTTTAAACTAGATAGACAATTTTTCTATATACGTATGGTAGAAGTGTTAAATTTTCACTGAATTGTGCATGTTACAATGTTGACAAAATTTGTTCTTGCAACACAATGGTGGGTTTTCTTTGGCAAAGAAATCAAACACCTTTGACGGATGGCAATGCGCATTTTGAGCCACCCATGCAGTTCACCTACTTGTGAGCGTAGTTGAAGTGTTTTCGAGCATATACATTAAAAAAAACGCGATTTATTCACCCAATAACAATGAATAATTTGGTGTTTGTCCACCACAATCTTTGCTTGACGATGAAGAAAGCTTAAGGTTAAGAAATGTTGCATATCTAATTTTCAATTCATATAGAAAGTTGATTTATATTTTTGTAAAGTATTATTCACGAAAGTCAGTAACATATGCATTCTATTTGATTATGTTAGGTAGCATTGAGGAAGATCAACAGATTGACCTTGACGAGATCAATCCAAAACTTGAATGGCTCAAAAATAATGATGAGCCTATTTATGACGAAATTGAATTCGACTTGTTGGAGAAGGCTGTGTACGACACTGATGTCGTTGCTTAAATCAAGAGAAGCTCTAACCGTGGAGCTTCAACATCTAGACATGTTGATCCCTTAGTCCACCTCGTTGCCAGCAGCTCCCTCTTTTTTTTGGTTCCTTTGTAAACGACAATAGAATGCATTTTGAAATGCAAATGTAATGAAATTTGAAGAGTATGGAAATTAATGAAAGAAATCAGTTGGTTGATTTTGTTGGTGTACAATCTCATTTATCTTCCTCTCATAATTTGTATCTACTCTCTATGAAATTGAAATGCTTAATTTGTATCTCTATGCAATAGAAATGCCTTTAAATTTAATAAAACAATTTTTTCTCCTTTTTCCACATTTTTTTGGCGGTTTTATGTTTTTCCGATTATTCCAATGTTTTTTCTCGATTAATCGCAATTTTTTGAAAAAAACTTATACTTTTGAAAAAAACATTTTTTCCCCAAATGATTTATGCTACTATGCTATGAAACATCACATCACATTTGAAACTGTTAATCATGAGATTGAAAGTTGATGCTTGAAACTTGAAACAATAAATTCAAATTGAAGTGATAAGGTGAAAGATTGATATCATATATCATATATCTTATATGTCCAATAAGATCATAAACCATATTCGATAGTTCAAATCCCAAAAATCTAGATAGTAGCGAGTCCATCCACAAACTAAATACAAAATAGAAAAAAGTATAAGTCCTGAAACAAAAATACCATGGAGTAAACTGTAAAATTGACTAATGGGTCATGTCGGTGCTACCACTGGTAGTCTATCCTCAACATCCATGTGCTTGAAAATTCCCTAAAGTCTCAATATTATACATGCAAAATTATCACTCTCGGGATCCTTTGTTTGATCAATTGCTCAAGGGCACCCCAACCAATCCCTGCTGAAGATCTACACCCTCCACCTCATCAACCTGTATGACATCCTCAGGATCAACATCCCAATATGCCTTGTAAAAACTATTTAGTATTCCTATGCTTAAGGTGTAAGCTGCCATGAAATCCAATAAGCTTCTCCAATTTCCTAGAGGTGACTGTTTTCTTGATAGAGTGGATGATATAAGTGGATCATTTCCTCTTCGCTGTAAAGAAACTAGCAACTTGAGAGTAAACCCAAATAGCAAGCTATCTAAGTTCCGAGTTTTTGTTGCCACGTATCCTCCACAACCCAATTGGATTCCTTTGTGACAATCCCACTGTGTCTTTAGTTGTGTTGGGTTTGTTAAAAGGCCACAGTGTTCTGCAAAATGTGGAAATTGCTTCCAAGGGTTCATGACATTTTCAATATACATCTTTTCAGCAATACAAAAATCTTGGTTTACCTCATCATCATCAACTGGACACACTCTCTCTGGCCTATCCAAATTCATTTTGGGGTTCAATGCATAGGTTTTCATGTGCAAGGGTGTGATCATACGATCAAAACTATGTTGATTTGTGGGTTAATCCTCTAATCATAGAGTTTTAAATCAGGATCGTTTTCCCATATGGTAATCCTCACTTGGCCAACATACTACTCAGTGGCTCATATATTCTCCAAGAGTAGGAGTGTCTGCTAAGTTGCAAATTATATTTATAAATTATTAAGTTATAGTTAACTCTTAAATAAATTATATTTATACATTGTTAAGTTTTAATTAAAATAATTTTTTTTAATAGAGAGCTTAGTTTGAAAATATAGTATGATTCATGTATATTTTATTTTATCAGGATTTTAATTTAGTCATCTTATCTTTGATCATGTCGAGGTTCCCTTTGAAAGGGAGCCAAGTCAGTTGATTTTGGGGACAAGTTTCCCTCATACAGGCATGTGGGAAGTTTCCCTAGAGTCTCCTTTTAGGGGACATATTATTGAGGATAGGGGTGAGTTCCCTTGGAATTACCTTTTTTGGGGGATGATGGAGTTGTTCCATGGAATTTTCCAAGATCCTAGAACAAGGTGCCCCCCAAAACGTTTTCCCTAGGTTAGGAAAGTTACCTTTTAACTCTGCTAATATATCATTATGTTGTTTCTATGCTTTTGGAAAGCAAGTCACAAACTTTATATAATTACATTTTCGTTTATTATCAGGAACAAGTCAAGGGATCAACATAACAATAGGGAGATTACTCTCTTCTTTTGCTGCCTGGCAAGTATTATATGTACTGGTCCCCAATTTTAAAAATATTTTTCAAATGCACATGCCTTTTTGTTGTTTCATAAGTGTTGTCCCTTCCCTCGTCAAATGGTTTCATGAAACTCATGCAAAGATTTATGCATCAGGTTTAAAAAATTGTTCTCTCTTCGGAATTCTCAAATTTTTAGAAAGAGTCTAGGCGTACGTCCATCTACTAACTAAATCACACAAAAGTCCACCACATTTGATGATCATCTGCAGTCTAGGCGGAGTAACACACTTTATGTTTAGCACCTTATGGCCTCTATACTATGGGTAGAGCTCTCCTCAAAAACTGATGGTTCTGATCATTCCCTCTATCTGTCAACTGGAAGTTTCTCCGATTTCCAAGGACCATATAATTCCCCCACACACAGTAGCCTACATGCAATCAAGCAGTTATTTTTTCAAGCAAACAGATAAAAAGTCTAGTAAATGTATGGTGTCACGCAAGGATATGTAGGGGAGGACCACAAGGTACAGCCTCAGAGGAGATAACAATCATTCTTCTTACAACCTTGGATAACAAGCAAACAATATTACAAAACAATAAGTGCTGTTGGTTCTAGAGAATGGTACATTAGAGTCACTAGTTATAGGTTCTCACGAGACTAGCACGAGTCCACGAGAGAGACCTATTAAGTTCAGCAGTCATCCCTGCTACATAAAGATACCATGTCATGGCATTCATCATCGCCATCATCACCATCATCGTATATGCCATGTACATCATTGATATCATCATCACCACCACACTCGTGAACAACTCAGATATTTAATCTTTGAGATTTCCACAAGTAGGCATTGTAGATAATGTATTTGGAATATGGTATGTTACAATCTGTTTGAGTTATGATGTTTCGGGTCTATCTTCTGGACCCTTCCTTGAGGAAAATGGATGAAATAAATGATGGTGGATTGCTGATTTAACATTTTATAAATATAAAGATTTTTAATTTATAAATAGGTCAATGTGGAGTCGGCCATACTCAGAGCTACCAAAAACTATTAATTAAAATTGAAATCTAAAAAAACGTAAATGATTTAAATTAAGAATTCTATTAACATTTAAGTTCTTAATTTAAAAAAAAAAAAAAGATAAGGGTAAAGAATAAATTAATATCAAAGGTCCTAGATTAAATTAAAACACAATATTTAATTTTTGATTTTGTTTCTAGAAAGGTTATGAACCACTGGTTTACACGTATTGCTCATGAACAAATGATTGTCTTTATTAAGGTATGCAGGAGAGCTCTATAAAGATTTTTGAATGCTGCTCATGCATCTCTGAAATCAACATCCTCTTAGTGCAATTCTTTCATGGAATCAAATTCAATCAATTTTGAGTCAACAAGAGACATTTTCTACTCAATGAATCCACAACTTTTTGGATTTCCCACTTCTATGCTTCAATATGAAAGAATAGCTTTGAAGAAATTCAACCCACTTCATATGCATTTAATTCAACTTACCTTCACTATTTCTAAATTGTAGTGCTTGATGATATGTGTACAAAACAAACTTCTTTGGTAGCAAATAACATCTCCATTTTTTGAGAGCTTGCACAATTGCATAGAATTCCTTTTCATAAACTGAATACTTTTGCTTGGCATCATTCAATTTTTTGCTGAAATATGCAATGTGTCGGCCCTCTTGACTCAAAACAGCACCTATCGCTGTCCCACTAGCATCACAATCAACTTGGAACACCTAGTTGCAATCCGGTAATGCTAACACTTGTTGTTTGGTTACCTTTTTCATCAAAAGTTTAAAGCTTCTTTGCTGAAATTGTCCACTTGAATTCTTTCCTATCACCTCTCATTGTGTCAGTTATGGGTGCCTATCTCTGATGTGAAATTCGAAATTTTGCAGGATTTGGGAAATCACAACGATCCTCTTGTCCAATCCGGGCTTGATCATGAGTCTCACGAAGTTTCCAGCTTGACCAATCACTTTTTTGTACTATTTTGCATCAATCAAAGATAGTTTAGTAGCACAATCTCTAGAGATTTGAGATCAATCTAAGCAATCATGAACTTTCTAGTTAGACTGATTTGAGATCAATATTGGTGAAGTATTTTGCATCTTTGGCTTGATCCAACAAATCACCAATTTAGAGAATTGACACTTGTTTCTCATAGTGATTTTGTTTAATGCTTTGTAGTCAAATGAAAATGTCATGTCTTTTTTCGTTCCAATTCATGATTCGACTTCCATGGGGCAATACACTTGGGTGTATGTGGCCCCTTATTGATCATTTCTTGTATCTGAAGCTTGATCTCATCCTTCTCCAAAATAAAGCGTCAGTATGGGGGTCAAATTGGCAGAGGGGCTAATAATGAAAGATGCAATATGCTCATTAACATTGATCAAACATGAAGGTTACATATATAGGCATCATGTGCCACAGTCCATCACAACTAACACATTGTGGTGGAGGAAATTATTAATTGTCTACAACAACCTACAACTACCCTTATTTACTAATGCACCAATTATTTAATATTGGGTGCATGTCCAACTTCCTAGACCATGAGCTAGTAAGCTATTATTCTAACATTCCCACCCTTCATGGATCATAGTCGCAAGGGTACAAGAGAGAGAAATCTGAATGCCTCAAACTTGTCACGTGCAAGTAAACTTGTCATGTGCCTTGTAGCACCAAAATCCACATACCAATCCTCATATGTAGAATCATTTTCTACTGCAACATTCCCATGCTACTGTGATTTGGAAGGTTTTTGTTTCCATTGGCATTTTGACGATTGTTGTTTCTTCTCTACCTATGGTAAATTTTGTGAAGTGGACTTTTGACTAGATGATCCCTATGTGAATGCATTGTACCATCAATGTTTCAAATCATGTCCCATTTTTTCACAAATCAAATAGTTTTTTTGGGGATGAGATCTATTTCCTTGTTGCTTTTGCTGATTGTTCTGCTTAGAGGATTGTTTTGAACCTTTCATGGGCCTCTTTCCCTTCTGATGTGATGCATGCGCATGTTCTTCATCTGCTTTTTTTGAAGTTTGCATGGCTTCCTCTTGTTGCAATATGTTCACCAACTATTCAAATGTCTCCGTCTTTCCTATGACATTCAATGTGGTCATGAAAATTTTGTATGCGCGGGACAACGCTCTTGGGACAATGGGTACCAAAGAGTCATTTGACACCGTTTTGCCCAATGCATGGAGCAAGGCTCGCAAAGTTGCAACTCTATGTAGGAAAGCTTCCACTTTTTCTTCTGGTTTCAATTAGAGACAATGTTGTTGGCTTTGCAAATGCAAAATTTGATTTTGATTTTTTGCTTCGTAGATAATCTTGAGTTTGTCCTAGGCATTCTTTGCTGTAGTGGCATTTCAGATATGAGGTTATACCTCATCCGAGATTCCGAACATGATTATCAACTTTTTCTTTCTGGTTGGCTTTGTCTAATTTGCATTGTTGATCAACGTTAGTTGCATGTTGGGTCTATGAGCCATCAACAACTGGCCATATGTCTTCAAATTCCAAATGTGTATGTACTTCAGTCTTTTATGCTGCATAGTTGTCACCTCGAAGAAGCCGAGTATTTAGTAGAACAAATCTTGGTCCAAATTCGGCCATTGTGAGCAATTTGGATTGGTTCCTTCAGGCCATTGTCAAATGGTTGGAGTGATAAGGCGACCATTGTCAATGCAGAGAGTTGGATGGCCTGTTGTACGTCCAAGCTAATTAATAGTGAATAGCTTAAATCTCAATGGAGAAAGCCCGAATAAAGAGAGGGAGAGTGCACAAGTTCCTCCTCTCTCATTTTAATCTTCTACAACAATCAAAAAAATTCTTCGAAGGAAGAAGCTTGGAGAGGGAGGGTGCCACGGGGCTCCACCTCTTTCTCTCTCTCTCTTGAAAACTTTTTCTTCCTTCGAATGTTGCCAATCAATTTGGATCTCCTACTCTGATACCACAATGAAAGATGCAATATGCTCATTAACATTGATCAAACATGAAGGTTACATATATAGGCTTCATGAGCCATATTCCATCACACCTAACACATTGTGGTGGAGGAAATTATTAAATGTCTACAGCAACCTATAACTGCAATTATTTACTAATGCACCAATTATTTAATATTGGGTGCATGTTCAGCTTCCTAGACTATGAGCTAGTAAGTTATTATTCTAACAGGATCAGTTTTATTGAGTCCTTTACCTGATAGGGGAACGAGACTCCCATGATTGTTGTGAAAATGTCTTTGTACTTTACCATCATTTGATCCACCTATATCTGTTGGGCCATTTGAAAGTTTTTCAGGTATATGGGCAATCAAAATGATCTTCTTGTCCTGGCAAGGCTTGATCATGAGGATCACAAATTTTATGATTTGACCAATCATCTTTTTGTGTTTGGTGCTAATCAAAGAGATTTTGGTAGCAGGAGGTACCTATCTATTCTGTAGATATGATCTCCCAAAGTGATGATGTCACTTCAAACCTTTGTGTCGTAGACATTGTGGCACTTCAACATGTAAGGTTTCTTGAGTAAAACATCACAAACTTTAAGGGGAACCACGTCACAAAGCACTTCATGTGAAACGACTTGAGTATGGTAGGATACATTGTTGTCTAACACGCATGTCCCTGCCCCGATTTAACAAACTGATTGTGTAGGTTGAGGATGAGGTCTCATTGGCTGATTCGTCCTTGTAACATATGCTGAAACCAAATTCTTTTGACTGTCATTGTCTCCAGTGAACTATAGAGAAGTCCCCTTCACCCCCATTTGTGAGTGGAAGAGGTGCTTTTCCTCTTGTTGACTTGGGGAAACTTGTGTCTTGGGGATGGCGGCATAGGGATATGCCTCCATGATTTGCTTCCCTTTGTCCAACATGAACAATAATGTCATACAACTGGGGTTGGAGTATTCACCTTGACGAAAAGTGTTTGTCTAGCGTGACATTCTTTCCCTGAGTGCCACTTATTCTTGGGGATGTTGTGCCTCTTGCTTCTGTTATTTGGTAGCTTTATATTCAAAAAGGTCTTTATCTGATGCAACTTTGATGGTTGATTTTGGTGTTGGGAGTTCTTGTAGTGTTGCTTATTGTTGAACTTGTTTCCACCTTTGTCTTTCTTGGGTTGACTCGTTGCTTGGGTAATTTATTTCCTACCTCAGCATTTAAACTTTTCTTCAATCTTGAATGCATACATGTAGGCTTCTCCTAGTGTCCTGATCTCTAAGAATTCCATTTCTTCTTTAGATGTAACTTGCTGCAGTATATGAGGATGGTGCTTTCACTATCATATATGCCAACTTTTTTAGACAAGGCGTGAAATGTATAGATGTAGTCTGTCACCATCTATTCTCAACCTTGGCATGATTTTTGCTTTTGTACCAATCGTCATAATTTTTAACAAATAAGTATTCCTCTTTGATGGCCTCTTCAAATCCTGCCCAAGTTTTTGTTGAGGTATCCTCAACTATTAATTCTTCATCCTCTTCTTGGCTATTTCAAACACAATATGGTTCCCACTAATTTTTGACATGGGAAGCAACTTTGAAAAGTGCAAATGTTATCTTTTCACTATTAGGAAAATGAGGGATTGATAAATATGATACAAATTGATTGAGCCACTTATTTATTGCATCTGCATGAAATTTTCCTTTCGAAAGAGGGATATTGAAGTTGATTTGTACCTTGAAATGTGTTGGGCCCTGAAATGTTTGATTGTTGATGTTATGTGCACCGTGGGCACGAATCATCATAGCATTTGGTCAAATAGTTCCATCATCTCCCTCTGCTTGTGGATGACTTTATTGAGCAATGGTTTGAAATGATACCTTGTTCCCTCCTTTTTTGTCATTTGAGACTGTTTGAAATGAAACATAGCCTAATTTAAAGGGTCATGTGTCTTGAGACCGTAGTTCCTATTGTGAGACCTCGTTTGATGGCACATGGAACAACTACCATAATACCACTTGTCTAGGTTTTAGGAGCAAACTAAATCTAATGTGTTAAACATAAATGAAATTAAAGCAAATAGTAGAGAAAGGGATGGGGACAATATTGCAATGTAAACAAAAGCTTTATTTATATAAAATAACTATGTACAATTGTAGCAATCTCTGTGAAGAGATCTCTTGCTATGAAACTACTCTGCTTTCTAAATTTAAATGTTACTCCTTTTTATAGCTTTACATAGCAGTAAATGAATTTATGTAATGTCTCTAAACAAACATTTTTAAATAATTCCGGATTCACTGGAAACCTTAGGGCAGAATTAATAAAAACTATTTTTTATTGCAAAACCCTTACGACAAAAATTATAAATGTTAGAAAACAATGGAAATAATTTATAAACCCTAGGAAAATTCCAGATTTGTTGCAAATAATAATCGCTGTAATATAAACACTGAAATCAGATTTCTTTATTTATTTTTCAACATTGAAAATCATATTAGTACCAACTGGATGTATACATCAATTTTATGACCAATGGCATCCCAGATAGATGGAATGGAACAAAAGATGGCCTTGCACACTGAAAGAAGTGATGACAGTCAACTATGGGTGACATTAGCACTGAAATACTATCCTAAATGTGACTTCAACCCTTGGGATGATGACATCAACGCTTGAGATGATGCCTTAGCTGTTGTAGATGATGCGCAATGCAGAAATCCTGACGATAACGCTAAAAAAGTGTTCTAGTTGATAAAACTAAACTGAAAATTGCAAATCTTTGACTATATGCACAAATGCAACTCCTAGCTGGAGTACCATTGACGATTGGAGGGTTTTCATCGCCAAATCTGGTTGCAATGGAGGGTTTTCGTCCTCAAAATCAAAAATTGAAGCAACATCTCAAACTCTCCATGTAAAAATAGATAATGGCAAAAGATGATCTTCAAATGATCATCTAATGCCTTTTTATATGTTCACTTGACACTTTTCCTAAGAAAAGCCCCAAAAATAACTTTCCATCTTCTAATTTGATGTTGACTTGCTTTATTTGGAAAGTCACCTTTATTTTATTTATCTATAATAATAAAGTAATATTAAATTGTCACTTTTTAATAAAAAGTTACTTGACAACTGAAAAATATCAACTTTATTATTTTTACTTTATTTGAAAAGGGGTCATGACAGTCCGTCCTTCTCAAAAATTGCTTGTCCCTAGCAATTGCAAGCCCAATTGCTCAGACTTTCCCCAAGTGCCCATCTCTGTAATGTATGGATCTCAATTCATCCTTGGACACTTGCAATTCCATGTTTTGAATAAACTCCACCTCACCCAGTTGTTTGACTGTGAATTATCTTGAAATTATTTCAAGCGTGTGAAACTTTATATGTTGATTTATTCAGTGAACTATCTTCTTGACCTTTGACCACAAACAACAGATCATGAGGATGCAAACACAAGTTACCGTTACCTTTTTGTGATTTAGTTGGCTTCTGCTGCACCACTCTGATATACTTATGAATTGAAAACTCTGGATCTTCCCTTGGATTATGAAACATAATGACAATGAGCAAGATTGTTTCTAATAGATCTCATGGCTGAGATCCTTCACAAACAACATAGTGTAAGGAAACTTCCTCAAATCTTGCAAACTTGAAGCTCTATTTGGTTGCTAACAGCAGTCCAAACCCTGAAATTTTGCAAATCAGCAGTGTGAAAATGATATAACAACAAAAATGCTGATAATTGTTGGCATAAATCATTGCTATCAACAATTTAGAGGTTGGAAATAGACAATCAATGACTGAAAATCTTCTCACAGCAGTAATAATCAACATATCTCTATTGAGAGCTTGAAAAATCAGCAACCTTGTGATTGAAAACACTTGTAGGGCTGTAATTGGTATAGTGCAGCAACTGGAATCTTTGATGACAACAGTCCTAAGTCTGGAAAATCTGAAAATGGCAGCCCCTGGTTTGTTTCCTTTGCCATATAACTGTAATTGGCTATTACTCCCTGTTGTCAACTTGGAGCTGCGCCCTGAATCAAAGACGTGCATGAAATGTCCAGTCCTCTATCTGGTTGAAACAATGGGATCTTCTCACGAGGGTGGGTGCCTCAATGGCGAGAAGAACCTCCAGAGAAGGCTGGTTCCTGTAAGATGTATCAATGAGGATCTCTACTCTATGCTGCGGACTACCATGGAAAAAGGAGAAGGAAACTTTAAGGGGAAATCCTATCTAATAAAGGTGATACACCAAAAGATTGACCCACTCAACTTGAAACCTTGAACACTGAACAAACAAGGGAAAAGGAAGACCTTTGATTTCAATCAATCACTTATGCATAAGTATTTTGTGAGAAGGTTCGATCTAATGACCAAAACATGAGGAAAAAACGATGGAGAGAGGTCTGATACAAGACACTTTGCAGCCACCTAACATCCACTTACAGCTTCAGCAAAAAACATAAAAAACACTTAACATGACCTGCATAATGATAAGCTAGCAACTAGGTACGAATCAGAATTTGGGAAGGGAGAGAAATCTACCACATGCAAATTGCTGAATGAATATACACTATGCCAACACTTGAAATCTGAAAGTACAATGCTTCTATTGATTGAAGAGGTTACACAACTCACCAATGGCAGAGTCTAGTCTAGCCAAGAGAAGGATGATTTTAATCAAGGCTGAAAGCCAATTTATAGAGAATTACAAAAACCAAAGATTGGCGTTGAAAAATTGAAGAGAAGGATTAACTTAGATTAACTCAAGGCTGACTTGGCCTTTCAATAAAATATGTTTTCTCTTTGTCTTTGCATGAAGCTTCTTGCGCTTGAGGAAGTGAACTTGTCTTTGTTTTGAACCGCCCACCTCTCTTTGCATGGAGATCCATGGCAATGTCACTTTTAGAACTCTACGTGCGCTGTTTGATGCCGAGTTGGAACGTTTGAAACGCTGAGTTGGCCGTTTGATAAGCTGAGTTGGACGAAGAGATCATTCTCCTTTGCATGGGAAACTCTTGGTAGATGTGGCATTTAACAATTAGTCAACTCTAAATCTAGAACAGTCAACTCGACATTCGAATTTGGAACTCCGGTTGAAGCTGAGTTGGACCTTCGGATGCATGAGTTGATCTGGAGATGAGCAGGACTTCAACAACCAGTCAACTGAAGCTTTGACCGGTCGATCGAAAATAGCCTTTACAATGTATTTTTGAGGCTCGGATTTTGACCTTTCCATCATCTTTGTTTCTATCCATGCCTTTACATCCTGATATTCTTGCATAGCTTGCAACATCCCTAACATGGATTCTTGCACTGTCTTCATGATTCACAGGTTGGCAAGATCACAACTCTAATACTACTATAATGTCCCTAAACATACATTTTTAAATAATTCCGGGTTCACCGGAAACCCTAGGGCAAAATTAATAAAAACTGATTTTTATTGCAAAACCCTATGGCAAAAATTACAAATGCTGGAAAATGATGGAAATAATTTCTAAACCTTAGGAAAAATCCATATTTTTTGCAAATAATGACATATGTAACATAAACACTGAAATTAGATTTATTTATTTATTTTTAACACTGAAAATCAGAAAAATACCAGGGTGTATACATCAACATTATGACCAATGGCATCCCGAATAGATGGAATGGACCAAATGATGGCTCTGCAGACTAAAAGAAGTGACAACAATCAACAATGGGTGACGTCAGTGCTTGGGATGGTGATGTCAGTCCTTGAGATGATGCCCTAACTGTTGTAGATGATGTCCAATATGAAAACACTGACAATAACGCCAAAAAACGTGTTTTAACTGATAAAAATGAACTGAAAATTGTAAATCTTTGACTGGATGCACAAGTGCAATTCTTGGATGGAGTCACCACTGAAGATTGGAGGGTTTTCGTCCCCAAATCTGGTTGCAATCGAGGGTTTTTGTCCTCAAAAGCATAAGTTGAAGCAAAAACTCAAACTCTCAATGTAAAAATAGATAATAAAAGATGATCTCCAAATGACCCTCCAACGTCTTTTTATAAGTTTACTTGACACTTTTCCCAAGGAAAAGCCCCAAAAGTAACATTATATCTTCTAATTTGATGTTGATTTGCTTTATTCGGAAAGTCACTTTTATTTTATTTATTTATGATAATAAAGTAATATTAAGTTGTCACTTTTTAATAAAAAGTCAGTGACTTGACAACTTAAAATATTAACTTTATTATTTTTACTTTATCTGAAAAAGGGTCAGGACAATTTACTAATATAGAATGTGAAGGGCTTCTCCTTGAGAATATGAAAATTCATGTGATAATTGCCCCTGTGTGAAATGAAGATGGCTTGTCGCAACATGAAAGGCATCAAAACGCAAAATTATTTCTTGGGTTTGAAATGTCAATGACAAAAATGTAGGCATCCTGCAACCATTTTGGTTGGCATATCTAAAATATGACCTAAGATTTTCAAATTATGAGCATTGGTAAAAAAAACCATGCTTCTGGCAAGGTGACTTACTTTTTTTTAGTTTTTTTCTCAAAATTTTGTCCTAAACTGCCACCTTGATCAACTAAATTAACAATTTCTGTAGGTAAGGAATCATCTTGTAATTTTTCCAAAACGAGAAAATATCTCTGTAATATCATAAGGTGTTCCAGAAAGAATAGAAGCAGTTCCCGATTTTTCTCTTTGAAATTTTCGACCCTAAAAGTGTTTCTCCATGTTACATATTTGTGTCTTCCACGTGGACGCATATTTCCTATTTGATATATCATGTAGTTATTTTCCTGTACTTAATGGTAAGAATTTCAGCATCAGTATAATGCTCTAGATTTTATTATAGAAGACCTGTTTGATGAATTATGCTTATTCATATATTAACTAATTAAGGATAATAGAGTGTTTGCTTCTTAGGACTGAACTGGCAGCATTAAAACATCTTAAGATCTTCTGAGTTATCCTTGACTCAGCTGCTTTTATTATAAGCCTTAATGTCTCTGATAAATCCTTGAAAAATTGGCAGTGAAAATCATCTTGCCTTGGTGTCTTATCTCTTTCAAAAGAAAATAAAATTAACCTTAGCCTGCCTGCCTGATTGGAGTAGTAAGGGCCAGGTTGTCATTGGATGAAATCAGATGTGGAATATGCTGAAGAATCTTAGACTGTGCTTGTGTCCTACCGAGATTGGGCTCAACAAAGTAACTTTTTAAAATAACCTGTTATTGCCCCTATAATTTCCTTGTGATCATGAATTTGTCTACTGTCTGGTAATGTGAGCCACTGTATGTTATCAATGTGTCACCTCTTCAACATTGATTTATGAAAGAACTTTGCGTTTCTACATTGATCTAGGTGGATCTTGATATCTGCCTCCAGATTTGTTCTTTTTTCTGGAGGTCTTACAATTTCTCATTCAGAGCATGTTCTTGTTTCACCGTCTCTTTGGTGGAAGAGGCATCTCAAATCTGATACTAGAGTAGTTCCAGTTGATTTCCAGTCTCCAATAATTCTTGGAAAATGTTCCAAAAAGCCTCCCGATTGGAAGTGTTCAACTTCATCATGATAATGACAGCCTCCATATCAGTGCATGCATTTTTTTTGGTTAATGTATAGAAAATATTCAAAATTTTGAATCAGAATTCTGCCTATGCTAGATCCCCTAGTGGCCATATTTATGAATCACCCTGGATCACACAAAAACTAAATAGAACAGACCATATATCTTTGACAGAGATTCGCTACAAAAATATCCAATTATATAATAATTAATATACCAAAGATTTCAGAACTGTAAGGCAAATGTGGTTTTTTATGGATATACGCAGCTGCTAAAAATGGTATTGTTTCTCCATGTTATTTTATTTCTCTAGTTGCATAAGTGTTGCACTTTATCACTATAATACACATCTTTTGAAATAATCTGCAGGTTGCTTCTCCTCAAGTACGCAATATTGGAAGTGTTGCTGGAAACTTGATGATGGCACATGAGCATCCAGATTTTGTTTCAGATGTTGCAACTATCCTGATGGCTGCTGAAACAAAAATAAAACTATGTTCTGCTTATTCTAATGGATTGCCTGAATTTGTTAATCTTGAGCAATTTTTTGGCATGGACATGGATGGGAAGGTGATAACAGAGATACATATTCCAGCATTACCTGCTAATTCTCATTTTTTCAGGCAGAAGGTTGCTTTGAGAAGAGTGAATGCTCATCCTATTATGAACGCTGCATTTAAATTTGAAGTAGATCCCCAGACAGGTTCAAGTTCATGTATTTTGCTTCCATATGATTTGTTAGAGCTGGTAAATATGCAAGGAATTTAATGAAATTCCATTTGAATGAAGAGAGCTTCTGGAAACAACTGTGTAAAGAATTTTTTGATCCAAAGATTCTTTACAGGGTTGTTTCCATGAGTTCTCTTCATGATCCAAAAATTCTTTACAGGGTTGTTTCCATAAGCTATCTTCATTCATAATATAGATCGTGAACATATTAGATCTCTAAAATTCCATTTGGTATCTGTGCCCTAATAAATTTAAAGAATTCTAAGCATTGATTGCATGTTCATTTATTTGAGTAGCGAAAATAAATAAAACTTGAAGTGGTGATTTGGGTGCCAAAAATAAGCATAATAAAATGTAAAATTTCAACTCTCTTTCTAAACCATGAGCCACATTGTTTTCGTTTATGATGAATACACCAGTTTTCACAGTGAGGATCATTGGCATCAACTTTATAGTTTCTTCAAATAATTAAATATCCTTACATGATTTTTTTGGGTAGTCAAGGCAGCATATTATTATTTTATATAAATCTTCATTTTTTTAAAAAGTTTGGGTATATAGCTTTATATATAAAAAAATGTGATCGAAGTTATTGTATCCCCTAGACATCCCTGAAAGAGCAAATTGCAGGATATCCGATATTACAAAAATCAATAATTGATAGAAAAGTTGTCATATAGTACAAAAAGCAACAACTAATTCCCTGACTGATAATTAAAAAAATATAGATATCTCCAGAGATTATTAGAGCAAAGCAATTTGAAAGAAGCGTCAGGACAAACTAAACCATAACTCCATTTCATAGGAATTGAAAAGATAAGAATGTAACATAAAAGGGCTACACAACCCACTAAGCCCTTCTTTCCACGAGCCACACAGCTGGAGATGGATCCCAATTATTATTACTAACATTTGGACCACCGCCTTGAGGTTAAAGATCAAAGGCTGTCATGTCCTAACCATCACTGTTCTCCTTATCACGTGGACTGGGTGAGATAGCAAAATCAAGCCTTGGCAATTTGGAGGAAGACGACAGCAAACTCTTAAATTGTAAGCCACAGGGTGAGGAAAAAGGCCATCTTAAAGACCGAGATCTATGTAGCTCTGCTGGTGTGACAGATGTAGTAGACTTGTTGGGGAGTTGTCTTTGTGATCTTATATGTCAAGGAGATACTGGGGGCTGTTTAAGGGATTGCTCGCTGCTCGCTTTCAGTTGCTGAGACCTGTATAACTGCATGTGAGGCTCTATCCCTATGTGCTATAGTTTGCTAGAGGTGTTTGAGTTGCATGGTCACTTTATCTATTTTGCATTGAATAGTCATATTCAAATTTACAAATAATAATCCATGTTAAATTTTAATGACACTATTTTTAATGAAAATTGTTGCATTATGATGTATAGCAAGTAAATACTATCTGCACATTTTTCAAGATGAAGCAAATCAACATGCCAATAGAAGTTGTCTGTGAACAGTGCCATATGCTAGTAGTTACTAATTAATGCTTCGGAAAATCTTTCAGCTTATAGCCAGTCTGATTTGGCTTGGGCACATGACCAAAGTAGGTGCTTAATAGTCTCAAGTTTGCCAAAAATAACATATTTGTGCAAAGGGATTTATATGTGGTCCAGCCTAGAGCCTAATGGCAGCTCCTATAAGACTAAAGGCTCAGCCAAGCATGCCTTTGTGGGTAGTGTTTGCATCTTGGTAATCCTTTATATGTTACTAAGCTACGTGGATTTTTTAAATTTCAAGGCTCAAGAACCAGAGTTTAAAATAACTAGAATTGTTAGATTCAACTCTTGTTGTATGACTCAAAGCTTTTCATGTCAATTTTCAAAATTGAAACACCTTCCAAGTACAAATTACTGATGAATATTGTGAGTGATAAGAAACTTCTCATAAAAAACCTTCAGAAAGTTATTTTTCAACATGTAAGAACCCAATTGAACTTTAGTAGTAGAGATCATCCACTATTGGCCAGAAAATAAGGGGTCAATCAAATCATGGAAGATATATTAAGGTATTGTGTTGCAACCCGAAGAAAAACTATCCTTCATATAATTTGTTTAGAATAATATTGTGCTTTCGGCTAGAACTATGACACCTTTTAAGGAAATGTATAAATTTGAACCCCTTGCGTCAATCGGATTAGATTACTTCAAGGGTGAAATTGAAGTAAATTACACAATACTACAAGAATTGCATGGATATTGAATGAATGCAAAAGACACATGAATGATTGAATGCTTGTAAAAGACACATGGAGAGGGCTCAAATGAGAGCAAAAATTTACAGAGATTAACATAAATCCCCTTGATCTTTTGAAGTAGGTGATAAGATATATTTAAGAGTTTAACCAAACAACTCAATCTTGACAAGTAAATGTGCTAAACTCTCTCTCAGATATTGTGAATTGTTCACTATATTAAAGAAAATAAATGAGGTAGCACCGTAGCATACAAATTTGAATTACCACCTCGTATCAAATACACTTGGTAATCCGTGTTAGTTTTTGTCAAGATATTTGAGAACGTTCTTCCTTTCTATGTCAATGCAGAAGCTGAGTAGGACTTTATGTTTTCATAGTGTTGAAGAAACATTTGCTCATTTACAGGATTTTATGATTTCACCTCCATCAGACGGCCACAATTTAAAGTTTCAGCCATGCACATGTTTACTATGCTCCAATCTCCCACCAAAACAACTAATGAGCCATCTATGCCACTGAGAATTGATGCTGCTAGTGGAAACCTGAATATTGGAAGGGGGGAAAAAAAAGAAAAAAAACTACTGACCCCTTCCAAGTTCATGCTTCCCCCTAGACCATACCAGCCATCACCTGCCACCCAAACGTAGCAATTTTGAACCTTAATCAGCCACAAACTAATTGACCTAAAGCCATTGCAGAGAAGGCCATGGCCTCCTTACAGAGGCGACTCTCTCACCTGAATAATCCCAACTTCAGAACTGCTGTCCCACCCTATACAACACAGCTTTGTAAGGAAGAATTAGAGAATTTTTTGCAATATCAGGCGGCATGCCCATGAGACGACAATTAGAACAAATTTTGCCACCAAAAAGGAAAATAGCTGCTATCTCTGAATGGGGACTCTGGGAAAGGTCTCTTTCTCAATGGAAGAAATGGAGAACAAGTTGTGGCTTCTCAAGGAAAAGGCACTGATTTTCTTCTTGTTGGGTGCCTTCTCCGGCCTAAAAATTTTGCAGATCTAATTGGGAACCCTTTGGGTATATGGAAGTTTTGGTAATGCCTAGGGGATATTTCATGGCTATTTTCTCCTCCAAAGAAGTGAAGGATTGGGCCTTCCAAGGTGGACCATCGTTCATGAAAAAATATGGCCTATTCATGAAACATTGGTCTCCTACTTTCAACCCTACAGTAGATCTTCCCAGTGCTTTCCCGGTTTGGGTAAGGCTGCCTCTTCTCTCAAGATAATATTGGAAGGAAGTTGCCTTCCAAAAAGTGGGGAACACAATAGGATAATACATAATGACATCAAAGTTCACAAAAATGCTAGGGCTATTAAGCTATGCTAGGACCCGTGTCAATCTAGATTTGGATAAACCACTCCCTGACAGAATAGTACCCATCAAGGGAAATATACAAAGGGATCAACTATTGGATTTTGGGAAATCCCATTTCTTTGCTGTCTGTGTTATGAGCATGGTCATTGATAAAGAGTCAACTTTCTTAGGAAGGATCTGAACTACAGACAGAGCTCTAAGTTGACTATTCTCAAAGAGGGAAAACCATGGAATGCAGAAACCAAGACTAGACATTCTAAGCACGCAGACACCAAGCAAAAAAGCAACAAAGTTCATCAATGAAATGACAAATTCCACAGGGTCTATACAAGGAAAGGAAAGAAAAGGAGAGATACGAACCAATCAGTTATGTGAATCCTTTTTCTCTCCTAGGTGGTTAGGAGAATGAAGGAAGAAGTCCATGAAACACAAGATTTGAACAACATAGAAAATGAGCTTCGCTTGGAAGTTTCAAAATGAGATCCTTAAAATGAAGCTCCAGCACAAATTAAGTTTACTTTGAAAGCAGATTCTTCCGAATGTGTTCCTAGATCCAGAAAAACAGAAGTTGCAGCCTGCCCCACAAGAAGATCTGGTCAACACCACCCTTTAGATCAAGGAGCTTAAGTTGTCAAATATAGTTTAAAAAAAGAGAAAATCCTTGAGGGAAATGACAACCATAGATATGAGAGACAACACACTACATCAAGGAGAGGCACACATGTAGATCTGGCACTCCAAAGCAGGCATTTCCAGTAGCTTACTAGAGCCAAGCGCCTCTGCTCCTACTCTCCATATAATGCGATTACACTCTTAGAATACAAGGGGAGTGAGTGTCCCCAGTAAAATCCATTTCCTCAAAGACAAAGGCAAAGTTGAAAACATAGTTAATGGTTATACTATAGGAGACCTCAAGAACCAGCTCGGTGAAAAAGCTCAAATATGTAGGTATTTTGGGCAGCAAGCAAATAGTTTTTTGTCTTATCACAAGGACAATGATCCAATGGGATATCTTTAGGTATGTTATCAATTCCCATCCTTCTTTCCCAGGGGGTCTTCATGTTAACATATGCTCACTTGAATTCAAAAAAATCTACAATACTGTTAACGTGTATATGTCCCCATATGGAAATAACTGTATCCTCATGATAGAGAAGCCCAATGAGTAGATGCAAAATCTGCAAACCTGAAAATCTCATTATAATGGGCAACTTCAATGTAGTCAAATCCTTAGAGGAAAATAACGGAGGCATGGGCTTCAATTAGAATATTTTTGATATCCTCAAGAAGTTTGAAACTAACACTCAGATGGTGGATTTGGATTTTTATCAAGGCCTCTATATGTGGACGAAGAGGAATAACAATCAGGCGGAGGTCCTTGTGATGCTTGTTAACAAATTGTAGTAATAAGAGGGTTGAAGAACTTGATTACCGAAGGTGATTCCCAAATTATCATCAATGCAATGAATGCAGGAAAAGTGGAATCAATATGTCTGGGTGCTATTATTGATAAGGGAAAATGGCTAACTAATAAGGTTGATAGAACTTCCTTCATGCACATCAGACAAAAAGGAAACAAAATGGCAAACCTAAGAAATTTTGGGATGACCCCGTAGAGACTTTTAGAGGCTTTTGATCCTAGATGCCTCTTTGGCTCTTTTTATCCCATTCCTCTTCCCTCCGAAGGCCTCCCCCAATTTTTCATGATCACTTTCCCTATTATTTAAATCATTATTGATCTAATTACCCTTAAGCCACCCATGGTTGGTCATTATTTCTTTCCTTGTCCAATCGGTGGCAGGGTAATTTTGATTTGAAATCATTGTTGGTGTTAACATAATTTAAAGCTTAACTTGGGGAAAGCTTAATGGCTGTAAGCTTAAATTAGGTAGCTTAACTCAATCTAGATTTTGTAATCTAAGGTTTGAATATGCACATTGTCAAATTGGTAGGCACGCACACGGTGCACGTACATGATCACTATTCATTTGGCAACTGATGTGTGTTCACACTATTATAGAAAAACCACTCATCTCCCCTCATTCTCTTGGATTGTTTTAGGGAGTTATTTTTGTTTAATAGAAGCCATTATTTTGTTTCAATCTTTTCTGTTTCTGATGTGTGAATTTGTTTTACAATGTAGAATGTTGTTTTCTAGCACGAGTGGTCTTGTAAAATTTGCATGATTTTGTATTGCAAACCTCAATGATGTATTAGAGAATTCCCGCTGCCCTAATCCTACAGTCCTCTGTCTTGTCATGTTGCTATGTTGATTCAACAATGTTGAAAAGAGGATGTGTTTTCCGGTTAATGTCTTTTGGAGCTTCAAGGACAAAATCCACCTATACCATCCCATTTGGAAGGGACCAGAACCCTAATAATGGCTTTCATTTCACTCCAACCGAAGCCCAGACAATGTCATGTCTCTCTTTTGATAGGGACATTGTGGAAGACCCTTAGCCTTAAAACTCTTCCCGGGGGCTAAGGGACAAGTATAAAGGGAAATGAGTATTAAATTTTTTAATTGAATGTGTAAAAGTACCTTTTTGAAAAAGTACTTTATGTTTCTTATTTCACTTAAAGAGGAGACCTTTAAGGGTCATAAAGACTTAATTGATTTTAAGAAAAGATCATAAGGAAAGGTTTTTTACAATTTTTATATTAATTGCCCTTCCTCTTTTTGGGTGCCACACTTGGAGGGCTACAAAAGTGAAGAGGAATCATTGGTGAGGGCATGCCATGTTTTGAATATTAAAAATTTGGTCTATTAGCACACAAACGCTAAGCCAATTGCTTTGAAGATGAAACCCTTCAAGCAAACGAAGTTAGGGGACAGAAACCCTCTTCTTTCTTTGGGGTAACTCGATCCGGGGGTTATCATTGAAATCAATTGGTCCTTTAAGGGTGTTTTAGACACCATTTGGTTATTTCAGATTGGCACCTTGCTATTGGGAGAGTGGCGACTTGGTTGGGGGAGTGAAATCTCACTCTTTGATGAATTTTGTGCCCTAGGGGAAATTCTGAAATTATTTACAAATTTCTTGAAATATCCCCAATTAGGGAATATAAACCAAAATGGAATATACACAAAATTAGTCTTAGTTGTACCTTCTTTTCTTTCCCCTTTAAGACTGATTCGAGCTGGGTCTTTAATTGCTTCCTTTGACGCTAGGCATAAATTGTAAAACCCTCTCCCAATTCCCTTAAATCAGCGATTAGGGTACAATATAATTTTCTCCTGCTTGGTGAAAAATATATAAACAACTTACAACATTTAATCCATTATCAAACATAGAAATATTTCCAAAATTAATTCGTCCTACTCAGAAAATATGTTTAATATTTTTTGGTTGGATTTTGGCAAATTCAAGACTTCAAAACCTTTATTTAAATCGCTACTAGGCAGAATAAATTTAGAAAATTATGGGAACCTATTTTTGGACCATGAAACTCTCTTGCAAGTATCCCCGGGGGTTCGCTGCTCCTGTATATATGTTTGCTCCTCCTTTAGATGGTTTGCTGCTGTCAAAGAGCATTAAAAGCACAAGAAAAACCAACGATCTCACTCCAAATTAGCTCTCAAATGGATTGATAAATTTCCTTTCCACGGTGGTGTTACAAAACACCATTTTAGATTAGTTGCAATACTCGAAGAGTGACATTCTCCAAGCAAATACACCGGAAGTCAAGCTTGACATACGTGATTGATTTAGAGAAATAAGTAAAAATGGCATAACCATTATGGGAGCCCTCCATTTCTTTTGTATGCTTCTTTCAATTTTGGCGCCCAAGTATAAGGGAAGGGTCCACTTTTAATGTTCATCCTCTTTTTCAAATAAGAAATATTATAAGATGCTTTTAAAAAAGAAGTACCCTTTCTTTTTATCAAAAGAATTTCATGAAGTATAATAGTTCCCCTTTTTACTTCTTGAGTCTTTAACCTTTGGGAACAAAGGAGGCTAAAGGTCCCATCCAAATATTAGCTAAAAAAGGGGGACATTACAGTCCTCCCTTCCCAAGATTTCTTGCCCACAAGCAATTAGTAGACTTGGGTGTTGAAGGATCGCTGCCCCTTGCCATGCTGCATCCTCATGAGGTAAATCTTTCTATTGTACCAAGTATTCTGTGATAGTGTGGTTCTGTAGCTTCCTTCCCCGTACCTCTAAAATAGTATCAAGGACCAATATTAATTTTCCTTCATCATTAAGTGGTGGTAAATTACTAGAAGGAATGATTTGTTTTGCAAGGGCTTCCTTAAGGCATGATACATGAAACACATTGTGAATTCTACTTTCTTTGGGTAAGTCCAACTCATAAGCCACTTCACCTACCTTTCTTATAATTTTGCTCCACTTAGCTTGATGGATGACTGCCTATACGGTTGCAATCTCAAGTAAACTATATCTCCCACCTTAAATCGCCTTTCCTTTCTGCACTGATCCGCATATAGTTTTTGTTGATTTTGGGCTTGCTGTAAATTCCTCTTGAGTTGATCTAAAAATTTTGTACTTTGTTGAACCCAATTTGTTGCACCTAGTAATCTACTATCTTCCGAAACGAGATCAATAAAGGATAAAGCTTCATAACCATATAAAGCTTTAAAAGGGGACATAACACTAGACATATTATGGGAAGTGTTGTAACAAAATTCTGCCATATGTAACCACTTGTTCCAACCTGTTTGCTGCTCTAAAATATAGTTTCTTAAATATCCTTCCACCCATTTATTAACAATTTTCGTTTGTCCATCCGTTTGGGGATGATAGCTTGTACTCAAAACTTCAAAAGCAACTCTATACCTGTCAATCTAAAAATCTCTTGCCAAAAGTGACTCATAAACCTGCTGTCTCTATCGCTTATAATGTTTTTGGGCAACCCATGCAATCTAAATATTTCCTTAAAAAAACTTCTGCTATATAAAGAGCATTATACTTGACTGGAAGTGCCGTGAAATGAACGTATTTGGTCAATCTATCCACCACAACAAAAATTCCACACTTGTGACATAGGCAACCTGGTGATGGAGTCCATGGATACACTTTCCCATTTTTGGTGGGGAATAGGAAGGGGCTGCAATAGTCCAGCTGGGAAGGTAGTCATTACTTTATTCTTTTGGCATACTACACATTCCCTAACATGATCATATACGTCCTTCTTCAACCCTTTCCACACAAATCGTTCTCTTACCTTTCGATAAGTTTTGAAATACCCTTGATGTCCCGCCATGGTATCATCATGGGCAGCCTTAATGATTTGCTGTTTAAGCTTGGAAGAAGGGGTAAAAAAAAATTCTGTCTTTGTAGAGAATCAACTCCCCATGCACCTTGTATTTATTGTCTATCATATTACCTTCAAGAATTTCGGTAGCCCCTTTGTCTTTGGCATATTCTGCTATAATTACAGCCTTCCAATTAGCTGTCAACTCACTCAAAGAACACAAATATGGCTTTCTTGACAAAGCATCAGCCACCTTATTATTTTTACCCTTCACATACTCAATCTTGAAATCATACGATTGTAATTTACTTACCCACTTCTGCTGTCTATCATTCAAATTTGTCTGTGTGAGGAAGTACTTGAGGCTATTGTGATCCGTTTTTACTATAAAGCTTCTACAAATCAGATATTGACGGGATTTGGCTAAGGCATGCATGATATCCAACATCTCTGTCATATATTGAAAAATTTCTTTCATTTTCTTTGAGTTTCCTACTTTTGAAAGCAATGGGATGTCTTTTTTGCATTAGGACAGTCCCTATCCCTTCTCCTGAAGCATCATATTCCAAAGTGAAAGGAATGGAAAAATCTGGGACAGCTAATATGGGGCAAGAACTGATCACCCTCTTGAGTTTCTCAAAAGTTTCCAAGGCTATTATAGACCATACAAAAGCACCTTTTCTTGTCAAACTTGTAAGAGGAGCAACAATTTGTGAGAAGCCTTTGACAAATCTTCGATAATAACTACAAAGACCAAGAAAACCTCTTAAATGAGAGATAGAGGTGGGAGGAGGCCAATCAAGAATGGCTTGAATCTTTTGTTGATCAACTTGAACCCCTTGAGCATTGATTACATGCCCCAAATAAAGAATCTCAAAAGTAGCAAACTCACATTTAAAAATCTTTGCAAAGAGAGTTTGTTGTTTGAACATGCCCAAAATAATGTCTAAATGATGCAAAAGCTCCTCCCATGTCTTGCTATAGACCAAGATATCATCAAAGAATACAAGCACAAATTTCTTTAAGTATTGTTTGAAGATGAAATTCATGCATGATTGGAAAGTAGCCGAGGTGTTAGTGAGACCAGAAGGCATAACTAGAAACTCATAATGCCCATAATGACAATGAAAGGCTGTTTTTGCACATCCTCCTCTCTCATACGAATCTAGTGGTATCCGGTTTTCAAATCAATCTTAGAGAAATAAACTGCCCCATGTAACTCATCAATGAGTTCATCAATCCTTGGTATAGGTTATCGGTTCTTGATGGTTTTTTTGTTCAACAATCTATAATCTATGCACATTCACATGGTCCCATCTTTCTTTTTCACAAGGACAACCGAAGAAGCAAAGGGACTTGAGCTTGGTCTAATATGCCCCAGTTCAAGCAATTCCTGGATAGCCTTTTCAATCTCCTCTTTGTAAATCCAAGGGTGGCGGTAGGGAGTGGTGATAAAAAACTTTGGTCCTTCCAATTCTATCATATGTTCAAAACTTCTATTTTGGGGCAGCCTGTGTGGAATATCATCAAACACTTTATTGTGTTTGTTAATTATAACTTGAAAATCTTTGTGAAGGGAGATTTACAGTTTGACTCAGTGTCATGCAAAAACAACTCTGCTGCCCATATAACCTGTCCCTTATTAAAAGTTTGCTCCATTCTTTATGAGGTTACCATCATAAGCATTCCCTTGCTTAATCCGTGGAGCACAGGTTCTTTGTTGGCTGTCATAAATCTCAGTTTAGGCTCTTGTAAATTACATGTGTATTCTCCAATGGTTTGAAACCATGGAGCCCCAAAAACTACTTCAATTTCACCACAGTTTATTATATGAAATTCTCCCTCAAAAGTGTATTCTCCCATGGTGATTTTTAAACCCATATTGCTGGAATTGCTTATCCAAGAAGAACCATCTCCTGCTGTCACAGTAAATCCATCATTATTTTTTGTGGGCAGTTTATGCTTCGCAACCACTTTGGCATCTATGAAGTTATGTGTTGCCCCTTGATCTAAAGTTACAATTATTCTCTCACCTTTGGTAGTCTTTTTAACACGTAAAACATGTTGTTTTGATGTGTTAGATAATGTAGCCACCTTCTTTGCTGTCATAACCTGTCGACTATCTACTTCCTGTCTTTGTGATTTGTGTTTTTCTGCCTCATCTCTTTGCTGTCCTCTTAGTGATCCTCCCATGTTGTTAACCCCTAACGGTTCTTTTCCATTACCGAACTCATCAATGATATTTTTGAAAATTTTCGAGGGTTTCCACATTACCTTTTTTAAGCGATTCTCTTCTCTATTGCCACCAAGTCCATGCGGTGCCATTCAAGTGCCTACTGACAAAAATGAGGGCCCCTTTCCTATCTCTTGATCTTGCATCTAAATTCTTATTCACTTTGTCAACCCATTCTCTAATCGGAACACATGGATCACCATCGAATGTAGGAAAGACTATTTCCCCAAATCCGTCAGCTGTAGCTATATGTCTCTTTCCATACCTTGATCTCAATGAATCTTCAAAACTCCTTTCCTCCCTGTATCCTGGTGCAATCATCAAATACTCCTCATAGTCTTCTCCTATAGTCCATCGAATCAAAGGCAATTTCTTCCTTGTTACAGACTGAACAACTTTTCTTTGATTCATATTATACGTCAATCTTGAATCCCACATAAGGCCAAGAGATGGCTCTGATACCATTGAAATATCCCCAATTAGGGAATATAAACCAAAATGGAATATACACAAAATTAGTCTTAGCTGTACCTTCTTTTCTTTCCCCTTTAAGACTGATTTGAGCTGGGTCTTTAATTGCTTCCTTTGATGCCAGGCAGAAATTGTAAAACCCTCTCCCAACTTCTCTAAATCGGTGATTAGGGTACTATATAATTTTCTCTTGCTTGGCGAAAAATATATAAACAACTTACAGCATTTAATCCATTATCAAACACAGAAATATTTCCAGAATTAATTCGTCCTAATCAGAAAATATATTTCATATTTTCTGGTTGGATTTTGGCAAATTCAAGACTTCAAAACCTTTATTTAAATCGCTACTAGGCAGAATAAATTTAGAAAATTATGGGAAGCTGATTTTTGGACCATGAAACTCTTTTGCAAGTATCCTCGGGGGTTTGCTGCTCCTGTATGTATGTTCGCTCCTCCTTTAGATGGTTTGCTGCTGTCAAAGAGCATTAAAAGCACAAGAAAAACCAGCGATCTCACTCCAAATTAGCTCTCAAATGATTGATAAATTTCCTTTCCACGGTGGTGTTACAAAACACCGTTTTAGATTAGTTGCAATGCTTGAAGGGTGACATTCTCCAAGCAAATACACCGGAAGTCAAGCTTGACATACTTGATTGATCCAGACAAATAAGTAAAAATGGCATAAGTATTATGGGAGCCCTCTATTCTTTTGTATGCTTCTTTCAATTTTGGTGCCCAGGTATAAGGGAAGGGTCCACTTTTAATGTTCATCCTCGTTTTCAAATAAGAAATATTATAAGATGCTTTTAAAAAAGAACACTTGTCCCCTCAAGAGCAAGTACCCTTTCTTTTCATCAAAAGAACTTCGTGAAGTATAATAGTTCCCCTTTTTACTTCTTGAGTCTTTAGCCTTTGGGAACAAAGGAGGCTAAAGGTCCCATCCAAATATTAGCTAAAAAAGGGGGACATTACATTTTTGGATAGTGGCGATTTTGTTTGGGAGAGGTTTGGACCTCTTGCTATGGGCAATTTATCTTGAATTTAATTCTGCAATTTTCTCATATTTTTCCAGCTTGGCGATTTGGGGTTTTGGGCTTTTTAGCCATCTAAATATTCTGGAAATTCATAAAACATTCTGCCTTTATTGCAAGTATATTCTATGCATTTTATTGATAGTTTGATAAGGTTTTTTGGGAGCAAGAAGCATCTACAATTTTTAGATTTATTTTACAGCCAAGGATGCCTAGGGTTTGAAGAAAGAAATCTGATTTTGAGGGTCATCTTTGCATATTTCAAACAACTACTAATTGTTTAGGGTTTGACATAATTTTAAGCTAATTTTGAGGTGTTTTTGAAAGGTTGTTGGTAGCTAGGGTTTGCTGTAATTAAATAAAAAAATATTTAATTTGAAGTAGGGTTTATAAATATTCTTAATTTTCAGCTAATCGTCTTTTTTGGGGACATTACATTTTATGAGTGTTCTTAATAAAACCAAATGTTTCCCTTATTTTCTCCCTTTTCCCTTAGCCCTTGGGAAACTAGGCAATGATGAAAGTCTTTAATAGTGTCATGTCCAAAAGGGGGACATGAGAATCCTCCCTGCCCAAAATTGCTTGTCCTCAAGCAATTGTAACAACCAATGGGCTGTCCTAACCATGAGCCTTAAGCAATTCTCGATCCTTGACTTCCCATGGGAAGAAGACCTCTTGCTGAAGCTCTTTGCTGCTGTATATGAAGATTCTTGGCTGCTTATACAATCTGGAAATGAAATAACTTCCAATTGTCCTTTCCCATCTCATGGATGCCCTATACCTCATATGTACCAAAAGGATGTTAAAAAGGAATAACTTCTCTGAAATGGTAACATTGTGATGTCTGGAAAAGTGTATTCCAGCAAGGAAATATTCATACTTTTGGGCCTCAATTGCCTCTATATTAGCACCTACACAAGACACAAACACATTAGTCAAAACAAAAATTCTCCGCTTCCTGTCAATGTTTGCATATTTGATAATGCCCTCCATGTGTGAGGGGGCTCGAAACATGTGTGTGGATGCCCTTGAGAACATATAAGGGATGTCCATGCTGCCCACACATCCAAAAGTTACCTCAAAACTTAGAAATCTTCCCACTAGAGGAGCTGGTAGTCTCCTCACCATGCTTGAAATCAACCTTTTGCCAAAAGACCACAACACATGTCTATATACTCCAAAAGAAAGGTAGAACCAGCCACTTCCCTCTTAATTAGTTGGCTGTGTGTGCAAATTTAAAACTTCTTATGACTCCAAAATATGAATTCATTCCTCCACAACTCACCCTCAGAAGGTAACATCATGCAATCAATCTTCCCCAAACTTCCGAAAACCTTCAAACTCACCATTTCATGCCTTCTGTGGGCTGGAAACTTCCTTAATAGGGTTATAGTCCAAACCTTGGCCCTCAAGCTCACATGTTCCCTTACCTTAGAAGGGATCACTTCAAAAGGAAACTTGTACCTTATGTTTTGAGGGCTGTGTTTGTACATTACAGCCTTGCAAGTGCCCCAAAAACTCAAACTTTTCACTACCAACTTGCTCCTTGATGAACCCATCATATTTACAATTCCAAGAGGAGTCAAAGTGAAGCTATGAACCACCTTAGAAGAGTTGGAACTGTCATAACAAACATGACAAGAAAATACACTAAGGCTGCCCCTTATGGTCTTTCTCCTTTGCACATGTACCTTGGAATGTGGGCTCGCTTGGATTGCAACTCAATGCTCTTTAGGGCCCTCAATGTGCCTTGACACTTCTTCATCAAACCAAAGGTATGGCTTACTAATTTGAATTAGGAGAACAACTTGGAACAACATTGGATACATACCTTTTGTGTAGACAACGTGGTGAAGTGAATACTCTTGCCATGATGCCCACATGAAATTCCATTGCTTAACCTCATACTGCCCCCTCCAATTAGGCCTCAAGTGCATAAAGTTTGAAGGATTTCTCCTTCCCTAGTGCTGCTCCATGCAAGTCTTCCTTGTCTCATGGATTGAAGATTATTTTTAACCCATCTATCACTCTTCCCTTCACATTTCTGAATTTTCCCTTCCGTTGTAAGCCCTTGGAAGGGCTGTTTTGCTTTTGCAAACTTTAACTTCCTATCACAAGGAAAGGGCCAGTGCTTCTTTGTATTTCCAAAACTTATTAGGGGCTGTAACATGCCTCTTTTAACACAATTTTCTGAGTGTGCCACATTCATAATTGGCATGAAAAATTCAAAATTTTTTAAGTCAAATCTGGGCCCGTCTCTTATGAGAAATTTAGACTTTACTCCTTTACAATCTGAAAATTAATCCCTTCATCCTCTTGCTTGGTTTTCTCATTTTCAGAATTCATTAAGCTCATAAAACAAGGAATTAATTGAATTTTTACGTACCTTGGTTGCTGGCCCTTGGTCACTTGGTTGATCTCTTATGAAGGACAACATTTCCCCAACTTTGATTCCTTCACCAAATCGTACGAATGACCAAAACTCATAAGTAAAGGTGGCTGTTCCAAATTAGAAGAAACATTCTTTCTTTCTATCCCTACCGAATTCCCCTTAGGGAAGACTCTTTCCATTGCTTTTGAGGTCACCTCCAAAGGTACTGTTGTCAACCTAGAGTTGCACCATGAAATGAGGACGTGCTGAAATGACTAACCCTCTCTCTAGTTGAAACAATGGGATCTTCTCACGAGGGTGGGTATCTCAATGGCGAGAAGAACCTCCAGAGAAGGCTGGTTCCTGTAAGATGTATCAATGCAGATCTCTACTCTGTGCTATGAATCTACCATGGAAAAAGGAGAAAGAAATTTGAAGGGGAAATCCTACCTAATGATGGCGATACACCAAAATGTTGATCCGCTCTACTTGGAACCTTGAACACTGAATCAAACAAGGGAAAATGAAGACCTTTGATTTCAATTGATCATTATGCATAAGTATTTCATGAGAAGGTTTGATCCAATGACAAAAACGTGAGGAAAAAAGATGGAGAGGTCTGATACAAGACACTTTGCAGCCACCTAACATCCACTTACAGCTTCAACAAAAGACATAAAACACTGAACATAACTTGCATAACACGAGCTAGCAACTAGGTACGAATCAAAATTTGGAAAGGGAGAGAAATCTACCACGTATGCAAATTGTTGAATGAATGTACACTATCCCAGCACTTAAAATCTGAAAGTACAGTCCTATTAATTGAAGAGGTTACACAAATCACCAATGGCAGAGTTTGGTCTTACCAAGAAGAATAGATTTTATAACGCTGAAAAGCCATTAATATAGAAAATTACAAAAAGCCAAGAGATTGGCATTGGAAATAAGAGAGGAAGTTAACTCTTCATTAGCCTAAGTCCAAATTGCATTGCATGAGTCTTCCAAAATTTTCTTTCCTTGGCTTATACCTGGTTGTCTTGCATGAAGAATCCTTGGCGTTGAAAAAGAAGAAGACAAGCTTTGGATGCATGACATCTACGAATAGATGTCGACTTGAAAACCATAAAGTGAACCAACCCGAAGGGTTACATACCCTTCGGGACTTTTGAATTGGACCTTCCCGAAGGCCAGGTGCCCTTCAGGTCTTCTCAACTGTGCTTTTTTTTTTTTTTTTTGAACAAAAAGTCTGAAGAAAATAAGCTTTGAATGACTGCCACTTAGTCATTTTTTCGGACTTTTACAGTCCTTTGACAGCTTTCTCTTGGACAGAATGTCCGAAGAAATAGTCCACCTCTTATACCTTGAAAAAATTCCTTGGGAAGACAAAATGACTAAACTAACAGCTTGTATGTCTTGATTGTATTTGCACATTTGGCTGTACTCAAGAAAGCTCCTTGGAAACCTTTGCATGACTAAAATTCACCTCATTGTAGATGGCCACTTGGGTGGCTGTAAATGCTCATTTAAGGACCCCAAAACTGATTCACAAGACAAACTTGGCACCATAGGAAAGTTTCGAAGTGTAGGGGTGACGATTTGCCCTGTGGGGGACAAAATTGTCAACATTTTTGGCGACTCTGCTGAGAAGCATGCCTGCTATGCTAGAGAACTCAGACCATATAGATGCTATTCGAACTCCCAAATGGTGACTCTGATTTTTGACTGAAAATCTCCTCCTGACTTTGGCTAAAGTAACCTTTCTCCCTCAAAAAAGAAGGGGAAAAACACGAAAGCAAGAAAACTAACTAAGAAGCAAATGTGCAAACAAGCACTTCTTGAACAAAACTGAAGCAAACTACTATGCTTGAACAACACTTGGAGGAAAGCAAAAACAACTATGTACATAGAGCTTTGCTCTTCAGTAGCAATGTTTCAGATGTATCCCATTGACTGAGATTGGAAGCTCTT
This sequence comes from Torreya grandis, assembly GCA_037957365.1. Taxonomy (NCBI): domain Eukaryota; kingdom Viridiplantae; phylum Streptophyta; class Pinopsida; order Cupressales; family Taxaceae; genus Torreya; species Torreya grandis. The sequence goes on from JARHVA010001077.1 coordinate 2,029,902, forward strand.
GGCCGTCCATCTTGGCAAGTTGGAAGGCATGGGATTTGCAACTGGAGATCGTGTATGGGCCACTCCAAAGGGAATCAAATTTCATGTGCCTTTCTGGTTTGGCTCGATCCTAATCCCACTTGAGGACCAAATCTCCTTCATTGAAGCTTCGTGAGAAAGCTCCTTTGTCAAACGTTCTTTTCACCTGTTCCTGATGACTTTCCATGGCTAGCATGGATTGATTTCTTGTCTCTTCCACTCTATAAGCTCTGCATATCTGATTTTCATAGGCTTATTCTCCAACAACTCAAGTTGATGTATTAGTTTTAAAGCTGGAAACTCAAGAGAAATAGGTAACCTTGCTTCCTTATCATAGACTAGCTTGTATGGAGAGTTGGCTATTGACCTCTTGTAAGTGATCCTATCAGCGCATAGAGCTGACTTCAACTTGAGATGCCATGACCTCTTATTGTCTTCAATAGTCCTTCGTATGATCCTTAAGAGGTTCTTGTTTGTAGATTCAACAAGGCCATTTTCTTGTGGATAGTAGTTCGATGAAGTGCTGAGATAAACTCCGTGTTGGACAGCCCATTGGCTAATCCTAGATCCCACAAAAGCCATTTTATTGTCATAAATAATGGTCGAAGGAACTCCAAACCTAATAAGCAGACCTTCATAGAAATCAAGAACATTAGTTTTGTTTGCTTCTTTCAATGCAATTGCTTTCGTCCAACGTGTGAAGTAATCCGTAGCTATTAGAATCCACTTATGCCGTGAACTCAAAGGAGGATTAATGAGACCAATAAAGTTCAATCCCCACTAGACAAAACGCTGATCCAAAGGGGCAGGGCTGCAAGTTTAACTTTTCCTACAAACATAACACATTGTTTGCACTTCCTAAGCCATGTATGGCAATTTTCAAATATAATAGGCTAATAGTACCTACATCTCGTGATTTTAAGTGTTGTAGTTCTTGCGGAAAAGTGTCCACCATGTCCATCATGGAATTATTCAAGTAATCTTTGAGTTTGGCTTGGTTCCAAACACCTTAGTAAAATTCCATTAATATCCTTTTTGAACAAAACACTGTCAACGAGCAAGAATGGAATTGATTGCAATTTGAAATACCTTTTTTTTGAAGCACTTAGGTGAAAAGGGTAAAAACCATCTTGCAAATAGCTTACCAAATCACGAAACCCGCTGGAAGGTGAGGTGTGAATAGCAACAATCTCCTCATCATTTGACACTAAAATGACTTCATTAGTTTCTTGCAAGCCTTGAGCTAGATGCTCATAAAGTCCTTTGCCTCTACCCAGTTTTGTAACCTTAATTTTCACATCATATTCCATTACCTTGGTTATCCAACCAACGCTCTTCTCATTTATGTCTTTGTTCAGAAGAAATTCTTTGATGCTTGGATGAGCAACCATTAGATGCATTTTATTATTAGACAAGTGCCTAAATTTTTTCAGAGATCTTATAACTGAAAGGACATGCTTTTCAAAAAAAGAATACATTGTTTCATACTCCTCCAAGCCTTGGTTGTAAAAAGCTATTCTCTGTTCCAAATCTTCATGATTCTGCTGCATAAGAATACCTGAAATAGTGTCCATATTAGTATACGTATGCAGAATGAAATCTTTCGTAAAATCTAGATTTAAAAGCATAGGACTTGCTATGGCTTTTTTAACATCTTCAAACCCTTTTACTCTCTCCTTGGATTAGTTGAAGTTCTGATTTTTTTTTAGCATGGCTGTAAGTGGTTTAGCTACAGTAGCAAAATTTGAAATGTATCTCCTTATAAAATTGATTTTTTCAAAGAAACTTTGCGAAGCCTTTTTGCTCTTAGGCAAGGAGAGTGCAAGAATGGATTGAATATTTTCAGAATCTATGTTTAAACCGTGCTTTGAAACATGTTCAAGAAGCTTACCTTCATGAACTGAAAATACACACTTTTTGAAATTTAGAGATATGCCAAATTGCCTACACCTTTCAAAAACTTGCTTGAGATGAACCATGTGATTTTTTGCATTTTTTGAAAACACTGTTATATCATCCAAATAAACAAGCACAACCCTGTTAAGGTCTTGGAAGGCCATATCCATGGCTCTTTGAAAGGTTGCTCCCGCGTTAGACAAACCAAATGGCATCTTTTTGTATGCAAATGTCCCCCATTTAGTCATAAAGGCTGTCTTGAATTGGTCCTCTTCTTTGACCAAAATTTGATTTTAACCACTATATCCATCCAACAAGGAAAACTTCTCTGAACCTGCAACAAGCTGTAAAATTTGTTCCATTGATGGCAATGGATAGTGGTCTTTAAGCGAAGCCTTGTTTAAATCACGGAAATTAACACACAAACGAATCTCACCATTCTTTTTCCGTACTGGAACGAGGTTCGCCATCCAAGTTGAGTGCTTGATTGGAAATATAATAGCTGATTCTATGAGCTTGTGAAGCTCAGCTCTCATCAAAGGCTCAAGCTTTGGATTGATTGGCCTTTGTCTTTGTCTCACTGGTTTAGTTTCCACTTCTAACTCAATGGTGTGTTGAGCCAAACTTGGATCAAAACCTTTGAGATCACTATACTGCCATGTGAATATATCAGCAAAACTCGTGCATAAATCAATGAAAGCTTTCTTTTGTGGAGGAGTGCATACCTTGCTCAATTTCAAAATTTTACTTGCTGCAATCTCTACATTGGCATAGTGCTCTTCCTTTGTTGACAAGGATGGTTTCTCTTTTCTTATCTCATCATCTTCACTGAAAATATTTTCAAGAGTGACCAATCTCTTGGGCAGCCTATTCATTTTCAATTGTACAATCTGATCAACATACTGTTGTAAGTGTTTTGACTGATTTTTTAAAGAAAACTCAGCGTCTTGCAAAAATCTCACAATTTGATTGTCATTTTCAAACCCCTGCCAATTCTCTTGGTTATCCGGAACATAAGGCCTTACAACTACCTTTATATGTGACTGAAAAATGTCACTTTTTTACATCAGTTGGAATGTTAAATTGTGCTCCAACAGTAGCCAACCTATCAGCATGTTTATTCCTATCTCTTGGTATTGCCTGAATATTAAAACCCTGATAATCTTCAAGTAAATCCTAAACTCTGTGTCTGTAAGATTTAAGCAACAGATTCTTGGATATATTCAAACCTTTTACTTGGTGGACTACAAGTTCACTATCTCCAAACACTTGCAAACAATTTACTTTCATCTTCCTAGCCCACTGCAAACCGTGAACTAGTGCTTCATATTCAACAACATTGTTTGAACAATGAAACTAAAATGTAATAGAGGAGAAATACCTTTGTTTTGTAAGAGAAATTAACATCATTCCAGCTCCGGTTCCATGCTTATTTCTTGATGCATCAAAGTACAATTGCCACAAGCCTTCGTTAGATTCGTCTTCTTTGATCATGACTGGAATTGGTGCATCGTTCTCGTGAAGACAATACACACCAAGACCTTCCTCTTCAATCAACTTGTAGGGATCATGCTCATGCAAGGTAGAAGCCCATTCATCAAGAAAGAAATCTAGAACTCCATCCAAAGGCGAGTCATTTTCTACACTAGTTTGTAATATTTCATCTGAGATGATACAATTTGCATTGACCACATTTGGCGTATAAGGCTCCATATAAAAATGTGCAATAGATTTTGAATGAATTGTTAACTTTGTACCATACCTGGTTCTGAACAACAAATAGGTCCAATCAGCTGATAAATATCCTCTAATCTTTGAGGTGAAGTCCTTTGAAAGGCACATAGGGAAATAAGGAGGCAAGTCCACCACTACAACATCCTGCTGAATAACGTTAGGATAAACATGTAATGTCAATTTCAAATCTTTGATAATGCCTACCGTCTTTGCTAGTGAACCATCCAATTGCAATACCCCTTTAATATTTGGCTCATAAACAAGGCCGAGCTTTTCTGCAATATGTTTGGGCATTACAGTACTGCTAGCTCCACTATCCACCATACAATTATGAACCAAAGTATCACCCATTATAAAAAAAAGATAAAAAGTGGAGTTTTCTTCGATTTTATCTCAGTGTTGTTCACTTTTGACATCTTATCTCCTTCCTGCACCTGTTGCTTAGTTGACTGATCAAAATTTGTCAAGACAACACCATCTTTCTCAACTGGTTTTGGAGACAATTCAAGAGTTGAAAGTTCTTGAATGAGTTTATCCTTTTGCCTTAGAATTGAAAGAGAATCCCACATGCCAATGCTGATGTTAGACTTCTTCATTTGATCTACAATACTGAACTGAGATGCACTAATCTTTGATTGCACTTTCTGTGGTACTTGCTGCTCACGAATTAGAGGTATTTGTTGCACTTTATTAACCTTTATATTATGATTTTTTTGGGTTGTGGGAGCAGCGAACTGCTCTTTTGTACTCTGAACAACCATACTAAGAGCACTTGAAGTATTTGCTACCGTTTGAGCTTCCTCAACAACTCTTTTTTTAGTTCTCTGATAGGTTATAGATGCAACTTGACCACTTGAATCGTTAGTTTTAACATCCTGAGTAAAAGCAACATGATCATTGACCTGCCAATTTACATTAATAGCTTTAGGTTGCCCTTGAACTTGATGAGTCATTCCTTGTGATGTCAAACCTGTATCTTGATATTGATCTCCTTGAAAAGAGAACTCTTCTTGTGTCATCTGTGGCATGGTGATATTCTGTAATACCAAGGCTTGGTTTTGATCATTGAGATTTGAAGGCTGCCAATTTGAATCCTGCACCAAATTATTTTGAGGTGGGGTTGGAACAATGGGTTTTGAAGTGGAAGGAGCATTCGGATCAAGATCAACGTATGACTTAGCTGGAGTTATGGCTCCTTGTGCTTGATAGAGTGGTCTATTTTCTCTGAAACCTTGATAAGGAGACTTTTGATCTTTGAAGGACTAATAGTTGTTCTGAGTTTGCTATTGATAGGGCCTATTTGACTGAAATTGCTGTCTTTTGCGCTGTACTATTTCATTTCCAAAAGATTGTAGCAAACTTTTCAACTCTCCTATCTCACTAGCTTGATTAGTAGGGGCTGCAAGAGGAACTTGAGGTGTTAGAATTGGAGCTAAGGATGGAATTTGAAAAACTTGAGGGGCTGGTACATAACTTATTTCTGAAAATATGGGCATTGTAGGTCTTGGAGAAAACTTACCTGCTTGTATCAAATTATTTTTCGCCCTTATTGCAACTTCATAAGCATCTAGTAAAATAGTACCACCCATTGATTGTATCATCACACTAATGTCAGAATTAAGAGCTTTCAAAAAATACAGAAATGCATATTCAGAGGATGGCTTAATTAGAACCGGTAACCTGGTCCATGTCTTTTGGAATCTGAGATTAAAATCATACATAAACTCATGAGCTCTCTGTATGACAGTTAATTGCTCAACTAAAGATAAGTGATCAGATTTGTCTTCAAACTGCTTGATGAAAGCTGCACCCAATTCATCCCAGGTGGAAATGGATCTAAGTGGGAGGGTTCTATACCACTATATTGCTTTTCCTTTAAAAGAAGCATCAAAAAATCTAATAGCAACATGATCCTCAACAACATTATGAACTGAACAAAGATTAGCCACATCTTGGATATGATCAATAGGGGTTGTTTGATTTTCTCCTAAGAAGAATGAAATACTTTTGAGGGCAGATATAGGAATGTCGTCTAACTGTGCTAGATTCAATGGACTTCCCCTATTGAATGGAGCAAACACTTGATTTCTAATGGCTATCTGGATGGTGGGGATTGCAGTGTTTAAAACGATAGGATGAGGGGGAGGTAAATATTCTCTTTGAGGATATGGATTTACCCTCCTAGACCTTGCTATTTTATAAGTTACAAATTCAAAAAGAATATTTTTACTTGCTGATTTTGTGGTAACCTTTGGCATGAACGGATTGCCTGAATGATGCTATGAACTCTGCAACTGGATGTAGATGAATATCCTCTGTTGCTGCGAAAACTCTATGCAAAAAACTTTTTCGTGGTCCCACCAAGCGTGCCAAAAATTGTTGCAACTTGGAGTTGCACCTTGAAACGAAGACGTGTTGAAATGGCTAATCCTCTCTCCAATTGAAACAATGGGATCTTCTCACGAGGGTGGATGCCTCAATGGTGAGAAGGACCCGCAGAGAAGGCTGGTGCCTGTAAGATGTATTAATGCGGATCTCTACTCTGTGCTACGAATCTAACATGGAAAAGGGAGAAAGAAACTTGAAGGGAAAATCCTACCTAATGACGGTGATACACTAGAATGTTGATTCGCTCTACTTGGAACTTTGAACACTGAATCAAACAAGGGAAAAGGAAGACCTTTGATTTAAATTGATCACTATGCATAAGTATTTCATGAGAATGTTCGATCCAATGATAAAAACGTGAGGGAAAACGATGGAGAGGGGTTTGATACAAGACACTTTGCAGCCACTTAACATCTACTTACAGCTTCAGCAAAAGTCATATAAAACACTGAATATGATCTACATAACATGATGAGCTAGCAACTAAGTACGAATCAGAATTTGGAAAGAGAGAAATCTACCATGTATGCAAATTGCTGAATGAATGTACACTATGCCAACACTTTCAATCTGAAAGTACAATGCTTCTATTGATTGAAGAGGTTACACAACTCACCAATGGCAGAGTTTGGTCTTACCAAGAGAGAGATTTTACAAGGTTGAAAAGCCATTAATATAGAAAATTACAAAAAGCCTAGAGATTGGTGTTGAAAATAGGAGATGAAGTTAACTCTTCATTAGTCCAAATTCAAATGGCATTGCATGAGTCTTCCAAATTTATCTTTCCTTGGCTTATACCTGGTTGTCTTGCATGAAGAATCCTTGGCGTTGAAAAAGAAGACAAGCTTTGGATGCATGACATCTACGAATAGATGTTTTGACTTGAAAACCATATAGTGAACCAACTCGAAGGGTTACATACCCTTCGAGACTTTTGAATTGAACCGTCCCGAAGGGCAGGTGCCCTTTGGGTCTTCTCAACTGTATTTTTCTCTTTTTCTTTCGGACAAAAAGTCCGAAGAAAATAAGCTTTGAACGATTGCTACTTAGTCATTTTTTCGGACTTTTATAGAGTGCTTTGAGAGCTCTTTCTCTCAGACAGAATGTCCGAAAAAATAGTCCACCTCTTATAGCCCGAAAAAATTCTTTGGGAAGACAAAATAACTAAACTTACAACTTGTATGTCTTGATTGTATTTGCACATTTGGCTGTAATCAAGAAAGCTCCTTGGAAACCTCTGCATGACTAAAATTCACCTGGCTGTAGATGGCCACTTGGGTGGCTGTAAATGCTCATTTAAGGACCCCAAAACTGATTCACAAGACAAACTTGGCACCATAGTAAAGTTCCGAAGTGTAGGGGTGACGATTTGCCCTGTTTGGGACAAAATTGTCAACAGGTACTTTATCACTCAAACCATGCAAGATTATTTTTTTTGCATCCATTTCAAATTTAAGCTACATAGTTTGGTAATTTTGTGTGTACTCTCCAAGTGAATGCAACCATTGGATGCCTAGGACAAGGTTGGTCTCTCCAATTTCAACCACATAAAAGTCATTCTCAATGTAGTGTGTTTCCAACATGATGCTAAGCTTGGGAACGTTGGTAGTGTAAGGGATGGTGAAGCCATTCGCCACAGCCACACGAAAACTCTTGAATTCAATAAGTTGAAGCCCACATGCAACAATCAAGCTCTTATTAATGAAATTGTAGGTGGCCCCACTATCAATGAAAATAGTGACATCCTTACCTTTCAATTTTTATTTCACACAAAAGGGGTAGTATCTAGGAGTCCTCGATAATGAAGCAAAGTGCCACTCATGTCCTCTCCTCCAAGGATCTCCAAATGCTTTTCCTCATAGGTGGCTGCCCCTTCCTCTTCTTCCTCTTCGCCATTCGAATGCACCTCAATGTAGTGCACTTAACCCTTCCTATGACAATGATAACCCGGTGTCCAAGGGTCTCTACAATCAAAACGAAGTCTTTTCCTCCTTACCTTGTTCCTTGTCTCATTGTTTCATCTTGGCAGCCCCTTTTGCTGCCCCCAACCCTGCTGGTTTGGCTTACCAAACTGCCCCAAACCTTGCTCATTTGGCCTACCAAGCTGCCCCAAAGGAGCTGGTTTTTGTGGCCCTGAAGAGTTGCCCCTTGGCTGCCGCCATCTATTCTTTTTGCTGCCCAAAAGGTCCAAAAGAACTACTTTTTTGTTGAACAAAGGGCATAATTTTACCTTGGGCTTGTAATGTCCCCTTTCTAGATACAGTGTTAGTCCATCATTGGTTTTTCGTGGACTAGCAGTTTGGTTAGGGAACCATGGTGAGTTGGCCTTGGATGGGCCATTTAGATGTGTAGTTTTGGTTTGGATCCAGTTGGCATGATCAGTGGCAGTTTTGGGTGCCTTGTGGAGAACTTACTATTTTTAGTAAGTTTGGGTTCAGTGTCGGATCGAGATTTTCAGAGTGGGGTTAGATGCGTCTTGTCCAGAGCTTTTCGACGAGATAAAGATCAAGGCATTCCGACATCATCTTCATATTTATTTTAAAGTCCAAAGTTATATAATGTGTATTTGATGGGACTTTAATAAAATGATTTAAATAAAATAAAATAATATTCTAGAAGCTTCTTGAAGGATGGAAAAAAAAAGAATAAATAGAGGGTTTGGCTAAGCTTCTAATCATCTAGTGTTGACATTTGCTTTGATATGTTCATTTGTGGAGCCAAGGGTTTCTGCAGATTTCTGATTGTGATCTTTGGGAATGATACCTCTGATCGATTGGCATAATTGAGGTGGTGAAGGATTTCTTCAAAGGGTTGCAGCTGAGAGAAAGATACTAGTCTTTTTATTGGGCTTCATTTGGTGGCCATAGGGCAAATTTATGATATTTCTCTTATTGAGCTTGCTAGGGTTTGTTCTTGAGAGGGTTTGAAGGAAGTTCGAAACGGAGGCTCTTGGAGACAAGAACCTCCTTGAGTATCGGCATTCTACAGAATGTTATTGATTAGCTGAATGACAAAGGTACCAAGGCAGATTTGAGGCGAGTTGGAGGAGATTTGTGATTGCTGTGTATTGCAGTGGCTGGCCGTACCATTTGCAACCTGGCCATACCACTTTGGAGGGAAGTTGGAGAGTTTTTTATTGCAGATTATTTACTTCAGCTTGGTCGCCTACCATTTCCTACAGTGTGCAGACCATTACAGCGAAGAATCAAAGGCATTTATTTGAGTTTGGTGGCTGGTTACTCCTTTATCATGGCCGTACAACATTCCTAGAGGGACATGGCATTTGAGGGTCTCACTAATCTTTGTTACAGCTGTTATAGTTATCAATTTTGGAGGCGTTTAGGGTCTACTCCATTGCTGGAACTAGTTATATGTCATACTCTTGTATTCTTGGGTGTTTGGAGTGATTCTGGCTATACTCCATTTCTGGTCCAGTCTCAACATATGTGTCAAGTTGCAAATCTGAACATGGGTATGTCATTTTAATTTCTGAGTACAAGTCTGAAACTTGTTGCAGCCTATAAGGCAATTGTAGAACACATTTGTAAATGCAAATCGGTTATTGTGATCAACTTATTTGGCATTGTAATCTAGTTTTCCCCAAATCAAAATTTCAATAGCAGTTAAGGACAGTTTGCATGTCAATTGTTTGTCAAAATGTCTCATGGCTGTAGCTACACATTTGCATAGTATTTAGGCATCTGTTGGCATTCAAAAAGTACCAAAATACATTTGCATTTTATCTTCTGTTATTAGTAGTCATTGGCATTGAAGTAGAAAGTTATCCTTTGCATCTTAAAAGTTTCTTTGGAACAAGAGACGATATTATACTTTGATATCAGTTTGCAAGACAAGTGTTTGACAAAATTCTCAAGTATACAAATTAGAAAATTAAGGGCAGAGTTTGCAAGGGATACTACAGAGGTGTTGAAGACTCATGGTCAAAGGCCTTTTGAATGGCTCCTTGAAGAGAAGGTGGTTCAAAAGCCTTGACCAAACCCCAAATGGAATCAGCCAACCCTTCCATGAACAAAACTACTAATCTCCTCTCTGAAACATCTGTTATCATGATTGAAAGCGTCTGGAATTCTGTCACATATTCTTCTACTATGCCCCTTTGTCTCAATTGAGCCAATTCTCTGAAGTGCAGCTCCGGATCATCCCTATCAAACCTCTCAATGATCCTTTTACTGAATTCCTCATAAGATCGAATGAGTTGATGCCCTTGGGTGATTAACTCATGATACCACCATTCATGGGCAGCCCCTTTTAAATGCAAGATGGCAAACTGAATAGCCTCCTTTTCCATCATAGGTCTAAGTGAAAAGTAGGTGTCTACCTTCTGAAACCAAGCCCTAGCCAAGCTCTTGGAAGAACCATCAAAGTTGGAAAGTGAAAGCTTCCCCAACACATGATGGAATTCTCTTTGGTTACCCCTATGCCTTTGGCTAGCCCTATTGCCTCCATGTTGCCTATGCTTCCAAGATGTAAATGCGGAAAAATCTATTTGATCTCCGAAAGGAACAAGATAAGTTATGTACTCATCATAATCCTTCAATAAGCTATCTCTCAAGGTGGGTTGCTCCTCCCTTTCCAGAATGACAACTTCTTGCAAAAAAGTAGGTTGATTAAACCTACGGTGGCTCCTCCATTTCCCTTTGGGGGCTTATCTATGAGGTTGTGACTTCTAAAAGCACTACCATTCCCATTGAATGGTTTGTCACTTGTCATTTCCTTTAAAGTGCAGACAAATTTTACCATAACCATTGTCATTTCCTTTATAATGCAGACAAATTTTGCCATAACCATTGTCATTTGTTCTTGAGCTTGTGTGTACCTATCAAACTTTTCCTCCTCTCTATTTTCAGCATCATCCCTTGGCTGATCCAAGTGAGCCATTGGTTTTTCTTACTGATTTTCTTCAACCTTCTTCTTGCTTCTAAGGCAATACCTTAGTTCTTTGTCACCTTTGTGCATGAATTACTTCGGAAACCCACAACTAGCCAAACATGGCTTTGATACTACTGAAATACTCCCAAAATAGGATAAATTATTGAATTCTGGGATTTATGCAAAACCATAGCCAAAACAAATATTTTTTGATTTTTTCAACCAAACCCTAGATGCTAAAACTTCATATATTGCTGGAAATAAATTGTGGAACCCTATCATAAAATTTACTAGATGTTGTAATGATTTTTAGGGCATCAAATTGCTCAATAAACTCAACCACATTGGCGCCAAACATGTAGGAAATTACAACGAATTAAATATTGATTTTAGTTGCTTTTTTCCAACTAGAAATGCTGGAAGTTATGCTTAAAAATAGGGATAAATACAAAAATAAATATTGGAAAATTCATAATATTAAATAGGCTTGAAATAGCTTATCAAACTATTCCCGAATCAAGTTGCCCTAGATGGAAACAAATGTTTCAAGCCCTAAATCCATCACAACCCTAAAATTAAGGGTCTTCAAACCTGAAAATCATAATTTGGGTCTCCAAACCCTAGTTGCCACCCTCCTAGAGCAAATCACCAACCTACCAAGCACTTAGCGACTCCCCCAAGCAAGTTGTCAACCTTCCCAAAGCAATTATTTTTGTATTTTTTGAATATTATATGCTCAAATGCAACCTCAAGATGAAGCTGTCCTAGATGAGAAATGAGGGTTGGCATCCCCACTTCTCCTTGGCTTGAAGGTTTTCGTCTCCAAGTCAATAGCTCAAGTTTTTTCATGCTAAAAACTATTATTTCAAAATATGATTCAAGATGTCTTTTGATTTAACCTTTTAGGTTTTAACTATGTAAATTTCTATGTTAAATTAAAGTGCTGAGATGTCTAAACTAGTTAAATAATATGCAATAATTATGTACTGATTTGTTATAGTTTTTGACCTTTGACTTTCTAAAAATAGTAATAAATATGCTTAAATAGAGACTTATCTGAAAAGTGATTGTCGTGGATGATTTGAATTTTAAAAACTGAGTTCTGGACAAGTCTGAGTGTCGTCAACAGGGTCTCGGGACTTGTTTGCTCACTGGACAATAGCGCTCCACTTGGATAGTAGCGCCATACTGCTGTTGTGTCCTCAAAGTGGCGCTAGTGTCCCCTTTGTAGGATTGTTCCTATTTTCTAGGAGCACCTACGCCTGTGTTTTTAGGTCTGTTCTTGCACGTACGAAATTTTGAGCTGTGTTATTCTTGAAAAATCTAATTTAGTGTGCAAACTCTAATCCTCCTTGTAAGTATGGCATGAGTTGAAAATTTGTGTTCATTAGTAGGATAGGATAGACATCCTCAACACCTCGCTGTGAAGAGAGTTGCTTACATACCAATACTCCGAGGAGGGATCAAGCTCGATGTAGTTCTTCCTCCTAGTGCTTAGTGCAAGTGCAAGTGAATGCTAGAATGAGAGTGGACTTGGATGCCTTGAATGTGTTTGAGCTTTGAAATATGAGTTTATGGCTGCTATAGATGGTAGTATGCAGAAGTAGGGTAGAATAGGATCAAATACTTTAATTTTACTCAACTTGTCTTTTGTTTGAATAGGCTTTTGCATCTATTTTTCATCTAATGGATAGAGGTCTAATAGACTTGTATTTATAGAGATCAGTAGTTTGTGTGGATAAAAAAATGTGCTTAGACCAACCTTAGGAGGGGCACACATTTGAAAAAGTATATGTTCGAGAGAGTTAGGGCAAATGACACTAGCGCCATGTGGTTGTAGTGTCCCAAATGTGGCGCTAATGTTCACCTAGTAGACTGCTGGGCAAACCAGGTTGAGATCTGAGAAAACTGTCCTAGGACTGTGTTTTGGTTGACTGTAATTCTCTGTGGTCTGCACAATGATTGAAAAAGTATGGCAAAGGCTTTAGGATAGGTCCAAAACTAAGCTAGGTATAGGCTAACTTAAGCAACACTCTTAGCATCCAATTACTACTTTTAGGTGATTACATTTGCCCCACCTTTATGCTAGATATGCAACAAAGCGAAATGACTAGTATAAATGAAAAAGAAGTGTCCGCAGACTTACCTTGGAAGTGAAGCCCGTGTAGCTGAGTCTAAGTATGTGAAACTGAACTGCACAATGTGTTGAAAGTATCTAATTGAGTATATCTAACTGTGTATGTCGGCTTCGCGGACACTCGGGTATATTAGGGGGCTCTAGGCCACTCGGGAATGCCAACCATTGCAGATGGAGTAAGGCATGAATCTGGTGACTTGGAAAGTGATAGCAAGTATATACAATGTAGAGAATGACATGGAGTTTGCTATTCCATCTGATCAACCTGTGTGTCGTTGAGTATATGGAAACTGTGCTGCGCATATGTCCCCAATCTAATATTTGAGCATGTTGAATCTGAATTGAGTAGGTAATAACTGAATCTATGTAACTGATCTGAATGTGGAAGTGATCATGCCATGCATGATGCCTCCAAATCTGAGCAACTGGTATGAATCTGAGCTATAATGAATGCATCTGAGCAAAATCTGAACATAACTGTCAAACCTGTGACTGTATCTATGCGAATCTATACTGTCCCTTGTGTACTGGTCTGGCTAATCTGGATTGTCTCAAAGCTAGGGCTACTAGACAATAGTGCCATGTGGCGCTACTATCCCAATCTTGGCACTAATGTCTACCTGGTCTGAAATCTGGGTGATGTGAACTATTTTCTGAGTGTTTTTTCTGTCTACCCTATGTCTAATTTCTGAAACTGAGTTCGTGTGCTAAAATTTATTTGTGAATAGCAAAGTAGGAGCTTGATCTCTGTGATGAACCATGTGAATGCCCCCTTTTTTGAGGATAGTTGTGAAACATTTGTAATAACTGTCCTCAAAAGAAGTAGCTCTGCAAAATTTGTTAGCCGAAGCATATATGTGATATTCCAATACAATGTACAAACATAACATTGGAATGTAAATGAATATGAGCATAAGTAGATAATGTAAGATGTATGTTGTAATCTAGCATAGCACAAGGGTGTCAATATAGATGTAATCAATGTATAACAACAAATTTTAGTAGCTACCTAGGGGGATGGGGCATGATGCCCATCATGGCATCCAAGTAGGAAGGGTAGATGCATGAGGTCCCTCATGACATCGAAAACTGGTGTGTATAACAAGCAAATACAAGTGTCATGGTGAAGAAACATACAAGGAAGCATACCTACAAAACACATGAGGCACACAAAAGTAGGCCAAAGGGCCATAATACAAGGGACATGGGCACATGTCACTAAATCTGAGAATGAAGACATACAAGAACATGTTCAAATGTCCACATACACAAATAAGAAGCAATTTGGCTTAGAGCCATATAGGACATGTTCAAATGTCCGCATATAGAAGCAAAAAAACACACACAAGGGACATGGGCAAATGTACAAGGCATACAAACAAAGAAGTGGCATAGAGCCATAGAGCAATGGCATATTCAAATGCCTTCGAAGATGGAAGAAGCATAGGAGCACAATCAAGTTTACTCTAGGAAAACTAGAAATGAAAGCATGTATAATTGTGTAGTAAAAATCTATGTAAATACTAGGATGCACATATACTGAGTCTAACTAGTGATAGTCGACAAAAAATCTGAGCAATGAATAGCAATGATCAACATCAATATGTAAACTGAAACGTAGATAATGTAAGGATAGAACCTAGTAATAGCAATTGTGTATGAGATGCCCATGAGTGGGCAGATGTATCAAATGTATAAACTTGGATTGGTGTATATGCGCCCAGTGGGTAGATGATAAGAACAAACACTTGTGCCGGAGTCCTATATGTAATCTGCAAACACTCGACAAGAACAAGTGAAGCATATGTGTATAATAAAACTGACTATACTAAGCTAGCAATATGCAATATCTGACAAGTAGTAGAAATGTAAACATAGCAATGCATACAATTTATAAATTTTGCATTTTCAAAATATTTGAATGTTTTGTATTTTTTACATGTTATATTGTTTTTGTGTTTTCTGAATATAAGCTATGTACAAGCAAATGAAAATAAACTATGTACAAGGAACAAGAGAGAGAAGGAAGTATGTACAAGAGTAGGAACCATACGAACCAATGAGTCTCATGGGAGACTCACTATCACTGTGACCTGTGTCAAAAATAGGAAGGGTAATCTCTCGTGCAATGTGGATGATACGCTGTAGTTGAATGTTGTTGCAGTAAGAATCTGTTATCGTTCATCATCGGAATCAGAATATTGTTCAACATCGAAATCAGGATAACCTGGAATGCTAGAGGAAATTGCCTCATACTGTGGAGTTGACCTTTCTGAATTGTGCTTTGACAAATTGATTGTGATTTTGCTCTTTGAAACTATGCTTATTGTAGACATATGGTGTTGTGGAGGCTCTTTTGCTAAAAAAACATGTTTTGAGAATGCTTGTTTGTGTAGCATGATAATGACTTTGCAACTTAAGATCTTGCTTTTTTTGTAACATGCCCTGTGTATCTGGATGTTTTTCCTTGATAAATTGTATCTGTGATGGATGTTCAATAAACCCCAAACTTTGTTGACCAATATTATCAACTGCTAGAATAGGAGAAGTGATGCCTTGGGCCTATTTGCCCAAACCTTGACCATGATAATCATACTGTTGTAGATACTTTTGACCAAACCCATACCATATTGAACATTTAGCCTCATTTTGGAGAGGTAGATTTGCTTGATTTATCTATGCTTGTTGTACGGTTTCTTGTTGTGATTGTGCTTTTGGAACCTTTTGTTGTTTTGAGTTATGCTTTGGTAACCATTCTTGTACTGTTTGAATTTGACCTTTTTTGAATGAGTAGATGTGCCAGTGTATGTTGTTTGGATGAAGTGTCACTGTGTGAGTCATCTGTATCCATGATTTGTTGTATTTTTCTTTTCAATGCTAAACATGAATAAGTGTGGTGCCCATGCATTCTATGGTATGCACAAAAATATCTGGATCTCCTCATTGGGTGTAGAGGAGGTAGGTTGATCAACTTAGCTTTAATTATTTCCCTTAGTGTCTCACTTGAACTCTTATTTGATCTTTGAATGCTTTTTGAATCACTATTTGTAGATGTACTTTGTTGTGATTTCGTGTTCTGCTATGTAACATTGTTTGCTACATATTGACTAGTTGAAGATGTATAAACATGATTTACACTATTGTGCTTTGTAGGCTTTTGTCTTGTAAATTATTTTTCTAATGTTATAATCTTTTCATGTAGTTGTTGATTTTGATTTTGTAAAACTGTAATTATCTTGCTCATACTGATAAGTTGATCACATAGAGTTTCACAAGTGCAAACCCTAATTGTTTCTGTTTGAACATGTAGGCGCACACCCTGTAGGGAAGAGGTGTAAATAGGCTGAGTAGGGGGATTAATGATAGTGTTATAGGCTATTTCATCTCGTGGAAGAATGATAGCATGGACCTAGTTAGAGGGAAAGTAGCTATCACTCTCATGGAGATGAGGAGGAGAAGGAGATTCTTTCCCGTGCATAAGATATGGCATTGAAGCCTGAAACATAGTTGTTAGCTTGTGTGCTAAATCCTCTATGTGTGTATAGGTTTGCTTGTTAATAGAATTCTATATAGGAGAAAGATAACATGCTATGAGATATGACATATATTGCAATTGATATAAAACATCATCTATACATGTGTTTATGTCTTTTTCGAGTTCATTCCGAATTAAAGCGAACAAGCATGTAAATGAAAGTATTAGACTTTGTAACAAAAAATGATTGATTTCTTTTGTCATTATGTCATGATTATATGAATTAGAAGATATATGAATTTGAAATATGAGTTTTGGAAATAAAATTTCAATATAAATAGAAAATGATACAAACCTTAAATGTGTTTAGGGTTAGGATTTTTTGAATCTAGTGTTTCTTTTCAACAAATTTAAATTATATTCAAATAAATTTAAACCCTAATATGAAATTGATTTAATTAGCTAGGTTGTCTAAAAAAATCATAACATCAAAAGTATTCAACGCTAATTTATTGCACAAAAATTTGGATTAATGCAAACTAGGGTTTGAAGCAATATTTGAAGTAAGTCGGGTTCACCAAATGATTTAACATTTTATGTTTTTACAAGTGTAAATTCTTATGTTAGATTAAAACGCTGAGATGTCTAAATCAGTTAAATAATATGCAATAATTAAATACTGATTTCTTATATTTTTTGACTTTTGAATAGAGACTTATCTGGAAAATAATTGTTGCGGATGATTTGGGTTCTGAAAATTGAGTTCTAGATAGGTCTGAGTGTCGTCAACAAGGTCCCGGGATTTGTTTGCTCACTGGATAGTAGTGCCCCACCTGGACAGTAATACTGCTGTAGTGTCCTCAAAGTGGTGCTAGTGTCCCCTTTGCATGATTGTTCCTATTTTCTTGGAGCACTTGCCCCTGTGTTTTTATGTCTTGTTCATGCGCACACAAAATCTGGAGTTCTGTGTTGTGCTTGGAAAACCTGATTTAGTGTGAAAACCCTAATCCTCTTTGCAAGTATGGCATGAGTTGAAAATGTGTGTTTGTTAGTAAGATAGGTTGAACATCCTCAACACCCCGCTGTGAAGAGAGTTGCCTACATACCAATACTCCAAAGAGGGATTAAGACCGATGTAGTTCTCCCACCTAGTGCTTGGTGCAAGTGCAAGTGAATGTTAGAATGAGAGTGGACTTGGATGCCTTGAATGTGCTTGAGCTTTGAAATTTGGGTTTAGGGCTGTTGTAAATGGTAGCATGTAGAAGTAGGGTAGAATAGGGATCAAATACTTTAATTTTGCTCAACTTGTTTTTTGTTTGAATAGGCTTTTGCATCTATTTTCCATCTAGTAGATAGAGGTCTAATAGACTTGTATTTATAGAGATCAGTAGCTTGTGCAGAAAAAAAACGTGCTTAGGCCGACCTTAGGAGGGGCACACGTTTGAAAAAGTATTTGTTCAGGAGAGTTAGGGCAAAGGACAATAGCGCTCAGTTGGGGACACTAGCGCCATGTGGTTGTAGTGTCCCAAATGTGGCGCTAATGTCCACTTGGCAGACTACTGGGCAAATTGGGTTGGGAACTGAGAAAGCTGCCCTGGGACTGTGTTTTGGCTGATTGTAATTGTTTGTGGTCTGCACAATAACTGAAAAAGTGTGGCAAAAGCTATAGGATAGGTCTAAGTCTAAGCTAGGAATAGACTAACTCAAATGACACTCTTAGCATCCAATTACCACTTTTAGGTGATTACACCTTTCAAATGAACCCTAAAATGCTTTTATACTCCTCTCCAAGTGAAGCGCTCAAATTGGAGGGAAATACCTCTTTCATCTTTTTTTCAATTTATAAAAAGAACACCTCTTATAATCCACTTAAGTGGATTGCTACCCATGACCGTAAAAAATGCTCCAAATTAAGTAAAATTCTAACAATAAAGTGCTTTTACAAGTGTTCTTAATAAAACCAAATGTTTCCCTTCTTTTTTATTTTTTCCCTTGGCCCTTGGGAAATTAGGCAAGGCTAAAGGTCTTCAATAGTGTCATGTCCAAAAAGGGGACATGACACCCTCGCCCTCAGAGTGATAACTTACCATTCATTCAACGTGCCTACAACAAGGCTTTTTCATATCTCGGGGATAGCCCATTGTAGGCATGTTATGGATTTCAACTTGTGGCACCTTTGGATGTTACATTTCACCCACTTACAGTTCCAAACACTAGCGCAAAGGCTGAGGAGTGAAACAAAGCAAATAAATTCCTTCAACATATTGAACAAATGCACCCAATGGTCCAACAAATCTTGGCATGTCAACAACAAAAGTACAAGGAATGACATGACACACATCACACTCGTGTATTCCAAAATTGGTGACAAGGTTTGGCTTCACCTTCAAAAAGAATGGTTCAAAGGTCCTCACCGCAAGATCAAACCATTGTGCTTCGTCCTTACACCCTATTGTGCAATTGTCCTTGCACCCTATCACACACTGTTGGTGAAAACACCTTCACTCTTTATCTTCCTTGGTACTTGCATCCAATGTTCAACATCGAGCTTCTCAAGTCTTATACGCTACCTCTTCTTGAGCCTAACATCCTTTGGATTTGGATCTTGCACATCTCAGTCTAGCAAAGCATGATTCAATCATTGACACTACCTTTGCTCACACTCAGGATGGCAACCAAAAGTTGTTTTGAGTAGTTAAAACAAAGCAATATGTAGATCATGCTAAGTGGTACACATTTCAACAACTCCAAGTGCAATTTCCGCAATTGGCCACCCACGCAATGGGGATGATTGCTTTTTAAGAAAGGGAAAATGATTAGAGAATTTCCAACACTCTGGGATTGGGTTCTCAACTTCCCAAGGTTGTTTGCACCTTTCCCAAGATTTTCAAGGTATTCACAAGCTTTGCATAGTTTCAATTCCTTCGTAACAAAGTTCTTCCTTCGTTGTGGAGAATTCCCTTTGTTGCGACGTTCCCCTTCATTGCAAAGTTTCTTCTTCTCTTTGTGTGACTTCTCCTTTGTGCACCTTCCCTTGTGCACTTCCACTTCCTATTTATGCACCTGTCCTATATTGCGCACCTCCATCCCTTCTTTCTGTACCTTCCCTTCTTTGCACACCTCCACTCCCCCTTCTTTGCACTCCTCCTTTCTTTTGTGCAGTTTGCAATTTCATGTTTCCAGAAAATGATGTTGCGAATCGAACCCTCAGCTTCTTAGGTTCCACTTGTGCAACACAACAAATCTCTTCCACTTCAGGGCTTGTGTTAGAAGGCGGATCAACACTTCATCTTGCAAGATTGAGAGGGTAATGGAAGACGAATTGGTTGGGTATGTGAATGGTTCTTGAAACCAATTGCATGATATAAACTATTATAATATATTCCTGCTTTCATTATAATAACATAGTTAGGAGGACAGGAATATAGAAATATCAGTTCTGTATCATTTTAATGCCATTACAATCCTTCTCAAGATTCAATATACATGATATACGCGGCTCTACACTTATATGCTACCCCGAATGTGTAATGGTTACTCCACATCTATTTGTTTAGATTTCATTGCATGTTCTATAATATGCAACTTTGATTGTACAGATCCATCTAGCTTGGTTAGTTGGTGATTGTCCTCCTTACACCTCATGGGCTCAACACAAATCGTTTTTTTCTAGCACGTGTGGTCTTGGGAGATTTGCACAATTCAATGTTTCAAATCTCAACAGGTATTCTTGAGAATGGGAAGAGTGATGAGTGGAAATGCCTTTTTGGGATGGTAAAATCCCTCCAGCCTCATTTGTAAAACTTTCACCCTTGTGGACAAATTTGTAGTGGCACCTCTGCTAGTTCTTAGTCTCTCTTTGGACAAGGTATGGATTTATTTCTAATGCCTTGCTTTTGAATGATGTTGTTGTTAGTCAGAGGGTTGAGTGTCTATGATTCCTTTAAAGCGTAAGGCTCGTCCGCTTCTTCCTTCTTTGCTTTCTTGATTTTGCAGGTGGGGTTGATACGTTCATTGAAGGAGGAGGAGGCTCATTTTCAACATTGGGGTTAGGATGGATATTTCCAGTTGAGTTGAGGGCCTTTAAGTGTGGTCTTAAAGATGTAGGTGGTTCTGTTTTTTCCCTTTTTTTTTGAGTTGAGCATAGGCATGAGAGGTAGCTTTCTCCTTTTTGTATCTATTTACTTGCTTCAGATTTTTTACGAGGATGCATTTGTGAGTATGATGTACACAGATCAGGAGAAGTGGAGTGAGTTAGTTGTATGATGCTCGATTTTGTTGGTCTGTGTAATAAATCTGGAAAATCTGCATCTTTGCACCTCCTTCTACTGCTATTCTTCTGCTTGTTTCTCCTTTCTCTCTCTGTGCCTGCTCTTGCTCTTGGGATTGGGTTGCCCGAAAGGGTGGCTGAATGGTTTCTCTCGGTGGCTTCTATAGACATCTTAGCTATTTAGTGATTTATATAAAATGGGGCCTTATAATTTATCATGCCATCTCTAGTGCCTTTCCACCCCTCAGAGAGCACCAAAGCATGTGTGTCGGAGTATGAAGATAGATCAGTGCTGACAAAAGAAGAAGCAGAGATCAACATAGTGCTGGAGGAAGAGTAAGGAGTCAGCAAGGGAGACATAAAAAGAGAATGCTGACAGATGGAGGCTAAGAAGAGGACCAAGTGCTGAACGACACTGACAATAGAAAGACACAGGCTGGAATGGTTGACCGTTGAACATTCTTGACTTCACGAGAGGCTTTTACTTGGCAGTTGCATGAGATAGGTGTCAATTTGCATGGAGACATGTGGCGAGTTGCATGCATCTACGTGTTGATATTCTAAGCCTCGTTCGAACCTATATATGTATCCATTATCCTCATTTGAAGGCAGATGTGTATTGGGTTGAGTAGACATTGCTGGCATGCAGATAGCTAATCATATCGTATGGGGAAACTCAGCTATTTTGCTGCTGTAGCATGTATGTAGGGAAAACCATGTTATGTTGGAGATCTATATGAGATCCCTAAGGGATGTGTATGTACTCTTGATGTTGAAATTAATACAATATTATGCTGTTTCTTCCATTGACGAGTATATGCTCTTATGTTGAGTATTAGAATGGATGGGTATGTAGTCCTTGAGCATAAGTTCTTATTTGTTTCCTTATGTATGCAAATAGTATAGGGTTATAATTAGATGGAATACACTTAACATTACGTGGTTCTAGCTATGCAATGAGATGGCTCGCGAGCTGTTTGACATGCTTTAGATGAGACATCTTGCAAAGGATGGCGTCTTCCTGAAAAGGAGGATATGCCGGTACATCTGAGTTATTCAAGTGTTTGGTCATTGCTTAAGCACAAGACTATGAGAAATAGACCAACACTGTTCGTGTTAGAGTGGAAGTGAGTCTGAGCAGTCAAGAGAATTGCAGTTGGAATGCCTTCTTCAAGTTTTATGTGTTCATAGATCATGGATGCTCTTCCTAATAAATTTTTAAGATATCACTTTCCAAGTAGGTGTGTACCGAGAGGAAGAGGGGCATCTTTTGCATCTAGTTCCATTTTTTCCTACCCCCTTCATTAATTTCATTCAAAATAGAAGTGAGGTATAAAGATTGGGAAGCTCATATAGACAAATAATAGGTATGGGTTAAGTGTGTTTTTCAAGGCCTGCCCCTAAAATGGTAGCTCCCAGTCAACATTCTATCAAGCTTGATTGGTAAACTTCAGGATAGTAAAAGATTTTGAATTCTTTTGTTGAAGATAGGTCTGAAAAGCTGAAAGTGAGGATTTGGGAATTTGCATGTCCTTGTTGCTTGGTGAATGAGGTTGAAGATGTTGCTGAAAGAGCGTAGAAGAGTAAAAAAACACTACCTGGTTTAGCAATAATTTTTGGTGCTAATGTATGTTATGATGAATTTTTGAGATTTTTTAGAGTGCTGAATCAGGTCTCTTTGTAACTTTTCATTCATATTCAATTTACGATCCAGTTTAGTAATTATAGCACCAATCCGGTGATGGCATTTTGCCAATTTTTTTGGGTTTGGGGTCCATTAACCTCAAGTATCTTTAGCCAAAAAAAATGATGGGACAAAAAAGTGCAAAAACCATTGTAAAAGTTGAAAATGTTAAATAAACCTAATAATAAACCCTATTGACATCCTCACTATCTAGAAAGTGTTCAACTTGATGTCAAGATTCCAATGATTATGATCCTGAATTACAGAAGATATGCATGAACCCCTAGTCAATTGTACTCAATGCAACAAATTTCGATTATGTGTAATGTCCCCTTTTTAGAAATTAGAATAATATTATTACTAACAAAAAATATTTCTAAATACTTTAAAATAAAGTAATAATAGTCTAATTTACTTGTGACTTAAGAAGGGGACCTTTTTAAGGGTCATGGGCTTATTTAACCCTTAAGTGAAATTAAAAAGAAAAAGTATTTTTAAATATTTATATTTCCCTCCAAGTGGAGCACTCCACTTTCGGATTATTTTTGGAGGGAAAAGGGCTATAAAAAGGGAGAGGAGGATCATTTGGAGGATTATGTTATGTTGTGGAAATTATTTGTAAGTTTAAGCACGAAAAGCTTAGCTTCTCACCTTGAAGGATGAAAACCCTTTTTGGTATTGTTTGGGGATGAAAACCCTCAAGCAAGGCATTGGTGGCTTCATTTTGGGAGTCACATTTGGGCAGATTTGTGTATTGAATGCATCAAAGAATACATTCAGCTGGAGCGCAGCCCTTTTGGGAGGTGCCAGGGCAGTTTGAAGGAGTGTGCAGCTGTGTCCAGGGCAGATTTTCATGTTTGGAGCCCTAACAAGGGCAGTGACTAGGGTTTGCAGGACAGCAAGTTACTCATTACAGCTGGGGGACTAGGGTTTGTAGTTGGAAAAGGGGACAGCAAACTGTATTTCAAGGGTTTGAGGTCCAAGACAAGGCAGCGACCTGGTTTGAATGGCTTTGGGAGCCCAATATAGGAGCAGCAAAGTGTTTGAAGGCTGCCAATAGCCTCTAGGAGAGCAGTGACACTCTTAGGATTTAGTGCTGCTTTTTTGAAGGGCTTAACTCAGCCAAAATAATTGTTTGAAGGCTCAAAAACATTATTGATAATTTTATGCTATTTTTCAGCTGTAAATTGGGATGGAAAGGGCTGATAAAAATGTACCATTTCTGATTATAATATTCTGAATTTATGACAAATATTTTGGTGAATGAAATATTGTTTGGTGCCCTAAATCTGTTTTTTACAGAGTTCTGGATTATTCCTTGCTTAGGGTTTGAAGGCAAAAATCAGAGAACTAGAATTAATGGTTAGGGTTTGATATTTAAATCAGATTTTGCACATGTGGTGTTAGGGGTGGTTGTGTTGTTGTTAGGGTTTGTTGGAAAACCCCTATGTTCTAATTTTGCCCTAAAAGGGGACATTACTGTTGTCAACCTGGAGCTGCGCCCTGATTCGAGGACGTGCGCGAAATGGCCAGTCCTCTATCCGGCTGAAACAATGGGATCTTCTCACAAGGGTGGGTGCCTCGATAGTGAGAAGAACCTCCAGAGAAGGCTGGTTCCTGTATGATGTATCAATGAAGATTCCTACTCTATGCTGCTGGCTACCATGGAAAAGGGAGAAAGAAAACCTAAAGGGGAAATCCTACCTAAAAGGGGGTGATACAG
Organism: Torreya grandis; assembly: GCA_037957365.1. NCBI lineage: Eukaryota > Viridiplantae > Streptophyta > Pinopsida > Cupressales > Taxaceae > Torreya > Torreya grandis. The sequence continues at coordinate 2,054,117 of JARHVA010001077.1, forward strand.
CATAATTATGATCCTACTCAGCTCGGAACCTTGAACACTGAGCGAACAAGAGAGAAGGAAGACCTTAGACTTCATTTAATCACTTGTGCATAAGTATTTCATGTAGAGGTTCGGTACAATGACTAAAACCTGAGGGAAATGGTGGAGAGAGGTCTGATAAAAGACACTTTGCAGCCACCTAACATCTACTATCAATTTCAGCAAAAGACCATAAAGAACACTTTAACATGACCTGCACAAGGACAATATAGCAACTAGGTACGAAACATAATTTGGGAAGGGAGAAAATTCTACCACTTATGCAAATTGCTGAAGAAATATACACTATGCCACGCTTGAAATCTGAAAGTACAGTCCTTATTGATCGAAGAGGTTACACCACTCTTAATGGCAGAGTCTGGTCTAACCAAGAGAGATTGGATGGTTTTTAATCAAGGTTGAAAGCCATTATATAGCAAATTACAAGAGGCCAAAGATAGGCGTATAAACTTGAAGAGAAAGATTTACTTTTGTTAACTCCAAGCTTTACTTGGCCTTAAAATAAAATATATTCTTCCTTTGTCCTTGCATGAAGCCTATTCGTTTGATGAAGCGCACTCATCCTTGTCATGAACCGTCCACCTCTTTTTTGCATGTAAATATTCTAGTGGATGCGGAATTTGATCAATTAGTCAACTCTAAATATGGACTAGTCAACTCTTCGTTAGAACTTGAAACTCCTGTTGAAGCCGGATTTAGTCCTTCGGATGCATGCGCTGAATGAAGACAAACAGGTCTTTAATGATTAGTCAACTGAAACTTTGACCATTTATTTGAAAATAGCTCCGATGTTCGAAAATAGCTCCAACGTTTGCATGTATTTCGTTCTAATTTTGATCGTGTCTATTTCCGACAGGATTTCGTATTCAATTCTTCGTCGGACTATTTATTTTCTGTTCCTTTTGCACAGTCAGCTTCCATTTATTTCGGATTTTCTGTTATCTTTTAAATCTCAACGGTCACTTCCTGCAGGAAAAAATTGACGGCCTGCAGGACGTCACCGAAAACTGTCATATTTCATTCGGAAAAATTTCTCGGGCTTATTTCTGTCATTTTTCTCTGTCGGCTCTTTTGTGTTGGTCGTTGAGTCATAATCGCGGACTTCTTTTGATGACATGCTGTCCGAATTTCTTCGCTTTATATCTTGCGGCCTTTTTGTTTTGAACGCCTCCATGGACACTGCCGAATTTCTTCGGACTTTTGTCCAAAGGAATTCCTTCGGACAAAAAGTCCAAAGAAATTCATACCCTTAGTTTTTTCTTGTTTTTTCAAAGCTTTATCAAACTTTTGACTTTTCTCGGGGATTTATTTCTCTATGTAAGTCATTTCGAATTCCTTCGGAACTTTTTGTCCGAAGGAATTCCTTCGGACAGCAAGTCCGAAGGATTCCAATTGTCTATGACTTAGCTTTTTGAAAGGTCCGGGGTCTTGACTTTTCATGTTTGACTTGAGCCACTTCTGAATTCCTTTGGACTTTTTGTCCGAAGGAATTCCTTCGGACAAAAAGTCCGAAGGATATATCATTCTCTTTGCCTTAGCTTTTATGAAATGCCTTTCGGGATTCCAAAGTGTCCTCCGCCAACCAGTTCACGTGTCCTCCAACCAGTCCACGTGTCCTCCAACAGTCCATGTGTCCTCCAGCAGTGCCCTTCGGAAAAATTGGAGGGCACCCGGACTTTTTGCAAAAGCCTGATTTTTGTCCTCTGCCTTCTCGAAGGGTGGTGCCCTTCGGGATTATTGTGTCCCTTCCGAAGGGTACCCTGCGCTTCAGAAGTCTTGAAACTATCTTCTCCTTGCCTTTGAATTCTTTCGGAGTTTCTTCTAAGTGCTTTACAAATTTGACTGAGTTCGTAGATTTTTGCTTGACTGAGTGCGTAGATTTTTGCCTGGCATAGATTTTTCCTTGCCTGAGTGCGTAGAAAATTTGACTGAGTGAGTCCGTAGATTTTCTTCCTGACTGAGTGAGTCCGTAGAAAATACTGTCTGAGTCCTTAGAATCAGCAAAGGAAAACAATGAATTCTTCCATCCTTGGCTAGAGACGGGAACTTCCCAAATAGCAAGAAAAAATCTGACTCGTGGAAGATTTGTCAACAATTACATTATGAACTCATGAAGAAAATCTATGCCTATTAAAGTCAATCTTGGTTGGATCGATCTGGATGCAATGCATCACTATTGTGTAAGCTTATCAAGATCATATTGCCTATTATTTTTCTGTGCTTTGATGAAGATTTTTTTCCAATACTCGAGGGCATGCCGTATAGCCAATTAGCATTATTGTGAAGGGTTGCTATGAAGAAACATGATTTATTACCTAAGGATGGCACAACCTATCATACATGTTCTTTGACTCGTATATAACCAATCTGATATTTAGCCTTTTCATTTTTTAATTCTTTTTTTCTAGTTTTTCATTTTGTATAAATATGCAATTCATTATATATTTTCTCTTGCATATGTACAACAATAACCTGTTGGACTTTTATATATAATAGATGTACTTGTGACTCATTTCCATCTTTAACATACATATGCATAATAATCATCTGATCTCATTCAGTGCTACGTGTTCTATGTTTATGGCACATAGCATATAGCTTTCATACCTATTATTTGAACTTTGAATCTGTACCCTGAAATAGCTGAACAAATACAATAGGGAGTACCTATTTATAATAGTGTTTTTCATAACAATTATATGCATAATTTCTATGTGCATCTTACAAAAGAATCTTCATTGCCTAATTTGGGGGAATTTGCTCATAAATTTTCTAATGACATAATCGTCATCCTTAGACCTATCTGTATATCTATTTTGAAAAGGTTAAAGTTACTTCCATTTATGTTGTTTTTAATATTTTAGGGCATACATTTGTATATGACATTTGATTATATAATTTTGATTTATTGCATTTAAACATTATTAATTCCTGTTTGCAATTCATGAAACAACTTATATTGCTTAATGTGGCTGAATTTTACTCATGAGGAGATTTCCCAATATAATCAACTCATTATTGTTAGGCTTATCTTTACGTCTATTTTGAAAAGGTTAAAGTTCCATTTATGTGATGATTATAATTATTTGAACAGTTTGTCCATGTATGTTTGGTATTTGATCTTGGTATTTCTTTTAAGTATTGTTTAAACTTTTGCATTTTCCATGTAATCAAAAAGTTTGTGCCAATCCTGAAAAATTATAAATGTTCCCTACATCTTTTGCTATTTTTAAATGTTCCCTAATCTCTAAAAAGTTCGATATTTAGCATAGAGTACAATATTGTATGGCAATAGGTTTTCGATGTTTCCTATTTTTTGAAACAAAGTTTAAGTTTTGCAGGTCAAATTTTATCCTCTCCAATCATCGTTTATGGAGGCGTCAAACCATTCCCACAACGTGCACGACAACTAGAAAAGAAGCTTATAGGGAAATCCTATCAGGATCCTAAGGTGATATTTTCAATGTTTCATTTGTTTGGCCCACCTTCTCAGCAAGAGGACCATTATTTTATACAATTATACCATGAACAAACTATCATGAAAAGTGATTATTTCTAAAACAGAAGTGAAACATTAAGTTGGATTCAAATTAATGGTTCTTCAAATGATCTTTCAAGTTTGAATTATAAATTTACATCTAGTTATTGCCTCTTTGTTGTCAAGTTGCTTGGGAAATTTTTCTTTTGAACTTTTGTATCCTAGAGTTGCTTCTCATATCGAACCTTATTGTTATCACGACTGATCATCAATTACTTTTGCATTCCTATTGAGGTCAAAACATAGTTGATTACATGGAAACCACTGTTTGCAAATCTGTAATAAATAAGCAGCCCAACATTTTCAATAATAAGCTCAGAAATCAAGAGGATTAATCATGATAGGAACTGGTTATGGTAGCTACAAAAATGTCAATTATATTACTTTACCATATAAAAAAGATGGATTTATAAAGTAATGGAAAACTGAATAATGATAAGATTTTAATATACCAAAAAACTCTTATATTTCCAAAGTTCAAATACTTTAGATGCAATGCCAAATAAACAAGGTAGATTGTGCTGGAAACTTTATCGATTATAAAGACTTGCCATAGCTATTTATTATTTTGAACATCTGCTTACAAGAAGGTAGCCTTTCTTTGAAGAAGATTTGGAAATCACTAACAACTTATTTTTTGAAAAACCTATCCTAAAATATGGGAATGGTCAAGTTGTAGTATAGTGAATAAAAAACAACCAACTATTCTAAAAATAGGGCATCATGACTATTTACAAAATATGCAATAGATGCCATTCACATCAATAGGGCAAAGTCACAAATTAGCATCTCAGATCCATAATATACAATAATGACATTGTTCTCTTTATGGTCGTTTGTAATGTACAACCTCTACAAAATACATGGCAATATGATAGGAGGAGAATGATAAGAAATCTTCCACAATAGGCGTCAAAAGATGAATATGTACTTATGTGCATGACGAGGAGGTCGGTTGGTGACAACCAATTTGTCAACCTGTGTGAAATCACCCAACATAACCAAAACCTAAAAGTAGTCACATGTACATTACTTGGAAATCAATTTTAGGCTTGAATATAATGCTGATTCATTTATTATGAATTCCAAGATAACATGATGTGTTCTTTAAATGCCTTTATCTATCTTCCCCCATGCCTTGACTTCCCCCTAATGCTAGTCAACATTCTTGTTAATGGTTTTGAGATTAGTTTCTTTGCATTGTAATGATAAGAATATTTTGGATTCAACTGGGGGAAATAATTATTTTACGTAGTTGAATCCAGAGGATTCTTATTCATTCTTATTGATGCTCATGAACTAAATGAGGGTAAGAAATGGCAATCAGCTTTGCAAATGAAACTAGAGCAGCTCATAGGGAGTAACCTGGATAGGAATAGGAAAAGTTAAATGTGAAGTCTAACCACTATAAGAAGTTGCCACGGCTCCAAAAGATGCTGACATAGTCGCTTTGTCACAAATGTTGAACTAGTAGGAAGTTGGAACAAGTAACTAAAGTAGTTCGATTTCATCTTCGATCTTGATACATGCTTTGTGTATTTTGTCTTTTGCTCCAATTCTCTTAAATAGTTAAGATCTTATCTCCTTGATCAGTTTTGAGTTTGGCCTCTCCATCTAGAGATTGACACAAACCATAATATTCCTTGAGTCGATAAGATTTGTCACCTCTATTCTTTCCAGGAGGTGGAAAAGGGTTATACACTCTAAAAATTGCTTTACTAATATTTCTTTTGTCAAGGGACTTGTTGGTGCTTTGCACCTCCCATCATTGATTTAGCGTGGGCTCAACTAGAGCTACCATGCCTCAAAACAACTATTCAAGTGACCTTAGAATGTCGTAGGTTCATTTATTTCTACACTTAGACACTTGTTGACACAATGATGACATACTTGTTTCCTTAACCAAACCTCCTCTTGTCCATTTTGTTCCTCCTAGACTCATCTAGCTCTTTTGGGTTCCTTGTATTTCATTGACCAATTGTGGATAACATCACTGACCATGGACGATGAAGTACATATATGTTGTTTTCTCACTTGGACAAAGCCGACTTCCACATCCATGGCCGATGACGTTGGCCTTTTTGAATCATATCTTGATGCATGGTACCCATATTTATACCTTAATCCTTAGGCCATTTCTTAAAAAAAATCAACAAATTCATCTATTCCCTTACAAATTAAAACACGGCTAACTATGGATTACTAAATCCCCTTTTAGGGGGGCAAGGAGGACTTTGCTTAAAAGAACACATTAGTGCAGGACTTGAGGAATTGGAGCTGAGGATTTTCTACAGACCAAGATCAGAGCCTTAGGAAAAATCACCTACATAACTTGCTACGCCACCTTTTCCCGTCAACAGTTTCAGTCAAATCGATTGAACCTCCCAACACAAAAGCTTTGGTCAAAAGGGGAGATAATTGTGCCAACATGCTCCCCAAACGTAAGTATCTCTTTGCCCTACACCTTGCACGTTTGTTATTTACATTGATCGACATATTTCCTTTTTATATTATTATTATTACCATACCAATACATTGCCCATTGCCTTATATTTAATTTCATTTATACTTTATTGCACACATTATTGTCTATACATATTGCTTGCTTGCTGCCCACTTAGTACCTTCTATTTCCTACGAGTTTACACTAAGAGAGGCCTTCTACGTTTCCCTATTTAGAGGTTGAATTAGTAGAGCTCATAGCTTAGTGCATACATTTTTTTGAACTCATCGTGGATCTTACCCTTCCTTTGGTTGGGTCATTTTTTACAATTGCTCTTTTTCCTCACCATTCTTTACTGTAATGTTCCCAAATGGGATAAATTACTCGAATTTGAAATTTTATGCAAACTTTATCCAAAACAATATTTTTTATGATTTTTCCAGTCAAACCCTAGGTGCCTAAAACTTACAAATTGCTGGAAATAAATTATGAAACCCTAGCATATAAATTATCGAATGCTGTAATGATTTTTAGGGAATCAAATTAGGGAATCAAATCACTCAAAATCAATCATAATGGTGCCAACATGCAAAAAATTTACAGCGAATATGATACTGATTTTTGGTGCTTTTTCCAATTTGAAAGTGATGAAAAATATCCTCAAAATTATTGCTAAATGTAGTAAAATTAATGGAAATTTCCAGAATATTATTTGGGTACAAAATAGCCCTCCAAACCCCAAAAAATAGCTCCAAACCAATTTGTCATAGCTGGAATAATTTGATAATAAATTCTCAAACCCTAGGAGAGGGTTATTCCCTTGTATCACAGCGCTTAACAGGGTCTTCAACACAAGTGACCAAGTCGCCACCCGTTAGAGCTCTCAAAAAACTGGTAAATAGCTTCCAATAACAAGCCACACAACCCCAACACACAATCACACTTGCTAAGGCAAGTCACCACCCTAGGAGAGGGTGTAAATCTGCAATCCACAAATTTGAAGCACAATTACTGTTGACTTTTTTGCCCCACAGGGCAAAATTGTCAACCTTACTATTCGGAAGATGGTCTCGTGCGTACCATTTTGTCTTGTGAATCAGTTTCGGGTACTCAATAATGAAAAGGAAAAGGTTTTTTGCAAAGATCAATCAAGCCTAAATGCATATTTACAATGACCCAAAGACCCTGCAACAAAGGGAATAAGTAAAGGAAAGAGCCTGCAGCAAACGAAGTATTTCCTTTGGACTTTTGCCCGAAGGAATACTTTGGAGAGTTACAAAGAAAAAAACACCTGCAGCCTCCCAAAAGGTCCGCCAAAAGAAAAAAAAACCAAGGAATAATTCCTTCAGACTTTTTGTTTGAAGGAATTCCTTCGGAAGGGACACTCAGGAAATCCGAAGGAATGAGCCTTGTTTTTAAGTCCGTGGAATTGCAAGGGGTGTCTTTGAAAGGCAGAAAAGGGCAAAACAAGAGACCTGAAGGGCAAGGTACCCTTCAGAGGGGTCATTTTCAACAATTCCGAAGGGCACCTACCCTTCGGGAAGGTACACGTCAAATTCAGGGCCCTTGCAAAAAACTTGGGTGCCCTACAAAAACCTTGGGTGCCCTACAATTTTTTCGAAAAAGGGCGCATATGAAGGATAGAAGCCCTTGCGGAGGGCACTTGGTCAGAGTCAGGACCATTGCAATTTTTCCAAAGGGCACAGAGGGAGAGCCACGAGCCCTTGCAGAGGGCACTTGGTCAGTGCCTGGGCCTTTATGCATTTTCCGAAGGGCATTCTCAACAAGGTAAAGGCAAAGACAAGGATTAATTCCTTTGGGCTTTTTGTCCGAAGGAATTCCTTTGGACAAAAAGTCCGAGGAAATTCGGAGAGTTCTGCCAAAAGCCCGTGCAAAAAAGCCAACAGAGCAAAGTCTGAAATCAACGAAGCAGAGTTCAAAAGGAGCAAGAAGCAAACACATTTGTCAAAAAGAAAGCTCCCCATGGTGTTCCATGGTGTTTTCTATGGGTTGGAAATCCTTCCCACAAGATGATTCTCCACTCCTTGGCCCTCATGCCCCTAGATCCTCCGATTTTGGAATGGGGTGCTTTGCAAGGGAATCTATGTATGATGGTTAGAGGGCTGCAATTGTAACTTCCAGCCTTGCAATTGTTCTTGGAAATTCCCTTCCTCACTTTCCTCTTGCCCCTTGGTGTGCCAAACATGTATGCAATTCTAAGGAAAACAATATTGGAGTCATGTCTTACCATAGATGAGCTGAATTTGTCGTAGTAAATATGACAAGAGATGTTACAGCTGCCTTTCCTCTTTGTTTTCTCATGCCATATCATACAATCTTCATGACCATGCTCCCAACTCTCCCAAACATGCTTCAAGCTTCCCCAAACATGTCCCCTAAGGGCTGGAAGCTCCCAAGTTGTCACAAAAGTCCAAAGTCCTTTCATCAAGGAGATTGCATTCTTCTAGTCCAAATTGGACTCATAGTTATCTATGAACTTGGAGGATGTCCTTAAAAACACAAACTTCATATAAAAGGAACTAGATTTACCAAAATAAAAACATTTGGAAAATGATACCTTGCTGCCTCACTTGGAAAAGTCCTTTTGTCCTCCATTCTTGGTGTGCAAATTAGCATGGTTACCTTGCTGCCTCACTTGGAAAAGTCCTTTTGTCCTCCATTCTTGGTGTGCAAATTAGCATGGTTTCTTTTCAACAAACGCTTGATCACTCTTACATGCCACCATAGGTTTCTCCTCCTTATTAGGGGCTGTAGTTTACCCCACTTTTCAATTTTTTTACCTTCCATAGGTGGCTGAACTGTCTTCATCAACTTATAAATTTCTGAGTAATAAAATTTAGACCTTGAGTATAACTTTTTGGAACTTGCCATGGGCTGTAGCATGCTAAAAAAATCAACATTTTTGCCCTCATAAGGTGGCTGGGCCTGCCCTAACCACTCAGAATTTTTTGAGTACCAAAATTCAGACCTTGCAATGACATTTTCAGAATGGAGTAGGGGCTGGAAGGTGCTCAAAAAAAAATAAATTTTGATCTCAATAGTTAGCTGATTTGTCCCTCCAAACTCGCCATTCTTATAACCCAAGAAACTGAAATTTTGCAGGCAAACCTGATTTTTGTTTGCATCCCTTAAATTGGTCTTTTATGCAAATTTCAGATCTGCTCTCATGCCTTAGAAACCAACTCATGCAAAAACAACTTTGATAGCTTTTTACATACCTTAAAGGATGCCCTATGACCCATTCGTTGATTTCTTTGTAAGGGTAACTTTCTTCCATCTTTGCTCTACTCAACAAGCCATGTATGTGACCAATTTTATCCATGAGAGTTGGCTGCTCCAACTTAGGAAAAACAACTTGCCTTGTTGCCCCTTTCGGATTTCCTTCAAACAAAATTTTAATCCAAAGAAACATCATCAAACTTCTCAAATTACAGCAGTCCAAGGAAAACACTAGTATTGCAACATGTGAAATAGAGAGTATCATCATATCATGGCTGTAACAATGCATCATCTCATGCAAAATTATGATAGTGGTGGCTGGAACCAACCATGCAGTGGCTAAAGATGCTCCAACAACATCAACAATTGAAAGATTATCCCAATGTATGATTGAGTTTACTTGTATGACTGCATGCAAGTTGTTGGGCTGCCCGGAAATGATAATGGCAGCAACCTTCCTACTTGCAACATAGGTCTTTTGAAGCAATACATTCCCCTTGAACTTCTCTTCACACCATGTGATTGAAAATCCCTTAAAAGTAGTTTCAAACTGAAAATTTTTCACCTTAATAACTGCAATTACTTGCATGGCAGCAAACTTACAATTTGGTTCCAATGAGTGACTCATGAATTGTGTGTATTGACCCTTCAAAAAATTGTTAGAATTCACTACACTCCATATATGATCACTTATGAATTTTTTTTGGATGTATAGAATGAAGAACTTATCAACTATATTGAAATTAAGGCCTCTAACATCTAGCTTGGCATGTTGCCCATGATGACCATAATCTAATGATAAAAACAAATCGAGAAGACCTTCATACCTTAGCATGCTTGTCTCCCTTTGCCAACACAACATATTTATGTCTATAACTCACATTTCTTCTTTCATGAGTATGCTTATCAGTTGAACCAAAACCAATGTGAAAGGAGAATGTTGCGGTCCCATCTAGCATACCTTGGAACTTGACTAAAGGATAGTCATCTCCAAATACCAAAACATGTTCTTGCTATCCAAGATGACAAAGATATAGTGATGACATAGGTGGAAGCCATAAATCTGAACTGTTTGCGTACCTTTGGCTGCCATCATAATGCTCATCTTTCTTTGTTAAATAGACATGGTTTGAGATGTTTTCCACACCCCCAACCTTGTGAATACCATGGTTTTCAAATAAGAAGCTTCTTTTTGTATGCCAACCTTCCAATGTAAACTTGTGCATGCTTATATTCCTCCATACCCCAAACAATTCTGATTTTTTCTTTATTTCCATGGAATCAGCTATAAAAAATTTAAAATCAGAATTGAAAACTTTTGTAAAACTCAAAAGATTATCGGGATCCCATACCTCTTGGTGCCAATAATTGTGAACTTGAATCAAGGAGTCCTCATGCCTTATATTCTCGAGATTTTCAATATTTTCTTCAATCACAAGACTCTTTGTAAGGCTGTTTTGAAAATCAGTCAATAGATATTTGAAGGTTGGTGCAAGTTCTTCAACCTTGAACTCTTGGTATACAACAAGTGATGCCCGTTTTGCTTCAATTTCATCCTTCTTTGGCTTAAGCTCTTTGTTTTCATCTTTTATGACTTCACTGTCATGCATACAATCATTAAAAGATAAATAGACATCTTCTACAAATAAAATATCTTTACCTTGCTCTTTTGATGGCTTATGAAGTTGTTGAACTTCTTATTTCACCTTGGGAAGTTTTGATCTTTCTGTTACTCCCCCTTTAGTGTCCACCCTTTGCAACCCCATTGGTTGCTCTATAGCTTGTTGGAAACCTTCACTAGGTTGCCCTTGAATTTCTAGTTCTTGAAGCTCATCATTCACATGTAATTTAATCTTCTCTTCCTCTAAAAGAGACTTTTGAGGTCTAGGGCTTAACCCCAGAGACTTTGCCACAACTTTGGGACTTAGTGCCTTTAGTTCCCTTTGATAATTCTCCACGGCTTGCAACAATTCATCTATGGCTTCATCCATTGTCCTTTTATTCATCCCTACCTTTTGAATGGGATCTCTGTATTCATTTTTTGGCAAAAACCTAGGTTACCAATCCATTGAAGTCGCACACACCCCATAGCTTGCCAAAAAACTGGCTCTGATAACACTATAGTGTTTCCAAATGAGATAAATTGCTCAAATCTGAAATTTTATGCAAACCCTAGCCAAAGCAGTATTTTTTTTTATTTTTCCAGCCAAACCCTAGGTGCCTAAAACTTACAAATTGTTGCGAATAAGTTATGAAATTCTAGCATAAAAATTACTGAATGCTGTAATGATTTTTAGGGCATCAAATCACTTAATAAAATCAGTCATAATGGCGCCAACATGCAGGAAATTTACAGCAAATATAATACTGATTTTTTGTGCTTTTTCCAACTTGAAAGTGATGGAAAATATCTTCAAAATTATTGATAAATGCAGAAAAATTAATAAAATTCTAGAATATTATTTGGGTGCAAAATAGCTCTCCAAACCCTTAAAAAAAGCTCCAAACCAATTTGCCCTAATTGGCATAATTTAATAATAAATTCTCAAACCCTAAGAGAGGGTTATTCCCTTGTAGCGCAGCCCTTAACGGGGTCTTCAACACAAGTGGTCAAGTGGCCACCCTCTGAGCTTTTCAAAAACTTGAAATGGCTTCCAATAACAAGCCACACAACCCCAACACACAACCACACTTGCCAAGGCAAGTCGCCACCCTAGGAGAGGGTGCAAATTTGCAATCCACAAATCTGAAGCACAATTACAACCTTTGAATAGAGCTGCATTATATGGAAGAATGTAGGTTTTCATCCCCAAACTTGTTTGTGTACTTGAAGGATTTTGTCCTCAAGTCACTTGTTCAAGCTTGACATACTTGAACATAAAATTCAATATCCAAATAAGCATAACCCCAAAAATGGATCTTTTGCTTGCAATAAATACCCTCTTAAGGGGGCGAACCATGTGAGGGAGTCCAATGCATGAATTAAAAATCATTGCCGACCTTTAATTCTTCTTTTCCACTTTTGGATCCCACACAAAGGTTGGCGTTGCAATTTGGAACAACTCAAAAGCCGACAAAGTCACAATTTATTCTCCAATTATTAAATTAATTTGCCTTTAAAAATAGTAGTAATTAAAATTACTTTTGGGCAACTAATCTAATAATTAATTAATTAAATTGCTCTATTTGCAAGAGTGATAAAAATTACTTTTTGAGCAATTAATTAATTAAAAATACTATCCAATTATTTACCTAAATTACCTTAATTTTTGGAGTGGTAAAAACTACTTTTCAGGTAATTTAAATAATTAATCATGATAGTTCCATTATTCTAATAATCAATTAAAATTGCTTTAAGATAATAAATGATTAAAATTACTATTCAGGCAACTGTAATCAATTATTAAAATAAATTCCCCAATTATCATCCCTTAGCCTACGGGGAAAATTAGGCTAAAGGTCTTCAACCTATTTTCCTTTTTTATGAAAAAGGGGACATTACATTTACCTTCTTTGGTCTTATTCCATATCCATTTTTCCTAACCTACAATCAATCCCACTTTAAAACCTCCTTGCAATCCTTACATCCTCTAGATTCTTTAAGGAATATTCCCAACAAATCTTCCCTTTGCTAACTTTGAAATGTAGATTTTCTCAATCAAATTTATCTCGTCTTTTTCCATTTAAGACTTCCAAAAGACACTTAAACATTCCAATAGTGGCACGTTGTGGATTCAACTTATCCAGTCAAGCCTATAAATCATTCTTAGAATGTCTTAATAACCTTGGGTCCAATGGCTCTTCTCAATCAAACATAACACCTCTTAAAAACCACATGGGCCAACCACCGACCATTACAATAAATCATACATGTCAGCCTAGTGACCAATGTTCAATCTCACTCTCCCATCCAAAATAAGATTTTACAAACAAACCAATATGACCCTTTATGGAATTATATCGCTTCTATAAAGATAGGAGGTATTACACCTACTTTTAATTTTGATGGACATCAAGGCTCCACAACACACATTTAAGCTTTTAGCAATATCTATAAAGATTGGGTACAATCCAACCAATACTTTACCAAAAATCTATTTTCCAAAATTCTTGTAGGAGATTCCTTGGAATGGTACAATCAATTGAAACCCAACTCCATTTTCAAAGTTGAAGACCTAATTAATGCCTTTGACAAAGAGTTCTCAACCAACAAACAACCAACTCATGGCCTTCCTAGAAAAGAACCTCTCCCCTTTCAACAATACCAACATACTTCACAAAATGTCCAGCCTCGACAAGACCAATGACTCCATGATCCTTTGAAACTTGAAAAACTAAGCAAAAATTGTGATTTTAAAACCTATAACTATTGAATCCAATAATCTTGTACCCCAATGTTATGCTCCTAGCAAGTTTTGTTGGTTGTATGCCAATTAGAGGCATGTACTTGTGACCTTAGGATATTCACAGTAGACTTAGTCCTTCGAATAGCATTTGACTAGAAAGCCATGATAAGAGAGATGCGTTGAAGACATTCAAGCTAAATAGGCCAAAGAATCTCAAATAGCTTTAATAAACAGTCCATAAAATGCATTATCTCAAATTGGTACACTTATCCCCATCAAACCTTAGCATCCATAGTAACTTAACTCCTAGTCATGCCCAAGAAATACTACTAGTTGCAACTTTTAAAATCATAAAAAATAACCTATCCAAAGACAATACCAATAGCCTCAAAGACAATGACAAACTCCAAAAGCTAAATAAAAAACAAATTTTCAATCACCAAACATTCAAAATTTGGAACATAAGCTTTTAGAAACTTCCACCTGAAATCACTGTTGGGTAAATGCATCACATACATCATCAAACCTCTCAAATACCTCATCGTCCATGTCTTGTGGCATTTATACTTCGCCGAACATGGTTAGTGATGTTCAAGATTCACAGATTTTGGAGCCCATAGCTTGAGACTCAGATAATTCCCTAGCCATTTTCATTCCGGAGCATCATTTTCATTTGTTATCTAACACATTTAGCTAGGTATGTAGACTAGTTTGCATCTTGATACGTGCTTTGTGTTTTTTTTTCATCTAACACATTTAGTTAGGCATGCAAACTAGTTTGCATCCCATGCTAGACTTGCATAATTCATTTTACCTCTTAGTATAACTTTGCTTTTTCATTGCCTTCTTTTCATATCATCCTAGCTTTTGCATTTACATACTTGTATCTTTATGTTGGAAATTATATTGCTCCATATCATCTAAGAAGTCATTTTAGCATAATATTACTTTCATGTATATAGCATACTTGAAGGCATATTACTTAATGACATCCTTCTATGCATCTTTAATTTCACTTAATCTGCTGCAGTTTTTAAGCTCTCATATCCTTTAGCCCCTTCGATCTACTATTTTCTCTCAAAACTACGAGCTCTTACCCTCTTGGCTTTCCTTGTTTTCAAAATTACTCACTTTCAACGATATTCTACATTCTTAGACATCCGGCTCTACTGTACATCTACATCCATTACTCTTGCCTTAGCTTTACCTCCTATTTTATCTTTTAAAGTTACTAGTTTTGAATATCTTATTTGTTATCTCCTTCGTTCAGCCCCTCGGCTCCATCTCCTAAATTTATATCCCACAATAGCCTAAGTACAATCAATGCTCGCTCCTCGCCATAGCTAAGTTTTTTCTTGTAAGGTTTGGCAATGGTTGAGAGTGTTTCTTTGCATTCCAAAGTCAACCAGACTCTTGTGGCAACAACATCACGGTCTTTTCTTCTTTCTTCTCACCCACAATTCAGCCTCTATTGACAAAATTTTAGGCATGTCAGTCATTGTCTCATATCTCTATATGCATTTTGACCAGGGCATTCCAGTCACTGTCAGATCTCCCTATAATATCATATTTCCCAACTTTTTGGTATATTAAGGTCGGATTGAAGATCGTGTTCCCTGTATCTAAGCATCTAGTTCTTAGGTTTCCCTTTCTTGGCTAAGTGCAAGCTCTCTCAAGGTTTTCATCTTTCAAACCCATTTTTGGCCATTCAAATCCATATGGAGAAGTACCATGTTACAGAAAAATCAAGAAAAATTAAAAGCATGAAAAACTAATCTCAAAAGCCAAATCGTACACTCAAAAGACACGATCATTTGTCTCTCATTGGCACATACCCACTCTTATCGAAATCTTAAACTCGACAGTGACCTCATTAAGTGTTGGAATATTGTCATTGATGTCAAATGGAACTATTGCCGGAAGTGAACGGAATTGATTGCCAAAAGTGAACGGAAATGTCGACGGAAGTGAACGGAAATGTCGACGGAAGTGAACGAAATTGTTGCCGGAAATGAACGGAATTGTTGACGGAAGTGAACGGAAATGTCGACGGAAGTGAACGGAATTGTTGCTAGAAGTGAACGGAAATGTCGACGGAAGTGAACGGAATTGTCGATAGAAATGTCGACGGAATTGTCAACCTTGGCCGACCTATTGGGAGGAGTTGTGATCATTCGAAAGGACCTTTCACTTGAAGAGTCACGACCTTAATTTGTGGCTTTCCGTGGGTTATAAATAAGTGCATAACGAATGGCAAAAGTGCAGATTCGAAAGTGGAAGATATATAAAAGAAGAGCAGAATTTTTAAAGGCAAATTTTTGTGAGAATATTAAAAATAAAAAATCAGCAAGTATAAGGAAGAGTATAGCAGTGAAAACACTCAAGTGTAGATCGAATCTAAAGGAGATAAAGCAAGTGTTCTATCATCTGTTGTTTTGACAACAAATTTGAGATAGAAGAGTGATTTTTTCTGAGAAGGTTGGTGCCTACAAAATTGTTTTTGGGGTTGGTGCTCCAGTAGGTTGGCGCCTATGAATATTTATATTAAGAGAATTTCTCCGTGGTTTTCTCCCGAAAGGGTTTGCACGCAAATTTGTGTCTATTTGCATTGTATTCTTTGATTGCTTTGAATATATTAATTGCGGAGTAATTTGAGGTTTTGGATTTAAGATTAATAGTCGAAAGCGAAAAAAAAAATCTTGTAATGATTCACCCCCCCCTCTCAGTATAAGCGTGTGCTTAACATTAAGAGCCGAAGGTCCATTGGAGTGCGGTAGATTGGGGTAGGAGGCCACACATATCTTATGCGCCGCCTGTCTTTTGACACGAATACCCAATCCTAATAGTGTCGGTTGGCTTCGATGGGTCTTGAGGAATGGAGGAAAATTCATGGGGAGGTAGGCACCTTTACATTTACATGCATTCTGTCTTCTAAAGCCATCATGGAATATAGTTACCACCATCACTAGTTAGCCCAAGTCGAGTCCTTGAAAGGTGTCCTAAGTTTGAATGTTGAAATGCCTTAGCCTTGAGGAATTGATTAGTGTATTGCTTTTGGTAAAGATTCCTTTGCCTTGGTGACGCCATTGTTTCGTTCCCTTCCATCTCTCCCCTTGGTGGACAATCTTGTTTATAAGTTTCTCACATTTCCTTTGTATCATTTTCTTCATCTCTTTTCAAGCATTTTGACAAGCTATATACTGAGGTTACACAGACTTACAACTGCATCTTCGGTTTTTAAGGTGCTCTCTCGACTATTTATCTTCCGAGAATTCCTCTTGGTTATGATGGGGATCCTTATCTTTTGGTCTATCTACCATATACTTTTTTTCTTGGGTCATCTAGACCTAAAGTAACCTTTACCTCTTGGGTATTTGGACTTGCCCTACCATCTTCTTTCCTTCCTAAGCCTAATTTAACCTTTATCTTGTGGCTATCCCGACACGTCCTAGCAGCTTCCTTCTTTCTTGGGTCATCTGGACCTAATGTATCCTTACATTGTGGCTATCTAGACCCATCCTAATACCGTTCTTTTGAGAGCTTTTGCTGCTAGTTGTATCTTATCTTACTTGCATTACATATTGCTACCAGTTGTATCTTATCTTACTTGCATTACATATTTCTGCTCTTAGGCTCATTTGTGCATGCTAGCGTTGCATTAGGCTATATACTCTTCCCTACATTCCATTTGAGGTGTGTGGTAGAAGGGTCATTCATCCCTTCTTCTCCTGGATTGAAGTAGAAGAATGGTCCCTCATCAAACTTAAGTTGTAGGACAGGAAGAAGGGACAATTTTCCCCTTCTTTCCTAACAGGATATATCTTTGGAGAGAAGGGACGTTTGTTGGGGATGTAGAATTTGGGGTGAGTGGTGGCAGAAAACTGAATAGACGACCATGCCATTGTCCCTCACATCTTACTTGGCGAAAGGAGGGAGGAGAGGAAGAGGACAAATAGGGATGCTAAGAGAGAAGAGACATATGTTCCTTATTCCCCCTTGTGATTGCCGGCTTGTGGAGAAGTGATATGTAATATCTCCAAAATAGGATATTTTGTAGATTCTAGATTTTCTGCAAAACCCTAGGTAAAATGTCAATTCTGATTTTATTTTTCCAGCAAACCCTAGCACCAATATTGATCACAAGCTGCAAAAGTCCAACTGAAAACCATAATAGGAGTTGACCATTTCCCAATAAATAAATGGGGTAATGAAAGGAGAATTCCCCTTCAAACCTGAGTCGTCCAAGGTGGAAAAACTTTGCAGAATTTATACTTGCCCTTACAACTCCAAGAAATGTACTTTAGGATCTCTCAAATAACCCAATAAATTATGAAATAAATTATTGGAATTATTGCCAATTTGTTACAACCCCTCACGTTGTACTAGAAAATGTAGTAATTTTTTTTTTAAGACAATTTACTTATCATTCATTCGACAGAATAAAACATTACTACAACCAATCTAAAACTTAAAACAATAGTACTTCAAATACCGAATACGATATATATCTTTTACAATCTCTAAGGAAAGTAAATACTTAGGGACACAACTATGAGTGGTCCGTTAATACAACAACTGCTGTTCAAATATAACAATCACATGTTACAATTACGTTTCCTTCAGGTATTCAGCGTAATACAATAAATAGACACTAAGCTCTTCGGAGCTCGAGTTGAACCAACTTGCGTATTGCTGAATAATCCATAGTTCCATGGCGTTTCGGGGATGGGGGGACGCGGGGACACGTTTCCGGGACGGGGGGCCTAAGTTTGGGGACGGTTGGGGGACGGCGGCGGGGGGGCGACAGGGGAGCGGCGTTGAAATACATATATTACTTGAAAAATTAGTTATAAAAAGATGTATAAGGATTAAGTATCTGTATATTGCATTGAACATCAACAATTTAACATTGTGATTTAATCATTTAAGTTTCAAGTTTGATCTATTGAACAATGAACATTAAACAATAAACATTGATAATTGAACATTGAATTTTCAAAATTGCATAATGATGAATCATGATTACAATCAAGTATCAACAATGTTCAAAAACAAAATACAATAGTGAAATACTAAAAGTAAATAGTAAATCTTTTTGTCAAACTCACTAATGGACCTCTATTCTTTTTCCAGTCTGTAGTTTCTATGGCAACCTTGGAAAAAAAAACTAGACAGAAAACTTGAAATGCACCTAACCTGAAAGCTAGTGTTCATACTAATTTTCATATTCACAAGAGCTCTAGATTAAAAAATTATAAGTAAATACAAATGACTCAATGGTCCCCAATGTGGAACTCATCATCACTAGAACTGCTGGATTCCACATGCTCAAGCTCCTCCAAGCTAATACCAACCAGCCCTGTCTATGTAGCATCATCATCAATCTGTGTTGGCTCTTCTGGCTCTACATCCCATCTGGCTATTGGACTCTCCTTGTACGCAAGTGTGTTGCGGTCAATGAGACGTAAGACACTATGTAGTATGTATAGCCACAAGCTTCTCTGCCCTCTTAGAGGTAAGCCTGTTTTTCTTCATGGAGTGAATCCAGCTATAAGTAGACCAGTTCCTCTCAGCAACAGAAGAACTAGAAACCTGGGACAACAAACGAAAGGCTTTTGGGAGGCCTTGGGGGGTGGGGGTGGGTTCCACTAGCAATTAGGGTTAGGACAGAAAGTATAAAAATCCATTTTTTTTTTAAATTTGAAAAAAAATCACTTTATGACTTTGTCTTGCATGGGGTCCAGAGGACTTCTCGGCACGTCCAGAAGTCTTGAGGACGTCCAAGTGTCCCCCATGCAAGACAAAGTCATAAAGTGTTTTTTATTCAAATTTAAAAAAAAATTGAATTTCTATGCTCCAGGGGACTTCTAGGCATCCCCTGGACATCTAGGGGACTTCTCGGCATCCCTTGGATGTCTAGAGTTCTGGAGGACATCCCTCCAAAAAGGGGACATCCCTGGGATGGCGGTGGAACTTGACAGAGGTGGCGGGACGGCTGAGGGACGTCTCCCTGACGTCCTCATCCCCGAAACGCGGGGTTTTTTGGGGGGGGGGCGCGTCCCCATGGAACTATGGAATAATCTCAATAGTAGTTTTCAAGTAAGTACTGCAATGGGGAGGGAGAGCATCATCCGAGCGCTTTTACACACCAACCATAGACCAACGATCCTTCGCACAATCCCTTATCAGGGAATGGCCCTTCCTTCACGGATAGGTAGATAGAATGGTGCAAAAATTCAAAGAACAGGCTAGTACCCTTGTGTGTATGACGTCATAAAACTAAACATGCAGTGTATCATAGAAAACTCGATCTATTACAAGATATCGCACTGTCATGTAAATCATACATACCAAAAGGTAATGTCTCACTAAACATTATTTAACCACAAGATTCATACTAATTACTTTCTTTTAGCAATCATATCACATCACATGCTAAACAAGGAGCAAGCAAAGTATTTATTTATTCATCTGCACATGAATGAATCTTACATTAAAATCAATCCTCTAAACTGGAAATAATGACCACTGTTTATACCACCCAAGTAAAACACACATTAAACTATAGATTCCAACTACTACAATAAGTTTCATACAACTACCTCCATGATAATCCATATTATCATAGTCTAGTTACTTAAGACATAACTACTAGTTTTCCACAGTGAGTCATACAAGTGGTCATAAATACATGGAATCATAAATTTTTATTCAAGCAGTTATATATAACAAAGCAAGTCATACAAACACATAAAAGTCTAATAATTCATTTACTCTCTCAAGATTGTATGCACGCATACATGATATCCTAATAACTATTACAAAACATACTGATCAAGTACTAACCAACACGTACATTAAATCAATCAATGTAGGTGAGAGTCTAGACATGCAACTATAGTATGTACCATCTGGACATATACATTTAAGCTGAAGTATTCTATGATATCTCATACTATCATAGCTCATTGTGCATGAGCACCCTACTCACACATGAACAAACAATCTTACACTATAATTGTTTAAACAAACAAGTACATGATTATACCTTCTGGATATACCTTACATTATACTGCACATTAATAATCGGTTGAAAACACAATCTCAAGGCACACATCATGATGTATTGTTTTATTCTACAAATGTATAATCACTTGCACATATTAATATTCTCACAAACTATTTTTTGCACACAAGTTTTATCACTAACAAATATCATAATCTTGGAATAACTCTTAATCAAGTTAAACCTTGTATGAACATAACTCAAAGGCAGTATTCGTAGGGTTGAAGTTTTTCTGTTTCTCAGAAACTTATATCATAATATCAATCCATAACTTTAGATATAGGCATATTATCTAATGCACCTATGTAAGTTATATGTTTATATGAATACCCTTATACACTTAGTTGTTTTCAAAAGTACTTATTAAATACAAATATGGATTGCAAAATTTATCTGTCCTTTGAATTATCTCCAATGTCTTAACATGGTTTCAACAACCGTTATTGACATATTATCCTTTCATGGATATAATACTTAATTTATAATTAGTATCTTCAAAGCATGACAACTACTAACTCAACATTCATATTCAACATTTAATATTTTAATGATTTATTAAAATTTACTATTTCCTTCCGAATTGAGTATACAGAGAATTCCAACATTGATTTCCGATCAAGATGATACAGGGTAACGATCCTTATAAGGATCCCATGAAAATCATGCTCTTTTATATAAATGCTCACTCAAGCTATTTGCAATACGGAAATCCAAGGCAAAATAAAGTTCCACCGAACATTTGATCTTGCATTAAAGAAGAAACATAATTTCCCTATTCTTTTTTTTTGAAACAAACACAGTCTAAATTAGATTAAAGCTCAATCAATTCTTTGAAACTCATTTTTCATATAAAGACAACATTTTAATTTAAAACTTAGCGCTTGCATTTGAGGCTGGGCGTTTCAAGGTAATGGCAAGTAAGTGATGCCTTTTCACTTGGTTTCTTCAACTTAAATAAATATCCAGATATTCTTTTAATCTCAGCTATATATTCCCATACACAATGATTTAATATGAGACTGGGTATTTCAATATTAAACCGGGCAATTTCAAGATAAAGATATATGCATTTAAAATATATAACTCAGTTCTTTGTTTTTGTGACTTGGCATTTAAATAGAACACAGGCCTTTAATTGAGACACAATCCTTGATATAATGCGCATGCCAGATAAAATATAAGATGCAGGCCAAGGTATGATAAGATGCAAACTCAAAGAATGGATCACAAGCTCAAGAGAATGGAATGCAGTCTATATTCCAGATAAAATATTAGATGGAACGCAGTCTAATATTGAAATATGATGCTAACTACTAAGGAAAAAAGATGTGTAGTTCACATATAAGTGCTGATCCTTCCAGATGTGATATGCAGACATACAAAAAGAGCGCAATTGATTCAGGACCGTCAAAATGAAACGTATGCTTACAAAGAGGAACGCAAAATATTTTCTCGACCAATATTATAACTTAGCGTTTTATAAAAAAAAATTGAACGATTTATATATATAGCTCGACGTTCTAATATAACATATTCACAATGTTTTAAATACACAACATTTTTAATAATTTAACTCGACCATCTGGTTTATGACTTGGCGCTTTAAACCGTGTTTCATCTTTATAAACACATCATTTCAAAAATAGAGATTGGGCGTTTCAAACATAACACAATCCAATATTTCTATTTAGAACACAACTCTTTAAAAAAGTATGATGCAACATGAAAAGGTGAAACATAGTCCTATCAATACAAAACGCTTGACAAAACAAAACACTGACTCATCAAAACAAAATGCTGATTTACAAAATAAAAGGGCAAGCCTCTCTAGTGTGACGCCATCATTTATAAAGTGGGATGCAACGAAAAGTAGGTTCGATGCAGCCCAATTAAAATAAGGGTCTTTTATATCAAAATGCTGATCAAAGTGCTAGGCAGTCAACAAAATATAATACGCAGCCACTAATATAATTCCATGGTATTTATTTCAAATAAGATGCATGCCAATTAAATAAGCCACAATTTGCTAAAGAGTTTATCCATGTTTCTAAACTCATTTTGAAATATATTTATTTAATCTCTTTTATTTGCTATATTGCACATAGGAATTTAAATTACAAAACCTGCCTCTTAAAAACAATTCCCTGTTTGAGAAGATACGCCTTTCTTCCCTTTTTTTCTGCTCTCCAATTTGCCTTATTCTCCGTCCATACCTTCCTTCCTTACTCCTTTTTGCTGCTTCTTTCTCCCTCATTTATAATGATTTCTATTGTCTATGTCTCTTTAGAGTTTCAGTTCTTAATTTAATTCCATTACTAAACTTGAGTTCCTTTTTATTTTTTAATTCATGCATGTTTAAATCCTTGTGATCAAGGCCGTGTTTATTGTTAGCTTAAGCCCTTTTAATGATAATTTAAAACCTTGAATATTTAATGCAATGCATGCATTGGCATTTGAGATTTAAATTAGCTTTATCTTTGATAATTAAATAAAGATATTAATTTCTAACTTACAATGAAATCTTATGCATGTTTTTAAAAAAGACTATTCTTAGATCAACTTACTCTTAAGTTAGTGTTTGAGGGTTAGTTCAACTTTTTGAAAATAATTAAAATAAATGTAGTTATTTATCCAATAGATAAATAGGCTTCTAATAAGTTTTCAATAATAAGATAACTGCATAATTGATTACCAATCATATGTAGCAATTAAATATTTATTTTATGATTTATTCTCAAAAATCAAGATAATTAATTAAAGGAATCTAATGCATATTAAGAATTAAATTTGCATACTAATATAATCACATACAAGATTTCCTTAATTACGCACTAGCATTTAAAACATGTAACCTTTTTAAATCTAATGTGCGTTTGTGCAGGGTCACTAGTAATTTCTCTGTCATCGTCCAATCATCCCATCTAGCCCATCCTTTCTGATGATGCTCTCCCTTGTCAATCTCTAAGAGTAGGATCTATTCAGCATCCATCTCACAACAAGTAGGTAGTTAGTCTGAGTCATCATATACATCAATCAATGATGCAAAACTAATATATATACATCCTCAATGTACAGAATAATTAAAATACAACTGTTATATTATGTATATTAATCAACAATATCACTGTCCCATACCAGTATATGTCATAAAGCTTAAATCAAAGCAATGATAATAAGCTAATAACCCTATTGATCCACATATTAAAAGTTATTAATTGTAGGGTGAAATCGGGATGTGACACAATTTTTAATATGCTCAATGGAGTACTAAATCATGAATTTTCATCAATAAAATATACCAATTTATACCATAGTTCAGATCTGAATATTTGAATAAAATACCGAATTTTTCCAATCCAAAAGTGTTGGAAAATTCCTCGAAAAGAAGGAAATATATGTAGAAAAATCACAAATATTATTTAGGCTTGGATAGCCTAGCAAACCCTCTCACACAAGCCCCAATCCAATCGCCACCCTCAAAAGCAAGTCGCCACCCTTGTTTGGGCCTTCAAACCCTACGCTCAACCCTCAATCCAAATTGCCACGCCTGAAAATGACAAAATGGTGTTCAAAACACCCTTGGAAGAATAAATCAGCTCAATGGCATCCCCCAAGTGAAGTTGCCTCAAGAGGAATGAAGGTTTTTGTCCTCAATTGTAGAACCATGAAGGTTTTCGTCTTCAAAGTGAACAAACAAAGCTTTTCATGCTCCAACTTGAAAATTCAATATCATAACATAATCTAACCTTTCAAATGAACTCTCCATCCCTTTTTATAATCTTCCCTTCAAGAGGGGCATTGCACTTTTGGAGGGAAACTCAACTTTTAAAGAAAAAATCAATCAAATTCCCTCACTTAAGGTCTTGGGTGCTCATGACCCTCAAAAGACCACAACTTAAGTGAAAGTTAGACAATAAAGCAACTTTTTGAATTTTACAATTAGAACATGTTTCTTCTTCTTTTAACTTCCCTTAGCCCTTAAAAACAAAGAACAAATAGGCTAAGGGTCTTCAAAAGCTTCATATCCAAATGGGGGACATTACATGAAAGCCACCCTTCTTACCCACCTACAACTTGGGGGTTGTAGGGAAAAGGGATAACTGTTCATTCTTTACCATATCGCCGTCCTTTGAATTTTTTTTTCTCCAATTTTAAATCAATTGGTCCTCATGTCACCAAGGTAAATTAAACTATCTTGTTTTTTTCTATATGTGACTTGGATTGAGGTTTTCCTTCCATGCCAAATTTTAAGGCAAGCCCCAATGTTTGCTTGTCAAGTTTTCCTTTACCATGAAGCATACTTGTCACAAGATTTAGGTCTCTTCGCATTTTGGCTCTAGAGAATGATCACATTGCTCTCTAGTGGTTGTTTTGGAATATTAGTTAATTATGCTAAATAAGAGGAATGGTGATGGGCTACTGTACTCATATTTATATTGGTTGTTGGAAGGGGTTTGTTCCTCTTATGGTTATTTGATAGGATCTAAGATTTGTATGTTGACATTAATAGGTTTTATTTTCCCTATGCATTCTTGTGCATCTAGTTGTAGGACCTGTGAATATTGTTTATAAACTTACAGTGCAAACTGATAATTTGTGTGTTTGCAGGTTTTGAAAGAATGTTTAATGCTTTTGCAGACGGAACTAGTAGCTGATCCTTCTTTTGGTCGTTCAAAATATCGTTCCTTATTAGTGAATGCATTTTTCTATAAAGCTATCCTCTCTTTATGGCCCATAAATTCCCTACCTCCCCGACTTCATTCAGCGGTTAAGAAGGTAGACATGTCTTGAGAATTATACATTTTATAGGATTTTTCAATCTTCCAAAGTTGGACATTTTTGGTTTCGTTTTTTCTGGATTTCAGTTTGCCATTTCTGTAAGTCACCAACGTTTTGGGTCTATCTTCTAGACCCTTTTTCAGGGGTATACGATTATATATTTTTTCATTATAAGTGTTATCTTGTCTGAGCTATAACCCATGAAATGTCTTCAGGAAATCCGACCAATTTCATCAGGATCTGTCAGCTTTGATGAGGTGAGAACTATGATTTTTTTGAACTCTATTCCATTAAGTGTTCTATGAGGTTAAACTGTTTAAAATTGATGGTTTCCTACAATAGTATCTTTATCGAAAACAATAATTTGATAGATTAGAACCATTGTTGTAAGTTTTGTCTTAGGTGGGTATGGGAATGTGTGTCTAATTGACAAAATTTTAAGAGATGGTAGGCTGATAAAATTTGAGGAGACAGCAGATTGATAAAATGACATCTTATTTCTTCTAAGGGGGACCCATCGGAGTATCCCGTGTCACAGGCACTCCCAAAATTATCAGCTCAGGCACAGGTATTGATGCATTATCTCAACTAGTCTTTCATTTTGTAGTTGGTAATGGATAGGACTTGTTTTTTTTAAGGGTTTACCCAGAGTTTCTTCAAATCAGCTTCTGTTTGGCATAAAAGTTTACTTCGTCAAATTACTATTTGTTGAAGATCTGACAAGGATCTGTTTGAGAAGTTAAAATATTGTTGCAATAGGAGTTGTTTGTAAGAATAACTATTGGTCCCAGTACAGTCTATAACCTAGGATGTGGAATCAGTAAACATCGAAAGGAACTGGAAAGCTCGTTGTGCATGCAAACAATATTGCCATGTATAGTGCTAATCTGGATTTGTTGAATTCAAATCAATGCAATACAATAGCAAGTGATTATCAGGAACAAAGGTCAACAAATCCAGATTAGCACCATACACAAATCGATGCAATACGATAGCAAGTGATTATCAGGAACAAAGGTCAAGAACACTCATTTGGGTTGTCATGGTATTCAGCCTGGATTTTGGATGAAATTATATGAGATTCAATACTTTTCTGACTGGATATTTCAAAATCTAAGGCCTAAGTTGTAGGTGCAAGCATTCTGGTTTTTCTTATTTTGCATCTGCAGAAAATATTTCTCTTTTACTCCAAGTATACAATGATTATAAATTTTTTCCTATTATGAGGATTGGCAAGTTGCCAGGTATGATAGAGTTTTGGCTTACAAATGGATTTATTAATTTGACACTTTTTAATATCCCAAGAGTACTAGATCCTAGAGAGGGACATAAATCACACTTTTTGTGGACACATATAACCAGTAAAATCCTTTAGTGTCTTCTCTACAAAGGTAAGAATTTATCTTAAAATGAGAATCAATATTTTGGTGTCTTCATAAAACCAAGTGATCGTGGCCAACAAATTGCGTAGGTATATGTTTGTTCAAGATTTTGATTCATAATGTGTTCTTAGATGATTTATCTGTAGAGTTGTCGGCTCATATAGGGACTGATTGTCTGATTGAGTTTGAAGTCAGGACACTTACTACTTGGTGGACTTTGTTGCGCCTTGAATTAGCACATGAGTGCAAGCTGTACTTTAGGGCATCTATGAAGATCATGGATCTTCCCACTTCAGGTTACTAGAACTTGAGAGGGATCACTTATATAACTTTTCAAATAAACTTTTATATCACTTTCAAGCCTTAAGAATTTGATTAATCTGGCATTTTCTTTGATCTATTATCAGCTTAGATATAACAGCCTTAACCTGTTGGGCACTGGAGTCCTCTTAAACTTATTTTATAGAAATTGGGAGTTGGATGAAACAAAAGGATCAAAATCAAATGGAGTACTTTATAAGGCTAATTCCATTATCAAATGAAACACAAATAATAGAGTAGTGCTAAAGAGAAAATTCTAGAGTTGAGAAACTTAATTGCATGATATTCTACCAGTATAATTTCACATACGACAAGTTGAGTTCTGAACAGAATGAGGAAAAAGATTGGTTATATTTGTTCAAAGCTTGATAAAAAAGATTTATGATACAAAAAAGAAACCACCTCATAGGGCACGAAACTATAAACTTTGATCTATGAATCTATACTACAGCAACACTAAAGAAAGAAGGGGGATCAAGATCCAAGTCTTTTCTATCATCACACAACTGAAAGCTTTGATTTAGTCTCGGGTAGAAACATGTAATATAAATTAGGCTTGGGATGAGCTGACTGAAAGAAAACAAAATAAGAATAGCAGGGGCGAATCCTAAGATGAAGGCATACCAGTCATGGCCTCTCAAAAATTCCAGTCGGTAACTCTAGCATCTTCCTTCGATATATAGGTGCTTGAGTCGATGATAGTGTGGGTGCTTGCATGTTGAAGACAAGATTGCATTTGTTGTATGGTGCCTGCATGATAGTTTCAAAAAACTATAAACTTAACTAGGCGATCAGTGATACATACATGAGAAGTTTTTAAGCTTGTCTTTAAACTTTGGATATTTATAATTCTGTCAATATCTTTAGACAAAGGATTATTTAACTAGTAGTTTAGTGAAGCTAACTTACAAAAAGATTTAAAAATGATAAATCTATTTTGTATTAATCCAATCCGGCTTGTAGTTAACAGACTTTAAATCAATCAATTACAGTGCTTTTGGAATAACTGTGTTTGTGTTTATTGCTTGACGTTTCGGATCACTATCTATGATCCTTCATCAGGGGAAAAGGACTAATGGTGTAACAACAAACATTAGCACTCCTTAAATAGGGTAGATATAATAGTCAAAAGAGGTATTAAGTGAGAGGAAGCCGTTGCTAGATTTCTGAAAGTGTACACCCCTCCTTTTTTAATGCAAGCTCGTACCTCTATTTTTGACACCAAGTACGAGACCTAAAAAACTTAAAAACCTCAAATTTATTAATAAAATCTTGTCTTTAAATCAAGTCGTAGCTTTTGCACCACTAGTCTTTGGATATGTTTTTGAAGGAAATTTAGCGAAAACTTCACTTCATTCTTGTCTTGAATGTCATTGTATAGCCTTTTAGTCAGTAAATTCTGAAAATAGGTTTCCCATGAGCCATTGACTTAAATTTTGATTTTGTACAATTCACTTAGATTTCCATCTGTACTTTGAAATAAGGTTCCAACAAATCAAGGATATAGTGAGCAATAGGAGTTTTAGTTCATTCCTTAAAAATATTTTTATATTCTTTTTTCACTCTCAATGAAGCTTTGAATTTTCCTGCTCGATAAGTCTTTGGTCTTCTCTGAATGGAGAGGGCAAGCGAAGACTAACTAACAAGTTTATGAGGAAGAGAAAGGGAACTGTACCCGACCAGGGATGGACGTAAACTCGATTACTATCAGAAAGGGGGGATAATTGCCCTGGTCTTCGAAAAAAGCCGCTGCCCCCCCGTCCCCTATATATATATGGGATATGGATTAGATTGTTGCCGTCTCTCGTCATATCATGAAGCTGATCCAAAGCATGATTAAGTACTGTTTGAGTTCTTTGATAGGTTAGTTATTTCCATAGTTGCTAGGAGAGGGGTATGGGTACAGGGAGATAAGTACAGTTATGGACCGGTATGCCTTTCCAAAAAAATTAGGAGACGAGGATGGGGATATGGCTATATATATAAATATATTAATATCTTTATTATTATATTAAAATAATAAAAACTGAAAAATACAAAATTCAATATAGTTTATTAAAATATTTAATAAATATTAAAATATAAATTTTACATTTTAAATTCTAATATTATATAATATAATAATATATATTATATAATACGAAGTTATTAAATTATAAATTATAATTTAAAAATTAAAATTTAAAACCTTATCTAAAATAAAAAATCAAAACATAAACTTTATTGAAATTATAACTATTATACGGTAAACACATTTTTTTTGGCAGCAATGTTGTGGCATTGATGTCGGGGATGCATAGGATCTATACATCCCGTCGGTTATGAATAGGGCTCTGGGCATCCACGATGGCAATGCCATGACATTGTTGCTGTAGTACTGTCATGGATGCCCAAAGCCCTCCATCAAAACATTAAAATTTCAAATTTGTTTAAATGTTAACAGTTTAACTTCCTTGACGGTCTATGAACAACTGTGCATCCCTGGCAATTTTTTCTAATAATTTAGCTTCTTGCGACCACCGTCCACACTATGTGTTTTTTCCAAAAAATGTTTAGGGTTTTAAAAAAAAATCTCGGGTATGCGATTTTACCAGATGGGAATAACCGGGAGATGTGGGCAACCTCTAACATAGGTCTCCAGGTACAGGAGACATCTTTGTACCCGTCTCTCGTATTGGAGACGTGTCCTAGGGGGTAGGGGACGCGTCTCCCTGTGACACTGGTTATTTCCTAGAGTATGTGTGCAGATGGTAGGCAAAATCCATTCTTTCTGAGATGTTATGTGCAATCAATTCATCAGAGTTCATGGTGTATACCTATTCCAACAATCTTGTTGCTTTGACTAGCATTTCTTCCATAATAGGAGCCACTGGTTTGAATTCAACTTGTATTTGTTCAATCTGAATCTCAAGCTTGTCTAAATATTCCCATTTTTCCCTAACTTGCTTCGCTAGCTTAGAGAGCTTCTCCCACTGAGCTTCCTAAGACTCCTTTAGGATGGCCTTCATATCATCCACCACATTTTCTTTCTTAGCTAGCTTTGCTTCAGCTTGGTTCAATTTGTTCAACAAAATAGATTGATTTTGAATTTGAAGCCTTAATCTACTTATTTGTTGGTCGCTAGTCCTCAAATGGTCTTTTAAGTCTCCAATCTCTTTCATCTGGGACCTTATGTTATTTTGTTTAGTAGATTCTCCTTGGCTCTTTCAATTTGTGCTTCATCATTCGTCAATCTATAGACTTTGTCCAAGCAATCCAAATCAATTGATTTTCCAATCTTGTTTTTCATATTAACTCTGTCTTCATCTTGTACTCTTGTCATGGCTATTTCTTCCCTTCGACCTTATAGTCCTTAGGCCTCATATGATTTTTTGGCCTTATGACCAGTGGGGTTAAAAACACCATTTGAAATATGTTTGGTCTAGCTTGGTAGTTTTAGCCAAGAGCGTACAAGTAGCTGCCTTTGTACTGCTTAAAATGGGCTTGGGATCAGACTGTTACTTGCTCTTGGCAGTAACTCAGCTCCAGAAATCTTGGAAATAGTTACTTGAGACAGTGGCTTCATATGGCTTTGGTGCATGAGGGGCATGGTAGGAGTGGGAGGTGTGATGGTTAACACAGATGAAGATGAAGCTTGACTGGAAGTTGGGGCAAGAGTAATAGGGTTACCTGTAACAAGACCATCAAACAAGGTGGTAGGAGCCATCGGTGGATAAATAGGGGTTGTATTCAACTTGTTGATGGGAGTGGAAACATTGCTAATTTCAGCACTGGTCATGGTGGTAACAAAATGTAATGTCCCCAAATTGGGACAATCATGCAAAAAAGGGGTTTTCCTACAAACCCTACGAAATCTGAAATATATAATTGAAACTTGCAGCAAACCCTAGCTGCTGTAAATGCACTTCAACATTGAAAATAAAGCTCCAATCCACTTTGAAAAAGATCAAATAAATACCTTATGAAATCTAGTAACCAATGGCTCTCACAACAAAGAAGTTGCAAATGAGGGTTTCAACCTCCAAACCCTAGCGCCTCCCAAACTGAATTTCAATGCCCTTCTTCCAAGCACCAAACCTTGCTCAAACCCTTGGAAAGTGTAGGCAAAAACCATATAAAAAATGCAACAACATAACAACATTCAATCATCAATGATTAGGGCTCCTAATAAGCCAAAACCTTAGTCAAACCAAGTCGCCACGTTCATAAAATTACAACCATAACTATATTTTATTTTTAAGTCACTAATGCTCTCAAGAGGCTGCCAAATACCATGTTAAATATCAGAAAATTATGCAAATATTATTCAGAGATATATAAGATTTATTATTGGCCAAAAACAATTGAAACTTCAGAAATTCATATTTCCCGAAATACTTGGAGTTACAATGCCAATGATAGCTCAAAATGACCATAAAAATGGCAGCTAATAAACAAAACAAAATCATATTTTTTACACCATGGAAAGTCCACCAAGAGTTGTCCCAAAATTTTCAAAGCCCTAGTTTGCTGCAATTTCTCCTCAACCCTAGGCACTACCCTAGGTATAATTATTTCCTTGAAGAATATGCTCAATTACACCACAAACCAATGAAGAACAATGCAAATTCCTGGATGGAGTATGCCCTAGTTAGACCAAGGGTTTCCATCCTTGTTCCAACATCTATTGAAGAGTTTATGTCCTTACAATAGATTAGCCAAGCGTCGTTACATGCTTAAGCCCAAATTCATTATCCAAAATCCACTCCCTTCAAATGATCCCCTCACTTGCTTTTATAATCATTCCCCTAAAAGGGGCGTCCAACTTGGAGGGAAACCTTCTTTTCAAATATTAAAAGAGCAAACCTTATAACTCCCACTTAAGTCCTTGGGTGCTCATGACCCTCAAAAGAACACAACTTAAGCGAAAATTAGAACATAAAGTACTTTTTGCTTCATTGCATTTAAAAGACCCCCAATGTCCCCTTTTCTTCCTTTTTCCCTTAGCCCTTGGGAACAACTTAAGGCTAAGGGTCTTCATGCGTTTGTTAGATCAAAAAGGGGGACATGACACAAAACTTCGAATTAATAGGGTGGAAACCAAGCAAGGTGAGGAAGCCATACATTCAATAGATAAAAAAAGGTACTTTCCATTGATGGATTTGGGCTAGATTTTGACATAGTTTGTGCTTAAATAACTAGCAGCGTGGGCTTTTTTGTGGGCGTTCCTTCAGGATTATGTAATGACCCCTTCTCGAATCTGATCTCATAATGACCGTTGGCCTATTCCTGGAAATCCGTAGGCTATTCGGAAGGTGCAAATGAGGGTTTCCTATTTTTTAGGATGTCTTTGTTCGAAGTTTTGATGGCAAATTCTTTCTGGGTTTTTCGAGAGCTTCGCGGAGGTATGTCTGTTTCAATTTTCTGAGCATTTTTAGGAATTTACTATTTTTAGTAAATTCTATTTTTGGCAGCTAGCAGGATTGTCACAAGGAGTTAACCTTCCCGTTTAAGTTGACTCATTCAGTTTTGGGCTTCAGAATTCGGTCTTGGTGGAATAAGTGAATTTCACTTAAAAAATAATAACGTTATATTTTAACGTTGACCTTGGCCTAGACCAAAACAACTTAATGTTGTTTTAAAAGAGGGACTTGAAGGGGGGGCGCCATCATGACATGGAAAGGGGCGCCACTTTTGAGGATAAGCTTCAAGGAAAAGCCAATTGAAGCCTATATAAGAAGGCATTGGGTTATCATTTGATCATCTTGGTTTTAATGCATTGTTATGCTGCAGCTTTGGCTCTGGAACTGCTTCGGGGAATGAAGGCCTCCTAGCAAGGGCATCTCTTCATGCTTGCAAGACAGCATCTAGGGGTGAATTAGTCATTGATATTTGTATTTGCTTACGCATTGCTTTCAGTTATTTCATTGTCAGTTCCTTTGGTATTATTAGAGTTTCAGATATTGTATTTCTGTATAAGATAGACCTAGGTTTTCATTCATAAATCAAAAAATACAAAAAAAATAGTTCTGGGTATCATCTCATTGTCTTGGTTAGGCTTAGGCGCCCCTTTTCTCATATTTTCAGAATTTTTAAAGCTTGCATTTATTTCTTAGAGCAAATCGCCCCTTTCAGCTAGGACGCCCTTTGGGGTTTGCATTGGAATTCGTGTATTAATTATTGGATGCAGATTGGATCAGATTTTGGGTGCTAGCTTGGGCGCCATCTTTAAGAAGAGGCTTTGCAACAGAAATCAGGAAGATTGAGCCAATTTTGTGTGAGTTATGAACATCTGAAGAAATTAATAGGTGGCTGGTTTTTCTTCTTTCTAAGGGCAAATTTCTCTTAATTTTGTAAGCTGACAGTAGTACTGACAGCTCTTCTCTATTTGTTCAATTTTCCCTTAAAATATTGTAATAGTTGTAATAGTTTACAGCTCCGCCTTATGGTAGCTACTTTCCCTATTGGGTTAGCAAGCACATTCTAGGTGTAGAGCATCCGCCCTATGGTAGCTACTTTCCCTTCTGGGTTAGCAAGCACATGCTGGGTGTGGAGTAGATTCCTTTTCAGTATTTCCATTGAAGCATTGTTATTAAGTTCACTCCGTCATATGGTAGCCCCTTATGGGTAGCACATACTTGACGTAGAGTTCCTTATTTGTAATTACTCCGTCTTATGGTCGCCCCTATTCCACCTTGGATTGGGTAGAACATACTGGACGTAGAGTTCCTTATTTGTAATTACTCCGTCTTATGGTCGCCCCTACTCCGCTTTGGACTGGGTAGCACATACTGGACGTTGAGTTCCATTTCTTGCATTCTAGTGGCAAAATTATTTCAGTTTGTTTGAGATTAACTTTTAATCTTGACGGAACTTGCTTGTGTTGTAATCCAAAATCCAAAAAAAAAAAAAGTTGAAAAATTTGGGTCGGAATATTTCAGATTATCTTTCCTTGCTACCATCAACTGACCTGTGTGGTGATCAAAACTTCAGGGATGATGACTTGCTCTGTAGCTTTCGCAAACCTTGGGAGGCTTTGAACCTCACTATGTGATGCTTGAATTGAGACAACTATCTGGTTTTGTTTTAGCTCGAGGGTTTGTAATGATACCAATACTAGAAGTCATGGATCGAGTAGGAGCATCAACAGGGTGCCAATTGACTGACCCTTCGGCGCCGAGTCCATCGTAAGTGTACCCTTGTTGCTGCAACATAACAGCATCTTTGGTTTATTTTTCAATTAGAAGGAACTGTTCATTCCAATTTCTTCTTCATCAGTATCCTTTCCTTTTTTCAAATGTATATAGAAGGAACTGTTCATTCCATTTCTCAGAGGATCATCAAGTTATGGGACTTGAGTTTCAATGTCTTTAAACCGATTTGGGCCCTCACTAACTTGAGAGGCTGTAGAGGCTTGGGGTGGAAGTTTCTCTATGTTATAGGTTCCCCCATTGTCAAAAGGTTGTTCATAGCTTGTTGTATTGTTATCCCCTACTGTTGATCTATTGAGATTAGGGTTTTTGTAGCTTCTTCCCAAGATTTTTTTTTTGCCATTTTCTCAAGCTTTGTTCTCTTCTCATGTACAAAAGGAGGGAGTTTGTACTTCTCTACCTTGGGGCTAAAAATATCCCAAGTTTCATATTTCCATTCAATTTCCAACTTGAATTTTGCAAATTTCAAGATTTCAGTGGCAAGTGATAATGCTCATCTTCTGAAGGTCAATCCTGCATGCGCAACCAACAGTAGGGAAAAATGCATCTTCTTGCCTTGCCTACTGAAATATTGGGCATCGATCTCCATCTTCTGTCTAATATATTCTAGGAAAATAATCCCCTGAGATACATATTTAAGTAGTATCTAGGGTTGTACTTGCCCCCTGTAGAATCTAATAACAATGTGGTTCTCAAAGAATTACCAATCCATGAAAGGATCATGGCCTATTGGTTATAATAAATCTAGACAACATTGAGCAATTCTTGGAGATCTATACCCTAGAAAAATGTTTGACAAAGGGATGATGGATTCATCATAAAAAAGAGTATAACTAGATTCAACCCTTGTTATTTTTATTTAAGGGCACCATTCAAAAATTATCTTCCTATGACCTTGATCATCTATGTCACTGATTGATAGAGTTTTGAAAAGGTCTCTAAACTTGTTAAGGAAAATGTAGCACAATACATAGAAATACTTGAAGAAAATTTCTTGAGAAAAGTGGGGCAAATCGTCCTTTATACATTATTTTTTATGCTTGTAGACTGCAGTAATTGAATAGGATCGTACCCGTGGCATTTGCGTGGATGGCTCCAAACATGTCCAACATGAAATAGTCCACTTGGCTGCCTTTTCGCAGTCCACAAGCTGATGCTTTCGTGGAGAAAATGTCTCTAACCCAGTTGTTCACGAGAGTTAGGCCAAATGTTTCTTGATTAGGTATCTCCTTTGAGAATATGCCACATTCTTTCAAAATTGCTTGCCTTTCTTCAAGATCTTTTCCCAACCATCTCTGAGCTTGTTCATCAACATTGATGTATGCTTCGGCTATGGCATTGTTTGGTTTTTGAAAAACCCTAGCCACCATTTCCTTGGATATTACTAGCTTAGCAATCACTCCATTTGCACATTTTATGCTGCTTGTAGTGTCATCATACTTTTCTTCCCATATTTCCACAATTAATGTGTCTACATGTGTTTTTGGAAATACAAACCATGCTAGATGCGATTTCCAAGCTCGACCTAGGTTTGAGTCAGCTCCATGCTGAAAAGTGAAAACTGTTTTATGTTGTGGATTACCTAGAGGATTCTTTGGTCGGAGTTAGTCAACATAGTATCATGTACATCTGCGTACTCATCAAAGAAACCTTTTGGCTTGGGATAAGGATCTGTAGCTAAAGCTAGCATCCTTTGGTTGCGAAGGATGGTGAAAGAAGGTGACTTATAAAACAAATTTATTGTTTTTTGGTTCAGCACACAAAAATCAAATAAGGTAAATAACCTTTTAAATTTATTCTTTAGTTATTAGAGAGCTGAGTGTGGATATAGCTTGAGGCAGATTAGCAAAGCTTTCAAAAAGTTAAAGGGGGGTGTTATTCTTGGGAAAAACAGACACCTTACTGGCTTAGTTGCACCAAAAGAGAAGTAGTAGAGAAACAAGGTGACTTATAAAACAATTTTTTTGTTTTTGTGGTTCACCACACAAAAATTAAATAAGCTAAATAACCTTCTAAATTTCTTCTTTAATCTTTAGAAAGCTGAGTGTAGGTATAGCTTGAGGCAGATTAGCAAAGCTTTCAAAAACTTGAAGGGGGCTGTTATTCTTGGGAAAAACAGACACCTTACCGGCGTAGTTACACCAAAAGAGAATAAGTTAGAGAAACTTGGTGAAGATCTGTTAAATGTTAAATTCAATTCTATAAGTGTCCATTTAGGATATCAGTTCTTTTGGTGAAGAAAAAGGACAACATTATGAATGTGAGGATTACAGAGCCCTGAATAATGTTAATATGAAAGATAAGTATCCACTTTGGCACATCAGTGATTCTTTTGATAGTGTAAAGGGGGCATAGTTTTCTTGAAAATTGATTCAATGACTGCATATCATGAAGTTTAAATTGTTGACAAAAATTTACTAAAAACTATTTTTTTCACTAATCAGAGATACCTTGAATTTGCATGCCAACCCTAAAGAACATTAGGTAAAATATTGATTGATCTATT
Source organism: Torreya grandis (assembly GCA_037957365.1). Taxonomy (NCBI): domain Eukaryota; kingdom Viridiplantae; phylum Streptophyta; class Pinopsida; order Cupressales; family Taxaceae; genus Torreya; species Torreya grandis. The sequence goes on from JARHVA010001077.1 coordinate 2,090,967, forward strand.
CAAATGACACATAATGTGTGAAAGGCTAAAAGGTACCCCAAGGCATCATCGATAAGCTTCCATGATCACCCATACCAAACATATATTGAAAGCCATTATGAACGTATTGGTGCATTAAATATGCTTATATGGTGACATTCTGGTGCATTACATATGTTCTGAGTAGAAGCATGTTGAAATATAAGCAACTGTAATTAAAGCATTATTTACTGATTGAAGTGTCCATATGTTCTGTCATTATCACAACCAAAATTGTCAAACCTTCCATGGGTGTCAATGCTCTAAGCAAATAAAAAAACTTAAATGATGAGTTCATATTGTAGATATCAAATATTTGATTTGCAAAGGTTATAACTTTGACTTGCAAGTAGAATGATCAATAGAACTAATAAAAGTATTGTCAAAAACCCATAATACTTGAGCAACTTATTTATTTCAGCTATCTATCATACATGATCAAGAATGGGTCTCAATTATAAAGTACTTTCTTTCAAACCATCTCCAAATACAACTGAACATTTGGCACAAATATGGCTGGATAAAATACATAAATAAATGATTTCTCTCCTGTAGTTGCAAGTGTACTGGATGGACATTTTTCTCCTCACTTGTGGTTGCAAAGTTGAGAGGAGTTGGTAGGGTGAAGTATTGATGTACTCCATTGTATCGTGTTGTAGTTTTAACTAACTTCATTTTTGTTGGATAAATTTCATTTAGGCATCGATTATAGTGAAATATGTTGTAGGCGTTGCTTGTCAATGAGAATGACTAAATGGTGCATTAAATTTCTTGTTAGACGTTCCAAGAAATACTTGCAATTATATTATTTTGTAAATCCTTTAAGAAATTATCATCACCCAGCTCTTTACTTCCTTAATAAATGGTTTAGTGTTGGTTCACAAGAGAGGCATTTAGATGATTTTGCTTCCATCAGAATCTTTGCCAAGTACTTGTGGGATAGAAAAAATGGGTGCCATGGCATTGAAATGTTCTTTAGATAACACATTTTGTCAAGACCTATGAGACTTAATGGTAAGTCAATGACCATGGAGAGAATTGTCGATCCCTATAATATATATTTTTATTTTTATTTACTATTTTATGGTCATATCTACTGTGCTGCTTTGATATATTTTTTTTGGAGGCGAAAACCTCAGTTTAACCTCCCCCAAAGGATCGCGTGTGAACGTTAACTGATGACAATCCTTAGGGCTTTATTTTAAGAGGGAGATAGTTAACTAGAGTGTTATTCAAGATTTAATCTCTATTCGACATACGCTGCCATGGATGAAGGGAAATGTATGCCATCAAAATCACCTAGGGCTCACATGCCCAATTTTAAACCGAGCCCACTTGAATGCAGGAAAGCTCAATCTCTGGTAGCCTTAGTAACATTTCTTTCCACCAAGCAAGGCTCAACAGACCCGTACTTCTTTGATGGTACCCTTAAAATACATTTTACTTACTATTGTCCATTTATGAGCAATAATATAATCTCGTCCTTTCTTTTCTTCATTCTCTAGAATATGGTTAAGTTCGTAAAATGATTTATGACCTGTTGACACATTTTTTTCTTTTTAAAATTTGCAAGTTTCATAGTTGTAGTCTATTTGAAATAGACTTCTATCTCAAGCATAAGGTTGGTCTCTTATAAATCTTTATATTTGATTTAACTTATATATAAATTTCCACAGGTCACAGGGGAAGCAGAGTTCTTAGATGATTTAAAACTTGGAGATGGATTGCATGCAGTCTTCGTTCTTTCAACAGTAGCAAATGCAACTATCAAGGCGATAGACCCTTCAAAAGCTCTTTCCATGAAAGGAGTTGTTGCATTTATTTCTGCCAATACAATTGCTATAGATGGCTATTGCAATGCTGTGAGGTATGAACATTGTATTCATTAGGAAGGCAAATTAATTGAAAAATTTCACTGTATGGGTCTTGGAAAATAGAGAGGTCTCATCCCTTTGTACAGTATATATTATCACGTCCTAAATTATTAACTATGTATCATTTTGTTGAACAAGTGCGTAACAATTGTTACTTGTTTGACATTGATAATTTGAAGCGTTGCAAGTATTCTAGCCTTTCTTTTGAATGAATGCATCCATGATTAATTATATTTGTTGTTCACATTTTTATTAATGTTATTTGTTGACATGACGTTGGATGTGTGCCATGGACAACTAAGTGGTGAAGGGAGGTATTACAGTTCTAGAAAGACTATGAAATAAGTTGTCAAATGTTGCTTACTTAGTATTTGAAATGGCATACCACAATATGAATAAGCCAAAATAAAGTTACATTGTATTAAAATTGCTCCAAAAAATGGCCAAGAAAATCGAAGCCAGGGACCTCTAAAGGACATAAATTGACCATTGAGACCATAAGTAAATGCCACCCAATAAATGCACAAGTCTAGACAAGCACAAGGGCCTATCTGAACTTTTTTCTAGTCCTCCTTTGCATTCCCCTTCATTTATTGAGCCTTATTTCTCTTTTAGGTTGGAAGGTTATTATCGAGAGTAAATTTTTTTTTGGTTCATACATCTAGGGCAAACAGTTCTAGGATATTATTACACCCCGTTTTCCCTATCTTAGTGCTTTTTGTATCATTTACAACACCAACGGTTTTGTATCCTATTCCTTTTCCCTCCATCAACCCCATACTCTCATTTTAAACAATAAACACTTTTCAGCAGTCACTTCTCTTCGTTGTTGTATTTTTATTATTATTAATATATAATCATTTGTTTTGATCATATTAATATTTAATTGGTATTATGTACAATCTCTATATAAATCATTACTCAATAATTATAATCACTTTTACACTTGAAATTCAGGTATGTAATATTCTCCCCCGCTTATTTGCAATTGTCTTAGTCATATTTAATCCATTCCCATTCCAAGTGACTTGTTACCTAGAAATAATATTAGAGTTGCTTAAAATCCTTCTCAAGTTGTACCAATAAATCTATTTATGATTCTTGATGAGGCGATTGGTAGAAGCAAGGAAAATCCTACTAGCACAAATCAACATTGAAAATGTGTAATGTCCCCTTTTTTGGCATAACTTGCTTATAGACCCTTAGCTTGATTTTGTTCCCACAAGGCTAAGGGAAAGAAAGAAGGGGAACGATGAGGGAGCCATTCAAAGAGCAAAAAGGCGAAATGTAACTTAAGTATTATAATTTTCAGTTGAGTTATGCAAAAAGTACTTTTGGTCTAATTTTCACTTAAGTAGGGGACTTTTAAGGGTTATGTTAGCCTAACCTTCAAAAAAAAAATTTAAAAAGGTAAAATTACTTATGATTCAAAATTCACATCCTTCCAATTTGGGCACCACCCTTGGGGATGATTATAAAGAGCAATTGAGGGTTCATTTGAAAGGTTATATATGTTTGGAATATTGAATTGTTGATCAAGTATGTCATGCTTGTTCATCACTACTTGAGGATGAAAACCTTCAAGTGTGCCAAGATTTTGAGGATGAAAACCTCCATTCCTTCATTTAGGGCAGCTCTATTCAAGGGCTGTAATTGTGCTTTAGATTTGCATGGTTGCATGCAATTGGACTTGCAAGGGTGTTTTGGAACACCAACTTCATTGAGGATTGAATCAAACTTAGTAGAGAGTTGAAATTTACAAATTGCAAGTCAAAGAAGAGCGAATCACTCTAGGGCAGCAAGGAGACTCACCAAGCTAGGCAACTTCCTTGGAGGGTGGGGCGAATGCCTTAGGGCATGTTTCCGATGGCGAAAATCAGGTCAAAGGCAATAATAATATTTTTAATATTATTATTATTATTATAATTTTCTGATTATTTGCAAGCTGAATTTGAGTGAATTGAGGGCTAGTAAAAAAGGCAATTAATTTATAAATTATTTGTATTAATTTTCTTATTGGAGTGATTCACTTAGGAGGGTTTTTAGAGTGTTTTTGGGCTCTAATATTGAAGTAACCAATCATATATTATTTGTTTTATATTCTAGAAATTATTAAAATAGTTTTCCAAGAGTGGTGACTTGATTTGGAGAAATTTAGAGGCTTGTTGAAGGGTTAGATCAAGGGTTTGATTTTCAGATTTGATTCTACCTAATTTTCTGAGTGTGTCGACTTGTTTGGATGGGCTAATTGGACTATTTGCTGCCCTATTGTGTTGGTGGGAAGCCCTAATAAATTGCAGGGATTTTGGCATAATTATTGGAGAGTTGTACAATGGTTTCAAGTTAGTTCGAAGGGAGAAAATGCAGTTGTACCTTCATCATAAAAATCAAAATTATTGCAAGAAAATTCCAACCACATCGCCATTCCACCTCGCCACAAAAGAGGTATTTTATTTCAATTTTACATTCAATAATTATTGGGGTTATTTTGAAGTGTTGTTGCTTGGAGATTGGACATCTATTGCTGCTAGGATTTGCTGGGTTTTAGGGCAAATTTCAGATTATTTTCAAATTCATCTAAGGGTTTGTTGGAAAACCCCAACTTGGCCTAATTGTCCCATTTGGGGACATTACAAAAGAAAATGGATATCATGCAAACATAGCTTGGCAACTGTTTTAGAGGGTTGTTTGTACACAAAGCAACTTAGTCACTATCCATTGGCCCTATAGAGTGCTTGGTCTCGTGGATGTTATTAAAAAAATTCAATCATTCTTTCAAAGTGCCTCTGGAAGATATTTTCATAAAATTCAATTTTAATGGAGCATCAAAAGGAAACCCCTGTCTAGCATAAGTGGAAGGAGTGTTCTAGGACTGGAATGGAAGCACTATCTTGATCTTTTATGAGGCACTAGGTTGCATGTTTGATAATATTATAGAAGCTAGAGCTCTCTAGAGATGGATAAGGATAGCAAAGGATAATGGTTGGTCGAATTTGGAGATTGAAGGAGACTCTTATGTTGTCATCAATACAGCAGCCAAAGGTTGTAGCTCTAATGGAAAACAGACAAGGGGATTTAAGATTGATCTTCTCTAATACAATCATTTAATGTACAGACTATGAAGCATGTATTAGGCCTTTGAACAGGATTTTTTTGATATTATGAAGCCACAAAGGAGAAGGGAAGGAAAATACATTGCAGATCACCTAGCAATCACCAATTTCAAAGATTTCTTTTTATCGAAGTTTGTGCCAAAGTATTCACCCATCTTGAGCGCAAAAGTTAATAATTATGGGGAATAATGTTAACCCTGAGGAGAATGAGAGAAGAGGGAGGAGTTGTAGATCAAACTGCTTGGAAGGATACAAAAATGACTGTGTTGCAATGGAGGAGAGCTATCAGAGATGAAATTCAGGATGAGCAGCTCCAGTGGCTGACATCATGTGCTCTGGAAGTTCAACTGCAGGAAAGGAGGGGTGAAACATGGTCAGCAGACAGTGGCTGCCATGACTGATCCGGGCTAGACAAAAACACATTCCAGTGTGCATAAACGGGCCCAAATTATTCGGCTTGAGACTGTTGTGGCCTGCACATGCTCGACCTGCAAGATTCATGGGGAGGTGGCAGGCATTGGCTTAAGTATGGGTTTTAGATCACCAGAAATGTTTAGCAACTTAGAAAGCTCATGCTGTTTATTGGATTAACTGTGGTAACAAATTAAATTTGATTTGCCAAAAACTTGGTTTGGATATTGAGGGAGATAATGGAGAGGAGAGAGTGCTGGATACTCTGAAGGGTGATGAGGAGATAGGGTTGGGTCAGCCAGCCTCACCCCCCTCATCATCTGCAAACTGATGAGCTGGATTGGGAGCCCCATTTTTTAGTCAGTTTGTAGACTTGGTTATAGACACTAGGTGGATATATGTAACTGTCCTTGTTTTTGCTATGCACGAATTGCTTAACTTTATTGATGTGGAGGAGGTTAATGTCATATCTCTTATGGTCTCCTATATTTCTGGTATGCTGTAATAATTACCATGAATATATTGCTGGACATCAAAACCAATTCATCCTCTCTGTTAAGGATTTTGGGCAGAAGACTATATCAGTGTCTTGCGGAGGGCCTTGAACATTTAATCATGCAACCAACTGTATGTCGTTAGTGGTCTTGGTTGTGTGTCAGAAGAGTCTGGCAGGGAGTTGATTAAAAGACGGCCTGCTGTGGCTGTGTAGAAATAAGTTGGGTTCTTATGTATTGTTGCATTTTTTTAGTGTGAAAATGTAATGCTGCTGGAAAATTAATTGAAAAAACTATATTTACATTTTGTATCTGGATGTCTTATTTCATGCTTATGTTTCTCTTGATTCTTTTTGGTATTTATGGGACTACAAATTCCTAATGTACATGCTACAGACATGCCTTCGGTGGCAATCACTCATGATTAGATTACTATATTGGTAATCCACGAGTCTCTAGTTGAATTTTTTCTATGTATAGATGGGCATTGATGTCCTTTTTTGATTTCTTTTTACTTATCAGAAAATAATCTTCATATGATATAATTGTTAATATTACATAGGAAATGGCAAATGTAATCCTTTGATGAATGCTTTCAATTTGGAAAAGGTTTGTGCTCCCATCTGTCCTATGAAATGCATAGATTGACTTGTTGGCGTATTCATTGACTAACTTGTAGGTCTTGAGCAATCATATCAGTGCCCACTACAAGAGTTGGTGCTGTTTCTATTCGCACCACCACAAGGACTAATTTCACTTTGAAAAATATGTCCTCTGTTCCTTCACGCAGTTCTCATAGGCCCTGCTCAGTCTGACTACTTGTGCCCAGTTCAAAATGCTTACTCAATACCAGGTCATCCAAAAAAACGAAACCTCAAATAAAAATGAGAATAGGAGCTCAAATCCATAGCCTACTCCTCTTAATACCCCTGCAAAGACCTCATTGAAAGATGTAGCAAAAATCTATGCTGATTGGATGAAGGCTGATGACTGTCTTTCAGTCTTGGGACAGAACTTTGGGGAAATTGGGAATGTGATACTGGTAATGAAACATTGGATTGCTCAGCTCCCTTCTTGCACTATTTGGCAATCAGTGTGCATTGAGATACACACATCCTCTTCAAACTTTAAAAGTGAGTGTAAAAATCTCCTAAAGCATACTGTGGATGGCTTGAAAAAAATAATTCAGGCCTTTGAGAAAAATGATGCGAGCGTGGCTATGAAAATGACTGATCAAAATTGAGTTTATAATAGAAAGCTGCAGACAAGGGGAAGTACCAGTACTACACAAGCCCAAATTCAGGACTGGCAAGTCCCAATCTACACTCCCCGGGCCAGTCAACTTACCCCTAACAGATGGGGGATCTCTCACCCTCTGTATTAGGGAGCTGTTCGAGCTTTTCACAGTAAAAATTGCATGGAAGAATACCTCTGAAAAAGAACACAAGGACTGGACCTATGCTCTCTAATGCTCATTCTCCATTGGTCCAATTTTGATCAAGAAAGATATTTCGAATTATTTGTTGTTGAGCACACGCTTATACTGGGGGGGGAGAGGGGGGTGAATTAGTATAAGGTAATCTTTTACTTTTTCAAATTGATAATCACAATAATATCAATCACACAACATCAACAATTAAAAACACAAGATTTACGTGGAAACCCTTTTAGGAGAAAACCACGGAGAAAAGGGTTGCTTGGATCTACTGTCCAAATCTAGCTACAAATAAAATTCTTCTTACAAAATTTGTAAGCACCAACCTCTGGAGACACCAATCCTCATCGTTAAACAATTTGTAGGCACCAACCCCCTAGAGATACCAATCCCCACTGCTAAACAATTTGTAAGCATCAACCTACTGGAGACATCAATCCCCACTGCTAAGCACCAACTTAGCAAGAGACACCAATCTCTTCTTTCTGAGACACTGACTTCTACTGAACAATCTTCCACCTTACTATTATTGATTCATCAACGAATGATGGCAAATTCAATTTCTTCTTCTCCACAAAAATCTGCTTATGCTTAAATGATAGAAAGAATTAATTCCATATTTTTCTCGACTTTCTATCCGTCTTCTATAGCCTTCAAAGGCTCTTCACAAAGGAGGCGCTTCATCCAAAAGGCACCTCTTCACCAAAATATGTGTCCATTGACATTTCCATTGACAATTCTATTGACATTTCTGTTGACATTTCCATTGATATTTTCATTGACAATTCCGTTGGCAATTTCGTTGACATCAATTATAATTCTTTTGACATTTTCGTTGACATCAATTACAACTCCTTTGACATCAATTACAACTCCTTTGACATCAATGGCAATATTCCAACAATCTCCCCCTTTGTCATGGATGGCAATCCTGTAGAAAAACAGTACATGAACTCCCCCTTGCTGTAGTTCACCTTTGCTCCCCCTTTCTTTGTCTCCCCCTTTGACATCAATGGCAAAGAGACATACAACACAATCACAATGTATATCACCAAAATATCGATGGAGCTGAGTAATGCAATGATTAGCTCCCCCTTAATCCATGCTTCTTTTGACAGATTTAATGACTAGATGAAGAATGGACTACTCCTAATTTCTGCCTTAGAAACTCAAAGTTTCTTTTGGGAGGGGCTTCATGAAGATATCTTCTATCTGTTCCTTTGTGGCAACGTACTCCATCTTTACTTGCTGATCTGCAACTTGTTCTCTCAAGAAGTGATACTTGATTGGAATGTGTTTTGTTCTAGAGTACATAACTGAATTCTTCGAAATGTTTATTTCACTAGTGTTATCACAAGGTATTGAGATTGGATGTTCATATTCTATCTTAAAATCTTTCAACGTCTGTTTCATCCAAAGGTCTTGTGTACAACAAGACACTGCTGCTATGTATTCTACTTCAGCCGTAGATAAAGAAACGAAAGGTTGCTTTTTTCTTAGCCATGACACTAGATTTTTGCCAAGAAAGAATGCTCCACTTATACTCTTTCTGTCATCAATACTTCTTGCCCAATCTACATCTGTGTATGTTGTTAATGTGAAATCTTAACCTCTTGGATACCACAAGCCATAATCCAAAGTGCTTTTTAGATATTTGAATATCCTTTTGATCGCTTGCACATGTGTTTCTTTTGGGGTTGCTTGAGAACATGCTACCAAGCCTACAACTTGCATGATGTTTGGCCTTGATGTCGTGGTGTATAACAAGCTGCCAATCAAGGATCTATAAAGCGTCTGATTTGTTTTAGGGGATTCATTATATTTACTTAACTTGCATCATGTAATCATGGATGTGCTAACAGGGGTGCAATCTTCCATTCTGAACTTCTTCAACATCTCCGTTATATACTTGGTTTGGGAGATAAATATTTATTTGTTAGATTGAGAAATTTGCAAACCAAGAAAAATGACAACTCACCCAACATGGACATTTCAAACTCCTTTTGCATATCTTTTGCAAACGCTTGGAACATTTGTTCACTATCTTCTTAAAAAATGATATCATCCACATATACTACAACAATTAATTGATTCTCACCTTCGGTCTTGATATAGAGATTACTATCAGCAACTCCCCTTTTAAAACCTTGTTGTTGTAGATATATATCAAGCCTTGATTACCAGGCTGTGGGGGCTTGCTTTAGCCCATATAGTGCCTTCATCAATCTTCACACATAGTCTTTGTTTTCTGATAGAAGGAAACCTTCTGGTTGTTCAATAAATACTTCTTCCTCTAACTTGCCATTTAGAAAAAACAGATTTCACATCCATTTGATAAGCTTTGAAGTTCTTAAAACCAACATTTGCCAAAAACATTCTAATGGATTCTAATCTCACAACAGGGGCAAAGGTTTCTTCAAAATCAATACCTTCCACTTGAGCATACCCCTTGCAAACCAACCTTGCTTTATTTCTTGTTACTTGGCCATCTTCATTCAACTTATTCTTGAACACCCAGTTGGTACCAATTACATTCTTTTGGTCTAGGAATGAGTTCCCATGTCTCATTCTTTTCAATTTCATTCAATTTCTCTTCCATAGCATTGATCCAATGCTTGTCATTGCTAGCTTCTGCAAAAAATTTGAGCTCTATTTTGGATAACAAGAAGTTTACTTGCTCAGGTGTACTCAAATCTTCTTCTAGTTTGTACCCCAACATCAATATCACCAATAATTTGACTTTCAGAATGATGCTTTTGAACAAATTGAGATGGTTCCTTTGTATTTTCCCGCTCCATTTCTTTTTTTTTTTACATCTTTGAAGTCTGGTTCCTCCGAACAATCATTTGTTTGTGCATTTATTTTCTGAGGCCTTGTTTCATCCATCTTTACACTGGCACTTTCTACGTTTGTTTGCAGCCTTTTATTATAACATCTATAAGCTTTAATTTTTGAGGAATATTCAAGAAAAATACCTTCATCAGCTCTTGAGTCGAACTTTGCCAAGTCTTCTTCATCTCTCTTAATGAAGCATATGCTCCTGAACACTTTAAAATATTTGACTGATGCTGGTCTACTCTTCCATAACTGATAAGGGGTTTTGCTATTGTTTACTCCGATTTGTCCTCTGTTCAAAATGTAGACTGTAGTGTTCATCACTTCTCTCCAAAACCTGTTTGATAGCTTAGATTCATTTAACATCGTTCTAGCCATTTCTTGAATAGTTCGATTCTTTCTTTCTATAACTCCATTTTGTTGTGGAGTCCTTGCAGTTGAGAAATACTTTTTTGTTCCATGCTGCTCACAAAATTCATTGAATTCATTTGAGATGAACTCATCTCCTCGATCTGATCTCAAGCACTTGATCTTTAAATTCGTTTCATTTTCAACCAAAAATTTAAAAGCTTTAAACTTCTCGAATGCCTCAGATTTAAAAAAAAAAAGGCAACCCGTGTCATTTGGAATAATCATCATTGAGCAACATAAAGTAGCTCTCACCTTGTATCCTTTGCGTTCTTGTAGGCCCGCAGATGTATGAATCAGTTCCAATGGCTTGGTGGTTGAGTACTCCTTTGACCTGAAACTCACTCTTGTCTGTTTTCCATGCTGACACTGCTTGCAAAGAATGACAATTTTATAATCTTTGACATATCTCTTACGCCTTGTCTAGTGCTGATTTTCAGTAGATTATCAAAGTTCATATGGCCCATCCTTCTGTGCCATAGCCAAATTTCATCAATTTGACTCGTGTAGCATTTCTCTTCCTTAACTTTCACTGAGGATGTACAGGTTGTTTATTGTTTTGTGTGTATCTGCAACTAATTTTCCTGTGTCTGTTTTCCTGATCTCACAACCTTAAGCATAAAACGTGAGAGTGTGTATTTGATCACACATTTGACTGACACTTAGAAGGTTATACTTTAAGCTTTTAACATACAATACATTTTCTGTTTTTGTTTTTCCATTATCAAAGCTAAGGGTACCTTTTCTAGCTATTATCGCCGTTGCATTATCCCCAAATTTTACTGTGCCTTCACTCATTTCCTTCAAGGAGAGAAATTTGCTCTTGTCCCCAATCATGTGACTTGAGCATCCACTGTCAATATACCATTGTTGCCCTTTGTTTTGTGCACAAAAGCTATTTGCACAAGCATATATTTCTCCTTGCCCTGATTAACTTCCTCTTGCTCCTGTTTCCATATTTTTGTAGGTTCTCTTTTCTTTACCATAGGAGCATTCACTTTCTTGTTTTGTTTATGGGGTTCTACAACAACACTTCTACAGAACCATGCTATATGTCCATAGTTATTACAATTATAACATACAATGTTATTCTCTTTGTAATTCGATAATGGGTCAAATAAGTTATAGTTTCTACTTGAAACTCCATAAGTACTTTTGCCATTGTCTCATGCATACCTATTTCTTGCATGTGTCCTACACTCCATTGCTCTATGCCCAAAATGTTTACAAGAAAAACAATAACCAAAGGAAGAATGTTGGAACTTGGAGGAGAGAACTTTATGAAATTGACCTTGTTATTTTTTGGAGGAGTGCTTGTTTTCTGTGGGACTTGATTCTCTTTCTTCTTGCTAATAGGTCTTTTGAGAACATATAGTTTTTTGTCTTTTCCTCATTTACCTTCTTTGGTGGCTCTTTGTGATCTTCTTTGTTGGCCATCTGATTTTATTTATATCCAAGACCAGTCTTTATAAATGGTGACCTCTGCCCATTTATGATATCATCTAAGATCTCGATGCTCTTTTCAAATTTAAGGCTTCTGTTTAGTTTGTTGGTTGTTTTCTCTAGTTCCTTCCTCAAGGAGACAATCTCGGATTCTAACCTCTCTCAGTTTTTTTTTCTTTTTGATTAATTGGATTTGCACCTCCTCTTCAATCCTTTTTGCTTCTTCAAGTTGAATCTTGAGGTTGATGATAATTGTTTCGGATTCCTCAAGGTCTTGGGACATTTTTGCTCTTGAAGCACAATCCTCTTTTTCATATTTCTGCAGCTGCAATTTTTGCTTCAAATTTATTTTCTTAAGTTGCTTGATCTCGCTTAAGGCACAAATGAGTTCTTCTTCAAGCTCTGCCTCTCCTTCATCTTTGACATCTTCCTCTTTCAAGATGTCTTCACTTGTAGAGGCATCATTTTTTATTTCTATAACCATGAACAAAGTTTTTTTTCTGTCACTGTCTGATATGTTGTCATCTCTCTTCTCAGCTAAGCTACTATCCTTTTTGGATTAGAGGCTTTTCTTGTGCTTACCAAACTTTTTCTTGTATTCGTTTTGTTTGAAGCTTTTCTTGTATTGAGGTTTGCTTCCCTTCTTATTCCTTTCCTCATTATGATTTTCCTCATCATTGTTATCCTCTTTATGTGGACACTTAGCAACAAAATGTCCTATTTTATCACAATTAAAACATTTAAAAGGTAGCTTATCTTTGTATTTTACAAAAAGGGCTTCTTTTTCATCTTGTTCATCACTGGTGTCATCGCTTGATTCAGGTTCTTTATTCTTCGCTTTCTTTGAAGCTTTAAAAGTTGCTTCCTACTTAGATGGCTTTTTCTTTTCATTTCTCATTTCATATGCCATGGGAATCCCATGCAACTCATCTATTGTTAATGAGTCTAAGTCTTTAATTTCTTCAATAGGCGAAACTTTTGCATATAATCTCAAGGAAGTGATCTTAGCACTTTTTGAACGATCATGGATTCGTCAACCTTTTTGCCAAGTCCTCTGATAGTGTTAACAATCTCATCCACACGAAGAAGATATGCCGCAACATTTTCTTCTTCTTTCATTTTCAAGCTCTCGAATTGTCTCTTATGAGTTTGGAGTTTTGCTTTCTTCACTTTCTTGTCACCCTCATAGATGTTCTGAAGTTTGTTCCACATTTCCTTTGTTGAATCCAATTGCATAATTTTGACAAACTCTGATTTTGATAAACCACACAAAATAATGTTCATGGCTTTGGCATTATTCTCACTAGCCTTCTTTCCGGTTGGAGTCATTGGTGGAGTTGTTGGTGTAACATATCCATTCACCACTATTTGCCAGATATCAAAACCAAGGGCCATTAAATAAGTAAGCATCCTGATACTCCAGAATGCATAGTTTGTTCCATCGAACAATGGAGCCTTGTTTGTGGAGAAACCTTCATGTACATGATGACTGGCCATGTATGCTCCCGGGATCTACCTTCCAGCGGTTAGACTGATTCTGAAGGAACTGATCTGATACTAATTGTTGAGCACACACTTATACTGAGAGGGGGGCTGAATCAGTATAAGGTAATCTTTTAATTTTTCAAATTGATAATCACAATAATATCAATCACACAACATCAACAATTAAGAACATAAGACGAACACAAGATTTACAATGAAATCTTTTCAGGAGAAAACCCCAAAGAAAAAGACTGCTTGGATCTACTATCCAAATCCAATCACAAATAAAATTCTTCTTATAGAATTTGTAGGTACCAACCTACTGGAGACGTCAATCCCCATCACTAAACAATTTGTAGGCACCAACCCACTAGAGACACCAATCCCCATTGCTAAACAATTTGTAGGCACCAACCTACGGGAGACACCAATCCCCACTGCTAAGCACCAACTTAGCAAGAGACACCAATCTCTTCTTTCTGAGGCACCAACTTCTACTAAAACAATCTTCGACCTTACTATTGTTGCTTCAAATATGAATGATGGCAAATTCAATTTCCTCTTTTTCTCCACAAAAATATGCTTATGCTTGAATGATAGAAAGAATTAATTTCATATCTTTTTCAACCTTCTATCCACGTTATATAGCCTTCACAGTTTTTTCACAAAGGAGGCGTCCCATCCAAAAGGCACCTCTTCACCAAAAGATGTGTACATTGACATTTCTGTGGACAATTCTGTTGACAATTCCATTGACAAATCCGTTGACAATTCTTTTGACATCAATTACAACTCCTTTGACATTTCCGTTGGCAATTCCGTTGACATCAATTACAATTCCTTTGACATCAATGACAATATACCAACATTTGCTACGGTAAACTTTTCTTAGTAGGCACTTGAAGTGGTTATACTTTGTATCTGCAGATTTATTCTGCTTTTTGTTATCTCTTGAACACCTGATCCTTTGGGTGTTATAAATCTATTCATTGCTTGGTAAGTGTTTGTAATATGCATTGTTCTTGCTGTTTGCTTTCTAGACTTGGTTTCCACATGCTGGACTCTTGTAACCTTCACAACTATCAATATATACTTTTAACTATTAAAAAAAAAAAACTGTTAATTTTAATGATGTATGTTGATGGGCTGTGCAAGTTGTTGAATTTGATTTTCTTTGGACTTGGTTGTAGTTGCAAGTATCATAGCATGGAATGTTTTGAATAATGCTTACGATTCATTGTTCTTTGCAGTGATTATGAGCTAGTTTTTGCATCTAAACGTGTTCATTACTATGGACAAGCTGTGGGGATGGTTGTAGCAAAGACAAAGGTATTATGTGTTTTAACTTTTTATCTTAGTAGGCATTCATCTGGACCTCCAAAATAGTTTTTCTAAATTGTTTGATATTAACAAATTATTTTAGCATAGAATTTCTTAAGTTTATTTTCTTTGAACTCAAAATGCAAGTTTAAGGTATGATAAATAATTGTATAGTTAGTTTGTGCATAGGCATATTCAAATAGACAAAGTGTGATGATCAATTCTAGCATTATTTTTGTAAAGGAAATTCCTTGGACTTCTAGAGAAAGATATATGGTCCACATGTGATGATTAATTCTAGCATTATTTGTTTAGAGGAAATTCCTTGGACATGCAGAGAAAGATATATGGTCCATGTATCCTCCCAAGGAGACCCTCCCTTGACTACCAACATCACATGATATAATATCCCATCCATTTAGTAAAAGAGCTCACCTTTTGCTTCCACCTTGTCACCATAGACAATATATCTATAGGCACAAAATGTCTAACCTTAGTGCTTTCCATCCTCCATAAAACCCTTACCATCAGGGTAAGAAATTGTAGGTTTGTTCTCATAGTCTTGATTTATCCATAAGCAAAGTAGGAATTTCTATTATCCAAAGATTTGGTACAAAAGGGTAATGCATTTATATATTTTTAAAAAGAACAATTTCTCTTGGAGCCTAGCTGATCATAGGGAAAAGTAAGCATGCATAGGTGTGTACCATTACAGGGATTGTAGTCATTTCCTTGACTTTCATAAATACTTTAAATCAAGAGATTGATGTAAAAAATGTAAGTATGTCATACAACCTATCCAAGCACCATGCAGAATTTAATGGTTAAGTCATCACTGGCACTTGAATGCATGGGAGGATCAGAAATTTTAAGCCTCCCATACGACTACAACCATATGGTGATACCACTTAAGATTTATAATAGTATTTTTTCATTAGGAGTCATGTTTACTAATTTGTGGAGTGTCATATCTTTCCAAGCTACAAACCTAGGATTAAACCACACAATCTATCATTGTGACAAGCTCTTTAGTATTGCTGGAAGAAAATTGGGGAATGCTACCTGCATTAATATGATGATATTGCACAAACTAATTCCTTTGCATGACCCCACTTAATTAAAACCCTGGATTTTATGCAACAATCAGGTGATGTGGGATCAAAATATTGGAAGGTCAATGGGGTTGAGTAAGATCTTTAGTGAGGTAGGTTCTTTCCAGCTAGGTGGTTGATAGTAGAAGTGATCTGAAACCTGACAACATAGAAGAGTTGTTCCTCTCTGGTTTTGCTTCGTGGATGATTAAGACGACCTCTGAGAGACCCAATATTCTCTTGGACGATTCCATCATAGAGCCAAATATCAGTAGACTATCTTACAGAAAATTGGTAAGAAGATTTGTGGGAATCTATCAGTTTGTTGATGTTATCAATAAATATGTTATTTGTGAACGGGGAGGCTATGATGAGTTGTGCTTTCTTCAACATGGATCTTTTCTCATTGTGTGCAACTATAGGGTAGAAAGAGACAGGATTCTATAGGGGAGCCTTGGTTCTTTGGTAACGTAGGACTCTTTTGGAAACCTTGGTCACCTTGCTTCTATGCTGAGGATGAATTGATTGAAAAAACTTCTATTTTGATTCACCTTTTTAATTTTCTGCTGAAAATGTAGACCTTGGATTGTCTCTAGTAGATTGGATAGTCACTGGGAGATTTTCAACGTTTGACCACGACCATAGAGGACTGGATTCTAGCTTCTTATGCATGTAGCTATGTTCTTCTTGACCTTTCGAAGCCTTTGCCATAGGAATTGGAAATCGCTACATCAAGAGGAACACACCCAACCCTTGGACCACAGATGTATCCAACAAGATGCCTCTTTTACCACAAAACTGAATCTTTTAGAAGATCCTGCACATCCCTTTTGAAAAAAAATCCTCAACGAACTTTTAATCTTTAATGGAGGCCAGTGGTTCAATTTGAATCTAGGGCCAAAGCTTGGAAATAGATGCATCATGATCATCTTGTGTCAAAAATATCCGTTGTGTGCTTGCTTTTGCAACATATAATCTAGTTTTGGTTACCTCGTTTGAATCAGGCCTTGGACCACTTGGAGTTAAATGCTTGCTATTCTAAAAAACACAAGGTTAACCCAACTTCTTCCATGGTCCATTGAACTTTGGCACCAATTCAGGAGGAAAGAGGAGATATATCTTGTAAGGAAGAGGAAGGAGCTATGAGGGAGTTGTCCTCAAATACAGACGAGAGCTTGTGAAGAACGAGAAAAAGAATCCAAACTTTACAACAACCAAAGAACTAGAAGAAGATTTGTTATGTGGACTCTTCTCTGAAGAAATGAAAAAGAATCCCAAATGCAAACAAATGGCTGAAGGAGACTAAAGAAGCGCTTTACTTGGGAATCCAACTCCAAAACACTTAAATTATCTCCAAAGGGAGGGTGAAAATCCCTCAAAGGAAGCAATTAAGCTTTTGTCGTAGAAAGTTAAGGGTCTTGGGGCTCCAAACAAGAATCTCTTGCTTGAGGGGTAGGTGCAAATTCATGGACCGGCCTTGATTTTAATTTAAGAAATTAAAATGGAGCTGGAGGAGGTTAGTGCTTGGGTGTCCCAAGCCTGGAAATGTTGGGGTTTTCTTTTGGTAGATGAAGAAGGTCAACCTGGGGGATGTTGATCATTTGGAACCCAAAGAGGATTTTGGTGGATTTGTTTGGCTCCAAGCGCAATTGGATGGTTGTTTTCATTCAAGGTTTTTAGGAGAATTTCAAAGACCTCTTAATTAATGTTTACACTCCTACCTCTCCCATCCTCAAATGTTGCTGCACGGAGGACATTTCGCTGCTTTTAAACTCTTTCGGTGACTGGGACTGTATCATTGGAGGATATTCTCCACACCTTTGTTAGCAATTAGGAGAAGCCAGGACAGGTTTTGAAGGAAACCCAAATCACAAGCAGATTTCATAGATTTTGTCATGAGGAATGGGTTGTGGGATTTCTTGAGGAAATTCAGAAAATATATATGGAATAATAGTCGAAATTGTTTTTCCTCTATTGCAGAGAGGTTAGATTGCTTTCTAATTTCACTTTCTTGGCTGGAAAATAATTTTCTTCTAGAGTCTTCTTTAAAACTTATAGGTGGGATCTTGCTCCTATTTTTGTTGCCCATCAAACCTGATTCATCCCTGCAAGGTTGTCTCTTGAAGTTTGATCTTATGTGGCTATGCCATGATTCCATTCACAATTTGACGAGAACTGGAAGAAACAAATCTGGCAAAGTCATTTTACTCACAAACTAGAGTCAACATTTGAATTCTCTCATAAAACATTGTGATAAAATGTTTGTTTCCTTTTGAGTCTCTAATTTCATCTTAGTTTCAACTCAAGTGAACTCCTAGATTAATATATACATGAAAATATAGTTGTTTCAGTCTTTCTTTGGTTATAACTTATTTTGATAGTATATAGTGCTAATGCATTATTAATTTCTTTCTTGCTTTCAGAGGCTCTTATTTATTTTGTACTCCTGAATCTTTTGATATGTCACTGATCCTGTAAAGAGTGGTTCACATCTTGGTATATTCCAATTCGCATCCTACTTAGAAACTAAATGCCATGTTGTATCAGCTTGAATGATTTCTGTAAGATTTATGCAACATATGATGGAATTTTCTTTGGAGTTCTCTTGCATTCTTTGTATACAACACTGAATATTAATCGTTTTTCTGGATATTTTCGAGCTTTGAAAATACTTATCATGTCAAACTAGAGAAGAAGATCAATACAAAATTTGTGTTTCAGTCCATTGCAGATGCAGCTGTAAAGCTTGTGCAGGTTAATTATACAAATGTCATGAAGCCAATACTCACAATTGAAGATGCCATTAAGGCCAACTCATTCTTTGACAGCAGAGCTTTTGACTTTCAAAAAGGTTAGGCTCAAATACACATTTATTTTTTCATTTGTGATTTACAAAGCTTTTCCTCTTCTACTTTTACTTGGTTGTCTCTGATTAAACTAGATAATAAATAATTTGCAATGCAACTTTCCGTTTTCCTTTTCCTCTAAATTTATGGATGAAAGTACATGATGTAGTGCCTCCAGATGTTTGTAAGGAATGCTAGTTCCTTAGGAACGCTATCAAATACTACTTGGTTAAGGAAGGGAAATCTTACCTTTGGAATGCATATAAAGGAAAAGGAAAGCTATCTCCAGCTGATAAAATCTTGTTCGATATTATATTGCAAGTGTTAAGACCAGAAAAGAAATGACAAGTGAAGCATTTTTCAAAACAAGCCTGTTCAGCAGAGAAGAAGAGGCAATTAGATAAACCATTGAAGAAATGTGATGGTCTTTCTTGAACCCAAATGACTGCTTGCAGAAAGGCCAATTGAGCATGACATTCAGTTTCTGCTTACCCCAGGCCTGCCAGCTTTTGGGTTGTGTAAATCCTCAGTTTTGGAGATTGACGAGATTAAGATGTGGATATAGGAGCTCTTATATCAAGGCTTAATTAGACAGTGTTTCTCCATGTGGTTCACCAATTGTTAAGGTGTTAAAGAAGGATAGAATTCAGAGCATGTGCATAAATTTATGAGCACTCAAGATGACTATGAAAAATCAGTATCCATCACCAAGGATTGATGATTCATTGGATTCAGCTCCAGAGAGGCAAATACTTCATCAATTTGGATGTCATAAAATTCTTATCAAACAAGAGGACTCTTGGGGAACAGGTTTTAAATCCAAGTAAGAATTGTTTGAATGGTTTGTGATGCCATTTGACCTGTGCAATGCGCCATCCATGTTTATAAGGTTGATGAATAAGCTCTTAGGCCTAATAGATTCTATTTTTATTGCATATATTGATGGCATTCTTGTGTTCAAAAATCATGGAAGAACACACGAAAGACCTCAAGAAATAACTTGAAACTCTTGGAAAGAATCAGTTGAAGCTCAGCTTCAAAAGTTTGAGTTTGCAAGACAGTCATTTGTTTTCTTGAAGTTTATGGTTGGAGTCAAAAGAATGGGTCCACCGTCCAACCAGGGTCCAAGCAATTATGAGGTGATGTTACAAGACCACTCTTCTCTGCCTGGAACTGCAGCGTCAAAAAGCACTCATTATAGAAAGAGTTAGTCTCTGCAAAGGCAAACCCTAAATGTGGAAAGAATCAGTTGAAGCTCAGCTTCAAAAGTTTGAGTTTGCAAGACAGTCATTTGTTTTCTTGAAGTTTATGGTTGGAGTCAAAAGAATGGGTCCACCGTCCAACTAGGGTCCAAGCAATTATGAGGTGATGTTACAAAACCACTCTTCTCTGCCTGGAACTGCATCGTCAAAAAGCACTCATTATAGAAAGAGTTAGCCTCTGCAAAGGCAAACCCTAAATGTGAAAGTACAGGGAATGCAACTGTTAAGCTCGGATGCCTGCTCAACCACCCCAGCATGGAAAGAATTGTGTCCATGACAAACCTTCTAAGGATTCTCCCATCCAAAGTTGTCATCATTTAAGTTAATTGTTTCTCGTTATTTGATGGCAACTCACAAAGAAAGAGAGGGAGAGGGGAGGGAAGGGACAGAGGCGGTTGTAAGTGTTGAGAGATCTCCAGTATAATGTCTTGAATATTGCCATTGGGGCACCAGAAACCTTGGACAATAGTTGGAGGAAAGTTTTTAATTAAGCAAGCTAAGGAGTTGATAATTTTTTCATGACTGGCTTTCCATAATTGGATATCCATATCTTGATGAAAAAATTTGTGTACAGCCTTGTGAATGTTCAAGTGAGCAGCAATTTATGTTGCATCTAAAAAGTATACCTTTTGAATAATTTTTCCTTTTGTTTTTAAGCACACTTGTAGGATGAGAAGAAAGAAAGCAAATATATGAGACAAACTCAGAAAATGGAGGGAGAAAGGCTTTGTGTGCTATAATTCAATAAGATCCGAAAATGAACTTGGTGAATACATAATAAAGTGAGAGAGATGACCAACCAATTATCAGGTAACCTTTAGTTACAAAATTGACTAATGCACCTCCCTTATTACTAACTTTTTAAAAAGACTGTTATTTTTTAAATTTATTTCCTATGTCAATGTGCTATTATAACATAAATACAAATGACTTACATTATGACCATTATATTAACTATTGTAACACCCTTCCCTAATGGTCATATCTGAAAATATGAAAAGTTTATTCCTCAATAAAATTTTCAATATAGAGAGGTTTTGTACATGTATCTTCCACTTGCTTTTGAACTGGACAATATATCAGCTCGATAACAACTTTCTCGATCAGTAAACAAATAAAATGAAAATGAACCTCTAAGTGCTTGGTATATCTATGGAAAAATGATTTTTTTATTAGTTCGAGAACCTGATTATCACAAAATACATATGTAGACTGCTTCTGATGTAACTATAAGTCAGCCAAGGTCCTTCGTAGGCAAACTGTCTCACATACGACAAAAAAAACAGCCTTACAGTCTACTTTTATCGAAGAAAAAAATTCAATGTTGTTTCTTGCTTACTCAGGGTATTGCGCATGTTCTAAGAATGAAGATACATCTTGTTGTTGACTTCTTGTCATTGACTGATGTTGTCAAAATTAACCTTCTTATGCACAAGGACAAGAGCTCAATGAGTCGCTGAGCTAAGACTTAGCCCTTACTAATAACATATGCAACAATGCACCATTGTTGTTGGCATTGTCAACTATGCACTAGTGCATAGAGGTCTAACATGAAGCGCAAGTGAGAAGTCGTTGGGATCGTTGTAATAAGAAACTAGAAAGCAATGCAATAATGGAGATTGCTATTTATAAGGTCAAGATGAAACCTTAACCTTTCATTTTACACAATCATGCACAACTCACACAAACATCTTTCTCTACTTCTATAATAGTATGAAATTCATACAATATACAAGATGCACAAAATCATGCTCTTCTTGTATTAATCCACAATTACATAGATGTCTTACTTATGCATTGCGCAATACACTCACGAAAAATACAACGTTACAATCATTTTTGTGCTAAGCTACCAAGTGTAGCCCTCATGAACCAACAACTACTTTGAATTCTTTAGCAATATCACCTTGCCTCCCTGTAATTTTGTTACTAATGAGGAGCCCATGGGAGGTATTTATAGGATAACTAGAAGCCCTTCGCCTTGCTTGTTGGCAAGAGAATATTCTTTGATTTGTTTGAATATCTTGGGAATGTCTAGTTGACATTGGCTTGTCACGCATTCCAGGCATCCAAAACCTTCCTCCATGTGTTTCCTTGCTTGCCTCGACCCACATCATTCGCAACCATGCACTGGTTGAAGGAAATGTGTCTGCTTTTGTACCATTGACCGGGATCCTTTGACCATGTGAACTCATCTTCAATGACATAGCCACAACCATTTGCCATAGGCTTGCCCTATCTTTGCACAAAATTTGTGCCTGGTCCTTCTGCGTGCACGACCAAGCATATGAATCTCTCCCATCTTACTGGAAGGCTCAATCAATTGAGAAATATTGATAATTAAAATCAAATGATTTACAATGAGGACAATATATAGACTCAATTGTTACTTTTAGGGTTAGGGTTATATTTTTAGGTTTTGCACTGTACTTTTTACTTTATCTATTTTTTAAAAATTTAACCTTTCCCTTTTTTCACCCTTTTCTTTTATTTATAATAATAATAGAGTAATATTATCACTTTTTTTTTAATAAAATAAAAAGTAACTCATTTAGACAACTTAAAATATTAGCTTTATTATTTTTTTTCTTTATTTGAAAAAGGGGACATGACAGTCCGCCCTTTCCTAAGATTGCTTGTCCTAAAGCAATGCCTGAACTGTCCTGCAAATACCAGGATCCCAAACCAAACTTTTTGTTTCTTCCATTCCTCCTTGTGATGCTTCTCCATGTCTCTATTATGCTTAACTCTGAATTTGTATCTTCTAGCTTCCCTGGAAACTACTCTTCATGGAAAATGTTCTCTCCATTCATCTCATTGAAAACTGCTGCAACAATTTGTGGTTCTTTTGTCTTATGAAGTGAAGAAGAGACTGAGCTAAACTTCATGGTGAGGGCATCAACCCTTTCCTGCATTTTCTCAGACGCAATTAAGGCCTCTTCTGCAATTCCGATGACCATATCCTTGTCTTTAATCACACAGATATTCTAATTTTATTGTTTCAACTTTCCAATGTACTCTTTACTATCTATAAATCTATAGGAGTGACAATATGCCTAGTGCTAGCAGCATTTACCTCACCCGTAGTGTGGTTCTTTGCCGCAGTGTGAGCACTTTGCAAACTTAGATTTTCAATGAGCCTTTTCGTACCATCCAACTCTGTTAGGACTTGCACCTCTTTCTCTTTTGTTATCAACAGTTGTAGTTCTTCAATCCTCTGCTCTACTTTCTTTGTTTGCTCTTGGTTGGACTGTTATAATTTAGCTAACTTTGATGTTGCTAATTTCTTATCAATTTGCTTCCTCAAGCCTTTTAGATTCTGTTGCATCTAACCCTTTTTCTGGTTCTTCATTTGGCAACATTCTACATGTCCTTTGCTTAGACAACCGTGGCTTGGCTCCCAAGCTTCTTTGTATGAGAAGCAAAGTTTTTGTCTTCTAAGATCATTTTTGCTGCTATCTTTCTGAGAGTTCTTGTTCAGTTCAGCTATCATTTCTATTGTTAAGTATGGTTTCAAATTTTCTTCACATTAATCAATCACACTTTTAGCCAGTGCACAAGTTGCTGGTGAAACTTTCCACATATCCTTTCTCACATTATTCAATAAAACTAATAGGTGTGGTTGGAAAATATCCTCACTCTCATTCATAATCAATGTCATAATTGTTTGGTACCTCACGAAATAGTAGTAGTAGAAAACATCACAAAAAATATCATTGCCGACATATGGTTGCGGGTGATAAGGTAGAAGGTATTTATGATAGTGTTAAGCACAAGCTTATACTGAGAGGGGGGGGGTGAATCAGTATAAGATATTTTTTAACTTTCGACTATTAATCTTAAAATCAAAACCTCAAATTACTCCACAATTAATATATTCAAAGCAATCAAAGAATACAATGCAAAACCACACAATGCAAATAGACACAGATTTGCATGGAAACCCTTTTGGGAGAAAACCACGGAGAAATTCTCTTTATATAAATATTCGTAGGCACCAACTTATTGGAGCACCAACCCCAAAAACAATTTTGTAGGCACCAACCTACAGGAGCACCGACCCCTTTCACTGAGCACCAACTCAGCAAGAGACACCAATCTCTTCAAAACGAAGGCACCAACCTTCTCAGAAAAAATCACTCTTCTATCTCAAATTTGTTGTCAAAACAACGGATGATAGAACACTTGCTTTATCTCATTTAGATTCGATCTACACTTGAGTGTTTTTCGCTGCTATACTCTTCCTTATACTAGCTGATTTTTTTTTTTCAATATTCTCACAAAAATTTGCCTTTAAACATTCAGCTCTTCTTTTATATATCTTCTACTTTCGAATCTACTCTTTTGCCATTCGTTATTGACTTATTTATAACCCACGGAAAGCCACAAATTAAGTTCGTGACTTTTCAAGTGAAAAGGTCCTTTCGAACGGTCACAACTCTTCCCAATAGGTCGGCCAAGGTTGACATTTCCGTTCATTTCCGTTGACATTTCCGTCAACAATTCCATTCACTTCTATCGACATTTCCGTCGACAATTTCGTTCACTTCTGTCGACATTTTCGTTCAATTCTGGCAACAATTCTGTTCACTTCCGTCAACAATTCCGTTCACTTCCGTCGATATTTCCGTTTACTTACGGCTATCAATTCGGTTCACTTCTAGCAATCAATTCCGTTCACTTTCGGCAATAGTTCATTTGACATCAATTACAATATTCCAACAATCTCCCCCTTTGTCATTGATGGCAACCACAATTGAAATTGCTCCCCCTTGCTGCACTGTCTCTTCTATTTGAATCCTTTTTTTTGCTGTAGCTCCCCCTTTCTGTGACATCCTCTTTCTGTACTTCTCCCCCTTTGACATCAATGGCAAAGGGTCTATCCAAGAGCTAGTACTTAGCTTCCTCTTAGCTGATGCTTCCCTTTAGTGGCAAGACGCAAAAGAAATTACTCCCAACTTCTGTCGTAGGTACTCAAATGTTTCCTTTGGAAGTGGCTTGGTGAAGATATGTGCCATCTGTTCGGATGTGGAAACATATTTCAATTTTACTTGTTTTGCCACCTGTTCTCTCAAGTAATGATACTGTATAGGGATATGCTTAGTTCTGGAATGCATAACTAGATTTTTTAAAATACTTATCGCACTAGCATTATCGTAGAATATGGAGATTGGATTATTATACTCTACTTTGATATCTTTCAAGGTTTGTTTCATCCATAGAACTTCTGTACAACATAGCACTGCCGCTATGTACTCTGCTTTTGCTGTGGATAGAGATATAGAATTCTGCTTCTTAGTCAACCAAGATACTAGGCTATCTCCAAGAAAGAATGCTTCTCCACTTGTGCTTTTTCTATCATTGACACAACCTGCCCAATCTGAATCCGTGTACGCTACCAATGTGAAGTCTTTACCTCTTTGGTACCACAACCCATAATCTAAGGTTCTCTTTAAATATCTAAATATACGTTTCATGGCTTGCACATGTGTTTCTTTTGGAGCTGCTTGAAATCGTGCAACCATACCTACTGCTTGCATGATATCTAGCCTAGATGCCGTCACATATAATAAACTCCCAATCATTGATCTGTAAAGAGTGTTGACGCAGTAGATTGCACCCGGGGGCAGGACGCCTAACTCCTGCCCTTCCACACGTCAAAATGGAAACTCCCCTCTCGCCTGTGGGACCGGCGAAGCTGGAAGGGAGAGTCTCTAGATAAGGGCTAGCTCCCTCTGATGTATCTTTTAGGCCCTGGATTCCTACCGCTAACAAATAAAATGAAAAAAGGGGGGGATGAAAAGGGAGAAAGATGCTGAAAACAGAACCTAAGCCTAAAAATAAAAAGGTGATACACCAAAAATCATGACTCACCCAGCCCGAATATACACTTTTCACCAAGAAGAAGCACCCATACACTTCATTTGATACGAGAAATCCTTTTGCATCAGTGAGCTAGGGGTCCGTGGAAATACAAGGAGGAAGAAACTACCAGAGGCGTCTTCAGACACACTTATGGCAGCCTATTCACAGGCACCTACACTCCTCTAGGGACACTTCTGGCAAACCTGCAAAAGAGAAACTCACAATGCATTAGACATGCTGAAATCACCCTGCGAAAGCATAAGGAAAATGACTTAACGCAGAACAAAGGCATAGACACATCCAAAAGTGCAAGCTCAAATAGAGGTAAAAATGCTAAGTCTTGATTCAAGGTAAAAATCTGACAGAGTTCTGCATTACAAGCCCGAGAGATTTTTGGGTAGAGTTTTGCCTTAAGGCTGAGAGATTGGATCCTTCTCAAAATGAGAATTTTACAATATATAGAAAAAAAGAGAAGAGAACTTGGCACTTTTTTGGAAAAGACCTTGGCGCTCTTTGACAAGCTGGCCTATGTGCGCTGAGAGCATCGAAAAGAGGAAGCCGTTTGATTGTTGGCTCCTGCTTTGACTTTGGCGTTCCAACATTAATGTGAAAGCATGGGCCGTGCCTCAAACAAACTGCTCCCTTCAAGGCATTTACGTGGCTTGTCTGCTCATCAATGCGAAATGAAGAAAACAGGTCGCGCCGCTTATTGTTCGCGCCGTTTGATGACCACTTGGCAAGGACTGTTCCAACTGCAGGAATAAATCCCTGAGTTGACACCTCCTCTTGTCACCTGGACTGTTTGTCCGCTTCTGCACTTTGTCTTCTTCTTGGTTTTTGTCTCTTTCTGGCTCCTTCGGCCCTCGGGGCTATCTTTTTGCGGGTCGTTGCGTTGCTTGGGCTCTTCCTGCTTGCCTTGGCCACTTTCCGCTGATTTTCAAATAAGTGACACGTGGCGCGTTCCGCTATGAAACGGGCAGGAAACGTGGCAGCATCCGCTTGACTCATAGAAGCTTTAGGCGCCCTTTGAAGGTCCTGCGGAAGGGGACACGTGTCGGCTTCCGCTCTCTTTAGCAATTTGTACAGGGCCCACCACAGTTCTCGTGGGACAAAAGAGAGAGACTGCGGGTGTTGGCACTTGTCGGCTTCCACCAAGCTTTGCAGGGGACATGTGGCGCGTTTCACTGCTCTTAGAAAAACATGTCAAAGCCTTCCGCAGTTGCCACTTGGCACCTTCCGCGCTCTGGATTTCCTGGTGTAAAATTTAACGTTCGCGGGCCCATTACAGTTTGAAAACCAACGGCTAGTTCGCCGTGCTTGACTTTGACGTCTTCGGGCCCGCCACCCCTTGGAATTTCTTCGGCCTTCTTGCTTCGGCCTTTTTTGCGGACTTTATCCCGCGGACAAAAAGTCTACAAGAATTGCCTTGTCCGCTTCTTCGGATTTTCCTTCGGAATTTCTCTTTTGCAGCTTTTCGAATTTCTTTGGACTTTTTGTCCGAAAGAATTCCTTAGGACAAAAAGTCCGAAAGAATTCGTTTTTTGCCTTAAAGTCTTTACTGCGGGATTTTTGTTTGCAGCTTTTCTGAATTCTTTCAGACTTTTTGTCCGAAGAAATTCCTTCGGACAAAAAGTCCAAAGGAATTATGCCTTTGCCTTAACAAAATTCCGAAAGAACTTACCTTTGTGGCTTTCTCCGTGGCCTCTTTAAAGTGTTCTCTGCCCTCCGCAAGGGCACTTGTCCTTCGGGAGATTCTCCTTAACTTTTGCTTGAACCGCTCCTTTGAACCAAGCCTTGAACCAAACATTGAACCAAGCGTTGAACCAAGCTTCGAACCAACCCGGCCGAACCAAGTCGTTGAACTGACTGAGTGAATTGAGTGATTGAACCATCGGATTGAACCGAAGCATTGAACCAACTGATTGAACCAAAGCGATGAACTGAAGCGTTGAACCAAGGCACTGAACCCAAGCATTGAACCGGTTCAATGGTTCAATGGTTCAAAGATGCTAACTTTCCTTGTGAATTTCTTCAGACAAGAGTCCGAAGAAGCTTTGTAAAACCTTGCACTCTTTGACTGGTTCTTCATGCACCGAAAGACTTGTCTGCAGAGTCCGTAGAAGTCCCTGTGGAGTCCGTAGAAATGGACGTGCAGAGTCCGTAGAAAACTTCACTGCTGAGTCCGTAGAAATTTGCAAGACTCATGCAAAATCAAAAAATGAATTGGTTCATAACAGCAGGAAAAAAGGGGGACCGATTTTTGGCCTGTTGGGCAAAAAATGGTCAACAAATTGGCCACTCGCAGGGGAAGCATGCCTGCTATGCTTAGAGATCAGCTGCCTTTTAGTCCATTGGGCACGGAGTTAGAATGCAGCTTTGAAGAAAGGTTAGCAACAGCCCCAAAAGATCCAAGAATCAAACATGAAGCTTTTTACCCCAGACACAAGGGAAAGCACACACAATACTAAAAACACTACTTGTGCAAACTGCACTTAGGGAAAGCAGGAAAAAACAACTGAAAGCAAACTACTATGTACAACTAACCAGGTGTATTTGCTTCCCTCCTGGATCAAAGGGAAAATTTCTTAAGTCCCCTCCCTGGTTAGGAAACTTATGGTGCCAGACAAGTGGCTGAATGAAGTGGAGACTTGGTGACTTGCTCCTCTTGCCTATCACCTGGATTGGCCTGTATCCGAGTGGATTAGATTCAAACATGCTTCCGACATATATGTACTCTTTTTGTCCTTGGAAGCTTGTTGAATGCTGGTCCTTCATGCTGGTGCATATCACCAAGAAATCAATGGTTGCTAGCTCATCACCATAGGCCGTTTGATATGTACAGCGCCTCTGCAATGCATCATGGTTTGACCCGTTTCCTTCTGCTTCGTTGGAGATCCTGTCAAACTCATCCTCTGCGCCCTCATGGCCTTCTTGAAAAAAGGTGACTGTTGTGATGTCTGAAATGGAATCACAAACTGATTGCTCATCCCACAAAACATCACCTCTTTGTTCAAAACTCTCTTCTTCAAGGCCTTCCTCAAGGGAGACCAGCCTCTCATTTTCCTGCTCAAGGACCAGAGTTTCTAGATGTTCAAAGGCGTCCATCTGGTCCTCCTCCAATTTAGGCTCCTCGACATAGTCGTCCTCCTCATCAAAGCAACAAGGAAGTTCATCGAACAAGGGGGGAGAGAGCTCACCATGCTTATGTTCCTCCTCGTATTGCTGGAACATTTGCATGTATGCGTGACCTGATTCTTCTCCATTGTCGATGATGTCTTCACAAGGAGCATCGATGACGATTTCTTCTTCGTCGTCGCTCACTATAGCTTTCTAGAAAGCTGAAAATTGGATCTTCTGCTCCTCACTTGCCTCCTGTAGAACAGGTTCCTCCTTGAGAAGGGGTGAAGTGAAAAAACCATTTGGAAGAGGAGGCAGTCCTTGAGCTAGAATCGAATGATTCTCCTCCTTCCATTTGGTCAGTACTTCATCTATATTAGGGGTTGCCTGATAGCTCTCTTGGAAGTGTGTAGATGGAGTGTGTTCAGACAGGTCCATCATACGTTGGCTGAGGAATCTCGCTTTGGACTCCAACTCTGCAATTCTCCTAGCTAGATCTTCTTGGAAGAGCCTTTCGTGGAGGTCACAATCGTCATTATAAGCAGGAGCAGCCTCATCTTCTTCGAGGTTTTGAGCAAAACCTTTCTCCTCCTCTTCCTTTCTGCCCCATGATTCTACTGTTTGTTTCCAGCTCATGATCTTGGGATTGGAAACTCGACGGTCCTGGGCTGATTCATGACTTTCCTTCTTCCAACTTGGAATTTGGAGATCATGTTGAAAGACTTGAGGTTGGGGAAGATTTGGGAGGGTCTGCTCATATACAGGAAGAGCTGTCTGAAGAGAGGCGTGCTGAAAAGCTAGGCGCACGGGGTCAAGAGTAGGGTTGATTGATGCATCGGATGAGCCAAAATGAGCAAGTGCCATCTGGTAGAAAGGATTTGGTGCACAAGAGGGGGCTTTCTTTAGGATAGGAGGGGGCGCGCAAGGCTGATTGCCTTGCATGAATGGATTCCTCCATTTTGCTACCTCCTCCATGGATTGCAAGGCCTGAGCTTCCCTGAACAAACACGCCTCTTTGTACATCAGCTCCTGCTGATATCTGTACCGCTCATCCGATCTGTCTATTTCCATTACCTGCTTCTCAAACTCTAGCGCCACCTCCGTTATCGTTGAAGGGCAACTAGGAAAGCTGCTTGAGGTGATTCCCTGAATATCTTGAGTTTGATCGAAGTCATATGAAGGAAAACAAAGTCCATGATGTTGGGCGAAGGGATTATACATACAAAAATAAGATTTCTTGATGGCACCTGGACTGCTTAACCAGTTGATTTAACTCGGAGTCGCCATTGGTGTTGATGCAAAAGCCTCCAAAGGCTGGTTGGTTAAAGAACACACCAAAAATACTTCAACTCTTTGGACACAACTTGTCCTAGTTGGTCCCACCAGGTGTGCCAAAAACTGTTGACGCAGTGGATTGCACTCGGGGGTAGGACGCCTAGCTCCTGCCCTTCCACACGTCAAAATGGAAACTCTATTCTCGCCTGTGGGACCGGCGAAGCTGGAGGGGAGAGTCTCTAGATAAAGGCTAGTTCCCTCTGATGTATCTTTTAGGCCCTGGTCTTCCTACTGCTAACAAATAAATGTGAAAAAGGTGGGGGGATGAAAAGGGAGAGAGGATGCTGAAAACAGAACCTAAGCCTAAACGTAAAATAAAGGCGATACACCATAAATGATGACCCACCCAGCTCGAATATACACTTTTCACCAAGAAGCGCCCATACACTTCATTTGATACGAGAAATCCTTCTGCATCAGTGAGCTAGGGGTCCATGGAAATACAGGGAGGAAGAAACTACCAGAGGCATCCTCAGACACACTTATGGCAGCCTATTCACAGGCACCTACACTCCTCTAGGGACACTTCTTGCCAAACCTGCAAAAGAGAAACTCACAATGCACTAGACATGTTGAAATCACCCTGCGAAAGCATAAGGAAAATGACTTAACACAGAACAACGGCATAGACACCTCCAAAAGTGCAAGCTCAAATAGATGTAAAAATGCTAAGTCCTAATTCAAGGTAAAATCTGGCAAAGTTCTGCCTTACAAGCCCGAGAGATTTTTGGGCAGAGTTTTGCCTTATGGGCTGAGAGAATGGATGCTTCTCAAAATGAGAAGTTTTACAATATATAGAAAGAGGAGAAGAAGAACTTGCGCCGCTTTCTGGAAAAGACTTTTGGCGCTTCTATTTGCAAGCTAGCCCATGTGCGTTCTAAACCTTGGGAAGAGGAAGTTGTTTGATTGTCGGCCCCTGCTTTGACTTTGGCGTTCCACATTAATGTGAAAACATGGCCGCGCCTCTTTTCTGCAAACAAACTGCTCTTTTTCTGCAAACAGACTGCGGTTTGTCCCCTCATGAATGCCAAATGGAGAAAGCAGGCCGCGCCACTCACTGTTTGCGTCGTTTGATGACCATCTGGCAATAACTTGCCTCCTTTTTGCCACTTGGACTGTTTGTCCGCTTTTGCACTTTGTCTTCTTCCTGGTTTCTGTCTCTTTCTGGCTCCTTCGACCCTTGGGGCTATCTTTTGGCGGGTCATTGCGTTCCTTGGGCTCTTCCTGCTTGCCTTGGCCACTTTCTGCTGATTTTCAAATAAGTGACACGTGGCGCGTTCCGTTGTGAAACGGGTAGGACACGTCGCAGCATTTGCTTGACTCATAGAAGCTTTAGGCGCCCTTTGAAGGTCCTGCGGAAGAGGACATGTGTCGGCTACCGCTTTCTTTAGCAATTCGTACGGGGCCCACCACAGTTCTCGCAGGACAAAAGAGAGAGACTGCGGGTGTTGACACTTGTCGGCTTCTGTCGAGCTTTGCAGGGGACACGTGGCCCGTTCTGCTGCTCTTAGAAAAACATGTCAAAGCCTTCCGCGGTCGCCACTTGGCGCCTTTCGCACTCTGTCTTTTCCTGGTGTGACATTGACGTTCGCAGGCCCGTCACTGCGTTTGAATTTCCAACGGCTAGTTCGCCGTGCTTGACTTTGACGTCCTCAGCCCTGTCACCCCTTGGACTTTCTTCGGCTTTCTTGCTTCGGCGTTTTCTATGGGCTTCTTGGTTTGCATCCTTTTGAAGGGAAAGTGACCCTTCGGCTTTTGGAAAACGTCCTTCATTTGGCTGAGAGTCCCCCGCAAGGGCACCTGCCCTTTGGGGTCCTTCGGCTCCTCGGCGGGTTTCTCCTTCGGGCTTTTTCCAGCGGGCTTTTTTCCCCATGGGCCTTTTTCGCGGACTTTTTTCCCGCGGACAAAAAGTCTGTGAGAATTTCCTTGTCACTTTTTCGGAGTTCTTCCCCAGGTTTTTTGGGCTCGCAGCTTCCCTTTCTGAATTTCTTCGCCTTGGTCTTATGCGGGATTTTTGTTTGCAGCCTTTTCGAATTCCTTCGGACAAAAAGTCCGAAGGAATTATGCCTTTGCCTTTCGACTGCTTTAAACAAAATTTTGAAATAACTTACCTTTGTGGCTTTCTTGAAATCGACCCTTCCGAAGGGTGCTTTTGTCGACCAAGCACCTTTGGGAGGACACTTGGTCGACAAAAGCACCCTTCGGAAGGGTCTATTTCAAGAAAGCCGCAAAGGTAAGTTCTTTCGAAATTTTTTTTAAGGTAGTCGAAAGGCAAAGGCATAATTCCTTCGAACTTTTTGTCCGAAGGAATTCGAAAAGACTGCAAACGAAACTCCCGCAAAGACCAAGTCAAGAAAATAATTTCTTCGGACTTTTTGTCCGAAGGAATTCCTTCAGACAAAGAGTCCGAAGAAATTCGAAAAAAAGGCCGCGAGCCCAAAAAAGCCTGGGGAAGAACTCCGAAAAAGTGACAAGACAATTCTTGCGGACTTTTTGTCTATGGGAAAAAAGTCCGCGAAAAAAGCCCGCGCAGCAAGAGGCCAAAGCAAGAAAGCCAAAGAAAGTCCAAGGGGTGACGGGTTTGAGGACGTCAAAGTCAAGCACGGTGAACTAGCCGTTGGAAATTCAAACGCAGTGACGGGCCCACGAACGTCAATGTTACACCAGGAAAAGCCATAGCGTGGAAGGCGCCAAGTGGCGACCACGGAAGGCTTTGACATGTTTTTCTAAGAACAGCGGAACGCGCCACGTGTCCCCTGCAAAGCTCAGCGGAAGCCGACAAGTGTCAACACCCGCAACCTATCTCTTTTGTCTCGCGAGAACTGTGGTGGGCCCCATACGAATTGCTAAAGAGAGCGGAAGCCGACACGTGTCCCCTTCCGCAGGACCTTCAAAGGGCGCCTAAAGCTTCTATGAGTCAAGCGGATGCTGCCACGTTTCCTGCCCGTTTCATAGCGGAACGCGCCACGTGTCACTTATTTGAAAATCAGCGAAAAGTGGCCAAGGCAAGCAGGAAGAGCCCAAGCAACGCAACGACCCGCGAAAAGATAGCCCCGAGGGCCGAAGGAGCCAGAAAGAGACAAAAACCAGGAAGAAGACAAAGTGCAGAAGCGGACAAACAGTCCAGGTGGCAAAAAGGAGGCAAGTTATTGCCAGATGGTCATCAAACGGCGCAAATAGTGAGCGGCGCGGCCTGCTTTCTCCATTTGGCATTTATGAGGGGACAAACCGCAATCTGTTTGCAGGAAAAGAGCAGTCTGTTTGCAGAAAAGAGGCTCGGCCATGTTTTCACATTAATGTGGAGCGCCAAAGTCAAAGCAGGAGCCGACAATCAAACGGCTTCCTCTTCCCAAGGCTCAGTGCGCACATGGGCCAGCTTGCAAAAAGAGCGCCAAAAGTCTTTTCCAGAAAGCGCCAAGTTCCCTTCTCTTTTCTATATATTGTAAAACTTCTCATTTGAGAAGGATCCCATTCTCTCAGCCTTAAGGCAAAACTCTGCCCAAAAATCTCTCGGGCTTGTAAGGCAGAACTCTGCCAGATTTTACCTTGAATCAGGTCTTAGCATTTTTACCTCTATTTGAGCTTGCACTTTTGGATGTGTCTATGCCTTTTTTCTGTGTGAAGTCATTTTCTTTATGCTTTCGCAGGGTGATTTCAGCATGTCTAGTGCATTGTGAGTTTCTCTTTTGCAGGTTTGCCAGAAGTGTCCCTAGAGGATTGTAGGTGCCTGTGAATAGGCTGCCATAAGTGTGTCTGAGGACGATTCTAGTAGTTTTTTCCTCCCTGTATTTCCATGGACCCCTAGCTCACTGATGTAGAAGGATTTCTCGTATCAAATGAAGTGTATGGGCGCTTCTTGGTGAAAAGTGTATATTCGGGCTGGGTGGGTCATCATTTTTGGTGTATCACCTTTGTATTTTTAGGCTTAGGTTCTATTTTCAGCATCTTTCTCCCTTTTCATCCCCCCCCGCTTTTTTCATTTTATTTGTTAGCGGTAGGAATCCAGGGCCTAAAAGATAAATCAGAGGGAGCTAGCCCTTATCTAGAGACTCTCCCCTTCAGCTTCGCCGGTCCCACAGGCGAGAGGGGAGTTTCCATTTTGACGTGTGGAAGGGCAGGAGCTAGGCGTCCTGCCCCTGGGTGCAATCCACTGCGTCAACAGTTTTTGGCACGCCTGGTGGAACCAACTAGGACAAGTTGTGTCGAAAGAGTTGAAGAATTTTCGGTGTGTTCTTCAACTAACCAGCGTTTGGAGGCTTTTGCATCAACACCAATGGCAACTCCGAGTTGAATCCACTGGTTAAGCAGTCTAGGTGCCATCAAGAAATCTTATTTTTTGTATTTATAATTCCTTTGCACAGCGTAATGGGCCCCTTTTTCCTTCATATAGTTTTAGTCAAGCTCAAAATCCTTATGGAATCACTCCAAGCAACTTTCCTAGTCTTCCTCAACTCCCTCAGGGCACTAATCCTAATGGCAGGCTCCTGACCTAGGAGGAAATAGTGGAATCATGGGGTAGGAAAGAGGAGAAGAAAGGTTTTGTTCAAAACCTTGAAGAAGATGAGGCTGCTCCTGCCCACGATGATTCCTCTGATCTCCAAGAAAGGCTCTTCCAAGAAGATAGCCAGGAGAATTGCAGAGTTGGAATCCAGAGAGAGATTCCTCAGCTAATGTGTGATGTACGGTTTAGACCCAACGACACATTCCATGTCTGAATACACCCCATCTACACACCCCCAAGAGAGCTATCAGGCCACACCTGATATTGATGAAGTGCTAGCCAGATGGAAGGAGGAGAATCATTCGATTCTAGCTCAAAGACTACCTTCTCTTCCACATGGTTTTTTCACTTCACCCCTTCACAAGGAGGAACCTGTTCTGCAGGACGCAAGTGAGGAAGAAAAGATCCAATCTGCAGTTTCCCAAGAGGCTATCATGGATGTCAAAAAAGAAGAAATCATCATCGATGCTCTTTCGGAAGACATCATCAGCAATGGAGAAGACATAGGGCATGCATACATGCGGATGTTCCAGCAATATGAGGAGGAACATAAGCATGGTGAGCTCTCTCCCCCTTTGTTTGATGAATTTCCTTGTTGCTTCGATGAGGAGGATGACTACGCCGAGGAGCCTGAATTGGAGGACGAGATGGATGCCTTTGAACATCTAGAAACTCTGGTCCTTGAGCAGGAGAAGGAAAGGTTGGTCTCTCTTGAAGAAAGCTTTGAAGAAGAGAGTTTTAAATAGAGAGGTGATGTTCTGTGGGATAAGCAGTCAGTTTGTGATTCCTTTTCAGACATCACAACAGTCACGCTTCTTCAGAAAAGCCTTGAGGGAATAGAGGATGAGTTTGACACGTTTTTCAACAAAGCAGAAGGGAACAAGTCAAACCATGATGCATTGCAAGGGGATCATGCACAACAAAGGGCTTATGGCGATGAGCCAACAACCACATATTTCTTGGTGAAACGCACCAGCATGAAGGACCAGCATTCAACAAGCTTCCAGGAACAAGAAGAATACATGTATGTTGGAAGCATGTTCGATTCTGATCCACTCGGATGCAGGCCAATCCAGGTGACAGGCAAGAGGAGCAGGTCACCAACTCTCCTTTTCATTCAGCCACTTGTCTGGCACCATAAGTTTCCTTGCCAGGAAGGGGACTTAAGAAGTTTTCCCTTTGATCCAGGAGGGAGGCAAATATTCCTGGTTAGCTGTATATAGTAGTTTGCTTTCAGTTTCTCTTCCTGTTTTCCCTAAGTGCAGTTTGCATAGGTAGTGTTTTTAGTTTTGTGTGTGCTTTCCCTTGTGTCTGGGGTAAAAAGCTTCATGTTTGATTCTTGGATCTTTTGGGGCTGTTGCTAACCTTTCTTTCAAAGCTGCATTCTGACTCCGTGCCCAATGGACTAAAAGGCAACTGGTCTCTAAGCATAGCAGGCATGCTTCCCCTGGGAGTCGCCAATTTGTTGACCATTTTTGGCCCAACAAGCCAAAAACCGATCCCCTTTTTTTTTCCCTGTTGTCCTGAGCTAGTACTTTTGATTTTGCACGAGTCTTGCAATTTTCTACGGACTCTGCAGGTTTGCTACGGACTCTACAGGTCCATTTCTATGGACTCTGCAGAGCTTAGTTTCTACGGACTCTACAAAGAGGATTTCTACGGACTCTGCAGGTGTAGTCTTTCGGCGCATGAAGAACCAGTTCAAAGAGTGCAAGGTTTTACAAAGCTTCTTCGGACTCTTGTCTGAAGAAATTCACAAGGAAAGAGAGCTGAAAGTGGTTCAACGACATGATCTTTCCAAGAGTTAGCATCTTTGAACCGTTGAACGATTGAACCGGTTCAACGCTTTGGTTCAATGCTTCGGTTCAAATCAGATGGTTCAATCACTCGGTTCGCTCAGTCGGTTCAACGGCTTGGTTCAACTGCAAAGTTCAATCGGCAAAGTTCAATTGGCAAAGTTCATCGCTTTGGTTCAATCAAATGGTTCGTAGGCTTGGTTCAATTCAGTTGGTTCAATGCTTTGGTTCACTCAGTCGGTTCATCAAACGGTTCAACGGCTTTTGGTTCAATCAAAGGGTTCATCGGCTTGGTTCAACGGTTGGTTCAAAGGAGCGGTTCAATGCAAAAGTTCAAGAGAGCCTCCCGAAGGACAAGTGCCCTTGCGGAGGACACTTGGTCGACAAAAGCACCCTTCGAAAGGGTCGATTTCAAGAAAGCCGCAAAGGTAAGTTCTTTCGGAATTTTGTTTAAGGCAGTCGAAAGGCAAAGGCATAATTCCTTCGGACTTTTTGTCCGAAGAAATTCGGAAAGG
Source organism: Torreya grandis (assembly GCA_037957365.1). Classification (NCBI taxonomy): domain Eukaryota; kingdom Viridiplantae; phylum Streptophyta; class Pinopsida; order Cupressales; family Taxaceae; genus Torreya; species Torreya grandis. Next base: position 2,128,131 of record JARHVA010001077.1, read on the forward strand.
CTGCAAATGAAACTCCCGCAAAGACCAAGGCAAGAAAATAATTTCTTCGGACTTTTTGTCCGAAGGAATTCCTTTAGACAAAAAGTCTGAAGAAATTCGAAAAAAAGGCCGCGAGCCCAAAAAAGCCCGGGGAAGAACTCCGAAAAAGTGACAAGGCAATTCTTGCGGACTTTTTGTCTGCGGGAAAAAAGTCCGCGAAAAAAGCCCGCGCAGCAAGAGGCCGAAGCAATAAAGCTGAAGAAAGTCCAAGGGGTGATGGGCTCGAGGACGTCAAAGTCAAGTACGGCGAACTAGCCGTTGGAAATTCAAACGCAGTGACGGGCCCGCGAACGTCAATGTTACACTAGGAAAAGCCAGAGCGCGGAAGGTGCCAAGTGGTGACTGCGGAAGGCTTTGACATGTTTTTCTAAGAGCAACAAAACACGCCACGTGTCCCCTGCAAAGCTCGACAAAAGTCGACAAGTGTCAACACCCGCAGTCTCTCTCTTTTGTCCTGCGAGAATTGTGGTGGGCCCCATACGAATTGCTAAAGAGAGCGGAAGCCGACACGTGTCCTCTTCCGCAGGACCTTCAAAGGGCGCCTAAAGCTTCTATGAGTCAAGTGGATGCTGCCACGTGTCCTGCCCGTTTCACATCGGAATGCGCCACGTGTCACTTATTTGAAAATCAGAGGAAAGTGGCCAAGGCAAGCAGGAAGAGCCCAAGGAACGCAGCGACCCGCGAAAAGATAGCCCAGAGGGCCGAAGGAGCCAGAAAGAGACAAAAACCAAGAAGAAGACAAAGTGCAAAAGCGGACAAACAGTCCAGGTGGCAAAAAGGAGGCAAGTTATTGCCAAATGGTCATCAAACGGCGCAAATAGTGAGTGGCGCGGCCTGCTTTCTCCATTTGGCATTTATGAGGGGACAAGCCGCAGTCTGTTTGCAGGAAAAGAGCAGTTTGTTTGCAGAAAAGAGGTGCGACCATGTTTTCACATTAAGGTGGAACGCCAAAGTCAAAGTAGGAGCCGACAATTAAACGGCTTCCTCTTCCCAAGGCTCAGAGCCACATGGGCTAGCTTGCAAAAAGAGCTCCAAAAGTCTTTTCCAGAAAGCGCCAAGTTCTCTTCTCTTTTCTATATATTGTAAAACTTCTCATTTAAGGCAAAACTCTGCCCCAAAATCTCTCGGGCTTGTAAGGCAGAACTCTGTCAGATTTTACCTTGAATCAGGACTTAGCATTTTTACCTCTATTTGAGCTTGCACTTTTGGATGTGTCTATGCCTTTGTTCTGTGTGAAGTCATTTTCCTTATGCTTTCGCAAGGTGATTTCAGCATGTCTAGTGCATTGTGAGTTTCTCTTTTGCAGGTTTGCCAGAAGTGTCTCTAGAGGAGTGTAGGTGCTTGTGAATACGCTGCCATAAGTGTGTCTGAGGACGCCTCTGGTAGTTTCTTCCTCCCTGTATTTCCACGGACCCCTAGCTCACTGATGCAGAAGGATTTCTCGTATCAAATGAAGTTATGGGCGCTTCTTGTTGAAAAGTGTATATTCGGGCTGGGTGGGTCATCATTTTTGGTGTATCACCTTTTTATTTTTAGGCTTAGGTTCTGTTTTCGGCATCTTTCTCCCTTTTCATCCCCCCCCTTTTTTCATTTTATTTGTTAGCGGTAGGAATCCAGGGCCTAAAAGATACATCAGAGGGAGCTAGCCCTTATCTAGAGACTCTCCCCTCCAGCTTCGCCGGTCCCACAGGCGAGAGGGGAGTTTTCATTTTGATGTGTGGAAGGGCAGGAGCTAGGCGTCCTGCCCCCGGGTGCAATCCACTGCGTCAGCAAAGAGTTTGATCAGTATTCGGAGATTCATCATCTTTGCTCAACTTCGTACCTATAGCCATAGGTGTGCTAACAGGGGCACACTCCTCCATATGGAATTTCTTCAACATCTCCTTCACATACTTGCTTTGGGATATGAATATTCCTTTGTTAGAATGAGAGATTTGTAAACCAAGGAAAAATGACAACTCACCTAACATGGACATCTCAAGTTCCTTTTGCATATTTTCAACAAATATCTTAGACATTTCCTCATTGTCTCCTCCAAAGATTATATCTACATACACCACAACAATTAACTGGTGATCTTCAGTTTTGATGTAAAGATTACTATCAGCATATTCTCTCTTGAATCCTTGGTCTTGTAGGTATTTATCAAGCCTAGCATACCATGCTCTAGGAGCTTGTTTCAATCCGTATAAAGCCATCTTCAACTTACACACATAATCCTTGTTTTCTGATAAGAGAAATCCTTCTGGCTGTTCTATGTAAACTTCCTCTTCTAGATTGTCATTTAGAAATGCTGATTTAACATCCATTTGATAAACTTTGAAATTTTTGAATACTGAAAATGAAGAAATATTCGAATTGCTTCTAATCTAGCAACAGGAGCAAAAGTCTCTTCAAAATCTACACCTTCTACTTGAGCATACCCCTTACATACCAACCTTGCTTTGTTTCGAGTGACTTGGCCATTTTCATTCAATTTGTTTTGGAAAACCCACTTAGTGCCAATTACATTCTGATCCATTGGCCTGGGCACAAGTTCCCAAGTCTCATTCCTCTCAATTTGATCTAACTCTTCTTCCATTGCTTTTACCCAATGTTTATCATGGCTAGCTTCAGAAAAATTCTTAGGCTCTACCTTGGATAACAAAAAAAAATTTACATGCTCAGGGATACTTACAATTCTTCTTCTTCTGGTTTGCACCCCAGCATCAATGTTGCCAATGATCTGACTTTCAGCATGATTCATCTGAACAAAGCGAGATGGTGCTTTGGTGTCCTGCCTTTCAGATTCACTCAGTTTTTCTACATTTTCTTCCTCCCCTTCTACAAGATTGGGTATTTCTAGAGGCTCTTCTGAAAGTTCTTTTGCCTTTTGATTCATGATCTCATCTATTCTAACACTAGCACTTTCTACGATAGTTTGTAGCCTTTTGTTATAACATCTATAGGCTTTGCTTTTGATGGAGTAACCAGGAAAAATTCCTTCGTCAGCTCTTGAATCAAATTTTTCCAAGTTTTCTTCATTCCTGTTGATAAAACATTTACTTCCAAACACTTTGAAATATTTGACCGAAACTGGTCTTCTTTTCCACAATATGTAAGGAGTTTTGTCATTATTAACTCTGATTTGCCCTCTATTCAAGATATATACTGCTGTATTAACTGCTTCTCTCCAGAATCTATTTGATAGCTTAGATTCATTCAACATAGTTCTAGCCATCTCTTGAACGGTTCGATTTTTCCTTTCCACCACTCCATTTTGTTGTGGAGTCCTTGCAGCTGAGTATTGTCTCTTAATTCCATGATCTTTGCAAAACTCAATGAATTCATTTGAAATAAACTCACCTCGATTTGACCTTAGACATTTTATTTTCATCTATTTTTCATTTTCTACTAATGCTTTGAAAGATTTAAACTTTTCAAATGCTTCTGATTTTTCTTTTAGAAAGGCTACCCATGTCATTCTAGTATGATCATCAATGAGCAACATAAAGTAGCTCTCACCTTGCATGCTTTCAGTTTTGGTAGGACCACAAAGATCCGTATGAATCAGCTCTAGTGGTTTGGTGGTCGAATATTCCTTCATTCTGAACCTTGTTCTGGTTTGCTTCCCGTGTTGGCATTGCTTGCATAGAGTGCTTGAAGGTTTTGTTATCTTGGGCATATCTCGCACAGCGTGTTTGTTGCTGATTTTCACAAGATTATCAAAATTTATGTGCCCTAACTTTCTATGCCATAGCCAACTTTCTTCAACTTGACTCAGACAACATTTCTCTCCTCTCATTTCTCCAAGCATGAATAGGTTGTTTGTGGTTCTATGAGCATCTGCAATTAGTTCTCCCGTGTCTCTTTTTCTGATCTCACAACCCAGAAAAGAACTTGAGTGTGTGTCCTTGATCACACATTTGGCTAACACTTAGAAGATTATGCTTTAACCTTCCACATATAACACATTTTCTGTTTTGGTTTTTCCATTATCGAGACTAAGTGTACCTTTTTTTGTTATTCTGGCTGTAGTGTTGTCTCCGAACTTCACCGTGCCTTCATTGACCTTTTTTAACGAGATGGATTTGCTTTTATCTCTAGTCATGTGTCTCGAACATCCATTATCAATGAACCATTGTTGTCCTTCATGTCTAGCATGGAATGTTGTTTGAACAATCATGGATTCTTCTTGCTTCTTCTTCCAAGTCTTTGATGGTTCTCTTTTCTTTATCACTGGAGCTTTGAACTTTTGATCTTGTCTTACAGATTCAAAAACACTTCTACAATAGCGTGTTATATGTCCATAGTTGTTGCACTTGTAACAAACTATAGTTTCATCAAAGTTTGATAAGGGAGCAAACGAATTGTAGTTTCTGTTCGAAGCTCCATAGGTTCCTTTGTTTCTGCTCCTGACTTCAATATCCTTGGCTCTCTTTCTACAATCTAATTTCTTATGACCAAAATGATTGCAATAATAACAATATCCATCAAAATAATTACCAAACCTGGTTTTATTTGTATATCTTGGAGCAAATGGTCTTCTGAAATTTTGTTCTCCTTTGCTTTCTTTGTTGATAGAGTTGGTTTTTGTATTCTTGGCTTCTTCCTTCTTGGTCTCCTTTTTCATTGGTTCCTTAAGAGTTTCAACATAGCTCTTAGCTTTCTCTTTTTCCTTCTCATACCCAATGCCTGACTTGTTAGATGGTGATCTTTGACTCTCTAGAATTTTATTCAAAACTTGAGTGCTTTTCTCAAATTTCAATTCACTTGTTATTTTAGAATTTGCTTTTTCTAGATCCCTTTTTAAAACATCTATTTCCAATTCATACCTTTCACATTCTTCTCCTTTCTTCTTTAGCTGATCCGTTAGATCTTCTTCAATTTTCTTTGCTTCTTCTATTTGGCCTTTTAGATCAGCAATTACCTTGTTTGATTCCTCAAAGACTTGTGATGTCTTCATTTTGAAGTCTCGATTCTCTTCTTCATATTTTCGGAGTTGTAACTTTAGTTTCTGATTCTTCTTCTTAAATGCTCTTATTTCTTCCAACGCGCAAATAAGTTCCTCTTCAAGGTTCACTTCACCTTCTTCCATGTCTTCGTCTTCCTCCTAATTATCTTTGCTGGTGGTGGCATTTTCTTCTTTAGCCATGAACAGAATCTCTTCATTATCACTCTCAACATCACTTTCTTTGTTTTCTTCGGATGAGCTGCTATACCTGTTGGAGTATAGGCTTTTCTTTTGTTTCTCAAATCTTTGCTTGTCTTTGCTCGGCTTGAATCCCTTTTTGTACTTTGATTTGTTTCTCTCATCATCGCTATTTCCTTTATTTGGACATTTGGCTGCAAAATGACCAATTTTACCACAATTAAAGCATTTAAATGGTAATTTTCCTTTATACTTGCCCGATCCTTTCTTTAGCTTCCGAATGAATAGAGCTTCATTTTCATCTTCTTCACTACTTGAATTTTCACTTGATTTTGGTTCTTTGATCTTCTCTTTCTTCGAGACCTTGAATGATGTTTCCTTCCTCGATTGTCTCTCAGATTCGGTTCTCATTTCGTAAGCCGTAAGAATTCCATGGAGTTCATCCATTTTCATCGTATCTAAATCTTTCATTTCTTCAATGGCGGAGACCTTCGCATCAAATCTCAATGGTAGGGATCTCAGGACTTTCTGAACGATCATAGATTCTTCAATTTTCTCTCCGAGTCCTCGAATGACATTAACAATCTCATCGACACGAAGAAGATACCCAACAATGTTTTCATCATTCTTCATTTTAAAACTTTCAAACTGCCTCCGATGGGTTTGGAGTTTTGCTTTTCTAACCTTAATATCACCTTCATAAATAGTGTTGAGTTTATCCCAAATCTCTTTTGCAGATTCACAATGCATAACCTTAACAAACTCATTTTCTGAAAGCCCGCATAAGATTGCATTCATAGCTTTCGCATTGTTCTCACTGGCCTTTTTTCCGGTGGCATCCGTTGGTGCAATTTGTGGCGTTGTGTATCCTATTACCACTGCTTGTCAAATATCAAAACCTAGGGCCATCAAGTAAGTCTTCATTCTTATGCTCCAAAATGCATAATTCGTTCCATTGAACAAAGGAGCCTTGTTAGTGGAGAAACCATCTAACACTTGAGATCTTGCCATATGTGCTTTCCAAGATCTACCTTCTAGCAGTTGTGCTAACACCGAAGGAACTAGTTCTGATACCAATTGTTAAGCACAAGCTTATACTGAGAGGGGGGGGGTGAATCAGTATAAGATATTTTTGAACTTTCGACTATTAATCTTAAATTCAAAACCTCAAATTACTCCGCAATTAATATATTCAAAGCAATCAAAGAATACAATGCAAAACCACACAATGCAAATAGACACAGATTTGCGTGGAAACCCTTTCGGGAGAAAACCAAGGAGAAATTCTCTTAATATAAATATTCATAGGCACCAACCTACTGGAGCACCAACCCCAAAAACAATTTTGCAGGCACCAACCTACAGGAGCACTGACCCCTTTCACTGAGCACCAACTCAGCAAGAGACACCAATCTCTTCAAAACGAAGGCACCAACCTTCTCAGAAAAAATCACTCTTCTATCTCAAATTTGTTGTCAAAACAACAGATGATAGAACACTTGCTTTATCTCCTTTAGATTTGATCTACACTTGAGTGTTTTCGCTGCTATACTCTTCCTTATACTTGCTAATTTTTTCTTTTCAATATTCTCACAAAAATTTGCCTTTAAAAATTCTGCTCTTCTTTTATATATCTTCTACTTTCAAATCTACTTTTTTTCTATTCGTTATGCACTTATTTATAACCCACAGAAAGCCACAAATTAAGGTCGTGACTCTTCAAGTGAAAAGGTCCTTTCGAACGGTCACAATTCCTTCCAATAGGTCGGCCAAGGTTGACAATTCTGTCGACATTTCCGTCGAAAATTCCGTTCATTTCCGTCGACATTTCCGTCAACAATTCCAGTCGACATTTCCGTCAACAATTCTGTTCACTTCCGTCGACATTTCCGTCGACAATTCTGTTCACTTCCGTCGACATTTTTGTTCAATTCCGGCAACAATTCCGTTCACTTCCGTAAACAATTTCGTTCACTTCCGTCGACATTTCCGTTCACTTACGGCCTGCAATTTTGTTCACTTCCGGCAATCAATTCCGTTCACTTTCGGCAATAGTTCATTTGACATCAATGACAATATTCCAACAGATAGTTTGGTAATAATATAGTATCACAAATCATTGCCATTCGCCAATTAAGTGCAAAAACAAAGCATTTTCTAGTTTATTCAATACAAGCACAAAAGTTTTAGCGTTTTCCAGTTTATTCAATACCGTAAACGCAGAAGTTCTAGTTCGAACTTGCAGGGAATTTAGTTAGTTTTTGTTGTTTCTCTTAAAACGCATTATACCACCCCATTTCTCCCTCTCATACATAGACCACCTCATCAGACTTTAGGCTTTCTGCACTAGAAGGAACATTTTGCATGACTCCTCTCTCTCAGGAGGAGGCACACATCTGTATGATAAACTCTCACCTTCTCCCTATAAGCTGTCTTCAGTTCAGCCAGTTCAACAGTGTTGGGCACACAAAATACATCATACAAAGTCATGGCATGTACAAAAGAGACGCCCTTGACTCTATGTGCTCTAGCCCTAAGTGGTGCCCATTGCAGCCTAGTCTTTAATGGATTACAAAACTGTTGTCTTCTACAGAGGAGTGGGGAATTATAAGAAGCGTGAAGATTTAGTAATGATAAGTGAGTATTACTCACCATAGCGGCCATGACAAACAAAGGTAATGAATTCAGTATGTAAGGGGAGCTCATATTTATATTAATAAGGAGAGAAATGGACTCATATGTGGCTGTATTTGAACCATTCAATTTATGCTTCAGATCCTATACTGCCCTGATTATACTAACATATCTGCGAAAAAAATAATAATGCAGAAAAACATATGTTTCAATGTGCAAATGTATGTGATTTTTAAGTTGAATGCAGAAAAATGATCTTCGAAAAAAACATCTTACAAAGTAATAATTCATTTAATACAACTATTATATTATATTAATGAAATTAAAAAAAATCAAAGCTATTATAGAATTATATGACTTGTTAAAAATCTAAGTAGTAAAGCCCTTCAATTGTTCAAAGAAGGCATTATAATTATGTTTTTATCTGTTTATTTTTTGCAAATTTGGTGTATTATGATTCTCACTACATTTGTGCTACATTCTCAATTTCGCTATGTTTTTACTTGCTACATTTTCTCCTGCAATGTTATGTCTATGCTATGTGTTCTCCCGCTACGCTTTCTCTTGCTACGTTTTCACCGCTACGTTATCACATAGAGGCAATTGTTTGCATTGAGGCAACAATATTTTTTGCATGATTCTTTGAACAATAACAAAGAAATGTTCAAACATTTGGAAAATAAGATCATCACATTCAAGATCTAACATTAGAACACAAGAACTGACTTTACAACAGTTTCTAAAATTATAACCCTCTTAGAAAAATAAGGACTTTTGATTTTATCCATACCTCGGAAGCTTTCCACAATCAACTGGAATATTTCCCTCATGGTGTTGTTGTATGGCTTTTTAGGAGCTGTTATTCTTGTAATTTGACTAATACAATTGATAACTACAAGTATCACATCTAGATTTGGGTGACTCAAAAGCTTGGGCTTAGCCAAATGAGTCATCAATGGATTCACTGCCCATAACATAGACTTAGATTTTGATTGTTTTATCATGGATAAACAGTTTGCCACTTCCTCCAAAATACAAAGTAGAACATTTGTTAAATGAGGCAGCTGCTTAAGTTTCTTCCTTGCTTTGTAAATCTTTTTTCCCAAATCATTTTTACCATTAACTCCTTGATTCACAGGCTATGCATCAGATAGTATCTGCAAAATATTAATTCTTCCTAATAGGGTGACATGATTACCAGCTTTGATATCACTGTAATATCCCTTTCTAGATAAATTTGAACAATTTCATATTTTACGTAAACCCTTGTTTAATAAATTGGCAATCAAATAAATGATTCTACAATTGCTTTCAAAGATATAACAAAATTTTATTTTACAGGAAAGTATCAATTTTATTTCAATTCTTTAATCCTTTTACAAAATGGGTTTATTACCAAAATAAAATTAATAAGGAATTCTAACAATATTTTTGAAATTCCAACCTTATACTTGTTGCTAGAAGGGCAGTGTGTTGCTGCCAAAATGCTGGAATTTATTTGTTGTTCTTATTTCTATAAACCTTGCTCTTTAAAAGGGCAAAAAATATTTTATGAAACCCTTGTGATCTCCTGGTCAGCTCTGAAAACCCTACTGTTAATTGTGTTATTTTTACTAGACGAGTGAAACCCTACTGTAAGTTGTGATCTTTTTTCCGCCCCTAGTGAAAACTAAATCTGAAACCCCAGTGCTCTGTTGAATTGATGTTTGAAGATTTCGATGTAGCACACTTGTAATTTTTGGATGAAAATACCTCAAAGGTTTAGAGGGTTTTTGTCTTCAATCCTAAATGCAAATGGTGAGGGGTTTCGTCCTTGCAATTCATTCCAACTATAAGGGTTTTTGTCCTTATGTGAAAATTGATGAACTGAAAGGCTTAATCATTGAAAAATATTGATAATAAAAATTGAATAATTTACAATGAGGACTCTCAATATATAGTCTCAATTTCCACTTTTAGGGTTAGGGTTATATTTTTAGGTTTAGGGTTTTATTTTTCACTTTTACCCTTTTATTTTATTTTCCATTTTCCCTTTTTTCACCTTTTCTTTTTATTTCTAATAATGATAAAGTAATATTAAGTTGTCACTTTTTTTTTTTAACAAAATAAAAAATCAATATTAACTTTATTATTTTTTACTTTATTTGATAAAGGGGACATGACGTGATCAACAATGGGTTGATGGTTGTTCGTTTGACCCTCAGTCCTACTCCATCACTGGTTGACAAGGTGAAGCTCAAAGAATTACTATCATTTGCCTCCTAAGCAAATAATCCTCACAAGTTATTATAAATATGTATATCTAGCATGCCATGAAAATAAAAGGAGGAATGAAGCAATCGTGGATCATGCTTCACACTTGTTCTTTCTAATGAATTAGGTTCATTTGTGAGAATATATTTATTTGCATGTGCCTTTTCTTCCTCATGTTTTGTAGGATTTGCTCTAGGATCTTAGATAGAAGGATTTTGTTTGGAGTTTGGCATGGCATACATGCCATATAAACACAATCCAATGTTAAAACTGACTGGAAACTGTGCCATAAGTCTCAAAAAATTCTAAATATAGAAAATGCACTCACGTAATCAAATAAATTTTACAAACATGTTATGCCCCCCACAAAAAACATCTTTGGAGTCTTGAAACCTTGATAAACATATTAAAAACTAAAATTGACTTTGATTGAAAGGATATCTAAATATATTACTTTTGTAACTGTTGGTACTACACTACCTGCTACAGGGCAATATCTAGATTCCATAGGTCGAAGCCAATGTACAAAATAATGTATTGAGGTACTATATGGCTGTATATATAAAAGAGCATGTATAGTTTCTAAAAGGGCCTCAGGGTCATTTCCAAGGAAAATATAGGTTATGATAGTGGCGGAACCCCAATCTATAGTGGATCAAACTCTCCCAACCAATATTAACTTGTACGACTGATTTCCACCTTACTATCATTTCTTGATGTGCTTTGTAGTTTCCGTTATTGGTTAGTTGGGAACATTAACATTGGTGCGGACCATTAGTTATTGTTTAGGGACATTGACATTCTTTCTTTCTCAATATTGATGTGTTCGAATCCATATTTCTTTGTATTTGAGTATGTTTCTTAATAACTCAAAGGTTTATGGCTAGTTTTTTTTTCTTATGACTTAATTGATGATGTCTGGTTCTATGCAAGTTTTAACTACTATAATCTGTATACCAACACTTTCTACTCAAAAGAATGATGATGATCCTTACATTGGCTTCTTTCCCTGACGACAAGTCCTATAGTGTGATTCAAAATGTTGCATTCAAAAATAATTTATGTAGTTGGTTCCAGAAGTTCAACAAACATGATGATACTTGATGGGAATTCACTCTTACCTCAAATTTTATCCAATTAAAAATCCATTTCATCTATACATAAAATGTGATATTTTCTTCTTGTTTTTGTTTTAATGTGAAGAACTAGGTTAGTTTTATGATCCATTTCCTTGGTTTACTAAATTATGTTCTTTAATCACAGGGAATGTAGATGCTTCATTCAGCTTTGATGAAGCTATTGTCGAAGGAGAGGTAAATATATAACTTTATGCAGATTATTCTTTTCTTAGAATAATTAGTTAAGGCCAACTTTTAGAAATTAGTATACTAAAGGCTCTTTAAAATCATTGTGCAAATGTCCTTGGAATTTTTTACTCTATACTATGAACACAGGTAGTCTTGAATCTAATTGTATACTTGCAACATCAATTAGTGCTTGACCAGGATATTTCACCATCAGAGGGTACATGGAATAATACTGAAATATTTTTTCGGATACACAACTCTTATATTTTTCAGCGAAGCATACACTTTGTTCCTTTTGTTATTGGAGTTGTAACAATATTTTCTTTTCATGGTAACTTATAAATTGGAGATTAATTGAATATTGGAACATAAATACCTTCTCATTTGTAGGTCACCTGTTCATGTCTTATCTATGCAATCACACATTCTTGTCCTTGATCATTACAACTTCTTATAGAAGATGACATTCCTATAATTTATTGAATTCTGCATAATTTGTACTTTCAATCTTAAGATACCTTTCCATACATTAAGGATGTCCAATATTGTAATGTCCCTTTTAGGACCAAATTAGACAATTCTGGAATTTGCAGCAAACCCTTAAAAATGAAAATACAAAATTCTGATTTTTATTGAAAACCTAACCCAAAAGTTACAGAATTCTGAAAGGGGCTAATTAAGCATAAAATAAATTCCAAACCTCTTAGAAACCCTCATAAAAATCAAGGCACTTCAGTATATTTATTTGACACAACCCTGATTTTTGCATGAATTGCAGTCCTGAAAATTGTAATAATATTACTGAATATATGAGGGAAGAAACTTAATTTTCCACCCACCAAACAATGCCCAAAATGAATGACAACCTCTCTAGGCATGTTGCCACACTCCAAGTGGCCTATAATTGCTGCATTCACCCTCGAAATGCTGTCCTATTGCTGCGCCCAGCCTTCGAAGGCTTCCAAACTAATTTGCCCAACACCCAATGCTGTCCAAACTTATTTGCCAACCTTCAAAGCTGCCCAAACTGATTTGCCACCCTTACTGGTGACTCTTGTTTCTGAAAAGATTAATTTATGCCCACACGTGACCCTTGAATGAAGTCAATAGTCCTCAAATATTGAAAGCCAATGAGGGTTTCCATCCCTAATAGTTGAATGTACAGGCAAATGTGCCTAACATCAAATAAATCAATAGATAGAGGATCATGCCCCCCAAAACGTATCTCTCCATCTCCTTTTATAGCTTTTCCCAATTCAAACTCCAAAGTCCCCTTTAAAATTAAATGTAAGTAGCTGACAATAGTTTACATTTTGGCTGACTTAATTATAGTATTATTTAATTATTTAAAAATAATTTTTATTTTAATAATTGATAGTATTATTAAGTTGCCTAAAGATTAGAAATGACCGAGCCCAATTTAAATAATATTATTAATTATCTTAATTTAGAAAAGGGGACATTTCAGTTTGCCCTTCTCAAATTTACTTGCCCTCAACCAAATGCCAACTCATATGCTCAAGTATCACTATGCCAAAGTGATGAATTATGTTGTAGTTGTCATGTCCCCGTTTTGATCTTGGAGCAAATGAAGACCCTTAGCCTTTTTTGGTTTCCCAAGGGCTAAGGGAAAAGGAAAGAAAAGGGAAAATCTTGGGGTTTGCAAGAGCAATTGTAAAAGTGCTTTATTATTCTAATTTTCACTTAAGTTGTGGTCTTTTAAGGATCATGGGCACCCAAATTACTTAAGTGGATTAAAAGGAGTGCTCTTTTTATATTTTGAAAAAAAGGTATTTCCTTCCATTTTGAATGCACCCCTTTGAGGGATGGGTATAAAGGCAAGTGAGGGATCATTTGAAAAGGTGATGCATGATTTTGATAATTGAATTTGTAAGCTTAAACACGAAAAATATTAGCTAATCCATTGAGGACGAAACCCTTCAATGGAAGTTGGAGTAAGGATGAAAACCCTTATGTTCAATTAGGGCATCCTCATTCAGGGGTTGCATTGAGCTTCATTGGTTTGAAATTGCAATACAAACACCATTTGTAGGGCAAAGAACTATTCTAGGTGTGGCACCTAGGGTTTGAGGAAAAAAGGAGTAGCAATCTAGGGTTTGAAGACCTCCAAGGGCAGCGATTTGGTACATGAGGACAACCACCCTTATTCTGGGGTTGGGTGCCTCATATTGAGGTTGTTTTGATAGTTTGAGGGCTGCTAGGGTAGCGATTTGCTGCTACAAGCTGGGCAAACCCCTTTTGGGTGGAATATGATGAAATTGTAAGCCCTTTTGAGGTAAATATTGTAATCTAAAATATTTGATAAATTATGCTATTTTTATTGATAATTTTCAGCTATGGAATGACCCAAAAATCCGGAGAATAAGGTAATTATATAGGCAATATTATTCAGAATTTGTTGGTGAATGTTTGAGAGTTAAATATTGCATTTTTACTTGGAAAATTGCATTTCCAGCATTCGGTAATTTTTATCTAGGGTTTGGAATGGTAAATTTAGGAATTCATGATTATTTGGCAAGGGCTTAGTGTTCATGAATTCCACAAATTGATAGTTCTGATCCTAGGGTTTGGATAATTTAAGTACAACATGTGCAAGGGTTTTGAACCTAGGGTTTGCTGTTAAAAAGTAGAAAAATAATAGTTTTGGGGCTAGGGTTTGCAAAACCTTGAAATTCAGGGCTTGCCCCAATTTGGAGACATTTCAGTGGTATCAGAGGTTTTTTTTGGCTAGCTGTGGTGTTTGGAATTGTATATAATGGATTGGTTGCCTAAGTTTTTTTTAAAGGAGGAATACATAGAACCTATATGGGAGTTGTTGATGCGTGTGCGGAAAAGAGATAGGGATAGAATTAAGAGACAAGACATTAAGTATTAGCTTGTGCAACAATTTACTATCAGCGATGCAGCCCTAGCATCATTCGAGGAAAGGCAAAGTAATGATCCTATTCAAAGGGTACGGTTGGAGGAACAAAATAAAAAAGATGGGGACAAACTTATGGCCTTTGATGAATATGAAAGGAAGGTTGATATGAAGGCAACCTATAACATCTTGAAAGAGTTTTTAGAGATATACACAATAAATATAAGTAGAAGAGCAAAGAAGGAAGAGCCTCTAGCGAATTGCCCTAGGGATCCATCACCAAAAGAGGGCACCAATTTAGATGTGAAAGGGGTTACTGAATAGTAGAAAATTGGTCTCTTGAAACCCTTTGAACAACAAAGGCACAACACTTTGGGGCAGCCTAGGGTTTGAACTTCAAAACATTGGAAATCAGAGCTTTTAGGGCAATGAAGGGAGTTGCAATCAGAAGACATCAATGTGGTAGAGCCAAGCATTTTGGGGCAGCCAATTACTGTTTTTTTTTAGTACCAAAACCTTGATATTTTGGGGCAGCAAGGTGAGGTTTTACATCAAGCTTGTGGGCAACAAAACGAGCTGCAAATGGTAGAGAATGAAAGGGAAGAGCCAAGGGAAGAGACTTTGGAGAGTATGAAGGGAGCAAGTGAGCCTCAAAAAGAAAATTTTGAAGTTGTTGAAGAAACCAGAGTTGAGAAAGAACACAAGCTCTATAAGGCAGAAATATTTTAGAATAACTCTATGGAAAGGTATGTTGTGGAAGAGAAGGTTGATGTTTACATTGATTCTAACAATAGTTCATTTTCATTTCATAACTCCGGTTTTCATGATGGAGGCTGGAAAAAATAATTTTTGGTAATAGTTGAGAGGAAATTACAAGCCCTAACAAGGTTGGACAACACAAGGGGGTTCTTTGAAGGATTAATGCAAAATGTGGAGAGGGAACCATTGAAGGAAATTGTCATTATTGTGGATTTACATACAATCAAGGATGCAATGGAAATAACAAAATCAGAATAACTTCATGTAGTCAACGACAAGGAGGTGGCCTTCAAATGTGCAAATAAGGCCTTAAACAATCATAAGACAATGAAGCTTAAGGTTGATAAGGTTACCCTTAAGGTTGAGGTGCGAGTCTGTCCTTGGGAATGTTGAACCTTGTAGGAGTGATAACGGTTTTAGACGAGATCTCACTCCTCTTAATGAGTCAGCACTTAGTACTCCACTTGCCTATATCCAGAACCAGGTCTTTGACTAGAAACCATGGATATCCCTGCATGTAGTAGAGGCCAGTGTTCTCCATCGTGTTCGTTATTCAAAAGAGGAACTATTCTCCATAAGGAAATTGTCTGGACCGAACAATACTTCAATCTCTCTCCTTGCCTGCATTCCCAGTGTTGTTTCTGATCTCCCTACTTCCTCCACTGAGTTCGCGACGTCGTTTGCACTTGGTGTGTTGCTCGATGCTACCTCCATCCTAACAACTCCTTATGCTTTGGTTCTAGTACTTTGGCCACATCCATGTCAGGTAAGAGTCATTCACCTACCTGCCTTTTTAATTCATTTTCTCTTGCACGTTCAACGTCCCCTCATGTTGAGAACGTTAAATAGTCTTGTGGGTAACTTTCGTTGCGATGTCCTAACATTATTAATGTTGTATATTCTAATTTCCTCTCCTAGATAGATAACACCCATATCCAATCCACTTTTCACTCTCGTTCAGCGCAACTTGTTGAAATTGGTCCCAGCAATTTTATTTGTCATCTCCTTCATGCAACATCCAATTGCCATCTACCTTGGATCCTTGGTTAGCATCCCTTGCTGTGATTGACTCTCCCAAGCCTGTCCTGACAACTGTTGCTAATTGCATTAATAACATTAATACCTATAACTCGCTATTTGTCCTTGACTCTAGACATGTAATGTTCCCTTTTTAGCGTGACCCTGTTTTATGATGGTTTAGCCTATCACTGGCCCTCGTAGGCTAACTCAGATGGTTAGAGGGTCTTTTGTGACAGAAACCTAGTTAGTGGATGGTTTATTTCTTCTTCAGAGTTCAGTAAGTTTCAGGGTTGGCCTTTGCAAGGTTTCAGGACTCTCTCTCATACTATTTATAGTAATTCATTCAGTCAGTGGTACTATTTATAGCAGGGTGCCTGAATGGGATATTTCAGTAGTGTCGATTCCGGTATTCAGTTGGCTTGGAGGAATAAGGTGTTTGGCCTAAGTTATGATGTTTAATTATTATTAAAGGTCACTTTAATAATAATTAATATTATATTTTAACGCTATATTTGCACTTTATGACTTGAGGGGTCATGTGGCATAAAAAGGGGGCCATTTCAATTTATTATTTATAAAGTCATATTTTAATATTATTAAAAGTGCAACTAAAATATTATAAGAGGAAGCTTCTAGATGGGCCGACTTGATGAGGAGAAAAAAAAGTATATTAAGAGGGTCACCCAAGCTTCATATCATCCAAGAATTGATATTTGATTTTGAGATTGTTGGTGATGAGACCAGCTAGGGTTTCTACCATTACTTCAGCGATTGGGAACGAAGACTCTCAATTGGTAATGCGATTTTGAGGTTGTGGAATATCTTCCGAATTATTGCTTCATTGTGGGCTTCATTTAGTGGTCCAATCTGTGCTTAAATTGGAGAATACATTAAGTTTCACAAGGGTTCCAAAGGTTAATCATTTGTAGATCTGAAAATCGTTGATGACATGAATAGTGGCGTGAATAGTGTCTCGCTACATCACCTGCTACAGTGCACGTGAACAGTGATTGCTACAGTGCACGTGAACAGTGATTGCTACAGTGAACACTACAATGCACATGAACAGTGATTGCTACAGTAAATGCTACAGTAATTGAAGCAATGTGAAAGGAATAAGCAGATTATTGAGGTTCACTTTGAAGGCATTTGGTGGCTTAAAATATTCATATTTATTGTGGGAAAAATCGTGGGTTTTAGAGGCACATTAGCAGCCATCGATTGGCATATCAGACCTCACATATTTGCAGATTGGGAGTTTAATACTCATCAATTTCTCTTATGATCTTGGGCGCTCCCTTCCTAAGGATGGGACAATGGTATTTGATGCATATTTGGAGGTGAATAAGGTGTGGATATTCTTATTATCTGCAACTTCAGGTCTGAAACAGGGGCAGCACCATTAAGGGTTCGATTTGGCTTGTGGAGAGGACGTTTGGTTCTATTTCATTGAGGTTGCACCTTCTCCAGCATTGGTGCTTCATGTGACCAGGTTCTCCTATGATAATCACATTACATATAGGCATTTTGAATGAGTTTGTAGCTGCTATTTTTATCTCAAACACTAGGGACTGTATTACATTGTAATGCCAAGAGACTTGGCTCTTCATTCTATGGTATTGAGATAGATTACTAGCATTGGGGAAATAAGTTACATGATAATTGTTAGATGTAATGCTTATATCAAATGCATTTGATTATCATTTGAGGATGCATGCCAATTGTTTGACAATTTGTCATTGGCTGTAGATGATCTTCTTGCATATTCAGTTTGTCGGACAATTGCTTGTAAAAATACCTTGCAGCTGTAGGTGATTATTGGCATATGAAATTTGCATAAGAATTGTTTGTTTGAATGTCAATGGTCTGTAGCTATTCTTTGAAACATTTCCAAGTCACTTAGCATTCATGCCAAGTGTTTGATATTATGTCTACTAGCTATACAAATCAATTTTAGTCACCTATATGTATGAGGAAGTTCAAGAAAAATTAATATATCATTCCTATAACATTGTCAATCCATCTTGCATTGTTAGAAGCATTCAAAACACTAATTGCAGCGTTCAAAACTTATTCAAGCAAGAACCAATCAGACTGAAATACAAAAACAAGTAAAGAGATTGTATGAAAGGTGTTCGACGATATTCCTTGAGCCTCTAATCAGCATTTCAAGGTCAATTTGAGCAAGGGATACTACAAGACATGAGGTTCGAGTTAGTCCTCCCTCCATGGCAAACTCATCCTCAGTCGTATTTCCTCTTGGCAACAATATTTTAGGGTTTCCAGTGAATCATCGCCTCCAACCTCTACCCCCCACCTTATTCGATGCTAGTTTCCCTTCCAATTCTCCTAATGTTTTTTACCCTCCCTTCCTACCTTGCCTCTTATTAACATTCCACCTAAACTAGGATCTATTAGTAACCTGAACAAGTTTAACACCTATTCCCAGGGCCCGATTGATGACTGGGAGTCCAAATTAGTTCTAAACTTGTCAAGCTTACCTTTGGATCGACACTTTCAACGTTTTCAAAAAGGGGTTGGGTTTTGCGGATACGCCTAATTACATTCCCAGAGAAGATTTTTTGGTTGGTATTGAAAGTGCTCTTAAAGGTATACCTTTCAAAACCACTGAGGAATTAAGACAAGATTGTGCAATTGCATTAAGAAAAGCCAAACCCCCCTCTCCTAACATATCTAAGGCAGAAGTAAATGCTCTGAAAAATCTCAACTCCAATGAGAACATTGTCATTACTAAAGCTAACAAAGAGAATGCAACTGTTGTAATGGACAAGGTTGACTATGAGTGTAAGATGTTAGACCATCTTCTTAATAGTGGTAGTTATAGGAGATTATCAGTCAATCTTGTCCTAAAATTGCCAGAAACATTAGGAAAGCTATCAATCTCTCTTCCTTAGACGACAACCTAAAGAAACGTCTCATGCCAAAAAAGGAAATCACTCCTAGGATCTATGGGCCCTCTAAAATTCACAAAGTAGGGATACCTTTAAGACCAATTGTCGATACAACGGATTCTCCCACTTATCCCCTAGCCTCCTTTCTAGCTAGAAAAATTAAACCCCTTGTAGGGAAAACATCCTCTTTCATCAAAGACTCTTGTGATTTTGTCGACTTTGTTAAAGATAAGAAAATATTTAACGAGGATATTTTAGTGAGTTTCGATGTTGTCTTGCTCTTCACGAAAATCCCCATCGATGAGACTTTTAGGGTAGTAGGCACACACACTGATGAGAAAACCAAATCTTTAGTGGAGTTGTGTTTGAAGTCTCTTTTTTACTTTTAGAGGCTTGATTTGTGAACAAACCAAAGGTGTGACAATGGGATTTCCTCTCTCTCTAGTGGTTGCCAACTTGTTCATGGAATATTTTGAAGACTTAGCCCTCTTCTCTTTCCCTCTGAAACCGAAGTGGTGGAAGAGGTACGTTGATGACACCCATGTTAACTGGCCCCATGGCCTAGAAAAATTGGAAGAATTCCATAAGCATATTAATAACATTATGAATAACATCTAGTTCACAAAAGAACTTGAACATGATGGTAACCTTCCCTTCCTTGATGCCCTCCTTTCTAGAAAACTTGATGGTTCCTTCTCTCATTGAGTCATTAGGAAATCCACCCACACTGACCTCTATCGACATGCTAAGTCTCATCATCACCCTTCCCAAAAGTCTGGTTTGCTAAAAACTCTTGTGACTAGAGCTTTGAGACTTTGTGATAAAGACCATTTGGAAGAGGAGATTAACCACTTGATTGAAGTTTTTAAGAATAATGGTTGCAATAAAAAATAGATTAATCAAGCTTCTCAATCAGATCGAACTTCCTTGATGTGTCGCCATGTTAGAGAATTATATAATGATAACTCGACAGTTTATCTCATGTACATTGAAGGCATTTCCAACAAGATTTCCAAGATTTTAAGAAATAGGAATATCCGGACTATTTTTTATCCCCCTTAGCAAACTTAGAAAGATGGTCAAGTCTCCTAAAGATTGCTTAGAACCTTCTCTTCGCAGTGGTGTTTATAAAATTGATTATTCGTGCAGCTTATCTTACATTGGCGAGACGGGTCATTTAATAAACACTAGGGTCTTGGAACATGCAACAAATATTAAAAATGATAGAGGGATTAAATCAGCTCTAGCAAAACATTTGTTCTATGCTAAACATCACATTTGCATTGAGGACACCAAAATCTTAGTTGTAAAAGACCACTTCCTAAAACATTGTCTAAGAGAAGCGATTGAAATTTGCAAGCACGAGAATAATCTAAACAGAGATGTAGGAATAGGTTTAAACCACTCTTGGAAACCCTTAGTCTACATCTTCAAAAAACCCAATAGATAGATCCGGTTCTTCTTGCTGCTTCTTGTGTTCCCTCACGGTCCTCAAGACTTTGTTTCTGTCTTTCCTTCATTTAGGCATCATAGTGGTAGATTCAGTAGCCCTCCCCCTTCCCCTTGCCTTGCCCCCGTTTCTCCCGTGTTGTCCCTTCTTCCTTTCCCTTCCTATACCTCCATTTTGGGCTCCTCCAAGTTCTTTTTCTTATTTGAAATTGTTTCGTTTCCTTGCCCCTCTCTCTTAGCTTTTGTCTTTGCCCCTTTACTATAACATTGATCTAGTTTTTGGTATTTCTAATTATTATTGTCTTTTGTTAGTTGTCTGGATCTCAATTTTTAATTTCCATTCTTGTACTTGTCTTGATAATAGTATTTTAAATTCATTCCTTTGGTCTAATACTAATAATTTTAATTTTTGTTATTTAGTTCCATTTTTATTTTTCTTGCTATTATTTATAATTGGTATCTCGTATATTGTATATACACTTTCTCATTTGTTTCCTTGTAACCTTGGTATTATCATTTTCTGCAGATCTTTTTATGGTCCTCCAACATTTGAATTTTAATTACAATAATATTTATTTTATTTTTGATCACAATTATTAATATCATTTTATCATAGTTACAGGGAGATGCGTCTCCCACCCCCTGGGACGCGTCTTGGGTACCAGGATGCATTTCGGGTATGGGAGACGAGTACAGGGACGTCTCCCATCCCGAGAGACGTTTGCCTGCCCATTCCTGCTTCTCCCACTCCTTGCATTTAAACTCCGCATACCCAAAAGATATAAACCCTAAATGCTTAAAACACTGTCATCGTTCGCAGGGAAAGGTCATTGTTTGCACACGGTCAAGCAGTTCCAATTTTTATCCTTTTTTTTGGTTTGAAACGTAGTTTTTATTTTATTATTTATTTATTTATTTTTACTGTGCCTAGCACGGTCGCGAGCGGTGGTGCCCTACACTACCGTGAGTGGTGGTGCCCTAGATTGCCGCGAACGGCAGTACCTGGTGGCCGTGCTAGGCCCAAGCTTTTTTTACTTTTTTAAAGTTTTTATTTAAATTGTTATATTTATAATCTATTACTATTACTATAATTATATAATATATATTTATATTTATTTAATTAATAGTTTTAATATTTTTTTTACCATTAATTACAAGTTATATTTATATATTTATTTATTTTTAGTTTTTAAAATAATTTTAATTATGTAATTATTTATATATATATTTCATTGTTATAACTTATAATTATTAATTTATAAGTTTATATTTTTAAAATAATTTTAATTTTATAACTATTTTAATTTTAATTTCATAGTATATATATATATATATATATATATATATATATATATAGCCATCTCTTCATACCCTCGTCTCCTATTTTTCAAAAAAAGGCATATCCATACCGGTACTCGTCTCCCCATACCCGTACCCATCTCCTGGTGACTATGCATTTTATTATTATTTATTTCTTTGTTTTACTATTATTATATTAATACTATGTAATGTACTTCCCTCTCAGCCTGACATTGATGGAATAAATGGATCTAAGTTTGCAATTGTCAATCATTTTATTCTCATTCTCATCTTTTTTTTTTTTTTGCTGACTGGGAGGTGTCCTGGCGACTACATCCTTCCTTGCCTCGGGCTTACATCTCATTCTTATTCTCATCTTGATGATGGTTCATAGAATGTGACCCAAAATGTTGATCTAAAAAGTGCACATACAGTTATATCCAAAAGCATTCATAACAATCTAATGGATTGTGGAAATACTATTACTCTAAGTTAATTGAATTCTTGAAATTGTTCCTTGAATGGGGTTAAAAAGATGACAA
Organism: Torreya grandis; assembly: GCA_037957365.1. Taxonomy (NCBI): domain Eukaryota; kingdom Viridiplantae; phylum Streptophyta; class Pinopsida; order Cupressales; family Taxaceae; genus Torreya; species Torreya grandis. Next base: position 2,150,357 of record JARHVA010001077.1, read on the forward strand.
ATTCTGAGAGGGGACAGCCACTAAGGTATGTTGAAAATCATTTGATTCCTTGCTTAAGAAGCATGAAAAATTCCGAAAATAATGAATTAAGGCATGTCATGGATGGGGCAAAATGTCAAATTATGGATGATAGGAGAAAATCTGAAATTTTCACAAGAGGCCCCTAACACAAAAAATTCTGAGTCGTACATACCAAATTGGCTTGTTTCTTGCACTCAAAATTCTGAATTTTACCATGGTAACAAATTTCGAAAGTGACGAGGAAGAAATTTTTGGAGAAAAGGTACAAAATCAGCTTATTACATGCATTGAAAATTCTGGAAAAGTTGGCATAAGACAGCCCTTGGCACATTCTGAAAATGTTGAGGAAAAGTGGTCCATCACTCATAACATAAGGTTAGAATTTGTAAAAAGGGAAGCGCCCCTCCAAGGAATGAAATCTTGATGCTTTTCAGGTAAGACAAGCATCCCTGACGCTGTGAATTTGGTGATGGGACAACGAGAGGATAAGCCGGGGAAATCTGATTTGGTGTCATGGCAAGGCCTCACGCTTTGCCAAAAGGTCAACAAAGAAGGTATGCTTTTAAAAAGGTTCAAATTTAATTGTTGTAGGCAAATTGTTAAGACATACCTTGTGGTGGGCAAGGAAGCGTTGAGGCACCTTGAGAGGTTTTGGGTTGCCTCCCCAAGAAACCACTATTTCAAGGTACACACACAAGAAGAGAGTGCCATAAAGGGCAGCCTTGGTACATTCTTCCATAGTACTGTTCATGATTGTTCCAAAAACTTTGAGGTGAGTTGTAGACTCGTACCATGTTCCAGAAAGGTAAGAAGCATAAGAAGACTTCCAATGGATAGATGGGGAGCAAGTAGCTTCAAATTTTTTGATGAAAACAAGGCTGTAAACTTCAATCACAACCCTATAAAATTCAAACACAGCAGTATCTTGAGGATATTTCCCTTCCAGATAAGGGAGCACATGAGTATAAGAGTGGAAGATTGGATCACAGCCCTTATGAGGAAGCTTCCAGCCCTTAGGGTGTTTGGAATTGTGTGTTTGAAGGGAGGTTTTGAGGGGACTAACAGTTATGTGTTCTATAATGAAAGCTATAGCAGGGGTAACCACTTGTTTGAGAAAGGTTAAAGCTTAGTGGCTATTTTGGAGACTACTAATTGAAATGTCCCCAAATTGGACAAATTTTCTGAAAAAATGATTTTAATGTCAAACCCTAGCAAAAGAAGGAATTCTGATTTTTAGAACAGCAAACCCTAGCTGATCAAATATGTCCAAAAAATAGCATAAAATATGCTAACACAAATGCAATACATAGGCAACTGAAACTTGCCAAAATAACCCTTCAAAGGGTGGAGTGAAGCTTCAAACCATAGGCATCCCCCTTATAAAAATATTAGATTTATTCCTTGTTGTTATAACCAATTTCAAAATGATGTACTTGCTCCAAATTGACCTAAAATGTTATCCAAATATTCACAAAATATTATAGAAAATTATCACCAATGTTGGAGTCCAAATGACCTTCCCAAATATGTCAGAAATTAGGAATTAATTCAGAAAATTTCCTATAAAATTCAGAATCATGTATGGGCATGAAAAAGTCCTCAAACCCTACCAAACAATCTCCAAACCAATGAAAAAGCCCTCAAACCCTACCAAACAATCTCCAAACCAATTCGCCACATGCTGGAAAAATATATAAAATATTCTAGGGCAAGAGATGACCCTCAAAACATGTCAAAAACCCTTCCAATTCAAATCGCCAGTGCAAAAATATTACAATTAAATCAGAATATTATTAAGGCACAAAATCACCCAAAAATGGTGTAAATCAATCACAAGCCAAGTTGCCAACCTTTCCAAGTAGTTCGTTGCCTTAGGAGAGAGCTTTCTCACTGAAAATCTGAGTATTAAGCACAAATATAGCCCTTGGATAGAGCTGCCCTATGTAGGAAGATGCAAGTTTTCATCCCCAGCTCATTTGTGCACTTGAAGGGTTTCGTCCTCTCAAGTCATGACATACTTGAGCATAAAATTCAATATCAAATTTAGCATCTTGCTCAAATGATCCTTCATTTTTTTTTATACACCTCCTTGAGGGTGGCGACCAAGTTGGAGGGAAGGATTTAATTCAAATTTATAAAAAGAGTAACTCTAATAATTTCCATTCCACTTAAGTCCTTGGAATCCATGACCCTAAAAAAGAACACAACTTAAGTGAGAATTAGAATAATAAAGTGCTTTCTACAATTACTCTTAGAAACCAGGGTGTTCCCCTTTCTTTTTGTCTTTACCCTTAGCCCTTGGAAAACAAGTGAGACTAAGGGTTTTCAATCGTTTCATGTCCAAAAGGGGGACATGACAATCTTCCCCACCCAAAATTGCTTGTCCTCAAGCAATCGTAGTAACCAAGGGGCTGCCCCCACTAAGGGCCTCATTTAACATTCGATCCGAGGTCCTTTCCAATGAAGAAACCCCTCATGACGAAGCCTTCTATTGCTGTAGATGAAGATTCTTTGCTTCTTATACAAGCTGGAAACGAAAAAACAGCAGCTCTTAGACTTCTCTCTTTGTCCCCTTGATGCCTCATTCCTTGTATGTACCAAAAAGATGATGGAAACGAAAAGACAATGCCTCCGAAATTGCAGTATGGCAGTGGATGGAAAAGGATATCCCAAGAAGGTAGTCTTCAACAATTTGGGCCTTGATCGCACCTAAATCAACCCCTGCACATGACACAAACACATTAGTCCAAAAAAAATTCCTCTTCTTCCTTTTCACTTGGGAAGTGGTTGAAAGCAAAGGTGGGAATGCCCTTGAGAACATGTGAGATATGTCAAGGCTGCCCCCACTCTCCATAGTGACTCTAGTACTCAGAGATTTTTCAATCTAAGGAGCTGGTAGTGTCCTCATCCTTGTCCTTTCAAGCCTCACATGGGATGGAAACTTCCTCATAAGGGCTATCATCCAATCCTTTGCCCCTAAACTCAATTGATCCCACATCAAGTAGAGGATCATCCCAACAACTCTGTATTTGCTGATATGTAGTCTGTATATGTGATATACAACCATGCAATTACCCCCAAAAGTCAACCAATTCACTACTAAGTTGACCTCCCATGTGCTCTCCATATCCACATACTTTGAGGATGTCAATATGAACACAAACATCATACAAAAAGAGCTAGAGCTGCCAAAAGAAAATCATTCAGAAAGTGATACCTTGCTGCCCCATATGGAAATATCCATTTGATCTTCATTCTTCATATGCATGCTAATGTGGCCACCCTTCAACAACTCCTTGGTGGCTCCTACATGCCATGGTAGACTTCTCCAAGCTTTTAACAAAAGAATAACAAAAAAATTCTTGGGAAACATACCTTGGAGATACACAATGGTCCTTAACTCAGAATTTTCTGAGTAACAAAGCTCTGCTTTGATTTGTGCACTTGTCATTCTTGTTAGGGGCTGTAGTTTGCTTAAAATTTCAACCTTTTTGACCTCAATAGGTGTGGCTGGACTTGTTTCACCAACTCTGAAATTTCTGAGTAAAAAAATCAGACTTTGCATATGCATTTCTAGAACTTACCATTGGTTGTAGCATGCCCAAAATATTAAAATGTCCTTAATATGTAGCTGTAATGATCTCACCACTTGGGAATTTTTTGAGAATAAAACATCAGACTTTGTACATGTGTTTCCAAAATTTAGTGGGGGTTGTACTGTACCCTTTTTCCTTGCTTTTTCTAATTATGACACCTTCGGATTTTGCAAAAATAACTCAGAATTTTCTGTGTGAATTTGGTCTACCTTTTATCAAAATTTCAGTCCTTCCTCTCTTTTCTACAAACTGATTTTCCACCTCCTTGAACTTGTTGGAAATTTGAGCAAGGAGACAGTTGACAGTTTTGATATAATGAAATAGAAAGCAGTTTGAGGACTGAAGAGTTATCATTCCGATCTAAGGGAGCATGGAATTGTCATTGATGTCAAAGGTTGATGCCCTTGATGTCATTGAGATTGAATCTGATCATGCATTAATGCCAAAGGTTGAGTTGAACAAACTTGTGGAATAAATCGCGTTTATGAAATGCTCTTACTCAGAAGAGGCAATCGAGATAAGTCACGAAGAATTGAAAACCCGGAATAGTCTTGAAGAATTCCTTCGGAGGAATTCTTTCAGAAAGAATGGCAAGGACAATTCTTTCAGAAAAATTGTCAAGTCTTTCTCGGGCAAGTGGACCTTTTCAAAAAGTCCGAAGAGTATCTTTTGAACGTTCCGAAGGGCAAGTGGACCTTTTCAAAAAGTCCGAAGGGTATCTTTTGAACGTTTCGAAGGGCAAGTGGACATTTTTCAAAAAGTCTGAAGGTATCTTTTGAACGTTCCGAAGGGCAAGTGGACCTTTTCAAAAAGTCTGAAGGGTATCTTTTGAACGTTGCAAAGGGTATATGGACACTTGTAGAAAAGCTGAAGAAATGCCGCAGACAAAAAGTCCGAAGAAATGCCTTGCGGACAAAAAGTTCGAAGAAATAATGTGGACAAAAAGTTTGAAGAAATAATGCGGACAAAAAGTTTGAAAAAATAATGCGGACAAAAATTCCGAAGAAAAGATTTCCGAAGGACATCTATTAGAAGCCAATGACGAATTCTTTCAGAGAAATTGGAGGACACTTCAGGATGAAATGAACCCAGACAAAAAGTCTGCGGAAATTGTCCCGAAATCACAAAGGCCCACAACAATTTGTATAAAGGAACCTTCCGAAGGAATTAAAGCAAGGTTAAAAGACGAGCAAGTCTTGAAGGATCGACATTGCAAGGAACGTTACAAGAATGCCGAAGAAAATAAGATCATGCAAACATGCCGAAGTTTAGCGCTCAATGCAAAGGGTAAAGATCGAGCATATCGAGGATAATCGAAAAGAAGCTCTATGATTAATGGCAAAGCAAGAATTAAAACTAATGCTGCTTTAAAAAATCAACGACTCATGTCTGATCGGTGCATTAGATCCAATGGTGCAAAGCAAACTTAGATGATCCTCTGAGTGCACGTGCATTTGACAAGTGTCCAAAGGCCATAAGGAAAGATCCAACAAAGAAAAGAACGTGAACTTGGTGTGACGAAAGAAATAAAAAGCCGGCAATCAATGTCTTTTAACTGTCTGTAAAGGAACAATTGGAACTGGGGATGAACTCGATATATTTCACGAAGCTCGAGATAATTCAATTGAAGTGATCGAGGAAGTGGCGCAGTTAAGTAGAAGTGCAGATGCCAAAGATAGTAAAAGCATTTGAATGTTGTCGTTTGAAGTATGAATCGAGACATGAAGTCAGAGTCACATTGAATGCAGATCAGAAGTGATCGAGGAATCGGCGCAATTAAGTGCAGTAGAAATGCAGATGCCAAAGATAATAAAGAAATTTGAACGTTGCCGTGTGAAGCATGAATCGAGACAGTCAAAATCACATTGAATGCAGATCATAAGCTTGAACCAGTTAAGAACAGTTGAAGTGTGAACACTTTACAGATAGAAAACCCTAAGATGCATCTGTCTATATATGCTACGAACAGAACATTTGAAAGGGTGTTTTGTTGCTATTGCAATAATAATTAGAGTGTCAACTCAAAACTGTCGAGTGAGGACATATGCAGACGACGTAAAAAGGCAAAAAAATAAGGTGTCAATATAGAAGATATTCAGACATAGAGATAAAGACAGATAAGCCGAGAAGGCATATAATGTAGGTGCAGTTGCAGACAAGACTTTTAGCAGAAAAGTGAACAAGATTCACTCTGAATCTCTTTTGTATTTTGAAGTTGCAGCTTTATTTCTCTGATAGGTTGGTGCCATTAGAAAAACTGAGTTGGTGCTCAGTTAGGAAGTTGACACTTCCTTAGAGTGGGTGCTCTTGAATGTAATCAGTGAGGTTTGTCTGTGAGACTTATTTAATATGAGGTTGGATTAAAACAGTGGCTTCTAGCGGCTTTTCTCACCGTGATTTTTTCATTTGGGTTTCCACGTAAAAATCTGGTGTTGAGCATTCTTATATATGTGTGTAATCTTTGTGTTGTTCTTTACTTTACACGTATTTTAAGTATCTTATTTAAAAGTTTTAAGAACTAGGGTTTAAGTCATCTACTGATTCACCCCCCCTCTCAGTAGATAGTGTGTTCAACAATTGGTATCAGAGCGCAGGTTCCTTAGGAGAAGCTTAGTCGGCTCAGGTTGATCATGGGTGGTGAACACAATGGCCTGCCAAGAAGGATCTTCATCAAACAAGGCTCCTCTGTTCGATGTGTTTAACTATTTTTTTTGGAGCATAAGATTGGAAGCATATTTGTCTTCCCTAGGGTTTGATGTATGGATGTCAGTGGTAAATGGTTACACAGCGCCTGCTGTAACACTTGTTGATCAGACGGCCAAAAAGGCTTATGAGAACAACGCCAAAGCTAAGAATGCTATTCACTGTGGGTTGGCAAACCTCGAGTTTGTCAAAGTTATGCACTGCTAGAGTGCAAAAGATATTTGGAATAAGTTAAAAAGTATCTATGAAGGAGATGCTAAAGTGAAACAGGCCAAGTTGCAAACGCACAAAGGACAGTTTGAAACCCTGAAGATGAATGAAGAAGAGAAGATCGCTGACTACCTCCTTAGGGTAGATGAGATAGTCAATGCCATACGAGGACTTGGAGAAACAATAGAAGAATCGACTATTGTCAAGAAGGTTCTGAGATCCCTTCCATCAAGATATGACTCCAAAATTTCAACTATTGAAGAAGCAAGAGATTTGGACAAGCTTACCATGGATGAACTACATAGAACATTTATAGCCTACGAAATGAGGATGGGAGAGACAGACACGGTCAAGAGAGAAGCAACCTTCAAAGTAGTAAAGTCTGCAAAAGAAGAAGCCTCTGTGCTCGATTCTGAGGAGATTGATGGTGAAGAAGCAAATTTTGTTAGAAGACTAAAGAGAGGATCAGGGAAGTATAAAGGAAAACATCCGTTCAAGTGTTTTAACTGTGGCAAGGTAGGACACTTCGCTACAAAATGTCCATTCAATAAGGACAATGCCGAGCAAGTTGAAAATATCAAAAATGTAAAACCGCATTATGCTAAGAAAAACTTCTTCAAGAACAAAAAGGGGTTATATATAAAAGAAAAAAGTGACTCAATAGGAGAAAGTAATAGTGACAGCGCTGACGATGAGAATGATTGTGCCTTTCTAGCTGAGGGAAATGAGTTCCTATTTATGGTAGAAGAATTTACCTCCTTGAATCAAGAACAAAATGAAGATGAAGATTGTGATGAAGGAGGTGAGATTGATCTTGAAGGTGAACTGGTGTGTACTCTTGAAGAAATCGAAAATCTGAGAAAAGAAAACTCAATGCAAAAGAGGATGAGGAGTTTGAAAAGGCTAATCAAATGATTGTGACGCTAAAAACTCAAGTTGAGGAAGCCAACAAAATAGTAGAAGTTGTCAAAATGGATCTCCTGTCAAAATCCAACGAATGCATGAGACTTGAAGCAGAAGTAGTATCCTTGAGGAAACAACTTGAGAAGGCAAGAGACCAACTAAACAAAGGCTTAAAGCTAACGAAAGGATCAAAAGCTCTTAGTGAACTGATCAGTGCACAAAAGCCTTCAAATGAAAAGTCGGGTCTTGGATACCATAAAGAAAAAAGATCCTCAGCGTGTACATCGATGAACTTGTATGATAACTTCAAGAAAGGAGGAGAAACAAAAGCTATGAACAACAAAGAAGCTACGATGGCAAAGACTAGAAAGGACATAAAGACTAATCCAAGGAAAGATGCAAAAGGATACTTCAAAGTGGCAGACCTGAAAAAGCAGAAAGGTAAAAGTTTTGGATATAGTGCACTAGAGAACGTTATGACCAGGTACGCTCCTTCCTTTTACGGTTATTGTTTTAGCTGTAATCAGTTTGGTCATAGGGCTATTGATTGTAGAGTCTTTCGTTTGCTCCTTTGATAGATTCAAATTTAATATGTTACAATTGTAATAATTTTGGACATATAGCTAAGTATTGTAGAGCTAACATTGCAATGACAAGAAAGTACAGTTAGGCAAAGGTAGGTTTTTAAATGAGAATAGAGTTTCAAAGGCCACTTTTAAAGAAAAAAAGGCAGATGAGATACCCAAAAAGATGTGGAAGGTGAAAGATCAATCTTTGATTGCTCAAACGGCACTCCATGCGAAAGAGCAAAACTTGTGGGTCATAGACAGCAGTTGCTCAAAGCATCTGACTGGGGACGAGCAAATTCACCAGTTTAAGCAGATGCAAGGGAGTGTCAGTCTGGGTGATAACACTGCAGTTAGAATCAGAGGTAAAGGAACCTTGCACATAGATGGCAAGCTTCCTACACATGACGTCCTGTATGTTAAAGGACTTAAACATAATCTTTTAAGTGTAAGTCAGATGTGTGATAATGGTTATGAAATCATATTTAATGCTAAAGGTTGTAAATTGAAAAGCGCTGGAAAAACTGTTGCACAAAGAAGAACTGAAAGCAACATATACAATCTGATTGAAGAAAATGATGCAAGTTGCCTCATTGAAAAAGTTGATGAGAACTAGTTATGGCATAAAAGAATGGGTCACGCCAACTTCGACAATCTAGTCAAAGTAAGCTCTAACAAGTGTGTTAGACATATGCGCAAAATAGTCAAATCTACAGACGTCACATGTAGAGCGTGCCAACTAGGAAAGTAGACAAGGATCAGATTTGAAACAAAAGAATATGTGACCTCAAAACCACTACAAGTTGTTTATACAGATTTATGTGGTCCTACTAAGACAAAAAGATCCAAAGGTGTATACTACTTTATGCTATTTGTAGATGACTTCTTGAGGATGACATGGGTAATCTTTTTGAAAGATAAATCACAAGCCTTTGAGAGATTCAAGATCGTCAGGGCCATGGTTGAGAATGAAATGGGAAGAAAAATCAAATGTCTAAGATCAGACAAAGGTGGAGAATTCACCTCCAATGAGTTTATAGAATATTGTGAGAAGCATGGGATTAAGAGACAGTACTTTGCTGTACGAACTCCACAGCAAAATGGGGCTGTAGAAAGAAAAAATAGAACTGTGAAGGAGATGGCCAGAACAATGCTAAAAGAGGCAAAACTTCCTGATGGATATTGGAAAGAGGAAGTTCAAACAACAATATATATCCTAAACAGAGTTCAACTTAGGGTAAAGAGTGATAAAACCCCATATGAACTGTGGTTTGGAAAACTTGCATCCGTAAAATATTTCAAAGTGTTTGGAAGCAAATGCTACATCAAAAGAAAAGAGGCCAAACTGGGAAGTTTCGAGTCAAGTTGTGATGAAAGAATTTTTCTTGGATACTCCACTTACAACAAAGCCTATGTGTGTTACAATAGACGACTGCATAAAATAGTTGAAAGCATCAACGTCAAGGTAGAAGAAGGATTCAAACAAGTTGAGCCTAATGAGGAGATCAAAATTGAAGAATCAGAAAGGGCAGAAAATGAAGTAGAAGATAGTGAAGAAGAGGAAAAAAAGAGTAAAAGGGCACAAGTAAAGTTTGTCAAAAAAGAACATCCCAAGGAGCAAATAATTGGCAACAAAAATGAGGGTGTTCAGACTAGGGGAAGAGCTGTAATAAACAAGGAGCAAGTAAACTTTGCTCTACTATCAGTAATTGAGCCTAAGATCTTCAATGAAGCCAACAAAGATGAAAACTGGCTAATAGCCATGGAAGAACTCAGCCAAATTGAAAAAAATAAAACTTGGGAATTAGTTCCTAGACCTTCGAACAAGAATGTAATAGGAACTAAGTGGGTTTATAGAAACAAACTCAATGAAGGTGGAGCAGTCATAAGAAACAAAGCTAGACTAGTGTGCAAAGGATATGCACAAGTAGAAGGCATAGATTTCGAAGAAACATTTGCTCCTGTAGCAAGATTGGAAGCTATTAAAATATTCTTGGCATTCTCTGTTCACAAAAAATTCAAGGTATATCAAATGGATGTGAAGTTAGCATTCCTAAATGGAAACTTAGAAGAGGAAGTGTACATTGAACAACCAAAAGGATTTCAGTTAGCAGAAGAAGAAGATTATGTGCGCAAACTAAAGAAAGCTTTGTATGGTTTGAAATAGGCACCCAGAGCATGGTATTCACGATTAGATCAATACCTGCATCGACAAGGTTTCAGAAAAGGGTGTGTAGACAACAATCTGTATTTTAAATCAGAAGGTGAACATATGCTGATTGTTGTTGTATATGTGGATGATATTATCTTTGGAGGTGGTGATAGTAACATGTGCAAAGAATTTGCCACACAAATGCAAAATGAGTTTGAAATGTCAATGCTGGGAGAACTCTCCTTCCTTGGTTTACAAATTACACAAACTAATGAAGGGATATTCATATCTCAAGCAAAGTACACGAAGGAGATGCTCAAAAATTTTGGAATGGAGGACAACAAACCAGTTGGTACTCCCATGATGACTAGCTGCAAGCTAAGCAAGGAAGACGAGTCTCCTGATGTAAATAATACGTTGTATAGATCAATGATAGGTAGCCTGTTGTATCTAACATCATCAAGACCAGACATCATGCAAGCAGTATGCATGGTTGCACGGTTTCAAGCAGCCCCCAAAGAATCACATGTTAATGCTGTAAAAAGAATTTTCAGGTACATCAAGAGCACAATTGACTATGGGTTGTGGTACCCAACTAGCGAGGATCTTACTTTGGTTGCATATACTGATGCTAATTGGACAGGAAGTGTGGATGACAGAAAAAGCACAAGTGGTGGTGCATTCTTTTTCGGGTAACAAACTTGTGTCTTGGCTGAGCAAGAAGCAAGAATCGATTACACTCTCTACAGCTGAAGTAGAGTATGCCACAACAGCTGCTTGTTGCACTCAAGTCTTGTGGATGAAGCAAACTCTCAAGGACATAAAGGTAGAATATCAAGCACCTATCTCTATTTACTGTGATAGTTTAAATGCCATAAATCTATCCAAGAATCTACTGATGCATTCTAGAACCAAGCATATCTCCATAAAATATCATTTTTTGAGAGAAAAGGTAGCAAGTTAGGAGGTCACAATGGAATATGTGCCAACCAAGGATCAGATTGCAGATATCTTTACCAAGCCTCTTCCCAAGGAGCAATTCGAGTATCTGAGAGAGAAGTTGGGAGTTGTAGCTCCCACCCCATATCACTAGTCTATTGTGATAGGTTAGAAGTCCGGAAAGAGCATTGCGGGCATTTTATTAAACTCCTGAATTAAGAGTGAAGGCAATCTGCTATGTACCTTACACATCGTTTGTCATTTGATGTTAAGGAGCAGACTAAGGTATGTTGGAATTAGATTAATTATGCTCATCTATGTAAGAGATATATCTATTGTTGATTGGTCTTTTAGACCAATGCTATATCCAGGATCGGTTGAAGCATATGAAAGCCCGGAGAATCATAAGAACAGTTCAGGTCTGTGTGCATTATCCAAGGGGGAGTCTTTTTTTTTCATAATGCTCTATCCAGACAGGTCCAAGGATCAAAACAACTCAGCAGTAGTGTGTCTTATTGGCTTAGCAAACACTCTTTGTCATTAATGTCAAAGAGGGAGAAATTAGAATAAGAGCAAGCAAGCAAAATGAGAAGGGACTTTTGAGGATGTTTTTGCTCTTGAGGGTGTTTTGCCATCAATGACAAAAGGGGAGATTGTTGGAAATTCAAGCAAGGAGACAGTTGACAGTTTTGATATCATGAAACAGAAAGTAGTATGAGGACTAAAGAGTTATCATTCCCATCTAAGGCAACATGGCATTGTCATTGATGTCAAAGGTTGATGCCCTTGATGTCATTGAGATTGAATCTGATCATGCATCAATGCCAAAGGTTGAGTTGAGCAGACTTGTGGAATAAATCGCATTTATGAAATGCTCTTACTCAAAAGAGGCAATCGAGATAAGTCACGAAGAATTGAAAACCCAGAATAGTCTTGAAGAATTCCTTCAGAGGAATTCTTTCGGAAAGAATGGCAAGGACAATTCTTTCGGAAAAATTGTCAAGTCCTCGTGCAAGTGGACCTTTTCAAAAAGTCCGAAGGGTATCTTTTGAACGTTCCGAAGGGCAAGTGGACCTTTTCAAAAAGTTCGAAGGGTATCTTTTGAACGTTCCAAAGGGCAAGTGGACCTTTTCAAAAATTCTGAAGGGTATCTTTTGAACGTTCCGAAGGGCAAGTGGACATTTTCAAAAAGTTTGAAGGGATCTTTTGAACGTTGTGAAGGGCAAGTGGACCTTTTTCAAAAAGACCGAAGGGTATCTTTTGAACATTTCGAAGGGTAAGTGGACCTTTTCAAAAAGTTCGAAGGGTATCTTTTGAACGTTGCAAAGGGTATGTGGACACTTGCAGAAAAGCTGAAGAAATGACGCGGACAAATAGTCCGAAGAAATGCCTCGCGGACAAAAAGTCTGAAGAAAGGCCTCGCGGACAAAAAAGTCCAAAGAAATGTCTTGCGGACAAAATGTTCGAAGAAATGCCAAGTCCGAAGAAATGCCTTGTGGACAAAAAGTCTGAAGAAATGACGCGGACGAATAGTCCGAACAAATGACGTAGACAAAAAGTCCGAACAAATAACGTGGACAAAAAGTCCAAAGAAATAACGTGGACAAAAAGTCCGAAGAAAAGATTTTTGAAGGACATCTCCTATTAGAAGCCAATGATGAATTCTTTCGAAGAAATTGGAGGACACTTTAGGATGAAATGAACCCAGACAAAAAGTCCGCGAAAATTGTCCCGAAGTCACAAAGGCCCGCAACAATTTGTATAAAGGAACCTTATGAAGGAATTAAAGCAAGGTTAAAAGATGAGCAAAGTCTTGAAAGATCGATGTTGCAAGGAACGTTACAAGAATGCTGAAGAAAATAAGATCATGCCAACATGTCGAAGTTTAACGCTCAATACAAAGGGTAAAGATCGAGCATATCGAGGATAATCGAAAAGAAGCTCGATGGTTAATGGCAAAACAAGAATTAAAACTAATGTTGCTTTAAAAGATCAACGGCTCATGTCTGATCGGTGCATTAGATCCAATGGTGCAAAGCAAACTTAGATGATCCTCCGAGTGCACGCGCATTTGACAAGTGTCAAAAGGCCATAAGGAAAGATCCAACAAAGAAAAGAACGTGAACTTGGCGCGACGAAAGAAATAAAAAGCCCGCAATCAATGTCTTCTAACTGTCTGTAAAGGAACCCCTGGAACTGGTGATGAACTCGATATATCTTCACGGAGCTCGAGATAATTCAATTGAAGTGATCGAGGAAGCGGTGTAGTTAAGTAGAAGTGTAGATGCCAAAGATAGTAAAGGCATTTGAACGTTGCCGTTTGAAGCATGAATCGAGACACGAAGTCAGAGTCACATTGATTGCAGATCAGAAGTGATCAAGGAAACGATGCACTTAAGTGCAGATGCCAAAGATAGTAAAAAAATTTGAACGTTGTGTGAAGCATGAATCGAGACACAAAGTCAAAGTCACATTGAATGCAGATCAGAAGCTTGAACCGATTAAGAACAGTTGAAGTGTGAACACTTTACAGATAGAAACCCCTAAGATGCATCTGTCTATATATGCTACGAATAGAACATTTGAAAGGGTCTTTTGCTGCTGTCGCGATAATAATTAGTGTTAACTCAAAATTGTCGCGTGAGGACATATGTAGACAGCGTAGAAAGGCAAAGAAAATAAGGTGTGTCAATATAGAAGATATCCAGACACAAAGAGATAAAGACATATACGCTGAGAAGGCATAAAACGTAGGTGCAGTTGCAGACAAGACTTGTAACAAAAAAGTGAACAAGATTCACTCTGAATCTCTTTTGTATTTTGAAATCTCTTATGTATTTTGAAGTTGCAGCTTCATTTCTCTGATAGGTTGGTGCCTTTAGAAAAATTGAGTTAGTGCTCAGTTAGGAGGTTGACGCTTCCTTAGAGTGGGTGCTCTTGAATGTAACCTATGAGGTTTGTCTGTGAGACTTCTTTTCTATGAGGCTGGATTAGAACAGTAGCTTCTAGCAACTTTTCTGATTGTGGTTTTTTGCTTTGGGTTTTCACGTAAAAATCTGGAGTTGAGCATTCTTATGTGTGTGTAATCTTTGTGTTGTTCTTTACTTTGCACGTACTTTAAGTATCTTGTTTAAAAGTTTTAAGAACCAGGTTTTAGCTCATCTACTGATTCACCCCCCTCTCAGTAGATAGTGTGTTCAACAGTGCACTTGAACCTTTCCATGGCAATGATGACCCGAAGTATCAAGGTGAAGCTTCTTCCTTCTTAGTTCATTCTTTGTTTCATTGCTACCTCTTGGTAGTTCCCTTTGTTGCCCCAAACCCTTCTGGTATGACTTACCAAACTGCCCCAAAGGAGCTGGTCTTTGTGGCCCAAAATTGCTGCTCCTTGGCTGCCCCCGTTTATTGTCTTTTGGCTATCCGGAAGGTTTAAAGGAGTTAGTTTTTCGTGAAATAAAGGGCAGAATTTTACCTTGGGGTGCTGAAGACTTAAGATCAAGGGCCTTTCAGAAAAGATGGGTCAAAAGCCTTGACCAAGCCCCTAATAGAATCAGCTAAACCCTCCATGAATAGAACCACCAATCTTCTTTCTAAAACATCCATGACCATGATTGAAAGCCTTTGAAATTTAGTCACATACTCCTCTATTGTACTGTTTTGTTTCAATTGAGCCAACTCTTTAAAGTGTAGTTTTGAATCAGCGCTATCAAACATCTCAATGATCATTTTATTGAATTCTTCATAGGATGGAATAAGTTGATGTCCTTGAGTGACCAATCCATGATACCATCATTCATGGGCAGCCCCTTCCAAATGCAAAATAGCAAACTGAATAGCCTCTTTTTCCATCATAGGCCTAAGTAAAAAGTATGTGTCTACCTTTTGAATCCAAGACCTATCTTAACTCTTGGGAGAACCATCAAAATTAGAAAGCGAAAGCTTTCCCAATGCATGGTGAAGTCATCCTTAGCTACCCTTGTGCCTTTGGCCAGCCCTATTGCCACCTAGTTGTCCATGCTTACATGATGTGAAAGCTAAAAAATCCATTTGATCCCTAAAAAGGAGTTGGATAGGTCATGTACACATCATAGTCCTTCAATAAACTATCTTTCAATGTGGGTTGCTCTTCTCTTTCCGAAATAACAACTTCTTGCAAAAAGGTAGGCTGGTTAGGCCTATGTGTGGCTCCTCCATTCCCTTTAGATGGCTGATTTGTGAGGTTGTGACTTCCAGAAGCGCTACTATCCCCATTGGATGGTTTGTCACCCCTCATTTCCTTCATAGTGTAGACAAATTCTACCATCATAGCTGTCATTTGTTCTTGAGCCTATGTGTACCTGTCAAACCTTTGTTCTCTATTTTCAGCCTCATCCCTTCGCTGATCCAAGTGAAACATTGTTTTTGTTTGTTGATTTTCTTCAATTTTTTTTCTTGATTTTAAGGTAATACCTTAGTTCTTTGTCACCCTCTTGCATGAATCACTTTGAAGACCCCTGGCTAGCCAAGATATGTCTTTGATACCACTGAAATGCCCCAAAATTGGACAAATTTCCTAAAAAACTATTTTTTATGTCAAACCCTAGCAAAAGAAGGATTTTTTATTTTAGAATAGCAAACCCTAGCTGATCTAATATGCCCCAAAATATCATAAAATATGCTAACACAAATGCAATACTTAGGCAACTCAAACTTGCCAAAATAGCCCTTTAAAGGGTGGAGTGAAACTTCAAACCCTAGGCGTCCCCCTTTATAAAAATATCAGATTTATTCCCTTCTATTATAACCAATTTCAGAATGATTTACTTGCTCCAAATTGACCAATGTTATTCAAATATTTACAAAATATTATAGAAAATTATTACTAATGTTGGAGTCCAAATGACCTTCCCAAATATGTCAAAAATTAGGAATTGATTCAGAAATATTCCTATAAAATTTAGAATCATGTAATGAAGTTATGCCATTATTTGGTAGAGCTGAAGCTAAGAAATGTGCACAACACATAAAACTTTAAGTCGGTCAAATACACTTGTTTTATTAATTAAAATCCATACAAATATATAAGAGACATATTTCCTATAATTGGGGATGCTTTGATCCCTATAATCACTCAATAAACAATCTCCCGATTATCTATAATATCTAATCGTATATTATTATTGTTATTCACAACAATAACATACCAAATAATAAAATCTAACTTAGGTATAGTATAATTACTGTTTACCAAAGTAAACTACCTAATGTAAACATTAATCCTTAACATCATGTATGGGCATGAAAAAGTCCTCAAACCCTACCAAACAACCTTCAAACTAATTTTCCACATGCTGAAAAAATACATAAAATATTCTCGGGCAAGAGATGACCCTCAAAACACGTTGAAAACCCTTCCAATTCAAATCGCCCAAGTGCAAAAATATTACAATTAAATCGGAATATTATTTAGGGCACAAAATCACTCAAAAATGGTGTAAATCAATCACCAATCAAGTTGCCAACTTTTCCACGTAGTTCTCTGCCCTAGGAGAGAGCTTTCCCGTTGAAAATTTGAGTATTAAGTGCAAATACAACCCTTGGATAGAGTTGCCTTATGTAGGAATATGGAGGTTTTCGTCCCCAATTCCTTTGTGCACTTGAAGGGTTTCGTCTTCAAGTCACAGATTCAATCTTGACATACTTGAGCATAAAATTAAATATCGAATTTAACATCTTTCTCAAATGATCCTTCACTTCCTTTTTATACACCTTAGGATGGCATCGAAGTTGGAGGGAAGGATTTAATTCAAATTTATTAATAAAAGAGTAACTCTTATAATTTCCACTTAAGTCCTTGGGGTCCATGACCTTAAAAAAGAACACAACTTAAGTGAGAATTAGAATAATAAAGTGCTTTTAACAAATAATCTTAGAAACCAAGGTGTTCCCCTTTCTTTTTCTCTTTTCCCTTAGCCCTTAGGAAACAAGTGAGGCTAAGGGTCTTCAATCGCTTCATGTCCAAAAGGCGGACTTGACACTAACAACTAGTCCATGCCTAGCAACGAAAGGTACAACCATGGTGTACTCTTTCGCCATGCTGCCATGACAGTTCCAGCTCATTTGTTATGAGCTTGAGGGTTCTTGGCTGCATGGAGAAGGCTAATTGCAAGATGACACTTAAAAAGGGTGAGTTATGGCTGGATAAGTTCCTATCTTGGGGTAATAAGATGTTGGATTTGTGTGAAAACAACCAATCAATCACAGGAAAAAAATGGCTGACTTGGTCATGCCTTTTACAAATTCGAAGGGTTGTTGGTTGTTGGAAGCAAGAAATGGATACCGAACACCTTGGGGAAGATTGTCAAGTATGCAAGCAAGGAAAGGGAGTGGAGCCACCCCCGCATAGAGCATGAAGGAAGAAGATCCTCCATTTTGACTAACATGTTTGTGTCTTGTGTAGGTGTTGCCAGGTGGACCACTAAGGCCCAGATTTCCAACAATTACCTTGGTGGAATAGACTTTTCCAGCCCCTACATTGCTGTAACATCGGGGAATTCCTCTTCTTTTGTCATCTTGTTTGAAAGCCCGGGGTGCAAGGCCTCAACAAAGAGGATGAGGAGGACAATGTGCTGCTATTGTATTATTTCCAGCTTGAATGGGCAGCCAAGAGTCTTCAAGTACGACATGAAAAGGCTTCAATAGGGGGACTTCCTTCCATGGGAAGAAGCGAGAGTTGAGCTTTGCATGGGGATAATTGTTGGGACAGCTCCATGGATGTTGCTATTGCTTGAGGACAAGCAATTTTGGGCAAGGATGTTTGTCATGTACCCCATTTGATCGTGGAGCAAATGAAGACCCATAGCCTTGTTTTGTTTCCCAAGGGCTAAGACAAAAAGAAGGATAAAGGTAAACATTCGGGGTTTCTAAGAGCAATTGTAAAAGTTCTTTATTATTCTAATTTTCACTTAAGCTGTTGTCTTTTAAGGATCATGGGCGCGCAAACCACTTAAGTGGATTATACGGAGTGCTCTTTTTATATTTAAAAAAAAAAGTCTTTCCCTCCATTTTGGACGCACCCGTTTGGGGGATGGGTATAAAGGCAAGTGAGGGATCATTTGAAAAGGTGATGCATGATTTTGATAATTGAATTTGTAAGTTTAGGCACATAGACGCTTAGCTAATCCATCGAGGATGAAACCCTTCAATTAAATTTGGAGTAAGGATGAAAACCCTTATGTTCAACTAGGACATCCTCATTCAGGGGTTGCATTGAGCTTCATTGGTCTGAAATTGTAGTACAAACACCATTTACAGGGCAACAAACTATTCCAAGTGTGGCGCCTAGGGTTTGAGGAAAAAATGAGCAACAATCTAGGGTTTGAAGACCCCCAAGGGTAGCAATTTGGTACATGAGGACAAAAACCCTTATTATGGGGTTGGGTGCCTCATATTGAGGTTGTTTTTGACAGTTTGAGGGCTGCTAGGGTAGAGATTTGCTGCTACAAGCTGGATGAACCCCTTTTGGGTGGAATATGATGAAGTTGTAAGCCATTTTGAGGCAAATATTTTAATCTAAAATATTTGATAAAATCTGCTATTTTTGTGGGTAATTTCCAGCTATTGAATGACCCAAAAATCCGGAGAATAAGGTAATTATATTGGCAATATTATTCAAAAATTGTTGGTGAATGTTTGAGAGTTAATTATTGCATTTTTACTTGGGAAATTGCATTTTCAGCATTTTGTAATTGTTATCTAGGGTTTGGAAAAGGAAATTCAAGAATTTATGATTATTTGGCTAGGGTTTACTGTTCATGAATTCCACAAATTGATAGTTCTAATCCTAGGCTTTGGATAATTTAATTACAACATTTTTCAAAGGTTTGCTGTTAAAAATTAGAAAAAGAATAATTTTGGGGCCAGGTTTACAAAACCTTGAAATTCAGGGCTTGTCCCAATTTGGGGACATTTCAATAGTTGTTGTAGAGCCTGGACTCTGTACCTGTCAAATGGGACAGCCCCTGCGAAAGAGCATAGTGTGATATATCCCAAATGAATAATGAATTTTATTCTACCTCAAGTTGATCCTCAAAAGGTTGTAGATATCTGGAAATGTCCGCAAACTCCCACCAAACTGAAGTCTGTCATATGCACACATCCTTGTGTTGCTGCTGTCTTACTTGGCTCCTCCAATGTAAAGACGGTTTTGGGAACCAAACGCTTGGGTCCCAAAGGCTCCTCCCATGATTTGGCGAGTTGTTCCTCCCCATATTTGATATAAATTAGATGATGGATGGGATGGAGATGAATTATCACAGCCACAAACCACCTATGTTTTCATCCAATTAGGTACCCGGGTGGCTGCCATGAAGATCTTCAGCGGAACCTTTCCTCCAACTTGCTCCATCAAGAATTCCCCCTTATTTTGTGCAAGCTCGCAGCTACCCTTAGCTGATAACAACTGTTTTGAACTAGTTATGTTCATAACCAGCAACATGAAAAAGGTAGAATCAATGTTACCGGTTCGTTTTTGGTTCTGGTGCGGGTTTGAAGAACTTGGGTCGCCGGTACGGCAATTTTTTTTCCTGGGATTCGTTATTGGGTTTGTCCGTACAAAAAATATATAAAAAAATAAAAAATATAGAAATTCTACCCTGATACATAGGAAATTAGTGTCATTGTCATTAACCACTAAATAGGTAGAGATAAATGAGTCAAATCATAAATGAATCATGATAAGTTCATAATGATAAATGATAACTATAACTATAAGTACAGCCATTAATGAATAATAATTTAACAAAAATGATAAAATGATAAATGAAAATCATATATATTAAAATATGAATATCTATTATCAAATATCAAGATTCAAATATCAAAAATTATCTTGTGGCTGTAATTAATTACAAGATACATCAAAGTTCAAAGTTCAAACTATAAAACTTTAAAAGTCAATTTTCATAGTCATATTGATATTGCTCTTCATCGAAAGCATCAACATCATGATGATGTTGTGGTTCATTAGAAGTAGAACCACATGGACTATCTACACTGCCACTCCCGCTAGCTATGTTTTGTATCCTCGAACCCGAAGGACTGCATGTGTCATCTAATGAGAAGCGGGATATGCAAGCATCCAAGTCAACAACCTCTGGATCCATATCCCAATGCTTTGACATCCCCTCCTTGTACTCTAGGTTCTTGTGTGATAGAAGACACAAATTAGAGTGTATGTAGACCAACTCCTCGGCCATTTTAGCTACGAGCTTGTTGCGCTTTTGTGAGTGAATGAAGTTATATGTGCTCCAATTCTGCTCACAAGAAGATGAACTTGCAACCTATATTCAAATTTAAACATAAATTTAAAATTTTTAAAAGAAAAAGAAAAACTTAAAAACTTAAATAATAAATTTAAAAACTTAAAAAATACAGAACTTACCTGTGACAAGATCTTGATTGCAAGAGGTTGGAGGTTCGATGATCCTTGGCCATGAAGGTACCACCACATAGGACCATCCTTCTTGTATTTGTCCCGAAGAGCACCAAGACTATTACCTCGAGAGGTAATGAAAGCCCCAAACACGCTCGCAACCAAGTCTTCTATTTTAGGATTATGGAATATCCTAGACATTGCCAATTTGTACCCTTTAACCACTTCGACATCCCTATATGGTGGCACCCTCCTCGGCAAAGAAATGATCTCCGTGCTATAGAAACGAGGAGTTAATGCAAAAGCAAGGAGATGTAGTGGGGTGGTCATTTTGTTCCACCACTCAACAAGGATAGAATGCACTTGTTTGAAAAATTTCTCCTCAAGATCTTGCTCTTTTTCATTAATGATGAATTTAATTTTCTCAATCATTGAGTCTATGCCATCATATATTTCTCCTAAACATGGCTGATCCATGTCAACAAAATGGATCATACTCATGATGGGCTCAGTGAAACTCAATAAATAATTTACACGGGCCCTGTTACCAATCATCATCTAGGATCAAGTTTTCTACTCTTTGGGCCTGCTTTTTGCTCGCCTCCCTCCATACACCCCACAAGTTGCTAATGACCATTATGCTAAGTGCTTGTCACACTAGTACAAGTCGTCTCAAGACGATTGTGTGAGAAGCAAATCCAGTCAGAGCGACCTATGACAAAAATAAATTATTAAAAATAATAAATATAGTTATACAAGTATGAAGTACTAGTTTAAAAAATAAAAAAGTTATAATTTTAAAACAAAAATAAAAATACTAAAAGAAAAATACCTTCAATAGTCTAATGTCGAGAAGGATCTGAAAATGGCTTGAGAGTGTTGATGGTTGGTGACAAATATTTGAATTTGCTCAGCTTCATCATACACTTGTTTGATCTAGTCAATTTGCTTTCCCATCTTTTGCAACATGAGGTTGATTGAGTGGACAGCGCAAGGTGTCCAAAAAATATGTCCATATCTCGCCTCCACCAACATCCCCACAACCTTGCAACTTTTGACATTATCCGTTATAACTTGGATAACATTTTCAGGTCCAACTGCCTCAATGGATTCGATGAGGATGTTGGCAATGAACTCTGCATCCTTCACACACTCCTTACAATCAATGGCCTTCAAAAACATTGCCCCTTTAGGGCATATTGCAAGCACATTGATCAAAGCCCTGATTCTTGCATCTTTCCATCCATCAGAAACGATGGAGACTCATGTTTCAGCACATGAATCTCTGATTGGTTTCAAAGAATCTTCAACAGTTTTTCTTTCTTTCGCCAATAAAGTGGTGTGGACTTTTTCAAACCCTGGGCCTTTGTAATCTTTTGGGGCCTCATTGATTGCTCTCACCATTTCTTGCCAATATGGTGATCAAACCACATTGAAAGATAATCCATTTGCATATATGCATTGTGCAATTTTTTGATCCACAATCTCCTGCTCTCATTTTGAAAAGGCCTATCCAATGGTCCTCTTGTTCTTTTGTTTGTACCTAGAAGAGAAGCCTCTTCTTGCAGAGGGGTTGCTCCCGAAAATGGATGTCTTCCAACGAGCACAACCGGAGAACCGCTAATAGAACTTGGGGAAACAGGTGGCTTCCCTGATGCCTTGCCTTTCTTTGCTAGAGGGTGATTGAGTCTCATGGCATGTGCGGCATCTGCATCTTCTTGTTCCTTGATGAATTCAAGGATTTTTGAATGTGGCAATGGAGAGTTAGTCTTCCCCGTGCAAAATTTGATTCTGCGTTTAGGAATGCGACATAAATGTGCTTTCACCCTAAAATATGAGCTTGTGAACTGAGAATTACAAATATTGCATTTCCAAATATAGGCCGCACCACTTGAAACTTGGTCTACTAGTGTTGTATATTTCCACAATGGTGAGTGTGTCAAGTCCATTTTGTGTTGCTTTTGGCCGCTGGAGGAAGAGCTACAAGACATTGTTGATTGTAGTAATAGACTAATAGTATATATAACTACAAGTAAAAAAACAAAAACAGAATTTAAAATAATCAAAACAAAACCCTAGGGCAGCAGCTAGAAACTAGTAAAAATTTAAAAAAAGACAATAAATAAAGAAAAACAATATAAAACTTACCTTGATAGAAAATGGCTCCTCAATCACCGTAGGCAAATGACTAGAATGATGCTTGATGAAGATTCAAACTTGCAACAGCAATGGAGTTGAAGAATGCAATGAGAAATTTAGAAAAATAAGAGGCAAGTGTTTTTCCTTTTGTCACTTTGTTCTTCTCATTTGTGTTGACATGTGCTTTTGTTTTTGTCTTTTAGGGTTAAGTAAGGTGTTTTTTATTATTTCAATGCATTGGGTTTGGTGAAAAAGAAAAAATAAATAAATAAATAAATGTTTTTCCCAGCTTTTGGGCACTGAAAACTACGGGTGCGTAGCCCCAACGCCCAGGTTCTCCCCTGGGCACCTGGGTGCGTTGGGGGTTCTTTTGGGAAGAACCCGAAGAACCCCCAACGCACTCGGGTGCCTAGGGGGAACCCTGGGCGTTGGGGCTATGCACTAGACCTCGCACCAGCATCGGGTTCGCACCTGGCTCCCAAACGCATTACTGGGGCCACGAACTGGTAACGTTGGGTAGAACAAGTACCCAACTGAAACTTCGTTGCAATAATCAACAACTTGGAAAATGTAAATGAAATGTCCCTTTCAGGGCTGAAATTGAAGCAAAGGGGTTTCCCAACAAACCCTAAAAACACAACATCAGACCCTAACACAAAATTATACAAATTTGAATTAAATGAGCTCAAACCCTAGCCATAAATTACTGAATCATGGAAAAGACCATGTAGTGCGCAAATATTGATATTCCCAATCAAATTTTCATAAATCACAGAACTGATACAACTCATAAATGTATTCCAAAACTATTTTTTCTCTTCAATCAAATAGTTGTAAAATAGTACAAAAATACCAGCATTGCTTGTGTGTATTCAGATTACAAATTGGCCCTGTTTGACCTTTCATAATGCATGGTTCAATTCCTAAATGGGTGCTGCTCTCTAGGTCAAATTGTTGTTTATTTCCTTGAATTTTATGACAGTACATAGCTGGAAACGTCCATAAAAATAACAGGATATTATCAAATATACAGTGCTGTAGTTTAGGCTTGAAACAGCCCTAGAAAATGCTCAGAAAGACCCCAAAGGGGGGATCACCCAACCTCAAGTGTAATGACCCCTTCTCGAATCTAATCTCATAATGACCGTTGGCCTATTCCTGGAAATCCGTAGGCTATTCGGAAGGTGCAATTGAAGGTTTCCTATTTTTTAGGATGTCTTTGTTCGAAGTTTTGACGGCAGATTCCTTCTGGGTTTTTTGAGAGCTTCGCGGAGGTATGTTCGTTTCAGTTTTCTGAGCATTTCCAGGAATTTACTATTTTTAGTAAATTCTATTTTTGGTAGCTAGCAGGATTGTCGCAAGGAGTTTATTTTCCCTTTTTAGTTGTCTCAGTCAGTTTTGGGCTTCAGATTTCGGTCTTGGCGGAATAAGTGAATGTCACTTTAAAAAAAATATAATAATAACGTTATATTTTAACGTTGACCTTGGCCTAGACTAGATAACTTAATGTTATTTTAAAAGAGGGACTTAAAGGGGGGGCGCCACATTGCTTGGAAAGGGGGCGCCACTTTTGAGGATAAGCTTCAAGGAAAAGCCAATTGAAGCCTATAAAAGAAGGCATTGGGCTATCATTTGATCATCTTGGTTTTAGTGCATTGTTATGCTGCAGCTTTGGCTCTGGAACTGCTTCGGGGAATGAAGGCCTCCTAGCAAAGGCATCTCTTCATGCTTGAAAGACAGCATCTAGTGGTGAATTAATCTTTGATA
Organism: Torreya grandis; assembly: GCA_037957365.1. NCBI lineage: Eukaryota > Viridiplantae > Streptophyta > Pinopsida > Cupressales > Taxaceae > Torreya > Torreya grandis. The sequence continues at coordinate 2,174,765 of JARHVA010001077.1, forward strand.
TTTGTATTTGCTTAAGTAGTACTTTCAGTTATTGCATTATTAGTTCCTTTGATATTATTAGAATTTCAAGATATTGTATAAGACAGATCTAGGTTTTCAGTCACAATTCAGAAAATACAAAAAAACAGGTTGTGGGTATCATCTTATTGTATTGGGTAGGCCTAGGCGCCCCTTTGCTTAATTTTGTAGAATTTTTTGAACAAGCATTGAATTTCTAGAGGAAATCGCCCTTCTCCCCTTGGGACGCCCCTTTGGGGTTTGGCATTGGTTTTTGTGTAACATTCTGGATGCAGATTTGATCAGTTTCATGATGCTAACTTGGGCGCCATACTCCAGAGGAGACTTTGCAACAGAAATCAGGAAGATTGATTAAGTTTTGCATGAGTTATGAACATTTGAAGAAATTAATAAGTGGCTGGTTTTTCCTCTTTCTAAAAGCAAATTCTGTTTATTTTTGTAAGCTGACAGTAGTACTGGCAGCCCTTCTCTATTTGTTTAATTTTCCTTTAAAATATTGTAATAGTTTACAGCGCCGCCTTATGGTAGCTACTTTCCCTATTGGGTTAGCAAGCACATTCTAGGTGTAGAGCATCCACCCTATGGTAGCTACTTTCCCTTCTGGGTTAGCAAGCACATGCTGGGTGTGGAGTAGTTTACTTTTCAGTATTTCCATTAAAGCATTGTTATTAAGCTCACTCCGTCATATGGTAGCCCCTCATGGGTAGCACATACTTGACGTAGAGTTCCTTATTTGTATTTACTCCGTCTTATGGTCGCCCCTACTCCGCCTTGGACTGGGTAGCACATACTGGACGTTGAGTCCCATTTCTTGTAATTACTCCGTCTTATGGTCGCCCCTACTCCGCCTTGGATTGGGTAGCACATACTGGACGTTGAGTTCCATTTCTTGCATTCTAGTGGCAAAGTTATTTCAGTTTATTTGAGATTAACTTTTAATCTTGACGGAACTTGCTTGTGTTATAATCCAAAAATCTAAAAAAGTTGAAAAATTTGGCTCGGAATATTTCATCAAGTGGCAGGTTGCTGCCCTACCAAACCTTGCAACTGTTTGCTGCCCTCAAATGTGGCCTCCAAATCCTAGGCACTACCCTAGAATGGAATCGCCACCCTCTATGTTGAAGCCCCTTGCTGCACGCTGCCAAGTGCCAAGAATGGTGAATATTCTGCCCAAACGGATAGAAGTGCTGCCAAATTAGATCAATGGAAGTGCTTTGCAACCCCTGAATGAGGATGCCTTAGTTGAATGTAAGGGTTTCCATCCCTACTTTAGTCCCTATGAAGGTTTTCGTCTCCAAAGGGGAAAACCTAAGCTTTTTTGTGCTTAAATTTATAAATTCAAATTATCAATGTAACATATTCTTAACATAAACCTCAAATGAGCTCTTTCATCTCCTTTTATATCCTTGCCACTCAAACCCCACTTTATTTTTTAATAATAAAACATAAGTTGACGACATTTTTGGCCACTTAGTAATATTATTAATTTTACTTTTAAGTATTTAAAAATATTTTTTATTTTAATTAGAATATTATTTTAATTTAAATATTGGGATGTTACAGTCCGCCCTTCCCAAATTTTCTTTCTCCCAAGCAAATGCAAGCTCTTATGCCCAAGTACCATCACACCAAAGTGAAGAAATACACTGTAGTGCTCCAATAATCTGGATCATGTACCTGTCAATTGAAAGAGCTCTTGCCAAAACAAGCTCATATATCTTATGTTTTTCTTCCTAATGATGTTCTTTGGCAGCTCATGAAGTTTAAAAACTTCCTTGAAGTAGAGACCAGTTATTACTTTAGACCTGCCAACTTCATTTTCTCCTTTAAAAATAGCATCAACAAATTTATTCTTTGTATATTCAGCTGCGCTAAAAACCCTTCAAGCTGCTATAACTTCAGCCCTAGAGTAAGGAATTGATGAATAATCAACAACTTGACAAGCTAAAACACATTCCAAAGTGGTACCATGACTGCTGAAGATGTTTGCTATAGCAAGGTACTTGCTGGAAATTTGGGGTATGGGTGTCCCCATTGTACTTTCTGCACAAGAAACAAACATGTTAGTTAAAACCAAAGCTCTCCACCTTCCTTTTTCACTCCTTCCAAGCCATATAGGAGTGTGGTTCAAATCTCCTTCCTTGTTTGCACCCTTAATCACTCTCTCTTACCAATTGATGGCTGGAAACATGTTTATGATTTCCCAAGAAGGCATTAAGGGGCTGCCTATGCTATACCAAATACACCCAACATAGAATAACTGCCATCATGCTCAAAACTTGCCCCTAAACTCAGAATTGCACCTATTCCCTTGGGTAAAAACACCCCCAAAATGACTGAAATCAACTCCTCATTCCCCATTAACATGTGATCTTTCAATTTGGCAAAAGATATTACATACATAGTCATGTATCAGGTGGTTAGTGGGCTGTAATCATGTATAACAGCCTTCTTATCATCCATATTAATGAGAGTTTTTAACAAAAACTCACTCTTTGGAATTTTTTATTTACAACATACCTTCATCATGGGCTTGATGACCCCCAAGCTCATGCCAAATGAGCTGGTACTGTTGTGGGCAACATGGTAAAAAAAAATATAGTTGCTGCTCTCCATGATTCCCTTGGCCATTCTTAACCATACATGTACCTTAGAGATGTGTCATCCTCCTTCCTTGGTAAAATCCTCCATTCTTACTTGCCGGAAACTCCATTACCAGCCAATAATCCCCCACATTTTTGAGAAGTGCTCTTTTATGATAGTACAAAAGCACCCATTACGACCTCCATTGATCCTTAGGCTCTCCCTTTAAGCCTATGATATGGTTCACAATTTTTTCTGAAATAAGTAAACTTGAACATAATTGAAACCATACCTTTTTAACAATTTTCTTCAGTGCCTATCTTCCAAATTTCCATTTGGATATCTTCAAAGCCCGGAATGAAGGAGTCCCAGCCAATTTTGTCACTCCAAGTGACTTTCCTTGCATCTCCATCTTCATGTGGTTGCCCCAAAAGAAGGCAGCCTTGCCATAATGCACAAAAAAATACTAATATTGCTAAGTTTTCCCTTCCATACATATGCAGCCCCTTACAATCATAAACCCTAGATGGCATGTGAGTACACAACAAATTAGGGACACTTTCACACCTTGGGCTGCCCTCAACTCACCCATCCTTCCTTTCACCATGGAGCGGTTTTGTGACCTCTTCATCATCTTTTTCCATGCTTAGAGTGAGCTGAATTTTCACCCTCTAAAGTGGCTGCCTCCACGCAAAATTTTCATATTTAATGGCACTCAAAATGGGCTGAGTTCCCACACATTTGAGTGGTTGCTCCCACTCAGAATTTTCAGAGTTTTTGGTATTTGAAGTGGGTTGAGTTCCCACATATCGGAGTGGCTGTCCCCACTCATAATTTTCAGAAATTTTAACTATAGAAATGCGCTAAGTTTCCACAAAATGGAGGGGCTGTCCCAACAAAAATTTCAGAATTTTTGATACTTACCAAATATGGAGTGGGGTGAATTCCCACATGCTGTAGTTGCTGCCCCAACTCAGAATTTGCAGTCTCTTCCCATGGTCTGAAAATTTCCATGCAACCTTCAAGTTCTAGCCCTTTACCAGATAGAAGAAACAATTTAGACTAGCAAGCATAGCTCTCAACCCTATCAACAAGGATGTCTATTGGCTGTTCAAAAAACAATTCAATCATCACTTGTGCACCTACCTTTGTGAGATAATCTTTATTGATCATCTTGTACGCCATTCGTTCCAAGGAAGGACACCAATCAGTTTGTATGCAAGCTGGAAACAACTTAGGGCAGCCATGAATTCCCTGATTCTCCACGTCATTGTGAATTATGTTCGCTGAAGTTTTCATTATTTTCAGCAAGGTTAACAATTTGATAATGGAATAGCAGCTGCATGGTTGAAACCTTTGTGCAAAAATATGAACTGGTAGCATTGTAGTGATTGAAAACACTTAAAGGAAGGCTGATTATCCTTTCCCAACAGTCACCAACCGGAACTTGCCCTTTCCCATGATTGAAAGGGCTTGCCAACCCACTTGTATGGGTGCAAGTGAACTCAAATTTGTATGACAGTAGCACTAAGCTTGTAATTTTCATCTGGATCCCACATCAAGATTGGAAATTTGCAACTCCCCATCCTTGAGTCTTCTTGGATAAATTCCTTCCTCCATTTAGTGTCCTTCATCTTATCCTCATTGTTAGGATGATCGTCACGATGATCAAAATATTGTAAGGTCATAGTATGATGGTGATATAGCAAATCCTTATTATGCAGATAATTTGAATTGCTTGCCTTTATATGCTACTCTGAAAATTCCAGCGAGTGGAAGATCATCATACGAAGCTTGTGAGGCCCCTCCATCATTTGCATACTTCCCAACAAGACCTTGGGATTCCTCTTCATCAAGCTTGGACAAATCTGATTTTTCTTGAACTCAATCCATCCTTGGCAGCCCCACGATTTCCCCTTCTTCCTTCACCACTATGGAAGGACTCATAACACTACTCTCAATATGTGTTGGTTCAAACTTTGCAATGTTTGCATGAGGGTTCACTAATTCTAGGGCTGGAACAACTTCGATCTTGGGTGCTTGACATCCCTCATGTAATGCTTGTTCTTCCTTATCCTTGGGAAGTTCTGATTTTTCTAATTGATCTCCATTAGTGCCTACCATGTGCAACACCATTGTCTGTCCAAGAACATGCTCTCAAACCTCTCCTTGTTGCCCCAAAATTTTTGATTTTTGAAACTCAAAAAAATTCAACACTTGGCTGTCCCAAAGTGTTGCCCTTTTGTTGCTCAAAGGGCTTTAAGGTACCAATTTTCTATTGCTCACTAACCCCTTTCAATTTTGACTTTGTGCCCTTCTTTGGTGATGAATCCTTGGGGCAATTAGTTAGTGGCTTTTCCTTCATCAAAAAGGCAGATTTCTTTTCCTCTTCCACATGCCAAGCATGCCTCGAATCTCCTTGTGTGGCTCTTGGGGTTGACCTTGTCCCAATCCCAACTCGTTCTTTCAATTCCCTTGGAAGGGAGGTAGGTCGGACTGACCTAGGTAAAGAATCACTTGTGACCTTTGGCCGCTGGAAACTAATGTTTGCCCTTGGAAGGATCTGTTGTCAATCATACTTGCACCCCTGTGAAGGTAGTTTCAGGCCTTCACAGTCTACTGAAACATGGAAACAATCCTAAGTTGTGGGTGACCTAATCAGTGGATTGAATCTCTAGATTCTAAAGGCTAGCTCCTTTTGCTGTATCAATTAGGATCGTTGCTTTACGTTACAAACTATTGGAAAAAAAGAAACTTGAACGAAAATCCTATCTAATGATGGTGATACACCTGTATTTTTTGATTGATCCACTCAATTTGAGCTCCTAAGAACACTGATTTAGACAAGGAAAGAGCTGAACTTTTAACTCCAATTGATCAATATGCATAAGTATTTCACGGAAAAGTTTTATCTGGTGATCTAAGCTTGAGGGAAATGAAAGAATAGCCCTGATTTAAGGCACCAACCAAAGACTTATATCCACTGTAAACTCAGTCAAGAGACATCAAACATAGAACATGACCGGCATAAATTGATCAACTATGCTGCTAGGTAAGAATCAAGACTTGACAAAGAAGAAAAATTCTATCACTTATGCAAATCACTGACATGAATACACTACTAGCATTCTGAAAAATAAAAACAGTTCTATTAATTTGAAAATAGGTTACAAAACTCAGTCTTTGGTAGAATTTGATTTTGCCAAAAGAGGGATACAATTCAAGGCTGAAAATCCAACTTATATAGTAAAAGATACAACCAAGAGGATGGCGCTGAAAATAGAAGAGGAAATCAACTATGTCGAACTTGTGCTATCATAGCCTTCAAGTAAAATCTATTTTTGTCTTATGCCTTGCATGAAAGCTCTTTGGCGTTGAAAATGGACGGTGGGCTCAAGCTTGAGTCAAAACTTCCAACATGCATGATGCTATGCCAATCTCCAAATATGGAACTCTTCTTGAGTTGCTGGAAACAAGAGAACAATCTCCTTTGCATGAAATCAACGCTAATGCTGAACTTAGAATTCCTTTTGAATTGCTGGAACGTTGAAGCTTTAACAAGATAAATAAGATCACATGCATGAAATCAACACTATGTTGGCGTTTGAAGGGATGAGGTGGATCCAAGTTTGACAAGTCAAACTCTTGCATGGAAAGCCACGCCACACTTTGAACTGAGAACTCCACTTAAAGCTGAGTTGGACCTTTGGAAGCATGAGATTGACTAGGAGATAATCATGAATTTAACAAACAATCAACTGAAACTTAGACCAACCAACTCCAAATGAACCTCCACTTGCATGAAATTCCATGTTGACTCCGTCTCTTGTTCTTGTGCATGTATTGCTTCGGGCCATTTGCTTATGGTTTTCGTCTTTGGTTATTTGTTTGACTGTTTCTCTTGGACAAAATGTCCGAGACTTCTTTCTTTATGCACTTGCCTTCGGTTTATTCTATGGCTTGTCTTGCTTCTGTTCTTTCCCTTTGGGCTAATTCATTTCGGGCATTTGTTCCCTTTCTTTCCCTTCGTTCATTTTTGCGGCCTTTTCCTTTGGTTTATTTCCTTCAGACAAAAAGTCCGAAAGAATTCTGTCTTCGGATTTGTCTTTTCACTTTCCCGCGGACAAATTGTCCACGGGAATTGTCTCTCTGTTTGTGCTCGGACTTTCCCCTTGGTAAACCTTCCGAAGGAATTCTTTCGAACAATTTGTCAAAAAGAATTCCTTCGGACTTTTTGAAAAGTCCTTTTTCGAAGGGCACATACCCTTTGAATTTATCAAGTGGACCTTTCTGTAGGGACTCTATCCCTTCAGACTTTTCTAAATGGTCCTTTGGCCTTTCTGTTAAGTCCTTTTCTGAAGGGCACGAACCCTTTGGATTTTTTTGTTTTAAATTTTCTCGAAGGGCACATACCCTTCAGGATTCATATAATTAATTTTTTTCCGAAGGGATTCTACCTGTCGGAATTCCTTGCAAAGTGACTTTCCCGAAGGGCACATACCCTTCGAAAAAAATGAAATGGTCCACTTGGAATTATGAATTTGTCTTCTTCCGAAGGGCATATACGCTTAGGATTTTTTGTAAGTGTCCCCTTGGTCTTTTTGTAATGACCTTTCAGAATTCGACAATGGCCCTTCGACCTTCTTAAATGTGCCCTTCAGACTTTGTCTTGGTCCACTTGCAAAATCATTCGGAAAAACTGTCAAGCCCTTAAGGCTTTTTGTGAAGAACCTTCTCGAAGGGAAAGAACCCTTCGGGATACCTGTAAAAAGACCCTTATATTTAGCATAGCTGACAACAATGTCATCAACTATGGAGGGCTGAGTTTTCCTCACCAGAATGGTTTCTTCTCTTAGAATGAAAGTAGGCCAGAATGACCTAGATGAAGAATCACTCATGGACCTTGGTGGCTGAATATTATTGTTTGCCCTTGAAGAGATTTCTTCACCATTCGGATTTTGCATGGTGTGGATCAGCGATGCCATTATATTAGCCAATCTCTCTTGCCCTTTGGGCAAACCTCTCAAACCTAGCGTCATTAGAAATTATGTCTGCCATTTTTATCTTCTCCTTCTGAATCACAGGTTGGCAAGATTCAAGGTTTTGATACCACTGTAATGTCCCTTTTAGGAACAAATTAAACAATTCTGGAATTTGTAGGAAACACTTAAAAATGAAAATACAAAACCCTGGTTTTTATTGAAACCCTAACCCAAAAGTTACATAATTTTGAAAGGGGCTAATTAAGTATAAAATAAATTCCAAACCTCTTAGAAACCTTCATAAAAATCAAGGAACTTCAGTATATGTATTTGACACAACCTTGATTTTTGTATGAATTGCAGTCCTGAAAATTGTAAAAATATTATTGAATATATGAAAGGAAGAAACTATATTTTCCATCAACCAAACAATGCTTAAAATGAATGACAAACCCTCTAGGCAAGTCGCCACACTCCAAGTGGCCTATAATTGTTGCGTCCAAATGCTTCCCTATTGTTGCACCTAGCCTTCCAAGGCTTCCAAATTGATTTGTCCAACACCCAAGGCTGTCAAAACTGATTTGCCAACCTTCAAAGTTGCCCAAACTGATTTTCCACCCTCACAGGTGACCTTTGTGCCTAAAAACATGAATTTATGACCAAATGTGACCCCTGAATGAAGTCACCAACTGAGTATTGAGGGTTTTCGTCCTCAAATACTGAAAGCCAATGAAGATTGTCGTCCCCAATAGCTGAATGTACAAACAAATGTGCTTAACATCAAAGAAATCAATAGATAGATGATCAAGGCCCCCCCCAAAAAAATCTCTCCATCTCCTTTTATACCTTTTTCCCAATTCAAACTCCAAAGTCCCTTTTACTTCAAAATTAAACATAAGTAGCTGACAATAATTTACTTTTTTGGTAACTTAGTTATATTATTATTTTAAGTATTTAAAATTACCTTTTGTTTTAATAATAATAATATTATTAACTTGCCCAAAGATTAGAAATGACCGGGCCCAATTTAAATAATATTATTAACTATCTTAATCTAGAAAAGGGTACATTCTAAATATCCAAATTTCATTTATGGAGGTTGCGTTGTATATGCTTTAAAAGCATGTTATACGTCCACCTTAAGGCAATCCTCAAAATCTCATCTAGAACATTTGATACTTGAAACAAGTAAAGATTCTTGAACAATTAAGATTCTCATGTACATCTTTTGTATAAGCTATGTCTATTTTGGAATGTTTGCAGGTCAGTACAGGTCATCAATATCATTTTCATTTAGAAACACAAAGGTCTTTATGTATTCCCGGTGAGGAGGGCTGTATGACTGTTTATTCATCAACTCAGAACCCTTCACAGGTACTGTTGAGCACTTGTCTATAGTTATGAACACTTTCTTCTTTGAAGTGCTTATTTACTTACATTGTATGGATGCTTCTACATGATGAAAGGTACAACAATGTGTTGCAGTAGCCCTGAACAGACCACAACACAAAATAAATGTAATTTCTTAGGCCTTTGTCTTCAAGTATGAAACATGTTTTTGGGTCAAGCCAATTTTCACACCTTTTATGCACGAACAGAATAAAATGTTGCTAATTTTTGCCTTATGTATATTTTGTAAAAGGTAAATGTAAAACGTGTTGGAGGTGCTTATGGTGCTAAGTTAAATAGATCACCACCAGTAGCAATGGCGTGTGCAATGGCTGCTGACAAACTCCAAAGACCTGTTCGTCTCTTGCTTGATCTAAGTACAAATATGCAGGTATGGCTTCTTCTTCTATTGATTTTTGACCAAGCAGGTTGCATAAATTAACAGAGCATTTAATATTAGAGAACAGGGTGACATATGCAATATGGAAGGACATTTGAGATATAAGCTAAAAGGACTATTTGTTATATAGGAACAGATGAAATAGACTAGTATGAGATGGAAATTGCCCTTTGTAAAAATATTTACTAGAGTATAGATATTCAAATTTTCTATGAGCCCTAAATGGAGATGTAGAAACATATTGGTCTCTTAAGGTTATGTCTTATAGCAGCTTCATGAAATCTCTGAAATAGAATAAATGCAACAGAAATAGCACAAGTCAGAGGTAACTGTTGTTAGCATGGAATATTTTGACGTCTTTTTTCTTTTCGGCTTTAAAATATCAAAGAAGTTTCTGCATGTGCTAATGTTTCTTTTGAGGCAGATTTCCCCTTTTGATAGGTCTTTGGCTATGTCACTAAGATTCAGTTACACGTGCAAGCAGATGGATTGTCACTTTTTCAAGAATCCAGGTTACGAAGCAGCATGGAAATGATCATAAAATTTTTAAAAAATAAACATAATATCCATGTTTTGTGTATAGTTCACATAAAGAGGTTTAAAATCACATATCATAAAAATAAACAAAAAAGACACATAATTAATAATATTGATAGGTTTATAAATTCGGTTTATAAATTCTGATTTATATGTTCAAATACAACATACTATCATAATCAAGAATTGTGTCATAAAATTACTTCCACCGATAGGATCTAAATTAACTTGGCATCATATCCAAATGTAGGAGTGACAACTAATACTCTCACTAGCTCAACTTTGTGGTTTTTCCTTCACAGCTCATGTTTCCAGTGTTCTACATTTGGCTCGGCTATGTTGTGCCCTAGTACCACTCCCTGTAATGAAAAACGTGCTATCATTGATTCATCATGACCCTCCTACAATTCGTCACGATCCTTCTACTGTTCATGTTTGGCTGGTTCGTCTTTCTCCCATCACGATCCTTCTATTCCTCTAGTCATGTTCTTGGAGATGGTTTCTTCTGTTCGTCATGTGTATGATCGCTGAGTCATTGTGTTCTTATTGTCGCATTTTTCTGGACTGTTTGCTCCCTGCCATGCCATCCGACTTGCGTTTCTTGTCGTTTGCGAGTTCGCAATTCAAATTTTCAACACTGTCATCCTCTTGGTCACATATGAAATCACATCTTTTGTCTGCACCATTATCAGATTCTTTTACGACAATTCATTGCTAATTGTGAATGTATACTCCACATGAATTGCATTTTGACTTTGTTCAATCTGCAAAATTCGTGTTCTATTGTTTTGTCTTCCTTTTTCAGCACGATCTCTCTGATCTGTTGGCATCTCTCCGGACTTTTGGTCATTCGCTTGCGCAATCAACATTCGTCTCTATGTCAGTACATGCTTTTGGGGCTCTTGTTCACCCCCCATTGCTATTTGTATTGGTTCCATTACCACCTTTGTCAATGACACACAACTTTACTTTGTCTTTGGTACTTTAGCTTAGATTCTCTTTCCTTGAATTTTCTATTGTTTATGATTTTAATCTTGTGTCCCATTGACCTATTTTTGGTCATTTGTGGATAATAATATAATTTCTTCTTCTTTCTTTCTTTCTACCTCTATATTGCCTCTACTTGATGGTTCGTACTCTTCTTCCTAGGACATCTGTCATGTCCCCTTTTCAAGGCTAGCTCGCTAAGGAGACCTTTGACCCTATTTGATTTCCCGTTGCTTAAAGGGAATACAAGGGAAACTTGGTTCTTTGTTCAAGTTGCTAAAAAAGTGTAATGTCCTTATTTTAATGCAATTTGTTCTGTGAGCTTTTGCCAGTTTCCGAGCTTCCCTGTAAGCTTCTAGGTTTGTTGGGGAGATCTCCAAACTTCTTGGAGGATGTAGGCTCAATATATATTGGTTTCTATTTGTGGCATTGAGCTCAGTTGGTGTTAAGGATTGCTATGACACTTTTAGAAGTGTTTTCAGACACTTGGGGTGTTCTCCAAACTTCTTGGAAATCATGTCTGTTTACAGTAAGTCACCCGGTTGGCATCAATCAACATCCCAAATCTTCAAAATCACGTTGGTATGGTCAAATTTGCAATTTGCATCATTTTGGGACTTTCCGTAAATTGAGTGAATTATTTAAGTCATTTAATTAATTTTTCGCCTAAGTTATTTAAAGTTAGGATTATTAAAAAGATAAGTGTAATAGCTCATTGGAAAGGTGAAGGAAAATGTTATTTGATGCTCACATTAAATTGGATGCTAGGCAAGGGAGACATAAACTGAACAATTAAAAAAAAGATTATTTTTATGTGAGGAAGAAATTAAAGGAAAAGTATAATTATTATTATATTTTCTTTTGTCACCCTAAAAGCGTCTTTAAAAGGAGTTGCGACCATTTTGAAACTATGCTTGAATATTGTTTTTAGATAATTATTCTCATGAGAAAGAACTTATGTTTCTCCTAATTTCTTGAAGATGGAAACCCTCTAGAAGTTAATGGTCTCAGTGATGAAAGATCCACCCTAGTTGGGTGTGGTGATATCACACAGATATCACACTTGTGCTGAATGCAAAAGATTGAAATAATTTCATACATAGATTGCCTTTGTGTTGAATGCATGTGCCATTTTGATTCTATAGTGTTGGTTATTGTTTTGCGAAGTTTTATGGATTTGTTTGTGAGTTGCGGGTTTTGGGTTTACATAAATATTCTCAGATTTGTGTGCAGATTGTTGCGAGTTCGAAAAAATATATAAATGTAATAAGCACGGATCTGGAAGAAATTTAACGAGCAAAGCATAACATAATAAACCCAGATCAATAAAACACAACACGTATTTATCATGGGAAAAACTTCAAAGAGGTAAAAAGCCTAGCAAAGTGATATTCAATATTGAGACAATAATAACCCCAATACATCAAATCTTCTTCATCTCACTCAGATAAATTCTTCACAAGTTTGTCTCAAACAAGTATTTGCCATATGCAGGAATACTTAAATATTTTTGTGTTCGAGAGATATTTTACAATAGGGGTAAAACCCTATTTATAAATATTCACAAGGGGATGTGACCGTTGTGAAAATAATGGGTCCATCCACCCTGATAAATTCAATTAATAAATATTTGGTAAATATTAAATAACTATAATAAGATAAATTATTTTTCCGAAGTTTACACCTCGAGTAAATAAATAATATATTATTATTTATTTAATTACTCACCAATGTAAGCCAAAGGTTAATAATAACCACTTAGACATTAATTATTCTAACACTCCCTCTTAATGCCAAGTGGGAATAAAAGCCATAGTCACCATAAATGAATTATACTATGTGCAAAATTTGAAGGATTTAAAAACCTTCATCATGGTAAAAATCACCTTTTAAAATAAAAAGAATTATAATCCATAAACTACTGGAAAGTAAGTTTACGCTAGCATGATTGTAAGATTACATCTCACTGTTTCTCATGAATAATCACTAAGCATATTTGGAGTTTTTTATAATATAAGGACTTCCATCATAAATTATGCTTTTAAATGTATTGGGGTATATAAGTAAAATTTTCACATGAAGTTTACTTAAATCAAATCACTTTCATACGAAGTTTTTACAATGCTTTACAAATGAGAAGTATAGAGAAGAAGAAACACATGGCTGTTAGGAAGTAGCATTGTCATGCACACTCCCTCTCATTGGCAACTCCAAGAGGCCCAACATTACACGAAACTGACAAAATTTGGTAGCACCAAGTGGTTTTGTGAAGATATCTATCACTTGTTCATCTGTAGAACAGAACTGCAGATTAATATCACCATTGAGGATTTTTTCTCGGATAAAATGCACATGAACTTCAATATGTTTAGTTATTTGATATTGCACTGAATTTTTCACCAGAGCTATATAACTTTGATTATCACAATGAATGATGGTACTCTGAGAAATATCCAAATGAAGTTCTCCCAACAGCGTTTGCAGCCACATGGCTTCTTTAGCAGCTTCCATAACACTTTTGTACTCAGCGTTTGTAGAAAAGAGTGACAGTATGTTGTTTCTTGCTGCTCCAAGTGATAGCACTTGCACCAAACTTAAACACATATCCATAAATAGATTTGTGATATAAAGTATCACTATCATGGTTAGCATCACAATAACCATATAATTTAGCATTATCAATGGAATAATAAAATAAACTATAATTAATTGTTCCTTTGATATAACGAAGAATACGTTTAGCTAATTTTGAATGATTCAAATAAGGATCTTGCATAAATTTAGAAGTAACACTGACAACATATGAAATATCTGGCCTAGTAATGGTTAGATAAATCAAACTTCTAATAAGCTGTGTATACAAAGTAGGGTTAGTTTTTTCACATGCAGGATTATGATCAAGTTTAATACCAACTTCAATAGTAGTGGTAGATTTACAATCAAGCACGTTAAATTTAACAAGAAGATTATGTGCATACTGAGTTTGTGATACAACAATTAAATTATCCTAAATAATAGCAATTCTTAAAAAATGATGTAGAATGCCTAAATCAATCATTCAAATATTTGACTTAGTTTATCCTTATATTTATGAATTAAACTAGTTAGATCATCAGTAATCAATAAATTATCAACATTTAATACAATTAAAATCAAATGACCATTTTCAACTTTAACAAATAGATCATTATCTGAATAGCAATTAGAAAAATTTAATTCTTTGAAAAAAGAAGTAATTTTAGAATACCAAGCTCAAAGAGCTTGTTTTAGACCATATAAAGATCACATGTCACCCAGACGAGGCTTTCTTAGTCCCAATGACAATATCAATAATTTATGGGCCATGAATTCAACTTAAACACGAGTTTTCCATATGGTTATAGTTTTTTCCATTAAGCATTTGGGATTTGTCTAATAAGGAAAAGTGAGGCGAAGCCATGACTTCCCTTTAAACATGACAATATCTAAATGATTGATAAATAACCTTTTAAGGGTGAATTTCAAATTTATTGATAATTAAAATAAATTTGAAAAAATGAATACACACTATTTGTTCAAATTAAAGCTTGATAAAGCAAGATTTTTTCACAAATTTGTGACAAAGCAAGGTGTCGCAAAAATACATTGAAAATAAGAACAATTTTATGATCTAACCTTTTTAAATGAAATTTTTTGAATTATTTCTAAAATAAAGTGAATTGAGCATGCAACTATATTTAGATATACAATTTAGATGCCAACCAAATTAAAAAAATGAAATAAAGTTGCACAATTCTAATTGTCGAAAGAGTCGCACTCACAATGACCACCTAGGCAAAATTAATAAAAAAATGTATAAAATCAATTATAAGAAGTTTCAAAACAAAAAATTGACCACACCAATGTGTCCGAAACGTGTCAAAACCTCAAGATCGACTAGTTGGACGACTATACTTTTCTAGGTTTAGACTAGATCAAGTGTCGAAAGGACAAGTCGATAGGTCAGGGGGTTTTCATGTGAAAAGGAAGACACAAACCAAATAAACGGAATTCAAATTAAATTAATTTGCAATTATTTTTTACTAAGGTTAACAAGAAGATAAAAAAGAAAAAGGCTAATGATAATTGAACACTAGAATTATCTTTTACAAATTTTTACCAAAAAAAAATATAATCACTAGCTTATCTATGAGTGAATTCAAAGGTTTACATGCAAAATATTATATTTAATTATTTTTATCTGATATATTTTTAAAAAATATAAAAAAATATTTATTTATTGTGCATGTAAAAAAAAGTAAAAACAAATTATTTGTTTTTTCAACTTTTTGGTGAAATAATTTAATAAAAGGTAAATCAAATTTGTAAAATAAAAAAATAAATTATTTTTTAAATATTTGAAAGAACTTTATACTTACCTTAATATTTCCTGTAGGTGGAAATGATGCAGGGCTAGGAGAGAAAAAAACTTGAGGGAGATATAGGCCTTCTCAGTGCTTCAAAATTTGCAAATCTTCTTGAAATCCTCTTGTACCCAAAAAATGTCACTCATTTTTTGGACAACATTTGGGCTATTTTGGTCCTGCAAGACAAAATTATCTCTTCCCATTTCAAAAAATTGTTCTAAACATTCAAAATTGGGAATTATTCAAGCTTTTTTAGTTAAAAGACTAACAGGTTCAACATGTTCAAAGGCTTCTATAGGGGAGTTCAATCAAAAGAACAAGTTTCCAACACTTAGTCATTTTCAGGATTGGTTCAATGCCTTGGTTCAACCAAAAGAATTTATCGGCAAGCTTCTATGTGGTGTTTGAACCATTGAACCATGGAACCATTGAACCATTGAACCTTGAACCATTTTGGTTCAACGAGTTCAATGGGTTCAAAGGTTCAACGTTATCAAAAAGAATTAAGCACTTTTGTCAAGGTCCAAAGTTCAACCGCTTAAGGTTCAACGGCTTCAAAACACTTATCAAAGAGAAGAAGGCTTGAACCATTGAACCGTTGAACCATTGAACCACTCAGGTTCAAAGGTTCAACGGGTTCAAAGGTTCAACAGGGTCAACGATGGCAGGGTCAACATGGTTTGTTTCGAAGAGCTTGGTTCAAGCGTTCAATAGAAACGAAGGAATGAATTGTTGAACCGTTGAACCAAAGTTGGTTCAATCGGTCGGTTCAAGCGGCAAGTTCAAAGGAGTGCCCCAAAAGTCGAAGAGACAAGTGCCCTTGCGGAGGGAATTTCCGTGGCAAAAGTGACTAAGGCAAGAAAAACCCAAAGAAAAGCTCGAAATTAAAGCCCGTCAGAGCCCAACAAATGTTGCCAAGTGTCGTCTGCCGAGCCCCATTTTACTTTGTTTCTAAGATCTGCGGAAGTTGCCACGTGTCCCTTGAAAGAGAAGCGGAACGCAACAAGTGTCTGCATCCGCATGAATCTAAATAAGTCCCAAGTGTATCTACAATGTTTCTAAAGCATAGTGGAAGCCACCATGTGTCATCTTCCGCGGGACACTCAAAAGGCATCCAAAGCCTCTACAAGTTAAGCGGATGCTGCCACATGTCCTCGCCTGTTTCACAGCGGATGCTGCCACGTGTCACCTGTTGAGATCCGCAGAAAATCGACTAAGGCAAAGCCAAAGGACAAACAGCCTTTGCGGAGGGCAAGTGGGGAGCAAACGGACCGATTCAAAGGTCGAACGAGCAAGGGAATTCCTTCGGAAAAGTTCCTGCGACAAAGTTGTAAAGGAACAATTCCTTCGGAAAAATTATTCGAAAGAATTCCTTCGGACTTTTTGTCCGAAGGAAAAGTCCCCCAAAACAAAAAGTCCGCCGAGCCGACATGTCTCCCTCAGAAAGTTGAATGTGCCACTTGTCCCTTATCAAAATGCAGCGGAAGTCGCCATGTGTCGTCTGTCGAGACACAGTTTCAAAGCAGCGAAACGTGCCACGTGTCGTCTTCAAAACTCAGCAGAGATCGCTACGTGTCAACATCCGCAGTTTCTTCTTTTGGTCTCTTTGTTAAGTAAGGACTGTGGTGGGTCTCGGATGAGTGGCTAAACTCAGCAAAAGCCACCACGTGTCATCCTCCGCAAGATTCTAAAAAAACAACCGGAATATGCCACGCACTCCGTTATAACTCCGCGGAGCGTGACAAGTGTCTGTATCCGCATCTTGAGTTTCTTACAAGTTTCAAAGCTTTTTTCAAATAAGCATCTCTTAGAGTCCCACGGATGCTGCCAAGTGTCATCCCCTGTTTTACAACAGATGCTACAACGTGTCAATTGTTAAGATCAGCAAAAAATCGACCAAAGAGCAAGATCCGATTGAATCAAAGACCCGATTCAACAGCCAGAAAAGGAGGAACGATGAAGGACTAGAAACATCACGCATAAGATATGTTTCTAGAAGCAGACCGCCAGGTGGACATTGGAGAATACAAACATTCAATGGCGTGACCCGTTTCTCTGCATTGAGAAAAGCAAATGGGCAAATACGACCTATTCCAGCATATCTTCTTGACAGAATTTAATGCAACATGATGTGTTACTGCTCCCAAGTCTTTCTTGAAGGGCTATATATTGGATTCTATCTTATTGTTTGAAGGAGATCTCTCTCGGTTACCAGAAACAAAACTCTGTCCAAATTGAAAGGCATTACTAAGACTTTGAGCTCAGATTGTTCATCATATTTTTTTGTTTGAATCAAAAAGCAAGTTACTTTCAGACTTTGTGCTGTCATAATTGTCTTGAGTGTGTGTTTATTTTGTTTCTGTGTAAAGAACCTTGGGACGACTTTGTGCCCTCATTGTTCTTCGTATTTCACTCTTTGGCAGTCGAGGTGGAGACTTTGTGCCTCATTTCATTTTGTTGTGTTACTATACTCTGTTACAGTGATTTGTCATCACAGAAAAAATTCTTTTTGTCTGTTGAACAACACTTCTGAAAGAAGAGGAGTGTCTTCTGTCGTTTCATTAGGGTTTCTCCTTTAATTTATGCACATCATCTCTGAAAAAAGAGAGATGGATGGTTTATCCTACCCTTGAGTGTTATTTTCTGTTTATATATATATATATATATTATATAGTTCTTGCATATTTACAGGGAACCTCCCCTTGATGAGAGGAGAGATTAGTCCCCTTTTGATGTGGTAAACCTACACATTTGGCCGACCAATCTTCCTGCTGTGGTTGATCAGACCTATTTTGTTTATAAGTATGCTGATTGACAAAATAATCACCCAACAGTTTTTGGCGACTCCGCTGGAGAATTATGTGCATTCTGAAGCCTCAAGTTTCAGATTGAAGCAGTCCCTACTTTTATCCACTTCATTTATGTGTCTTACCCATTATCATTATAACCTTACCATCCACCTCCACACCAATTGGGAAAGAAAGCGCAGTTTAAAGCCTCAAGCTTTAAGCTGAAGCAAGGTCAAATCTTTTCCATTTTTGTTTCACAACCTGGCAGATTCAAGGTATACATGAAGCCAAAGGGCTAAAGGTATTATGGACCCTGTATTCGAGTTGGTACAGCAAAGTAATTTTGATTTGTCTCCTTCACCATCTCGTCTCCAATGAACTAAGAGCTTGCCATTACCAAGTTAAGCATCCACTTCTGCTGTTAATAAAGCTTTGCCAATAATTACCCCCTAAGATTTATTATTCCTCCTTTTCATAGTCATACAATGGCAGTTCAAGGCCCCTGGGGTAATTATTTTGGTCCTCTCAATCTTACTTCACCTCCACATGAGCTCCCACGCAGTTCAAGGAAGAATTTCTCCAAGTTCTATGGTGATGGAAAAGTTCACTTTGATGAACAAATTGCAGCCTTCAGCATAGCCTGTGGTGTAATTGGAGTGGAATTTGAAGACGTGGCAGTCAGGGTATTTGTAGAAACATTACAAGATGCTGCTGCAGATTGGTTTTACCATCTACAGGCTCGGTCAGTAACTGACTGGAACACCCTCAAAGCTAAGTTTGAAACCAGATTCAAGTCTGCAGAAGATGCACATGCCCTTCTGGCTCAGCTTACACAGATGAAGAAAGAGCCTCATGAACCAATGAGAGACTTCATAGCCAAGTTTGACAAACAAAGAAACATGATTCTTGTAATTGCTCGACGTACAGCTGAGAATCTCAAATGTTTATTCATTAATTCTCAGTTATCTGAAGTGAGTTTTCTTTTGAGACGTGGTGGTCAAATAGACCTTGCTGCAGCTCAAGATTTGACCACTGAGGTAGAAGATGATCTCATCTTGGCAGGGAAGATAAGAAGAGATCCTAATAGAAATAGACCCTCATCATCGTCTGAATATACATCTACAGGCACCACTGATCCAATGGTGCAAAAGTTGGCAAACGAATTGCTTGCTCTCAAAAAGCAAATGGTGCAAGGAATGTCTTCTGCTCCTTCATACAGAGATATGCCAAGGGGGACATTTTCAAATCAGTTGTACTCGGGCAATGCTGCCAGGAATCAAAGGCAGCGAAATCGTTTTCCTCCCCCACAAGGGAAACTTGCTATTGGAGTATCCCCAGTCAATTCAGCAATGGGATATCTTGAAGCAGAATCGGATTTCTCTTTCCAACCTGAATTGAATCAAGAAAATGATGCTGATCTCCTTGTAGAAAACCAAGAAGAATCAACTGGCAACTCCAACATTGGTTTTTTGAACTTCGAGGATGAACCCAGAAGTAAAGGAGAAGCTTTTGATGGATCATACGCAGTGTTTATCAGGTCCAAGAACCAATCAGCGCAACAAACTGATAAAGGGAAAACAGAAAAGCAACCTCAATCAGCGATTTCAATTGCTAAACGTGGAACCTCTCTACCTTTCCAGCCAAAAGACTCGGTGATCACCAAAAAGGTAAGTACATCAATTTCACCTTCGCCTTTAACTTCAATTTCGCAAATCAGTCATTCTCCCTTTACAAACCAGAAAGTTGAATGACCTTCCTCTGTTCCTAGTCCAATTCAGTTATTTGACATAATTGATCATGTCAAGAAAATCAAAATTCAAATGACCGAGTTTGAATATTTACAATCCAATTCTGAGCAGTTGGATAGCTTAGTTGAGTGTGACGAATAAAGCCGTCCCTGCAGGACAAGAGGCTAAAAAAGTAACTCTTGATTTCCCAAAGAACATTCACATCCCAAACAATCTTGTCATTACTCCTCCAACTGCCCCTGAGAAAATAGAACCTTTCTATGTTTTCCTGTTGATAAATGGTCACAAGCTGAGTAACTGCATCATAGACTCAGGTTCATCTAACAATGTCATGCCTGCCAAAGTAGCTGAATCTCTTGATCTCACCTTGACCAAAACATTTGGTAGATGTTTTTCCGTGGAGAACAAACAAATACCTTTGCTGGGACAAATCAAGGGTGCCCAATTTGCATTTGCAGCTTTTTTAGACAAAAGAATCAAGATGACAGTTTTGGTGGCCGATGTTCCAGCCTCATACGGCATTCTACTAGGACGAAATTTCTGCAAAGATGGTGGAGAATTGAGCATGGACCTATTTGAAGTCAGAATCCCTGTCAAAGGCATCATGCAGAGGCTACTTCCTGAAAATGAATCAAAATATATTGTCACTCAGACATCAGCCCCTGTAGCTCAAATTCTGTTTGAGTCTTCAGGCATGGGAAACTATTTTCTATCTACAGACGAAGTTCATAAAACATCTGATAAAGCTCTTCAAAGTGTCAATTCAGAAATTAGTTCAGCTGGAATAACAGAAGAATTGGTAGGTTGCAATACAGATGGAGAAGGATCTTCCCACTCTAATGAAGGAAAATCTAAAGAAAAATCAGTGTCTAATGAGGTATGGACTCTGGAATTCGATGGCAGCTGCTCCTCTACCGGTTCAAGTGCTGGGATTGTGTTGATATCTCCTCAAAAAAATATTTTTTCTTCATTTTATAAGTTGCAATTCAGCAACACCAATAACACAGCTGAATATGAATCTCTGTTGCTTGGATTGAGAGCTGCTCGAGACAAAGGCATCAAACTCCTTCATGCCAAAGGAGATGCTAAACTAGCGGTTTGTCAGGTGAGAAACCTATACCAAATCAAGAGTGAAAGATTGCATCACTACCGCAACTTAGTTTGGGACCAAATTGAAATTTTTGATGCTTTCAACATCTTTGCCATACCCAAGGAATCTAATGACCGAGTTGATGCACTTGTTGTTTCAGCAACTCTCTTAATTCCTCACTTAGACTTCACAAGAAACAAGTACACCATTGAGATTGTCTTTAGACCAAGTGTTCCTGACAATGCTGATCATTGACAAGTATTCAATGATGATCACGAAATCATTGCCTTCCTGGAATGAAAAGACAACTTTGAACAACTGCATTTTGAAAGCAGTGAACCTCAGAAGTGTGAACCAGCCCCTGAATTAAGTTCAGATGCAAATGAAGAATTCTTACAACTCAAAGGGAATAAAATTCTCAAAGGCCTGGTTTCCCTTGAGAAACTGTTTGACAAGCATGATAGGTTTGTTAAACAGCAACAAACAGATTCAAGCTCCTCTCAGGGATTTGATCAAATAAACCTGACTACCAAGGAAGATCCTAAAATGGTGAATATTAGGAAGTGCTACACTCTTGAAGAGAGATTCAAGTTCACTGCTCTACTCCGCCAATATATGGATGTCTTAGCATACTCTTATGATGACCTGAAGTCTCAAGCCTGATGAAATCCGCCATGACATTCCTTTCAACACTGACTCAGTGCCTTATAAGCAAAAATCCAGACAATACAATCCAAAGATATCAGATACTATTCTGTCTGAGATACAACAAATGTTAAATGCTAGAATCATTTACTCAATCCATCATTCCACATGGATTGCAAACATAGTGCCTGTAAGGAAGAAGAATGGTGAAATTTGCATGTGTGGATTTGAGGAATCTAAATCAGTCATCCTTGAAGGATAACTATCATTTGCCAATCATGGATCAAGTACTTTAAATAGTGACAAGTTTAGAGATGTTATCAATGCTAGATGGCTTCTCAGAATACAATCAAGTTGAAGTTGGTGAAACAGACCAACACAAGACTGCATTCACCACACCTTGGGGGCACGTTTGCATATAGAAAGATGCATTTTGGCTTAATAAATGCTGGCGCCACTTTTTAGAGAGCAATGGATCTTGCTTTCAAGGATGAGATGAGTAAGTTCATTGTGGTATACCTTGATGACTTGACCGTTTTTTCAAAACATCTTTCTGATCATATACGCCACTTGTAACAAGTGCTGGAGCGCTGCCGCTAGAATGGCATTTCCTTGAACCCCAAGAAGTCTGTTTTTGGAGTAACAGAGGGGAAATTTCTCGGACACATTGTGTCCAAAGAAGGCATAAATATTGATTTAGACAGAGTCAACTTACCTTACCTACAAGTAAAAATGTTGTTCACTCTTTCTTCGGAAAGGTGAATTTTTTACAAAGGTTCATCCCCGAATTTGCTGATAAGACTCGACACATTGTAAACAATATGAAAGGAAAGGCCACCTTCAACTGGACTAAAGAAGGCAAATCAGCATTTGAGGATATGAAGATTGCCATTGCCCATGCCCCAAATCTGGTTTGTCCAGACTACAACAAAGAGTTCACCATATATAGTTATGCTTCTGAACACACACTTTCAGCAATTCTGGTTCAACAGAATAAAGAAGGTATGGAATCTCTCATTTCTTTCATGAACTGCCCTCTCAAAGATCATGAGCTGAAGTACTCGAATATGGAGAAGCATGCTTATGCAGTGGTGAAAGCAGTCAAGCATTTTCGCTTCTATATCCTGAATTTACACACTACTGCCTTGGTTCCTGACACTACAGTCAAATCCATATAAACTCATCAGGAGTTTGGGACAAAAAGAGGCAATTGGATTGCAAAGATCCAAGAGTTTGATCTAGACATCAAGCCAACAAAGCTGGTATGGGAAAAAGGCCTATGCCAATTAATTGCTGATAATAAGCCAGAAGAAACAGAGCATGAAGAAGCAGAAGTGGAAGACACAGCGACAGTTCTCTTTGTTTCCACCACGAATGAGTGGTATTCAGGTATTGCTCATTTCCTTACTTATGGTGAATGTCCTGCTCATTTATCTTACAAAGAAAGGAGGACTATCAAGTTGAAAGCTGTCAGTTTTGTCTTTTGGGACAATGGCCTGCACAAGAGAAGCCTTGGAGTATTCCTTCACTATGTAGACAAAGCGCAACAAAGCCAACTTTTGAAATCCTTCCACAATCTAGCCTGTGGAGGACATTTTTCTGCTCCTGTGACTGCCCACAAGATTCTGCGAGCCAAGTATTACTGGCCAACTCTTTTCCAAGATGCATATAAGTGGGTGAGAAAATGTGAACTCTGCCAGCAATTTGTTGAAAAACCCAAGTTAGCTGCCCTGCCTCTCAAACCAGTGATCATAGAAGAACCATTCCAGCAATGGAGAATTGATTTCATTGGAGCTATAAACCCATCTTCAAGTGTTGGACATGATTATGTTCTTACAGCAACTGACTACTTCACCAAGTGGGTAAAAGCTATCCCAACCAAACATGCCACTTCAGAAGTAGTGTGCAATTTCTTCAAGGAGAATATCATTTTCAGGTTTGGAGTCCCAATCAGAATTGTTACTGACAATGCAGCTTGTTTCACTTCTCGGTAGATTACACAATTCTGTTTCTATTATGGGATTACACTCCCATTCTTCTAATTACTTTTCACAAGGGAATGGACAAGCTGAATCAAACAATAAGAACCTGGTGACCATCATCAAGAAGCTGACAGATAACAACCAAAGGACATGGCATAAAACATTAGTTGATGCTCTATGAGCAGACAAAATAATACCAAAGAAAGCAATTGGTATGTTTCCTTTCCAACTTTATGGTATCAATGCTGAGATACCAATCACCTTAGAATTGCCAGCATTAAAATTGGCTAAAGCAATTGAAGATCAGACATATGAAAGCCCCTTTGATAAGAGAATCATGTGCTTGACTGAGCTGGATGAGTAGATAAACTATGGTGGTGGACCGAATTGCTGACCATCAAAGTCTGGTAAAGAAACTTTTTGACCAGAAGGCAAAAAACCGTGATTTTCAAGTTGGATATCAAGTCCTGTTGTGGGACAAAAGGAGAGAGCCAAAATGGATGCATGGAAAGTTCGACTCCCTTTGGAGAGGCCCGTTTATTATTCATCAGCACAATGGTGAAAACAACTTCCTGCTGAAGTATTATGATGGCACACTCTTTTATCTGCGTCATAGTGGGCAGCATCTGAAACACTTCAATTCTTGAAGTACCAGATCATTTCATCTGTACATATGTATATTTGTATAGTTTTTAGTTCTGTTTTGTTTTGTTTGTTTTCATTTTTGACGCCTTTCATTTTTGGGTAACATGACTCCGTAGCCCAATGGTACACAAAGACATTGAAGATTTTGAATTCTACTCCCTTCAATTCTTTTTACAATTGATATAAGTTCCCCAACTGGAGCCAGCTGTTGTACTCGAAAAATGTCACTCATTTTTTGGACAACATTTGGGCTATTTTGGTCCTGCAAGACAATTATCTCTTCCCATTTCACAAAATTGTTCTAAACTTTCAAAATTGGGAATTATTCAAGCTTTTTTAGTTAAAAGACTAACAGGTTCAACAGGTTCAAAGGCTTCTATAGGCGAATTCAATCAAAAGAACAAGTTTCCAACACTTAGTCATTTTCAGGATTGGTTCAATCCCTTGGTTCAACCAAAAGAATTTATCGGCAAGCTTCTATGTGGTGTTTGAACCATTGAACCATTTTGGTTCAACGAGTTCAATGGGTTCAAAGGTTCAACGTCATCAAAAAGAATTAAGCACTTTTGTCAAGGTTCAAAGTTCAACCGCTTCATGTTCAACGCCTTCAAAACACTTATTAAAGAGAAGAAGGCTTGAACCATTGAACCGTTGAACCATTGAACCACTCAGGTTCAACGGGTTCAAAGGTTCAATAGGGTCAACGACGACAGGTTCAACATGGTTTGTTTCAAAGAGCTTGGTTCAAACGGTCAATAGAAACGAAGGAATGAACTATTGAACCGTTGAACCAAAGTTGGTTCAATCGGTCGGTTCAAGCGGCAAGTTCAAAGGAGTGCCCCAAAAGTTGAAGAGACAAGTGCCCTTGCGGAGGGAATTTCCGTGGCAAAAGTGACTAAGGCAAGAAAAACCCAAAGGAAAGCCCGAAACAAAAGCTCATTAGAGCCCAGCGGATGCTGCCAAGTGTCGTCTGCCGAGCCCCATTTTACTTTGTTTCTAAGAGCTGCAGAAGTTGCCACGTGTCCCTTGTAAGAGAAGCGGAATGCAACAAGTGTCTGCATCCGCATGAATCTAAATAAGTCCCAAGTGTATCTACAATGTTTCTAAAGCATAGCGGAAGCCACCATGTGTCATCTTCCGCGGGACACTCAAAAGGCATCCAAAGCCTCTACAAGTTAAGCGGATGCTGCCACATGTCCTCGCCTGTTTCACAGCGGATGCTGCCACGTGTCACCTGTTGAGATTGGCAGAAAATCGACTAAGGCAAAGCCAAAGGACAAACAGCCCTTGCGGAGGGCAATTGGGGAGCAAAAGGACCGATTCAAAGGTCGAACGAGCAAGGGAATTACTTTGAAAAAGTTTTCGCGACAAAGTTGTAAAGGAACAATTCCTTCGGACAAATTGTTCGAAAGAATTCCTTCGGACTTTTTGTCCGAAGGAAAAGTCCCCCAAAACAGAAAACCCGCCGAGCCGCCACGTCTCCCTCAGAAAGTTGCAGCGGAACGTGCCACTTGTCCCTTATCAAAATGCAGCAGAAGCCACCACGTGTCGTCTGTCGAGACACAGTTTCAAAGCAGCGGAACGTGCCACGTGTCGTCTTCAAAACTCAGCAGAGATCGCCACGTGTCAACATCCGCAGTTTCTCTCTTTGGTCTCTTTGTTAAGTAAGGACTGTGGTGGGTCTCGGATGAGTGGCTAAACTCAGTGGAAGCCACCACGTGTCATCCTCCGTAGGATTCTCAAAAAGCACCCGGAATATGCCACGTACTCCGTTATAACTCTGTGGAACGCAACAAGTGTCTGTATCTGCATCTTGAGTTTCTTACAGGTTTCAAAGCTTCTTTCAAATAAGCATCTCTCAGAGTCCCACAGATGCTGCCACGTGTCAATTGTTAAGATCAGCAAAAAATCAACCAAAGAGCAAGATCCGATTGAATCAAAGACCTGATTCAACAGCTAGAAAAGAAGGAACAATGAAGAAGGACCAGAAACATTCACGCATAAGATATGTTTCTAGAAGCAGACCGCTAGGTGGACATTGGAGGATACAAACATTCAATGGCATGACCCGTTTCTTTGCATTGAGAGAAACAAATGAGCAAATATGCCCGATTCCAGCATATCTTCTTGACAGAATTTAATGCAACATGATGTGTTACTGCTCCCGAGTCTTTTTTGGAGGGCTATATATTGGACTCTCTCTTATTGTTTGAAGGAGATCTCTCTCGGTTACCAGAAACAAAACTCTGTCCAAATTGAAAGGCAGTATTGAGACTTTGAGCTCAGATTGTTCATCATATTTTTTTGTTTGAATCAGAAAACAAGTTAATTTCAGACTTTGTGCTGTCATAATTGTCTTGAGTGTGTGTTTATTTTCTGTTTATGTGTAAAGAACCTTGGGACGACTTTGTGCCCTCATTGTTTTCGTATTTCACTCTTTGGCAGTTGAGGTGGAGACTTTGTGCCTCGTTTCATTATGCTGTGTTACTATACCTTGTTATAGTTATTTGTCATCACCGGAAAGATTCCTTTTGTTTGCTGAACAACACTTCTGAAAAAAGAGTAGTGTCTTCTGTCATTTCATCAGGATTTCTCCTTTGATTCATGCACATCATCTCTGAAAAAAGAGAGATGGATGGTTTATTCTACCCTTGAGTGTTATTTTCTATTATATATATATTATATAGTTCTTGCATATCTTCAGGGAACCTCCCCTTGATGAGAGGAGAGATTAGTCCCCTTTTGATGTGGTAAACCTACACATTTGGCCGACCAATCTTCCTGCTGTGGTTGATCAGACCTATTTTGTTTATCAGTACGCTGATTGACAAAATATTCACCCAACACCTCCCACGATGCCAAAAAACCTTTTAGAAAAATTTTTGGTGCCAAAAACAATTTTTGCCAGCCTTCCAAGCCATATAGGAACGTTAATGGAGGAGAGAGAAATTTGAATACGCTCAGAGCTTTTCAAGAATTGAAAAATTCAACGGGTCTTTATCTTTGCAAAACTAAATGAATAAAACTTTCAGAAGGCAATTTGAAGCACAAAAACTTGAGTTTCAATTTTTTAAAAAGTGGCCAGGGCATACAATGGCGTCCAATTGCCCAGGGTTTGAATAAATTGAAATATCAATTCAATTATTCTATATGCTTGCTGGTCAAAATCTTCTCCACTGGCTCTGATACCATGTTAAAATATATAAATGTAATAAGCACGGATCTAGTAGAGATTTAATGAGCAAAGCATAACATAATGAGCCAAAATCAATAAAACACAACACATGTATTTACCCTGGAAAAAACCTCAGAGGTAAAAAACCAACAAAGTGATATTCAATATTGAGAAACAATAATAACCGCAATACATCAAATCTTCTTCATCTCACTCCTCAAATAAATTCTTGACAAGTTTGTCTCAAACAAGTATTTGCTACATGCAGGAATACTTGAATATTTTTGTGTTCGAGATATATTTTACAATAGGGGTAAAACCCTAGTTATAATGATTCATGAGGGAATGTGACCGTTGTGAAAATAACGGATCCATCCACCCCGATTAATCCAATTCATAAACATTTTGTAAATATTAAATAACTATAATAAGATTATTATTTTTTTTAAAGTTTACATCTCGAGTAAATAAATAATATATTATTATTTATTTAATTACTTACCAATGTAAGCCAAGGGTTAATAATAACTACTTCGACATTAATTGTTCTAACAAAATACTGGTGTGGAAGGTTATATTATTTTCTCTAGTATGTGTATTTGCGCAACTCTTGGAATATTTTATTGACCAATTTGTGGGATTTGTGAACAAATACAAATTTGTAAGAAATAAAAGAAGATTTGTTGGTTTGAGATATTACAGAGAATATTATACAAGTAATGGAACTAAGGTTTAAACCCTCGGCTTATTGGCATCCATTATGGAAAAGCGCCTCATATTAGAGTGGTGTCATATTTTATGTGACATTGTATTGGCCGCAGCCCAATTTAAATCCACCGCAGCCTATATATTAAAGAGAGACATGAAGATTGAAGGATGCGTGGGTGAGTAGGAGCTTGCGTGGAGTCTTTGGATGGTCAAAGGAGTTTGGGGAGTCTTAAGGAAGATTGTGAGTGTTGGGAAAAGAGATAGCCTCTAATTGAAGGGATTTAGAGATTTTGGGAAGTTAGCTGCTCCAGTTTTATGGTAGGTGTTTGCTACAGTAGTATATAAAAATCAGAACAACATTGGCAATAGTGTATTCAACCTTTTTTCATTGTTTGTAGGCATTTCAAAGGTCAGGTATTTATGAATATTTTCTCTTTGTAATTCTGATTTTAATATCAACTGTTATATTGTGCTTTGTATTCTGATTTTATATTTATACATGGATGCACACTATTTGTCTAAATGTCTATGGCCTATGTATAATCTGTGAGATGCAAATTGCATGATACATGCTCAAAATTGGAAACCAACTATACTCACTCTACAATCTGAGTTTGCCATTGAATGTGCAAGAATGCAAAATGTTTGACGAAATGTCTACTCAATAGGAAATAGAGATTTGTGAAAATTTTGGTGAAATCTTGGTAGGGGTTCTTGTTGTCAACCTGGAGCTGCGCCCTGATTTGAAGACGTGTGTGAAATGGCCAGTCCTCTATCTGGCTAAAACAATGGGATCTTCTCACGAGGGTGGGTGCCTCAACGGCGAGAAGAACCTCTAGAGAAGGCTGGTTCCTGTATGATGTATCAAGTAGGATCTCTACTCTATGCTGCGGACTACCGTGGAAAAGGGAGAAGGAAAACTTAAAGGGGAAATCTTACCTAAAGGGGGTTGATACACCAGAATTTTGATCCACTCAACTTGGAACCTTGAACACTGAGTGAACAAGGGAAAAGGAAGACCTATGATTTCAATCAATTACTTATGCATAAATATTTCATGGAGAGGTTCGATCCAATGACCAAAACTTGAGGGAAAACGATGGAGAGAGGTCTGATAAAAGACACTTTGCAGCCACCTAACATCCACTTACAGCTTCAACAAAAGACATAAATAACACTTTAACATGGCTTGCATAATAATAATCTAGCAACTAGGTATGAACCAGAATTTGGAAAGGGAGAGAAATCTACCACTTATGCAAATTGCTGAATGAAATATACACTATGCCAGCACTTGAAATCTGAAAGTACAGTCCTATTGATTGAAGAGTTTACACAACTCACCAATGACAGAGTCTGGTCTAACCAAGAGAGATTGGATGATTTTTAATCAAGGCTTAAAGCCATTATATAGAAAATTACAAGAGGCCAAAGATTGGCGTTGAAAATTTGAAGAGAAGGATTCACTTAGGTTAACTCAACGCTGTCTTGGCCTTTCAATTAATTATTTTTTCTTTTGTCTTTGCATGAAGCTTCTTGCGCTTGAGGAAGTGAACTTGTCTTTGTTATGAACTGCTCACCTTTATTTGCATGGAAATCCATGCCAATGTCAATTTTAGAACTCTACGTGAGCTGCTTGATGCCGAATTGGAACGTTGGAAACGCTGAGTTGGTCGTTTGGTAAGCTGAGTTGGTCGAAGAGATCATTCTCCTTTGCATGGAAAGCTCCTAGTGGATGCGGCGTTTTAACAATTAGTCAACTCTAAATCTGAAACAGTCAACTCGACATTCGAATTCAGAAACCGGTTGAAGCTGAGTTGGACCTTCAGATGCGTGAGATGATCTGGAGACGAGTGGGACTTTAATAACCAGTCAACTAAAGCTTTGAATGGCGTTCGAAGATAGCCCCTGCTTGCATGTATTTTACCCTGCTCTGGTCTACCTGTTCATGTCTATTTCTGGCGAGATTCTATATTCAGATGTATTTGTCTATATTTTCTCCCATTTGGCCTTTTCTTTCGGAATTCTGGCTTTACCCCTGTTTCAATGGTTACTTCCCGTGGTCAGAATTTGATGGCTAGCGGGACGTCACCCTTTGGCATTTATTCCTTCGGACTTCTCTTATTTCCTACAGCTTTATCCTCCGAAGTATTCCTTCGGACCTTTTTCCGAGCTCCTTTTCATAGTCGGGCTTTCTTTCTCTCGGCTTTATTGGCTTCGCATTTCTTCGGGTTTTTTCTGCGGCTCTTTCTCCGAATTCCTTCGGACTTTTTGTCCGAAGGTCTCTTTTTGCTTTGCCTTTACTTGTTTTTCTGCGGACTTTCAAGTCTTCCGAATTTCTTCGGACTTTTTGTCCAAAGGAATTCTTTTGGACAAAAGTCCGAAGGAAGTCATTCCCTGCCTTTGCCTTTTAACTTTTCCGAAGCCTTCTTTTGCCGTCGGCTTTTCCACGGTCCTCTTGCTGTGTTTTCCTAATTCCTTCGGACTTTTTGTCCGAAGGAATTCCTTCGGACAAAAAGTCCGAAGGTCCCTTCTTGTGTCTTTGCTTTTTTGAAATGTGCCCTTCGGAAAAGTCACCACGGTCCTCTCGCCGACCAAGTGCCCTCCGCAAGGGCTAGTTGCTCGTGTCTGTGCCCTTTTCGGAAGAATTGTAGGGCACTCGGCCTTTTTGCAAAGGTTCTGAATCGGTTCTCTCACCTTCCCGAAGGGTAGGTGCCCTTCGGGATTGTTGAAAGTGACCCTTCCGAAGGGTACCCTACCCTTCGGAATTCTTGGCTTTTCCTTGCCTTTTGTGCGGACTTTTGGATTCTCCTAAGGAATTCCTTGGTCTTAGGCTCTTTGTTGATTTGTTGTTTCCTTGGCTTAGCCTTCTTTGATGAACACCATATCCTTTTGCAGCAAAGGCCCTTAACAAAGAAAAACAATGTATTCTTTCTTCCTTGGCTAGAGACGTGCATTTTCCGAATGGCGAGAGACAATTTGACTTGTGGAAGAATTATCAACAGTTCTTACAGTGGTATCAAAGCTGGTGATCTTCCCAGCTTGTTTGGGAAGTTAACCTTTTTGCAGATCTTTAGTTGAGGAACAGGATTTCAGCCTTGCATGTTGGTGATTAACACTTGCATGTGAGTGCTCAATGATTCAACAGTTGAAAG
The DNA here is from genome assembly GCA_037957365.1 of Torreya grandis. Classification (NCBI taxonomy): domain Eukaryota; kingdom Viridiplantae; phylum Streptophyta; class Pinopsida; order Cupressales; family Taxaceae; genus Torreya; species Torreya grandis. Next base: position 2,205,983 of record JARHVA010001077.1, read on the forward strand.
AATTATTTCAGTGGTTGTGAATCATGGCCTCATTGAGTAAAAGAAGAGTTGGCATCATTAGTTCAACAGTTGTTTGATGAGCAATCTTACTTTGTTGATTTTGATCAAGGGCCTAAAGAATTGCAAGTTTTTGAGGACCATTTATTGGTTTCAGAAGAGAAAGTTGTGGAAGCTTTGACGAGGCTTGATAACACACACAACTTCATTGAAGACCTCTTCTGAAAGGCTCAAGTTGAGGAGAGACAGAATGGCATTAAGGATGGGGTTACCCTTGCAAATTTACGAACCATCAAAGAAGCTTTACAGTTAATGAAATTTGATTATTTGCATTTGCTTTCTGAACAACCTTGCCATTGCTCCAATTGGTCAACTTATTCATTACCAAGTTGAATTTGGGGAAGCTCTCTTCACCCACACATCTCCCATAGATACCAACTTGTCCCTACAAAGTGTGCCATTTGACCAAGAGTCATCAAAAGAAATGCAATCGGAAAATAATACCTTGCTGATCCATATGAAAATTTCCATTTGCACTCCATTCCTGGCTTGCACATTATGGTGGTCACTCTTCAACAAACCTTGAGTGGCTCCTACATGTCATGGAAGACCCTTCCAAGTTAGAGAAAGAAGATTAACAACAAATTTTTTTGGAAGCATACCTTGGAAAAGAATAACATGTAGATGCAACCTCCCTTGGACATGTCTCGTCATGTGTGCCAAGTAGCCTCTTGTTGACCTTCCTATATCAAGCCCTTCATGCATATGAGGAATATCATATGAATCAAACAAAAGTTCTATTTCACACAAAAGGTAGTGTAGCACCTTCCTCATACCTTCCCATTCTTTATCATGCAATAAGTGTGCCCAATCACGATCTTTTTCAGAACTTGTTAAGGGCTGTAATAAGTCGAAAAAATCAGAATTCGTGACCTTATTATACTGCTTTGTTTGCATCATCACCTCAGAATTTTCTTAGTGGCAAAATTCAAACTTGATTTGTGTACAACTCCTTACTTTGGCCCTGTAGCATGCTTTAAATTTTAACTTTCTTGACCCCAATAGAGGGCTGGATTTTTTTCTAACTCAGAAATTTCTGTATGTAAAAAATAAGACTCTGCACTTGAAGTTTCAGACCTTTTCCTTGGCTATAGTATGTCAACAACATTGTATTGTATGATGGTAATGGACATTGAATTTGAACACACAAATTCAAAACTTACTGAGCAAGTATGAGGCAGAATTTTCTTCAAAAACTCACCTTTCTCTCTGCTGTCCATACTTTGGGTCTTTAACCCATCTAAGAGGAGTCTCAATCTCATATTCATACTCTCAAAGTTACCCTTACAACTCCATATGGGGTGTTGCCCAAAGCAATCTAGGGGCTGTTCATGCAACCACGATTTCATATTCTCCTTCGCAATCAATATGCAAGAATTTTCAGAATCAACAACGCTTGTCAAACCCAAGGTTGAGGGGTTTCTATTATGCCCCAATGGCTGCTCATGCATGAAAATCACAACACCCTTTGCATTCCTCATAGACATCGCAATTGGCTCCCTTAGTGATTCTACACAATAAACAAACACATTAGTAAAAACTAGGGTGTTTAGTAACACCATTTTGATTATCTTATCGAGCTTTATGATCACAAAGTGTATCCCTTCTTGATGCCTTGAATCTTCCTTACAACTCGCCCTCATTTGGAATTCAGAAGATATGTTCATGTTGCTCTTTTCATCGCTGTAGCAACGCCCTTTCCCCTTCCTTCTTTCCCTTATAGTGGCTGTAAATTTGCTTATACATCCTTGAACCACCTTCATTCTATTGGAGTGTGTAAAGCTCACCTCCTTGGGACCCAGGCACAATATGAAAGCAAGAAATTGTAATGAAAACAAGCTAGAAATGCCATAAACAGTAGTCAGATCATTACCAACAGCCCTTATAATGACCCATTGGTCATGGTACTTGTCCCCCATTACTAGTCCAATGATTAACCAAGTTGTTCTCTTGGTAAATTCCCTTAAAACATCATAGAAGGGAGGTGTATAAGGACTGTAACTGCCCTGGATTGCTTGCTTTTTCCCTCCAATCACAATTATTACATGTAGCATACTGAATACATCCAATGAATTGTGATGCTTACCACTTACATGATGTATTTCCATGTCCTTTACTTCATCTTCCCCCTTGGCATGATTCTCATATCCCCCAAACAACTCTGATTTTTTTATTAGTCCCATGGAATCAATAATAAAGAAAATAAAATCAGAATTGAGAACCTTTGTAAAACTCAAAAAATTACCCGGATGCCATACCTCTTGGTGCCAATAATTGTGAACTCGGATCAAAGATTCCTCATGCCTCATATTGCAAACCATAACCTCCATTTTGTCACCTTTTCTTGCATGCGTCATTTGGGTGATGAAAAACTTGTTCTCCTTTAGTGAAGTGGAATTAGTGGAGACATCTCCAACTCTTGTATCTTCTAAATTTTTGGTATTACTTTCAATCACATGATTCTTTGTATGGCTGTTCTGAAAATCAGTCAACAGATATTCGAAGGTTGGTGCAAGATTTTCAAACTTGACTCCTTTGTCAACAAGCGATGCCTTACTTCAACTTTATCCTTCTTTGGCTTAAGCTCCTCGCTTTCACCCTTTGTGGCTTCATTTTCATGCATACAATCATTCGAAAATAAATAAACATCTTTCACCAATAAAAGATCCTTACCTTGCACTTCCTCTTTTTTATCATCAACTTGCAGCCTTACGAGCCACCCATCAAATTCTGATTTTTTTGTTTCATTGACTCCTTTATAGGAGGTCTCATGAAGATCTGTCCCTTCATTTTTTTCTTCTACCTGCTCCATTATCAAAGAGGGCTTTAACAATGTTTCCAAACATCATGTGCTGCTGAAATTTTTTCCTTTTTCAACCACAAACCTGCCAATAAAGTAGGCAATTGAGGTTCAAAAAGATCATCACTTTCCTTGAGTATCAAACTCATGATTTTCTGCATATGGTTTACAACATTTTGGGTAGGATTCATACAAGCAACTGCAAGGAAATGTTGAAACATTTCAACAACAAGCTCATCACATTCCAAATCTAACATTAAAACACATGACTTGATATTTGCCATAGTCTCTAGCAATATGACCCTTTCAGCAAAGGAGTCTCCCATGTTATCCTCGTGACCTCAAAAACTATCCACAACCAGCTGAAATATCTCTCTCATAATTTCGTCACTGTAAGGAACCTTGGACGCAGTTAGTCTCAAAATCTCATTTATGCAACTAGTAACCAAAAATCTTACCTCTTTGCTTGTGTCTCTCACGAGTTTATGTTGAACCAAGTAAATCTTTGAGGGCTGAACTGCCCATCTCAAGGACTCATATTGAGATTGATCCACCTTGGATAACAACCTTCCTACTTCTTTCAAGTGCTGATCACATCTTCCTTTGGTTGACATAGGTTCCCTAGCTTTCTACCTGCGTTGTGAAGCTTTTTCTTCTCCATCGCTTCCATGCCCTATTCCTTGTTCTTATTTTCACTCCACAGTTTCGCCAAGATATGGCTCTGATACCACTGTAATGTCCCCATGTGGCACAATTTGACCAAATATGAAATCATAAACAAAATTCAACAAGTTGTACCTTTAATTTTGCATAATTTTGATTTGTAAACTAGCCCCAACTTCCCTAAAGCCTGACGCCACAAGGAGCAATCACGAACCTTGCTCAAACACACTCAAACGACTCAAAAATTGATAAAAAGGGTCTCAAATAACTCCCACACTTTGGCAATTCACCTAGAACAGCAAACCTAGGTCTGAAACCCTCCAAATATGATGATAACACCCTCCCAATAAATCATTTCACTCAGCAAAAATTTAATAAATATTTTTTGATTATTCTGAGCAAATTCAACCATCAAACCCTTGTAAAATATTCGCAAAAATTCAAAAAAATATGATAAAATGGGAACCTGATTTTTTGGATCATGAATTCTTCTTTTTAGGCCTTCAAAGGTGTTCGCCACACCTCCATAGGGGTTCGCTCCTCTCTTGCAAAATTGCTGCTGTCATAAACCCTTGAAATGCACAATAACAACAATCTATACTTGATAAATTATCTCCAAAAGATTAATAATTTTCCTTTCAATGGTGGTGTTACAAAACACCATTTAGATAGTTCCACAGTGCTCGAAGGGTGACATTCTCTAAGCAACCACAATGGTAACCAAGCTTGACATACTTGATCGATCCACACAATATCAAAAATGCATAATAAAATCCATGAGAGCTCGCCTTTTCCTTTTATATCCTTCCTCCAAAGTGGCGCCCAAAATTAGGAGGGAGAATCTTTTTTTTTTTTTTAAATACAAAAGCTTCCTTATAAAATTCACTTTAGGCCTTAAGTGCCCATGACCCTTAAAGGTCCCCCACTTAAGTGAAAATAGACTAAAAGCGCTTCTGCACAACTCAATAGAGAATTAAAATACTTAAAGTACCTTTTCACTTAATTATTTTTTGAAAGGCCTCAAATGTTCCCCACTTTTTCCATCTTCTCTTAGCCCTTTGGAACAAACTCGAGGCTAAGGGTCCAAGCAAGCCTATGCCAAAAATGAGGACATTACAAATCCTGATAATTTTTTGAGTTTTACAAAGGTTCTCAATTATGATTTTAAATTCTTTATAATTAATTCCATGGGAATGAAGAAAGAATTAAAAATTTATTGGAAACATTTTGGGCTTTGGAACCCCATAGAGAGAAGCACAATTGGTTCATGGCAGACAACTAAGAGGTCAAAAGTTGTTGAAAGGTATGGAAACTTTACTCCCAAATTTTTTGAGTTGAGCAACCTATGGCAACCACCTATCATGTATAAGAAATCTGATTTTGGGAGCATTCTAACACTCGTGACAAGGGAAAATGTTGCTAGGTGTAATTCTAATTTGGTACAATCAGAAAACCTAGTTTCTACATCTCTATTACTGCCCTTTCAAATGGGCAATAGGTCTGATTTTGTTATGTACTTTCAGCTGTCCATAAATTTTGGAAATATCAATGACCGGGGTCACGGTTTGCATAGAAAAAAAGGGAATCATAAGAACACGGAACAACCGTACATTCGGATTCAGTTTAAGCATCCCTCTGATATCTATTTGGTCACACATGGCAGCCATGATGAAAGGAAGAAATCTGATCCTTGTGGCTCTTTCCAGCACTTGGTAGGAAGAATAAAGCTCTTGGGACATGAGAGATATATGTACAATCAATTCTACATTTGACCACATGAAAAATCAGAAATTTATTTGCATATACAGCCATGTCAACATGAAGGGAAAACTGATTTATTTCATACAAAACAACTTGCACAAGATTCTGGAAACATAATATTGTTGGCATCATGTAAAGGTGACATAAGGAACCTCCTCACCAAGAATGTACAGCCTTCTTGTGAGAATGTTGGAGAGTTTTTGGAAAATATGAAGAGAATCATATGCATGTTGGAGATTAGTAACATGGGGCAACCTCTTGTTGGGTGCAAATTTCACACTTGGATGTCCATACATGGTGGTGCATGTGTTGTGGAGGCCTTTTCTTGTATACATTACATTTTTTATTTTTCTTTGTATATTTTGTGGGACATGGACCGACACATGTGAAAATTTTGCACACATGGCAGCAAGGTGGTTTGGTTCACTTGTGATATGCATAACCACTTTGGGTCATATCTCACTCATTTGGGAGGTATAAGGGAAAGGAGCTTCTTCATCCACCACTTGGTATTAAAAGTGGTGTTTCGCTGGGAACATGTGGAGCCTTTGGAAGGCTATGAGGACACATCTAGCACTTGGGGGCAGCCCCCAAAGTACATGTACAACAGGCTCATGGCTTCGTTGAGGACTACCATTTTGTAGGAAGCAAGGACATATTTTGTTTGCATTATGGGATGTGTTGGCAAGGTGGAATGGCATTTAGTATTCATTTGGGGTATGTCACACTATGCTTTTTGACAAAAGTTATTCCACTTAACAGGGATAGGAGCAAGACTTTTTGAGCACTACAACAGGTTTATCATTTGCACATGGTAATTGGGCATATGAGGTTGCATTTGTTTGAGGGCAAGCAAATTTGGGAAGTACTGTGATGTCCCTTTTTCATATAAATTTTAATCATTAATAAAATTGCTCGAATAGTGATTTTTATCATTCGAAAATATAAGACAATTAATTAATTATTAAAATAGAACTATCTTGAATAATTATTCGAATTATCGAAAAAGTGGTTTTAACCATTTGAAAAATTAAGGTAATTTTAATGATTATTCTAAGAGGCTTTATAATTAATAAATTGCTTGAAAAATGATTTTTATCACTTTAATTATTAGAGCAATTTGATTAATTATTTGAGGACCTAATTATTTAGTTGGCCAAAAAGTAATTTTAATTATTAATTTATTAAGGCAAGTTATTTAATTAATTCAAAAAGGCCTAAAGTAAAATCAAAAGGAATGTTGGCTTGGGAGCTAAAACAAAGAAAGGAAAAATATTCTAAAAAGGGCAAATGAGGCTTATGAGGTATTTTACCTCCCCAAGGTGGTTCGCCCTTTTTTGGAAGTTATAAATACAAGATGAAGACTCCAGTGGAAGATATGCTGAATTTTGATAATTTGTTCTTCATGCTTAAAAAAACTATTGGGATGTATGCCCAATAGAAGTTCGTTGCTTTGGTGTTGATCAATCTAAAAAAAATGTCTTTTGACACCACCTTTGCTATGTTGTTTGGGTATGGGTACGGGTACGGATACGGGGACGTCTCAAGTACGCGAGTACGTCATTTTTCAAAAACCTTGATTTGGATACGTCGTGGGTATGTCTCTGTGTGTGTGTGTGTGTGTATATATATATATATATATATATATATTACTCATTTTTTTAGTAAAACACTTGAAACTACATAGTGTGAAAATATTTGTCTAGAAATGATAAAACACTTAAAAATATATAATATTCATTCATTCATTACTTCAAAGACAAGATGTACATTCAAAAGAGTAAATCATCTCGATTGTCCACAAAATCATGAATGCCACTCCCATTATTTTTCAACTTTATCATTTACTGACACTTTCTCTCACAAGGGCTCATCAGTGCATTGAATCTCACAAGTGCATGCCTTAAGGGGTGCACAGGGAATGAGGTGGAATCGGCTTGTGGCACTTTGCGAGAGATATTCTCATACTATTCTATCACGCATACATCCTTTCATGCAGCCTTCATACCTCCTATGATGTCTCCTTAAAATATTGAAACCCTGAAATATGGCTAAGTTTGAAACCCTGAAAACCTGGAATATGACTAACTCTGAAATATGATAGGATCCTCCAAAACTTAGAATTTGCATTATAGCTCCTAGCAGTTCGAAACCCCTCTCAAACATCCTGAAAGTACATAAATAAAATATAACTTAAAGTATAAGAAACTAGATGTCCATATCTAAATGTAAACTTCTACTTGAATGTTTATTTTATTTATATACTGTTGGGTTTGGACTGGATTTACATTTAGGGTTGCTTAGTTTTTAGGGTTTTTTTAAAGGATTTTTTGAGTTTTTTTTATAAATTTTTTCACCGTTTTTTTGCCAGAATCCCTCGAGCACGCCCGGAGACGTCCCAAGTACTCTCGGAGGCGTCCGTGGCCATGCCGGACGTTTCCGGTAAGTCCACGGACGCCTCCGGGACGCCTCCAGGGGTACCCGGGACGTCCCCATGCCGGAGGCGTCTCCGAATAGGAGGCGCCAGGGGGGAGGGCGTACCCTTGCAACGTAGCACCTTTGCTAAGGAGATCTTGTTCTTGTCCTAAGAGTGGGGCGATTTACTTTGAGGAGTTTGTGTGAAGTTTTGTGGTTCATTTCTTGCTTGTTAACTTTGCTAAATATTTATCCTATTTTTGCAAGTGGAGCAAACCATCTTGAAAACTTGGATCAAGGGTTTGGAGGCCTCTTTTGATCTATTTTATGCAAATTAAATATTCTGATTTTATTTGCTAATTTTTTACGAGTTGGCATGAAGAATTGGGTGACTTTCGTGAAGGGTATGAAGTAGAAAATTAAATAATAATTTACAGAATTATTATTTAATTATTTTGATAGGTTTTGAAGACTTTTTCACTTGCAGAAGGCAATATTTCACTCTCCTAATTTTTTGCTAATTTTCTTGCACTTGGCAAGTGGAGTGATTGGTTTGGAGAGTCATTTTTGGCCATTTCTATGCCTAAAGGTTCGTTGTATTTTTCTGGGATTTTTTGAGCACTTGTGGTGATTTTTGGCAAGGGTTTGAAAAGGAATTTTTTTCAAAACAATGATTGTATTTTGGAATTAAATCAGAATTTTCAGCCATCAAAAGTGGCATTTGAGCTTCAAAATTTTGGCAAAAAAGGTACTTGTTTCGTGCATTTAAATTTTTGATTATTTCTCCAAATTTTTAGTTAATTTTGAGACAAGTTATTGGCTAGAATTCATCTATAAAACCTTACTATCGTGGCATCTAGGGTTTCTAGGGCTTGACAAGTATTTTTTGAGCTTATTTTGCAAACTAAGGTTTGCTGATTGCATTTTCAGAATTGTAAAATTTAGGGGAAAATCTCTTTTGTATGAAATCGTCCCATTTGGAGACATTACACTGCATGCCTCCTCCCATCATCATCCTACTCAAAAAACAAGGGTTATAAAAACTTTAATCATCAGAGCCTTCAAAATTTGTGATGAGGATAATATCGATCATGGAATCAAACACTTAAGTTTATAGGTTGAATGGATACTCAGGTAAGCAAATAACTAAGGCTGTAAAACAAGTTAAAGAAAATATCAATAAAAGTAAAGATAAGGCCTTATGTTGAAGGCATTTTTAATAAACTAGCGAAAATTCTAAAATGCCAGAATTTTCACTCCACTTTCTTTTTGATCAATAAGTTGTGCATGATGTTAAGGTTTGCTAAAGACAAGTTGGACCCAAACCTTAGAAGTGGTGTCTACAAGATTGATTGTTCATGTGGTATACCTCACATAGGGGAGACGGGAATGATAGTTAAAATTAGAATTAAAGAACATTCATCCAGAAAGAAAAGAAAAATTGGCCCTTGCTGAACACTCATTCAAGTCAAAACATGCTATCAATATTGAGGACGCAAAAATTTTAGTAGTTGAAGATCACTACCATAAGCGTAAAATTAGGGAAGCCATAGAAATATTGAAACACCCGAAAAATTTGAACAAAGATGAGGAATTAGAAATTAGTCATGCGTGGAACCCTGTAGTTTATAAAAATTAGTTTATGTGTTTTTAAGGCTAAGTTCATATGGCTCTCTTTGTTTTTTATCCAAGTTAGGTTTCTTGGTTAATTTTATTTTGTTTGATACTCTTTTCTATAATATTAAAAGGTAAATATAAGTAATAATGGGTCACCATTTTTAGTTTCCTTAATACACTTAAAAATATTAAAATAATAAAAACCATTTAGCTTTTAACTAATTTTAATTACAAATTTATTATTTTTATTGTTATGAATTTAAAATATAACAACAATTTGGATATCTCAACTTTCCTTTTTCCATTGTTTTTTGTTTTTTAAAAACTAATTATAATGGCTATTTTGTTCTTTTTAGGCAACTTTTTTCAACAGCGATTTTTCCTTAAATTTTTAAGGAGCAAGGTTCTAAGGTTCTCACATGTTTCATTTCTGATGAAGGATCATAGAAGTGGATCCGAAACGCGTCGATTTTCAAAACTAAACACAGTTTCTTTCAAAAAAGATTGTTATTTTATGGACTGTGGAAACATAAAATCTTTAATTAACTCCTTGTTTCATGAGCTTAATAAATTCTGAAGATGAGGAAACCAAGCAAGAGGATGAAGGGATGCATTTTCAGATTGTAAAGGAAGGAGTAAAGTCTGAATTTCTCATAAGAGAGGGGCCTAGATTTGACTTAAAGAATTCTGAATTTTTCATTCCAATTCTAAGAGTGGCACACTCAAAAAATTGTGTAAAAAGTGGTATGTTACAGCCCCTAATAAGTTTTGGTAATACAAGGATGAGCTGGCCCTTTCCTTGTCATAGGAAGTTAAAGTTTGCAAAAGAGGAACAGCCCTTCCAAGGGCCTATAACGGAAGGGAGAATTTAGAAGTGTGAAGGGAAAAATGGTGGATGGGTTACAAATAATCTTCAATCCATGAGACAAGGAAGACTTGAATGGGGCAGCACTATGGAAGGAGAAATCCTTCAAACTTTATGCACTTGTGGTGCATATTAGAGGCCTAATTGGAGGGGGCATCTTGAGGTTAAGCAATGGACTTTCATATGGGCATCATGGCAAGATTATTCACTTCACCATGTTGTCTATTCAAAAGGTATGTGTCCAATGTTGTTCCAAGTTGCTCTCTTAATTCAAATTAGTGAGCCATACCTTTGATTTGATGAAGTGTCAAGGCATATTAAGGGTCCTAAAGGGCATTCGGTTGCATTCCAAGGGAGTCCATGTTCGAAGGTACATGTGCAAGGTAGAAAGAGCATAAGGGGCAGCCTTAGTGTATTTTCTTGTCATGTTTGTTATGACAGTTCTAGCTCTTCTAAGGTGGTCCATAGTTTCACTTTGACTACTCTTGGAATTGTAAATATAATGGGTTTATCAAGGAGCAAGTTGGTAGTGAAAAGTTTGATTTTTTGGGGCACTTGCAAGGCTGTAATGTACAAACACAGCCCTCAAAACATAAGGTACAGGTTTCCTTTTGAAGTGATTCCCTCTAAGGTAAGGGAACATGTGAGCTTGAGGGCCAAGGTTTGGACTATAACTCTATTAAGGAATTTTTCAGCCCAGGGGAGGCATGAAATGGTGAGTTTGAAGGTTTTCGGAAGTTTGGAGAAGATTGATTGCATAATGTTACCTTCTAAGGGTGAGTTGTGGAGGAATGAATTCATATTTTGGAGTCATAAGAGGTCTGAAGTTTGCACACACAGCCAACTTATCAAGAGGGAAGTGGCTGGTTCTATTTTTCTTTTGGAGTATATGGGCATGTGTTTGACCTCTTTTGGTGAAGGGTGGATTTCAATCATGGTGAGGAGACTTCTAGCTCCTTTAGTAGGAAGATTTCTAAGTTTTGAGGCAACTTTTGGTTGTGTGGGCATCATGGACATCCCTTCTATGCTCTCAAGGGCATCCACACTTATGTTTCCAACCACTTCACATATGGAGGGCATTATCAAGGATGCAAACATGAAAGGGAAGTGGAGAACTCTTGTTTTGATTAACATGTTTGTGTCTTGTGTAGGTGTTGATAAATGGGCAACCAAGGCCCAAAGTTTTGAAGACTACCTTGCTGGAATAAACTTTTCCAGCCACTATAATGCTGCCATTTCTGAATATTTCCCTTTTTTCATCATCTCTTTGGTATGTTCAAGGTACAAGGCCGCAATGGGAAGGAAAAGGAATAATAAGAACTATTGTTTTACCATTTCCAGATTGCATAAACAACATAGCTCTTCTAAGGACAACATTAAAGGGCTTCATCAAGAGGTTTTTCTTCCATGGAAAGAAGCTAGAGTGGGGTTTTGCACAAACCCAATGATTGGGACAACTCCATGGTTGTTGCTATTGTTTGAGGACAAGCAATTTTGGGCGGAGAGGATTGTCATGTCCCACTTTTGATCATGACACTATAGAAGACCCTTAGCATTTATTGGTTTCTTGAGGGCTAAGGAAAACGAAAAAAAGAATGGAAACGTTTGGGTTCTTAAGAACATTTATGAAAAAACATTTTATTGTTATAAAATTCACATAAGTTGGGGCCCTTTGAGGGTCATGAACGCCCAATCCACTTGAGTAGATTATAAGAGATGTTCTTTTCATATTTAGAAAAGGTATTTCCCTCCAACTTGGACGCACCTCTTGGGGGAAGAATATAAAAGCAAAGTGAGTGTTCACTTGAGGGGCATGCATGATTTTGATAAGTGAATTCATTGAGTCTAAGCACAAAAATGCTTGGCTTTCTCCTTGAGGACAAAATCCTTCACGGTGGATTGGAATTAAGGATGAAAACCCTTAAGACCAGCTAGGACAACTTTGTGAGGGAGTTGTATTGAGCTTCATTGACAGCCAAGGGTGTTTTGAACTGGACCATTCTTCATTGCAACTGTGAGAAGCCAGTCTTTTGAGCTAGGCGAAGAACACGAGAGGTTGCTGGAAGTGGAAAAAGGGGTTAGGGTTTGCAGCGAACCCCTAGGGAGACTTGGCGTCTTCCTTCCTTGGGTGGGTGAGCAACTCCAAGGTCTATTTTGGCCTTTTTGGGAGGTCAAACATCAACTAGGAATTATTTGTAAATTTTGTAATTTATTTCCAGCCTTGGCATTTGGGAATATTCAGTTTCTTGATCCTAATATTCAGATCTAGACATGCATATTTTAATTATATTTAATTGGAGTTTTGCCAACATTTATTGCTTCATAAATTGCTGGAAAATAGGTATTAATTCCAGATATATATTCAGTAATTTTGGGCTGATTATTTGGTCATAAATTTGCATAATTTCAAGTGAGGAAGCAAGTAATTAATTATGCAATTTTCTTCCATCTTTGGCATCTAGGGTTTGAAGGGAGACTCTCCTTTCCTTGCATTATTTATTCATTGGAAAGTGGTCAAATTGTTGTTAGGGTCTCAATTAGATTATTGCAACCTTGTTGTGATCTTTTGTCTCTAGGGTTTGCTGGAAACTAAAAATCAGAATTGACATTTTACCTAGGGTTTTGCAGAAATTCCAAAATCCAAAAATTATCCTATTTTGGGATATTTCAATGGAAGTGGCTTTGGACCATCTCCTAGTTGGCATTCCACCTAACAAATCTAACATAACTGGTTATTAGCCTATTGAGAACCCATTGGGGCTACTGTGAAGTGAATATTTGACTATGGGTATTTATTGGTTGGAGATATTGTTGTGGTATATCAACATTTGGAACTCATCTTTCAAGTAAGTTTTTTGTTTGCAATTATTATTCAATTAACATTGTCTTCAATATTATTATATGTGTAATTAGTTGATTGAAATAAAGAATGCAATTGGATTTTCAGTATTAAATGTTACATTTATTATTTTAGTATTTAAATTATATCTAATTTTGACAAGCGAATCATAGTAAATTCCAAAATTCATAAATTTACCTAAAAAGGGGGCATTACAGTGGTATCAAAGCCTTGTTTTTGCCAGCTTGTTAGGAAAGTTAACATCTGTATGCGATCACATGGTAATATCACATGCATACCAGTGGTATTAGTCAAAGAGAATTCAGATACTATCAAAGAGAAAGAAGAAAATTTCAGCACCTGAGATAGAAAAAGACAGGTGACAGAGAAAAGAGGATTTTTTCAGATGAAATTAGTTATTTACATGAAACAATCAATCAAGGTCAAAAGGATTTGGAAAAGACAATCGAAAAGACTTTGAAAGAATCCATGTTAGAGCTAGTCCGAGCTATATAGGGTATTGACCCAAATAAAACAAATCAAGGAGAAGGAAGCTCCTCAGCAAATAAACGGGTTTCAATCCCCCCTCCTTTTAGAACTTTTTGAGCAAAGTTTTTGCAAAGAGAATAAGAACAGCTAGAAGAAGAAGTAGAGCTTCAACAACCTTGCATAGGTAATGACGTTGTCGCATATCATGAGGAATATGCAGAACTCAACCATGCAATACAGGATGCATTGTTGTTTAGAGAGTTTTGTTATTTAAGAATGAAGAATAGTTCTAGGAGAGGAAGAAGAAATCAATAGGATCAGCCCCTGGATCATCCCCATAGAGATATCCAGTAGTGTTTGGGTAAGATTACCATTCCAACTTATTATGGATCCATTAAATGTTCTGCTAGGTCTTGGTTATAGAAGTTGGATACCTCTCTCACGAAATTCGATGTACGAAGAAGAGGCAATAAAATCTGTTATCCTTCACATGGAAGGAGTGTCACATGAGTGGTGGTATCGTGGTATGATCACCCAATGGCATGGATCTATTTCCACATTGAAAGAATTCAGCGAGAGATTGATAGATAGATTTGATAGAAAAGATCCTAAGATCCACTTTAGGGAATTAACTCAGCTTAAGCAGTCTAGAATTGTGGACAGCTATATTGCAAAATTCCAGATATTATTAGTTATGGTTCCTAATGTGATAGAAAGGAGACTTATTGTTCTATTTGTAGGACTAACTGAATCACTCAAGGGTTTAGTAAAAGCCTTTGACCCTCTTTCTTTGCAAGAAGCTATTAAGAGGGCTTTAAACTTGGAATCTTCAACACCCAAGAACAAGTTTTCTTCAAAGACACCCCCTTTTGGGCAACAAGAGACGCCACCTATTGGGCAACAAGAGACATCAGCTTTTGGGCAGCAAAAGAAACCATTTCAGCAAGGAGTTTCTCAGCATAAAGATTTGCCACTGAGATCAGGGAAAGATGTAGAGACTAGAAACGAGCTCAGAAGAAAGAAATTGTGCTTCTCTTGCAAGGATCCATGGGAGACTGGTCATAGATCTCTTGGACGAGGTCAGGTACATTACATAGAGGTGATGCTAGATGATGAGTCAAAAGTAGAGGAACCTGAACTAGAAATTAAAGTGAAGGAATAGGAACCTAAAATAAGGGAAGAAGGAGATAGTTTAGGAGGCACCCTTGCCACACTTATTTTAAGAGGCATCCTTGCCGCACTTTCTGGTGCACCCAAATATCACCCTTTCAGAGTTTGTGGAGTTTTGTATGGTCAATTCATAGTGTTGATTGATAGTGGGGAAACCCACAACTTCATAGATGAGGGATAGGTAGTCAGAAGAGGTTTGAAAATAGAGGACTTTGATGAGTTCAATGTTATTGTAGCTGATGGTTTTACTATTCCTTGCACTAAGAGAATTCAACAGTTGGAGATTAAACTTGGCAGACATAGGGTGTGTGATGACTTCTATGTTGTGGGCATAGGAGAAATGTATATGGTTTAAAGGGTGCAGTGGTTACATTCCCTTGGGGAATTCACACAGAATTATCAGACTATGGACCTAAAATTCAAATCAGAAGGAAAAGAGGTAGTGCTTCCAGGTATTGCAAATGGAGCCCCTACAATTACCATAGCCTAGAGGATGGAGAGTTCATTTTGTAAAGGACAAGTAGCAGGGGCAGCCAGATGCTTGGCTTTAGAAGGCATTCATACCTTCTCATTGTATGGTAAGTTGGATAAACACGATTTTGATATTCACAGTTTTTTAAATAAGTATAGTATGGTGTTTAGTTATTTGTCCCCAAAATTGCAGCCAGGTGAAGGAACCCAACACCTCATAAGTTTGGATTCAGGGTCCAAACATGTTAGACACCCCAAGATGCACAAAAGAGAAATTGTAGAAGTCAGATTTTAGTAGGTAAATGAATCATTGTTCCAGGTATTAGGTACGGGAAGCAAACAATTTGCAAGTGAATTTGAAGCTTCATTAAGCACTTTCACTACAAAGGAACATGATAAACAAAGGAGGTCATGCGACTCTCATGAAAAATGGAATTTTGATATACAACATGAATTTGGCAATCAGTTTGATTTCATGAATAGTTTCAGATTCGTTGAGGCAACTAAGATTTGCAAACAAAAAATACTTGATGCAGGCATTGAGGGTGCAGTCTCACAAGGGGCCATTTGGACTTGCAGGTCCCAAGGATGAATTGGAATCTAGGTATTACAGAGCTAGTTAGTTGGAGATTTAGAGTGGTTGATCTTGCAATTGCTTTAGGATAAGCAATTTTGGGAAGGGCAGATTGTCATGTCCCCTTTTCAAAATTTTTAATTATGAAAATAATTAATAATAATATTTTAAGCCATCCTAAGTTATTGTATTTTATAACATGGAAAATGGACACTTGTTTTTTGATAGGTGATATAGCTTTTTCAGAGCTTGGATCTACGACTTGAGTCTGGGACACAATAGGGGGCCCAGTCCCCAATAACTATATCAACTTAAGCGACCACCACTGACCATCGATATTACTAAGTCAACTCAAACAGTCACAACCAACCTACTATACCACTCAAACAGCCACATCCGGCCCACAAGTGCTCTTGTGAGATTTGAGCCTGGGCACAACCAACCCATTTAACAAATCCTTCTATATCTCATTGGTGACATTTATTATTATTATTATTATTATGTGGGCCAAAAGTAGTATTCATTAAGTGGGCCAAAAAGTAATATTTATTTAAAAGATTTTTTTAAATACTTTTAGGGTCAATCGGAAAAGGGAAAGTTATAAAAGGGGAAGCTGGGCTCAAAAGAGTCATTATTCATTATTCACTAATTATTGAAATCAAAACCCTAGTGCGGAGCTTGAGCTTTTGGTTCAACTTCTCTATCTGAGGATGAAAACCCTCCTTTCCTTCATGGTGATTCTATTTAGGGATTACAATTGCACTAATAGATCAAGATTAAGTACCAGTTTTAGGTTGGTTGTGGATTATTATTAGTTTCATAATTTGTGAGGGATGACGTAGGAATTTATAGGTGTTTATTGTTGCTACTGTTCAGCTGTCGTACCATCAGAAATATCAATTGGATTGGGAGGCTAGTGTCACACCCCACATCACCTTTTTGTCTTTTCTATTCACTTGATGTCGTACAATTTCCAGTGCTAATTGGTGATAGTTGGGACTGCCGTAACCTCTGTATGCAACTGTGTTGATTCTTTCAAGCAATCGTTCCCCATATATCTCTCAATGTTGACCATTGTGGAATAGTTGTGCATAGTTTTTGGTATTCACCATCCTTGTAAGTGGTTGTAGACCATCTCCCAGCTAGCATTCCACCTAACAACTCTAACGTAACTAGTTACTAGCTTATTGAGGACCCATTGGGGCTGTTGTGAAGTGAATATTTGACTGTGGGTATTTATTACTTTGATGTATTGCTTCTGTACATGAGCATTTGGAACTCATCTTTCAAGTAATAGTTTTCTATTTTCAATTATTATTCAATTGACATGGTCCTCTGTATTATTATATGTGTAATCAGTTGATTGAAATAAAAAATGCAATTGGTTTTTTAGTATTAAATGTTGCATGCACTATTTTAGTATTTGAACTACATCCAATTTTGGCAAGGGAATCACAGTAAAGTCCAGAATTCATAAATTTACCTAAAAAGGGGACATTACATTTATTTACATAACTTAAACAACTCATTTCTAAGCACAATTCTATTGTTTTTCTAAAGAAATTCATAAGGGGAAACTCATAAAATCAACTAGGTTTTTTATTAAAGAGAAAAATATTTGTGTTGATAAATTGGTTATGGAATATCTATGTTAATTACGGATCAAATTGTTATCAAAGATGTTTTCCTTGGCTTTTTTGGGTTTTCTTATGGTGTGACTATTTTGCGGGTTGATGTTGGTGACTACAATAGCTAGTGCAAGACAAGAAGGTGCATTGGCTCTTTTACATCAGGTGATATCCACCAGGAAGTAGATCAAAGATGTGAGAAGCATGGCCAATGAAGAAGAGAGAGTATTGTTGTCAACCTGGAGCTACACCCTGAATTGAAGACGTGCGTGAAATGGCCAGTCCTCTATCCGGCTGAAACAATGGGATCTTCTCATGAGGGTGGGTGCCTCAACGGTGAGAAGAACCTCCAGAGAAGGTTGGTTCCTATATGATGTATCAATGAGGATCTCTACTCTATGCTGCGGACTACCATGGAAAAGGGAGAAGAAAACTTTAAGGGGAAATCCTACCTAAAAGGAGTGATACACCAGAAGTTTGATCCACTCAACTTGGAACCTTGAACACTGAACAAACAAGGGAAAAGGAAGACCTATGATTTCAATCAATCACTTGTGCATAAATATTTCATGAAGAGGTTCGATCCAATGACCAAAACCTGAGGGAAAATGATGGAGAGAAGTCCGATACAAGACACTTTGCAGCCACCTAACATCCACTTACAGCTTTAGCAAAAGACATAAAGAAAACTTAACATAACCTGCATAAGGAGAATCTAGCAACTAGGTATGAATCAGAATTTGGGAAGAGAGAGAAATCTACCACTTGTGCAAATTGCTGAATGAATATACACTGCCAACACTTGAAATCTGAAAGTACAGTCCTATTGATCGAAGAGGTTACACAACTCACCAATGGCAGAGTCTGGTCTAGCCAAGAGAGGGATTCCTTTCTTTTTTTTCAATGCTGAAAGCCATTATATAGAGAATTACAAGAGCCAAAGATTGGCGTTGAAAAAATTGAAGAGAAGGATTTACTTCGGTTAACTCAAGGCTGACTTGGCCTTTCAATTAAATATATTTTCTTTTTTGTCTTTGCATGAAGCTTCTTGCGCTCGAGGAAGTGAATTTGTCTTTGTTCTGAACCGCCCACCTCTATTTGCATGGAAATCCACGCCAATGTCAATTTTAGAACTCTACGTGAGCTGCTTGATGCCGAATTGGAACGTTGAAACGTTGAGTTGGCCATTTGATAAGCTGTGTTGGACGAAGAGATCGACTGAGTTGACTGTTTGGCAAGTTGAGTTAGACGAAGAGATCATTCTCCCTCGCATGGAAAGCTCCTAGTGGATGCGGCGTTTAACAATTAGTCAACTCGACATTCGAATTTGGAATTTCGATTGAAGTTGAGTTGGACCCTCAGATGCGTGCGCTGATCTGGAGATGAACAGGACTTCAATAATCAGTGAACTGAAGCTTTGACCGGCATTCAAAGATAGCCCCTGCTTGCATGTATTTCACCCTGTTCTGGTCTGCTTGTTCATGTCTATTTCTGGCAGGATTCTATACTCGGATGTATTTTTATTTATATCCAGTCTATATTTTCTCCGTTTGGCCTTTCTTTCGGAATTCTGGCTTTACCCTCGTTTCAACGGTTACTTCCTGTGGTCAAAATTTGACGTCTCGCAGGACATCACCCTTTGGCATTTTCTTGGGCTTATTTCCTATCAGGTCCCTTAGTCTTCTTATTTCCTTTGGGATTCTCTATTTGCAATTTCCTTTGGACCTCTTTTTATTTGGCTTTATCCTCCAAAGTATACCTTCGGACAAAAAGTCCGAAGGAATTCCTTCAGACTTTTTTCCAAAGGGATACTTTCCTTTGCTTTGTGCCTCTTCTCCACGGGCTTGTCTTTCTTGGCTTACTCCTGCTAAGTCATTTTTCCACGGACAAAATGTCCGCAAGAATTATCTTGGTCTCCTTTGGCCTTCGGAATTCCACTTCGGGTTTATTTTCTCGGGCCTTTTGCGTAGCCATTTTTTCGAATTTATTTTGACTTTTTGTTCGAAGGAATTCCTTCGGAAAAAAAACCCGAAGGAATTCATTCTCCGTCTTTGCCTTTGTTTTCAACTTTTCCGAAGCTTTGGATTTTGTCGTTAGCTTTTTTTTGCATGGGCCTCTTCCTTGTAATTTCTCTGAATTCCTTCGAACTTTTTGTCTGGAGGAATTCCTTCGGACAAAAAGTCTGAAGGAATTAACCCTTCGCTTTTGCCTTCTCTTTGCCTGTTTTTCTTCAGAATTTCTTCTTTTGTAGTCTTCCAAATTTCTTCGGACTTTTTGTCCAAAGGAATTATCCCTTTGTCCTTTCATCTAATTTTTGTGGAATGCCCTTCGGAAAAGTCACAGTGGTCCTATCACCGACCAAGTGCCCTCCGCAAGGGCTAGTAGATCTCCCACTGTGCCCTTCGGAAAAATTGTAGGGCACCCAGGTTTTTGCAAAAGTCCCTAATTTGTTCCCGTACCATTCCCAAAGGGTAGGTGCCCTTCGAGATTGTTGAAAATGACCCTTCCGAAGGCTCTTGGCTTTTCCTTGCTTGTTTGGGTGGACTTTTGGATTCTCCGAAGTATTCCTTCGGACAAAAAGTCTGAAGGAATTACTTCCTTTGTCTTATAGACTCCCCTTTGTTATTTCCTTTGGACAAATTGTCCTCAGCACCTCTCCGAAGACATGTCCTTAGCAAAAAACCTTTTGATAAACCATTCCTTCAGAATTTTCTTGTTGTAGCAAAGGCCCCTTTCCAAAGAAAAACAATGTATTCTTCCTAATGATCTCTTTCTTTCGTTGGATGGAGATGCGAATTTTCCAAACGGCAAGAGACAATCTGCCTTGTGGAAGAATTGTCAACAAGTACCTCAAGATTCATGATATTAGAAGTAGTTTTGGCAAGCATTTCCCACTCTTCCCACTCTATACGAAAGCTTGATTGGTTGCACAAGATTATGGAGGCTCTCATGGGAAAGAAACCCCCAGAGGTTCCTAAAGAAAATGAAGGGCTGAGCAAAGAGCAGCCCCATACCAACCTAGCACCTCCTAATTAACCTCCATTAGAAGCCAAGATTGATATCCCACCTTATGGGTGAATTAATACTGACGAAGTATACCATTTGTTTGCTTGGTTTGGGTATATATTTCAATGTATATAACACTAATGAAAAAGAAAAACTTTCGTTTGAAAGATTGAAATTGGCAAGTCATGCACTCACTTAATTTGAAAGTTATGCTCATTCATTGGCTATGAGAAAATTTCCATCTTTACTAAATGGGATGAATTTAAAAAGTTGATTAAGAAGCAATTTTATCCTATTTGTTATAAAGAGGAAAGCTATAATAATTGACAATGTTTTAGGCAGACAAGGTTGAAGTGTGCAATAATATACAAGCGATTTTAACAAGTAGTTGTCCAAATGAGCAAAGATATTCAAGACTATGACACCTTGATGAAGTATATTGGAGGGTTTCATAGTCATCTAAGGAGGCTTGGGATGCTGGTCAAGCCTAAGGATATAGATGAGATGTGTTCCCAAGCGCATCATCTTGAGATGAACAAAAAAAAAATTTATCATCCTTTTCAAATGCACCCAAGAGGGAAAGGTAAATAGAAAGTTAAGTGAAATGATACAACTATTTCTAAGAAAAAAATTCGAGACATTGTGGGCATTGCAATGTTGATGGTTGTATAGATGAGACTCGTTGGAAATTACATCTGGAATCACATCCGTCTATGAACACCAACAACAAGAAAGCTATGACTTCCTTTGAAGGAAGAGAGATTATGTGTAACTACGATGTGGATGAGAAGATTGCTTGTAATTCCACCCAATGAGAGGTATGCTTGAGTAGCAATGAGGCATACAATAAAGGTTAACTTATCAAAATTTTCATATCAAAATTCAAACAAAGAAGATGAATGTCGATGCTTTTTTTTATTCTTGTTCACATTAAAACTTGATCTCCAAAGGGTTGGTTGGTAAGCTTGGGTTGGTTACATATGATCATCCAAATCCTTATTCATTGGGTTGGGTGAAGCAAGGAGTAGAGATATATTGTAAACAATTAAATTTATACTAGACATCTTATTCAATCGTGATGAGAATATTTATACATTTCATATAGGTTTTTATGATCCTATTTTCTAGGACACGACTCCTATCACCTTAAGCACAAACCTATTCTATGTGTGAGTATTATAACCACTCAGCATACTAACTTGTTAAGTTAAATAAACTATTTAAACTTAACATCCCGTAATCTAAACATTATTTATTTCACCAATACTATGGGGTAATATTAATCCTATTTTCTAAGACATGACCCTTGTCACCTTAAGCACAAACCTATTCTACGTGAGTATTATAACCAGTCAACATACTAATTTGTTAAGTTAAATAAATTATTTAAACTTAACATCTCCTGATCTAAACATTATTTATTTCACCAATACTATTGTGTAATATTATTTTTTAAATTTCCCACTTATTAAATAACTTCATGTGTGGACTAGGACATACTCACCACACAACATATGTTCAAATAATCAATGGAGGAGGACACACTTATCAGTTCACCATGAAACATAAAAAAATATGGACTAGGACAGACTCTATAGTTCATGCACAAATATGTGTGAACATGGAGACACTTAACTATCTACAACAATAGACTGTGCAAATAGGGACACAACCATTTGCCAAAATCAAGTGGGATTGGGCCTCCGACTTATCTGAACAAGGACACACTCTACTGTTCATAACAAAGCACCATAAGCGATTAGGGATGCCCTTTACTATTTGAGAAACATAGTAGTGGGATTGGGCTGCATTGAACAACAACTCTGATCTCATCTTCACTGGGAGATGGGCCTCACTGAACAACAACACTTTGTGAATTCTAATATCTATACACAAGGCCAAATTTATTGTTCAATTCAATAAACAAATTTCTCTTCACTATCCTTGTGGGGAGGATCTTCATTGTGTGCAGAAGGGGCATGATTTTCATCATCACCGTCATTGGGGATCACTATTTACAGCTTTCGTCTGGACAACCTCTGCCTTATCATATTTTCTGCGCTAGTGGCTTTCCAGATGTGGAAAGCTCTATCATCATTTTTTTTGACAATAGTTGTCTTCTCCATAGAGAAAGGATTCCCCCTCTCCCCTCGCCGCGCACCCCTAAAATTAAAAAATGTTTGCAAGGGTGTCGGGTACAACCGATAGTGCACCCATTTACAAAACTTGCCTTTTAGGTTCAAAAAGATGATTTTTTGATGAACCTTTTTAAGGAAAACAATTAAATCTCTCTCTATGTGAGATCTGAAGCGGAACCTAACTACAAGATATTTTACAATAAAATTTTGCATATGCTGGAAATTTTTTGTTGAACGCCCAATGGATCAAGAGATATTGAATTAATTCGATTTTGCTCCTATGCAGAAATTTTGAAAGTAAATTTTTTTTTTTAATTTGATAAACTATATAAACTTTAATAAAAAATGGAATTCCTAAATTTTTATAAACTTTTGAAACTTTATAATCAATTTTCACACTGCACCATTTTTTCTCTATTGTTGTGCCATTATTGCACTACTTCTGCTTTTGGTTGCCTCTTCCAAACGCCTTTGCTGTTTTTTATCTTAAAGTTTATTTCTATGCTTTTCTCTATTGAACTTCTCATGCATGGATTCCTTGTGCAGACCTCACGCTTTTTAATCAGCACATCACCTTCAATATACTTGAACTAGTGCGTTCAGGCATAAGATGCCTTCCATCAACAGGGACTTCTCACTGTCCTCTTTGGCATAAATATTTTGTGCTTTTGTGCAAGATTTGGATCAAACGAGGACGTACTCAGTTGTAGCACATTGTCAACCTTTCATAAAAAAATTCCAATGCCTTCGTTGAATACGATGATTCAATATCACTGGTCTCTACAACCCACATTTTGTAGATTTTCAATTGTGCCATAAACTGATTTCAATTATGTAAAGACTGGTCTACTTGTTCCGTCAGTTATAATGACAGACTAAACTGAGAGATCAATTGAGGCCAAAGGAGCTGCTACATAAAATAGTATGACGGCGAAACGATTCTCGATAGAGTCAGATTATTTGTCTGTATTTTATTTGTCAGATTATATGTCTGTATTTTATTTGTTATTCACTATTTGCTGTACAGCTCCTCACTAATCCTCAACAATAGATTTAAAAAATAAATGACATTTTCAGTGATTCAACACAGAGGAACAATAATCCTCCTTGCTTTTACTAGATTCAAAAACACACTGGATTTATTGTGATGGCTCTGACGGACTCTCATTACTCTTACTGGCTTTCACAGGATTGGCTTTGCTCTGATACCAAATATTGCAAACACTTAAATTTGTACCAGATACCTTATTCAAGTGTGATGGGAATATTTATACATTTCATAGAGTTTGTTATGATGACAAATCTATTCTACTTGAGTGTTATAACCACCACTCAACAAACTAATTTACTTTAAAAAATATATTTAAACTTAACAGCCCCTAATCTCAACATTATTTATTACAGCAATACTATTCCTAACAGGATAAATGTCACCAAACAATTTAAGGTTGATTTTGGGATAAATCAGCATTTGATTGATGAGCTGGTTGTAGATATTGTTACTCTTTATGTATGTGGTGTGGTATCTTGCAGCTCATACATGTATGTTAGAGATTCTATCTTCACGATGAGAGCTAACAAGTAATATTCAGTCAAAGATGTGGAAAATTACATCATCAATGCATAAGGTAAATCAAAAATCTCCTTTGTAAGTGCCAATCAAGGCAAAATACTGATTAATGCTAGTGGGAAGTTTTCATTTCTTTTGTGGAGAGATAACCAAGATGATGAGATAGTTGAATACAAGGCTACTCCTGGCATGTCTACTAACAAAGAGAAAAAAATTGTAGCAATTTAAGGAAATGCTAGAGTACAGTTGTGCAGAATAGGGCTAGCACTGTTGGAGTTGTATGGCATGATTGGAGAAGATTTAGAACCTCATGATATTGCCATGTACACCTGAGAATGTCCTAAAGCTGATGGTGTAGTTGGAGTGGCACTGCTATACCACAGGTCCACAAGTCATCAATGGTTCTGGATCCTCCTGGATCAGTTAAAATGCTCAGACCATAACCATGTGTTAGGAGCATCACCTTCATAATATTTTGTATACTATATCTTTAAGCTAAATAAATTCAATGATATTTTGTAAAACACAATTTTAATGCTAAAAGTACTATTAAGTTCACAATTTAATCAAAAAAATTATACTAAAGCCGCTAATAATCTATTATGTGAGTGTTTTCTTATAATCCATCCTATGGTTATGACTATTTTCGGTAATTATTAGTGACTTTGTTTTATCTACTCAACTATTCCTTTAGACTGTTTGTTCTACTCAAATATTAATTGCAAATAAAAAATGAAACTTGCGATAACTAGAAAGCATATTTGGATTTCAAGTTATTATTTCATTTCTATTTCCTTCTAAATTTGCTAAAATGCCATTAACTATCTGTAAAATGCATTTAATGGTGGCACATGTAGCTTTTTGGTGGTCGGAGTCCATACTTGTGCAAGTACAAAGTTGCTGCTCAAAAGAATGGTCAAATTACAGCAATTCAGATGAAAGTGTTTAATAACCAGGTTAGTTTTATGGTAGGCTTTCTCCTTATCTGCTTCATTTTCCTCCAACTCTCTTTACCATAAAATTACACACATTAAGAGTTGAACTTCGTACCTAAATTCTTTGTATAGAATAGTCCTGGCGACCATATTTGTTTGTGCTTCCCTAGTTATTTTGAACTATAGCATATAGTAATCAAGTAGATAAATTTGACTTGATTATATTTGATGCAACTTCCATTTTTTGTGCTTTCAATTATAGGGAGCCCACTTTGATTTTGACTATCCAGATCTGACTTCAATCCCAACGTTTATTGATGGGGCATATAACATTGCCAATTGGAAAATCGAAGGAAAAATAGCCAAGACTAACTTGCCTGCATGTACCTACATGAGAGGACCGGGTAATTAAAATTTATTTTTGCTTATCACTTATTATTCATTAGTATAAATCTATCACACCAGTGTGGGCATTTAAATAGATGCGGTGTCCATATCTAGTAAAAACTTTATATGTATTGGTTGCTTAATTTTGGGCTAAGTATGAATGTTTCATTTTTGTTTACAATTTACCATTTCCAATTTTGTTCTAATTGCAATCCATCCATTGGTCATACAGTATTTGTTGAGACAGCAGCCATGATTGAAACAATGATGGAGCACATAGCACAGGCACTAGGACTTCAGCCTGATGTTGTCCGGGAAATTAATATGTATACTAAAGGAGACATGATGCTTTGTGGTCAAGAACTCATATACTGTAACGCAAAATTAGTTTTTGATACAGTGAAGGTAGTTCAGTTCCTTCAAAAACTTTTTCAATTCCAAGGAATATTTTTGTTTTAATTTCATACTTATATGTTTATATAGTTTATGGGAATTTTCAATAATCCTTGAAGCCATTTGAATATATATTAGTATAATTAGTTTTAATGTTAATGTCAACTGAAGGCCAAAATTGGCATATGAAACTGCAAGAATTGCAATTTAAAGAGGAAAATATGATTGCCAATGCACTCATCACAAAATACACAAAAATAAAGGAAATCAAGCCTAAAATTAAGAAAATCAAGATTGCAAACAGAGGAACAATGTGGAAGTCTAAAGAGCGAAGTATCTTTTAAGGAGATGAATCCTGCTGCCCTAAGAAACTACTTTTAAAATTTAAGGCCCCAAAAAACCATTTGATGGATATCAGGGCGAGGTAACAGCTAGATTTGAAATTCCTGATGGACCTACTATCTGAGCTTAAATTCTGATCAAGGGGTCTCTTACTTCTCATGACAGGAGAAGGATGAAAGTAGGAAGTAATAAGTATAGTGTGTGTCACTCTAAAGGACTTGCACATTCCATAGGTCTTATCTCTACAAAGATGTTAGTGTAGGTCGACCATCTCATAGAATAAAAGCTCTAAACAACTATGGCTGTCATACTTCATGCAAGTTTGGAGCGATCCATGTGAGTCACTGAAGAGATAGAAGAACTTCCCATAATCGCATTTTAGGGGGAGCATTTAAATACAAAATGGTCTTCAATATTAGGCTTCAATGAACGAATATGATAGGTACAATTCTTCCAATGAATATGGTGGTTCATCTCAATGCGAAGCTAATGTGAGAGAACTCTGAGTTGGGCTAGAGGGATCCTCAGGTTTCAAGGCAAGTAGAGTTTGGTCTTCCATCAAAGTGATGAGTCCATCACTGACATGGAGATGTCAACTTGATTAGTGATGGAGCTTTGGGAAAAACATCTCTCTAGGTATGACCATATGGACCATAGGTGGGCTTCGTAAATCTCGCTCCAATACCCTTGTTCGTCTCCCTCTTGGATAGGTTTGGGGCATCCATTGGGAGTTTTGTGGAGTGGCTTTCAAATAACACAGTCAACTAGACTGAGCAACGAGGTGGCTTTGGCATACCAACACTAGTCAACCCCACAATTTTCCTCTTGTATGGAGGACCCGAGTGCTAGACATAGATATTGAAGGAAATGAAATGGAGCTGGCCATCCATTTGAGCCTGTGTATCATCATTGCCATGTTAAGATCTTCACACATAATAATAGAATAAATTGAACAATATGCAAAATATATCGTCTACTTGAGCTTTCTTCATATTCTTTGATTGGACCTATAGACGCTGAGCCACGCCCATGTTGATGAAGTTATACTTGTTACTAGGGTCTATGGACACAATGACCACCTTCCTTTGAATGCATCCATGAAATTGAAATATTAAAGGCTAAAGCTTCCTTCGTTGGAGCTAAACAATTTGAACCCTTATCCTCCACCTATTTGACACCATTATCCATCATTGTTTTCTTCCGCGTCTGCATCATCCTTAATTTCTGCCTCCTCATCCTCATCAGTATTTGCTTCCTCTTATTTTTGTTTTGTATGCCATCTATTGATGAAAATTTGTTCCATTAATTCCCAAGAAAAATCACATTTTCTTCCATTCACACAAAGCCACCACCTTCTCACTTCAATAAGTACATCATAAGTGTAGAATTGCCATTTCTTATGCATGTAGTATGCCTTCTTAAATTTGAGGAACCACTCTCTAGTAGTAATATCATTCTCTACAAAATACTTTGGTAATTCCATGATCCACAACATAAAGAAAACTAGGGTTTCAAGAAAACAAAGTCATGAAATCTCCTTTCCTACATCAAATTTGAGAATAAAAATATGCAGATACATAGATCTGAAATTTTCTTTGCAATGCAAAAAATGGCACTTGATTTGCTTACCCGAAACCATAGTTTGCATAACTGTAACCCTTGAGAACTCGCCAAGGCGGAATTTCGGGTAATCGGCAGTTATTCGGTAGGGGTGGTCAAATAACTGGGAATAACTGACAAAGGCAAAAAATACTTGAAATTCCCCTGAAGCAGATAGTATATAAATAAAATAATTAAGTATAAGAATGGGATGGGATCGACCTCCATACCTCCATCCCTTCATGCAACCTTCATCCCTTCTATGATGTCTCCTTGAAATTTTGAAAACCTAAAATATGGCTATGTTTGAAACCTTGAAACCCTGGAATTTGACTAAGTCTGAAATATGATAGGATCCTCCAAAATCTGGAATTTGCATTATAGCTCCTAGAGGTCCGAAACCACTCTCAAACATCTTGAAAGTATATAAATAAAATATAACCTAAAGTATAAGAAACTAGACGTCCCTATCTAAATGTAAACTTATACTTAAATGTTTATTTTATATACTGTTTGGTTATCTAAATGTAACCGGCGAGTACTCAGCGAGTAACCGGAGAGCACTCGCCGGTTAAAAAAATTTGCGGTTTTTCAATTTTTGTGGTTTCGAGTGGTGGTTATTCCCTTGGTGGTTTTCCTGGTGAGTAACTGACCAACCGGTGGTTACTCACTGGTTATGCCATCCATGCCCAAAATGAAAGATATGAATATTTTTCCATGGTTGTGCCTTGAAAACCTAACAAATCTTGAAATCCAAAGACCCACATTGGAAGGGCATAACTTCCTTAGTACTGCATAGAATCTTTAAAATGACCACTTTTTGAAACTCCCTTGAAAATGTTCTTTCTGATGGTATAAGAGTCATCTTAATTAAAAACTCAGGATGAAAGAATGAAGCCTCTAAAGTTGACTAGTTTTTCTCTAATTCCGTGCCAAAAAAAATGACTGCAATCAGGGTTGCAGCGTCAACTTTGCATGACCATATCTCCTTTGATATTTCTCAAAATCCTTAGTGTGACCACTTTTTAGAAATATCTCAAAATTCTCTTTCCATTGATGTAAGATTCATCTCAATAAGACAAAATGGAAGCATGAACGGAGCATGTGACGTCGACTGCTTTTCCCTGATTCCATGCTTGAGATAAGTTTTACAAAACTTTGTGATTGGCAATATTGAATAAATTCAGTTTTTATGTATTATGTGTGTTTCCATCTTTAGGCACAATATTTGACATGAAATAACAAAAACATTTGTTCCCTATTTTTATGCATATTTCATTTTCTTTGGGTTCGTTGAGTTTTTCCTGGCTTTTCCTTGTCAATGCCATGTAAATGGAATGTTACTATGCATGGGTCCACTTACAACAAAAAATGTTGCAGTACCCTGATTTTACTTACTGGTGCATGATTGGCTATTTCATTTCAAGCAATTCAAAGCGCTTGAGCAGAAGAAAATACTAGGAAAATGGTTTTACTTCCTCTCCTCAAGTAGAAGGTAGTAAAATTTGAAGAACAAATTACTATATAAAAAAACTTTTTTCTTTTGGTTTGAATATCAACCAACAATTGACTGGGTAGTACAATAGCACAAATCGAGGATCTAGTCTTCGAGAAAAAAACCAACAAAAAGAATGAAAGCACCCAAAAATATCAAGAGGGTAAGCTGAGGACCAGAAAAAAAAAGTAAACAATGGACATTGAACACAAAAAAGACAAAGAAACAAACCAGAAAAACCAACGACATGAAAACTATTGAAAAGCCAAGAGAAAAATTACTTAGCAAAAAGCTTGGAAACCGAATTGTTGAGCTCAGCCTTTAGCAGCCAACAAACACTTGCTTCTGCTGGAGAGCAAAGATTCCATAGTCCATTGCGTGCCCCCATTAATGGAGTTCAAAGTATCCAGTTGTAGTTGTTCTGCTTCCATTTTTCTGCCCCTTTTTCCTTTCGTGCCGCAATTAGGGGTCTTCAAAACACTAGGCTGCTTTGAAATAGACATAACCGCTCTGCTGGCAAGCTCCTTTTCTGAATCTTCTCCATCTTCATCCCCATCTTCAGCAATCTCAATTGATTTTGCCTTTTGTTGAGAAGAGTCTGCTGCAGGAGGGAGGATGGTAACATGCTCTGGCCTGGATTCCTCAAGGATAACATCCCTTTCCCGATAGGTAGAAGAAGGCTGACCAACCTCCTTGTCGATCTGCATTGCTGATGACATTAAAATCTCACCCTTTTGCGACCTGGTTCAAAACTTGTTGAAAGACTGTTGCAGGTGGGATCTCAACGGAGGAATATTTAGAAGGTAATTGCATTCTATGAACCAAATCCTGATTTGGGCATCCAATCTTTCTGATCCATTTCTGCAAGAACAATGAATGAGATCCTTGAAAAAAATTCTCGGGGCACGAAGCAATCTAGTGATCCGCTTGATTGCATTTGAAGCTTCTGAAAGGGAGACCTTCAAAATTAATAAACTGAGTCCAC
The DNA here is from genome assembly GCA_037957365.1 of Torreya grandis. Lineage (NCBI taxonomy): Eukaryota > Viridiplantae > Streptophyta > Pinopsida > Cupressales > Taxaceae > Torreya > Torreya grandis. Next base: position 2,236,182 of record JARHVA010001077.1, read on the forward strand.
ACCCCACAGGAGGAATAAATCTGAATAGAATGGTGCAGAGGTTTAGCTAGATCCACCAACACACACACCCCAACATAGTTCAGATTAGCCCCAATGGAATCATCAGTTTTGACAAAAACTCCTAGCTTGCTAATCAATTTCTTGAAAATATCAGCATCCTGCAAGACCAAGGGTAGATTATAAAATTTGACCCAAACAGGGGCTTGGGAGATCGCTGAAGTAGCTGGGTCAAAAAAAGGAGTCTAGGGACAAAAAAACATCCACTACTTGCCAATAAACCATGGCCCATTTGACCAGACAAAGTCCCTGTCTTCAAAAGATTGAAACAAAAGCAAAAAGAAACCATTTGCCAAGATAGATAAAAGAGATTTAAGTGTGGGCCAAGAATTCTAAGACCACTCTAAAAGAGAATTCCAAGAAGGTCGCTTCCCCACACACCTGCCAATCAAAGCTCTTTAACCTCTTTCCACTTCCAGCAAAGAGAGTTTTGCATCAGAAATTTCAAAGAGCGGAGGAGATTCAGGAAAAATTAAAGGAATATCTCCCAAGAAAGCCGTTTCCAAGGCTTCATGCTGAGAGGAGTTTGCTTCTGTGTTTCCTTTAACCTCCTCCACAAGCTCTTTAGCCTCCTCTGCGAGCTTTTCCTTTTGAACTGGCTTTTAGAAATCAGAACAGGTTCTGACTCAGGATTGTTTCTGAGAATGGTTTCTTTATAGAAATCACTACAGTAGTGGAATGGGTTTGAAGAACTGCTGCAGTTTGAAAACACAGAAGTCTTTGCAAAAACCCTAGCTAGATTAAAATATTTTTCCGCTGCATGTCTCCTTGGAGAAAGACTTTCCTCAAACAAGCCTTTGTCCACCACCAACCTATCTAGCCCCAAAAACTCTTTAAAGGGCAAGTTAGCGTGAATAAAATGGGATGTAGAAAAACCAGAGAAGTTTTTTACATCTTTTGTTTTCTTGCCTCTACTCAAAGCTACTCTTTCCCCAGACCTCTATTCATCCAAACTCAACCCAATGTCCACTTCTTTCAGAGCTCTGATCTTGTAGGGAACCTACACCTCTGATCTCCTTCTCCCTTGACCCTTCTATGATACTGTCGCCGTTGCCGTTGTTGCATGCCTCAGTTAGTCACCGGCTTGTGGATGGCCTTCTCTAAACGCTTGGTCTTTTCTTGAGATCAACGCTGCCACATCCTGACCTGCCTAGGCTGAAATAACCTTTCTTGCACTAAACACCGCCATCGACTGTTGACCACCATTCACTGGCTCCCTCGGCTCACCATCCTCCGCCTTTGTTGTCTGAAACCCCTCTTGTGCCTTTGTCGTCGCCATCTTCGCCTGCACGCCACCACTCTCTGATGCCATCTCAAAAAATCGCAGAATATGGATATTAGTATGGCATTGAGAGAATTACATGAGAAATTTGCATCCGTAAATTCCTAAATCACTTGTATATGGATTATTATTCAAAAGTTTGGGTACAAGAATTTTAATAATTGGAATGCCCAAACCAACAGTGAATAGTATCCCTAGCCATGGACTGTGGAATGCCTCGTCGCATTGAACACCGAGCCCATTAGCCCATTGCATGTGGATACTTTTCACGAAGGTGTGCATACCATACCCCCAGCATGATTAGAACTTGTGACCTCCCTTTTGGGAGCAAATGTTCTTCACCATTAGGCCAACTCAGGGGCACTATAGTTTATGAACTATAATTATCAATGATAATTTAAAAATTATAAAAATAAAATAAAATAAAAAATTAATAACTTAAACCAAGGTTTAGTAAAAAATTAAAATGGCAATACTATAAACCCTAAACCCCTACAAATATGGCCAATATCATTGTAAACCCGACTAATACCACTACGAATTTGGCGACAAGGACAACAAATCTGGGGACAGTGATTGTAAAATCGGCAACTAAAAAACATGTTTAAGGTTTCCACAGGGATAAAGCATGATTTTTGAAAGGAAATGCAAAGGAGACATTCAAGGTTTCCAGTATATATCTCCAGGGATGGGAGACATCTTGGTACCCGTCTCTTGTACAGGAAACGTGTACCCATACTAGAGACGCATCCTAGTTGGTGGGGGATGCGTCTCCCTACGACATTAGGTTTTAGTGATAGGTGCCACTTTGGCTTATTTTTAATCATTTATTATTTTATTTTCCATTTTCTAATAGGAAAATGCAGCTCAAATAAAGAGATTGCACAAGAGACGCAAAGAGACTCAAAATGAAGTCTCTTGGTATCTTGAGACATCTCATTACTAGTCTCCAGTACTAGTGACGCTTCTCAGGTCCCTGGAGACGTGTCTCCTAGTGACATTGATTTAATTTAGTTTTGGTGGATTTGCTTATTGAGATTTGACCCCCCTTTGTTTGTGGTTTTAGTAGGCCAAACTGGAGCAACTCTTAATATGATTTATGCATCAAATTACCTTCATGCTAGATGGGTGTAACCTATTCCATCAGGAACTTCCTTGGCTAGTATTTGTTATTGCACTCCTTTTTATTTCTGTAAAAAATTATTGCACCAGGCTCAAATTCTTCACCAATTTATTTTTCATTTCAAAAATAGTCTAGCTTAGGCTTCCTTGATTCTCTAAAAATAACTGGGCTTCATTTAAATTGATAAATTTAAATAGGGGGCTCACCCACTATTTAAATACACAAGCTCATACATTAAAAAGGGGAAGCAAAATATTTATTAAAAAGCTATCTCTTTCTTTTTTAAATCGAGGAAGTCAAAATAGGAAGCTACATGAGCCCACCATGATTTTAAAATTCAAAAGAATGAGCTTCTCTTATTTTAAACATATGCAAGTGGCTGAAACTCAAAGATTTGCAGGCCAAGTACGTGAGAAGTATGGGCATCATGGGTAAACCTACAAAATGTTTTTTGAGCCACTACAAATCCAAGAGAAGCTACAAATGAAGAATTTTATTTAAGTGTGGCAGTGGACAGCTTAAAATTGATGTTTCTTCCTCTCTTTTCTCTTCATAAATTCTTCTATATATTATATGAGCTCATTTTTTAGCAAGGAGATGATTTTCTGAGCTTTCCAAGCTTATTGAAATTGATAATTCAGATTTGATCAAGCCTTTTCTATTTCACTGTGTATGGATATCTAGAACCCTAATTGCAATTAAGTGTGACTGTGCATAATTTATGTAAGTAATAGAAGTTATTGTGACTCTTATTTGATTGGCTCTTAGCCTCTATCTTGCTGCTGCAACTCCATTTTTTGGGTTATGCCTTGCCCTTTAATTTTTTTTGGCTTTGTTGTGCTCTTTTCCCTTCCTGCAAATGAATGGCATTGTGTTCAAATAGATAGGGAGTCCTCCACTTTCATATTCTGGTGCATCACCGCTATTTTCTATTTGTTTCTCTCTTCCCTTTTCCTTTCCAAATTCATTTTTATGTTGGTAGATTAGCATTAGGATACGAAACTGAACCAGTTGTCTTTGAAGGTTGCGCTGCAAGTTCAATAGCACACTGGCAGAACATCCCATGTTTTGGCTGATTTGCGGGTTGCAAACAATGGGACAAATTGGACCATAGTTCCAAATATCATTCTCGGCAATTTCTCGGCAGGGAAAAATTTGAACCGGGACTCAAATCTCGGCAATTTATCAGTAACTTTATTGCTTCTTTAAAAAACATATAAATTCATAAAATAAACTTAAATTAAATGTAAAACATTGTTAAATGACATGAGAAATGAATGTAGAGAATTCTGTAAGTATATTTTCTATTAATTTAAGTTAAATGACATGAGAAATTAGTAACGCTCACCAAACCGCAGTATATAGAGTTTACACAGTCAACCCTGCTGTGAAATAGCTGAGAAATTGAAAGATCTCGTCTCGCGATTAACCCTGCCATTTCTCGTTCTACAGTCATCTCGTGATATTTGCCAAGATTTTGCAGAGATTTTGAACTATGAATTGGACCATTAACAATATCAATAAAGGGCAATGCAATGACTTATGGTTAATAAATCAATCTATGTTTATGACCATGGGCATGATTGAAGCCCTGCCTAGTTTCATTCATACTATATACTTACCCACATCCTTTATGTAATTGTGCCCTTGACCATGCATGCATTGGGATTTTCTTTTATGTTAGTCCTAAAAATAAAGGCTGCTCGTCTGCCTACTTTTCTCTTGATTTTTATTAGATTTTGTGACAATTAAATCATCGTTAAGACATATTTTGCGGGAACGTTTGGATTCAGATATTTGCATCAATAAAGAATAGGCCAACACTTGAGCCTCCTTAATATTCTCCAAGTTTTAAATTAACCTCATGCTATTTTGTTACTAATCCATTCCATTCTGCTGACAATTGGGTTGTAGGAAACGTTCCCCCACTGCTGCCCCAAGTTTCTGGTACAGAAACATAACGGAAACGGTCCGAGGTGTTTCCAGCTGTTTCCCAGCATTTACAAGGGATTCCAACAGAAAGGAACAGTTGAAGTCAACAAAAAAAAAAAAAACTTAAAACCAGCCCGAACTCGACATTATATATATAAAATAAACATTTAAGTATAAGTTTACATTTAGATAGGGATATCTAAATGTAAACTTAATACTTTAAGTTATATTTTTTTTATAACTATCAGGGTGTTTGAGAGTTGTTTCGAACCTCTAGAAGCTATAATGCGAGTTCTAGGTTTTGGAGGATCCTATCATATTTCAGACGTAGTCAGATTTCAGGGTTTCAGACTTCGAGGAGACATCATAGGAGGTATGAAGGCTGCATGAAGGGATGTAGGTATGATAGAATAGTATGAGAACCCCACCCCATATGTGCACCCCTTAAGGCATGCACTCTGGGAGATTCAATGCACCAACGAGCCCTTGTGAGAGAAAGCGTCAGTAAATGATAAAATTGAAAAATAGTGGGAGTGACATTCATGATTTTGAGGGCAATCTAGATGATGTATTCCAGATATGAATGTACATTTTGTCTTGAACTAATGAATGGATGAATACTATCTATTTTTTAAGTGTTTTATATTTTATAGAGTAAAAATGAGTATATATATATAGTACGGATGTTTTCAAATCAGGTGTTTTTGAAAATCTGCATTTCCGTGTTTTGGAAATGTTTCTGTTTCCGTTTCCAAACAACATATGCTGACAACTTCGCTTGGATTTGCTTGACAGTTTCAATTGTTCTCCTCCTATATGTTCTTAAAATAATGAACTGTAATTAGGCCTATACATCACGACTGTTCTAGTGTTTTTAAGAATTAAAGGATTGATGTTCAAGATGAATTTTTCTGTAATGTTCAGGATCAGTGAGTTGCATTACTGCAAAATTTGGTTAGATTGTCATTTGACTTGTTTTCTGTCTCTTAATAACAGGCATCAAGTAATTATCAAAACCGTGCCAAAGATGTGAAAATTTTCAACGATCAGAATCGATGGGTGAAACGAGGATTAAGCTTGGTACCAGTAAAGTTCAATGCCTACTGGGAGGCACAACAAATGATCTGTTTAGTTAATATTCATCCAGATTTTAGTATAAGCATTTACCATTCAGGATGTGAAATTGGACAGGGACTAGATGTTAAAGTTGCTCAGGTAATGTTGCCTTTTCAATCAATGCTAACACTGACAATTAATCTTGTTTATTTGGCATTCGTCTAGTTTCTTGTAATGCAGGATTCCATTGAACTCATAGTCCCCACTAATGTCCATGTGTGCACAAACGAACATATTGGATTCTTTTAATTAGCTTTAAATGGTTGATGTGACTTTGTTTCCATGTCTATCATTTTGATGTAATTAGTAATTATTCGTTGCATTACAGTGTCATTTACCATCAACAAAAGCTGAAAAATAAAAAGTAGCAAGCTGAAAGGGCTACTAATTAAGTGATAAAGTTCACCTTAAACTGTGTTGCCAAAAACATTACTTGAGTGACTACTTGAATCTTAAGACTGGTGATTTTGAATTTTGATGCATACGTGAATGCTGTGTATGTTATCATGTTAGGCTTAACTTGCCACAGAGGTGTCTCATACAGCTTTCAACTATTCAAATCCTTTTGTACTAGTTTCCATTTCATCGAAATGATTAAGGAAATATCTGGAATGTTGCTACAGACTACAGTAATAGTTCACTTTTGTTTATGTTGTTGAAGTATCTGTAGGGTCCGTGTGGCATGATAGGTGGTTGTTCTAATGCATGTATTGATCCCCCATCTTTGTATTTTCCTCAAGTGTTTTTTGTGTTCTTGGGTGATTATATTTTTCTGAAGCCATTCATGTTTCCTATGGTTATTAGTTTTATAGACAAGTCTTGTGATATTTATTGTCTATTATAAATTCTGTATAAGACAGGAGTTAGTTATTTTTGATGATTCCAAAGTGTGAGGTCATCCTCGTGTTTTGTTTTATTCAACTAGACACTGAATTTTATGTAGTTTCCTTTGGATGGTTATTTCCTTTATTTCAAGTCATAGGTTGTTTACAGATTGATTTGAGAATTCTTTTAGGACTGCGATATGGGTGTGGACAAGTTTGTGTTGAGGTTTCCATTTGTTTCTAAGATGTTTTATGTGGTAGGTTTGTGACATTTCATGATTATATGTTTTTACGGCCAATTGCTCGGGTTGGAAGAGAGGTTTATTATGATGTCATGGTCCTATTGATGCATTGTAAATGTGGTTGTATCTTGTGATGGGCAGGTAAAAATATTGAAGTTATCCATCATGATTTGTTTGGAGGTGTCTCTTTGATGAGTGTTACATTATTCTTCATTGGTTTAGATAGCATGTGTATTTACACAGAGTCCCAAGTTTAATTAAAGTTAATGATGGTAATTATGTATTCAATTAGTTTGGCATAAGATCTTTGCATACAAAGGCTTTAATTTTGGTTGAGTTGAAATAGAAAATATGAAATAGATAGATTTGGTCATATTGCTTTGATATACCAAAAATGGCTAGTGTCAATAATTTTCTTTATTTAAATATAAATATGCAAAAAAACTAGAGGAGGTTATTTACTTATCTTGCAATTGTACTTTCTCATTTGCATAAATTCTTTTTGCATCCTCAGTTATGTCTAGTTGTTGGGGGTAAAGGATCGACTCAACTTTGATACCACTATTTACCTTTTGTACCTACATAAATACATTGTAGAGTCAACAACCACACATGCACACACACACAAACCCACACCCACATATGCACGTGCACCCACATGTGCATGTACCTACACACACACCCACACACATGTGCACCCACACGCATGCACACATATGTGCACATAGGCACATGCACATGCGCACACACACACACACACAAGTACCCTTGTCAATGCTGAAAAAACTCATTGACACACACACACACACAAGTACCCTTGTCAATGCTGACAAAACTCATCGACACACACACACACACACAATTATCCTTGTCAATGCTGACAAAACTCATTGTCGTAGAATAGAATGACTGATAAAGCTCATACATCCCAAAACAGTATTTGATTAATAGAACTTAAACGATCGCAAAATAATTCCTTTTTCATGAGAGCTTTCTTTTACTTCTCTTAGTTAAGGAGGGATTTTAAGGTATTAGTTCCATACTCTTACCTAGGCCATTGGAGAAAGGATTTTATGCATACATTCAGTAATTTCAACTCATAAGCATTTGCAATATTTCAATTTCCAATTGAAATTACATTTTAAACAATTGTAATTTATGGTTTTTGCATTTAGTAAAGAAATTATGAGAATTTATGTACAAGAGATTATATGTTGTACTCTTTTGCTTTTTCTAGCAATTATAGTTTTTTGGATGAATCTTATTTCAGCCAAAGCTATAGTGGAAAAATAATTAAGTACTGTCTAATATAAATTTAGGATTTACATGCAACCAATACTGCTTGAAGAATTCAGAGAGCATAGGTAACTCTTATAGATAGAGAGTCTTTTCCAAACATGGGCTGAGTCATCTTTGTTTCAGATCTAAATATATGTCTGCAATTTAGCAAGAATACAATCCACATATTCCTTTGAGATGATTATAAGTTGAGTAGATCATTGTATTCAGGGTTGTTTCCCTTGAGAACAAATATAGGCATGGAATTTTTGAATAATGTGTTACTATAAACCTGAAACAAGTTGCAAGAGAGGGAGTACCTGACAGTTTTTTTGAGGATAAATAGTTCTATGGTGGTAAGTGTTGTCAACCTGGAGTTGCATCCTGAATCAAAGACATGCTGAAATTGGCCAATCCTCTCTCCGGTTGAAACAATGGGATCTTCTCACGAGGGTGGGTGTCTCAATGGTGAGAAGAACCTCCAGAGAAAGCTGGTTCCTGTAAGATGTATCAATGGATCTCTACTCTGTGTTGCAAATCTATCATGGAAAAGGGAGAAAGAAACTTGAAAGGGAAATCCTACCTAATGACGGTGATACACCAAAATATTGATCTATACTACTTGGAACCTTGAACACTGAATCAAACAAGAGAAAAAGAAGACTTTTGATTTCAATTGATCAGTATGCATAAGTATTTCATGAGAAGGTTCGATTCAATGACCAAAACATGAGGGAAAACGATGGAGAGAGGTCTGATACAAGACACTTTGCAGCCACCTAACATCCACTTATAGCTTCAACAAAAGACATATAGAACACTAAACATGACCTGCATAACATGATGAGCTAGCAACTAGGTACGAATCATAATTTAGGAAGGGAGAGAAATCTACCACATATGCAAATTGCTGAATGAATGTACACTATGTCAACACTTGAAATATGAAAGTACAATCCTTCTATTGATTGAAGAGGTTACACAACTTACCAATGGCAGAGTCTGGTCTTGCCAAGAGAGGGATACAATTCAAGGCTGAAAAGCCAACTTATATAAAAAAATATACAACAGCCAAGAGATTGGCGCTGAAAATAGAAGAGGTCAACTCAGTCCAACTTGTGTTATTTCAACCTTCAAATAGAATCTATTTTTGTCTTATGCCTTGCATGAAAAGATCTTTGACATTGAAAATGATGGAGCGCCTATTTCATAATCCTTATTTAGAATAAAGATTAAATTCTTCAAGATTGATCAACGTGCATGGGTCTTGTATGATGCAATGCCAAAACTGAATTTAGAACTCTACTTGAATTGTTGGAACGTTGAAAGATTTCAACAAGCTAAACAAAAATGCATGCATGAAATTCTATGTTGGCGTAGAAGGGATGAGGTGGACCCAAGTTTGACAAGTCAAACTCTTGCATGGAAAGCCACGCGACATCTTGGACTGAGAACTCCGCTTGAAGCTGAGCTGGAAGTGCCTGAAAGGCCCGGATTGAATGAAAACTAAGGAGAAGAGCCTGGCTTATCAACTAGTCAACCTAAGTACGAGGTTTAGTCAACTCCAACTTACTCCCTTTTATATGAAAAACTCTTGAAGATTGAGAAGCATGCATGCGATCTTATGCCAACTCCTTGGACAGCCATCGGTCTCTTACTCTCATGCATGTATTCCTTCGGCCATTTTTGTGGAATTTCTTTTGGCTCTTCTTTTTTGTCCCTGTTTATTTCCACAGGGTTATTTGCCGTTCATTTCCTTTGGGCCTTTGTTTTTGTCATTTTTTTGCAGACAAATTGTCCACGGGAATTATCTCTTTCATTTCCTTCAAACAAATTGTCCGAAGGAATTGTTTCCTTCTTTTGTTTAGTCGTTTTGTAATTGTTTCAGGGTTTACTTTTTGTCCATTTTCTTCGGACAAAAAGTTCAAAGGAATTATGTCTATTCCTTTCTTTCGGAGCTTTTCCTTGAACCATACCTGTTCATTACCTGTGGCTTTTGTCGACTTTACTTATTCCTTTGGACAAAAGTCCAAAGGAATTTGTTTCCTTGTTAATTTCCCCGAATTAATTCCTTTTAGGCGCTTATGTCTTGCCTTTGTCTTGTCTATTTTCCTCGAGTTTTTTCTTTCTTCTGAATTTCTTCAGACTTTTTGTCCGAAGGAATTCGTCTCCTTTGGCTATCTTTTCATGCCCTTCAAGAAATTTTGAAGGGTCCATTGTTTATGTCTCTACCCTCCGCAAGGGCTTTTGTCTCTCTTCTGTGCCCTTCAGGAAAATTGGAAAGGTCCACTTCACCAACCAAGTGCCCTCTGCAAGGGCAGGTGTCCTTCAAAATTGGCTTTTAGGAAGAATTGAAGGGCACCCAGGCTTTTTGTAGGGCACTCGGGCTTTTTGTAGGTCACTGTTGACGCAGTGGATTGCACCCTTGACAGGATGATGATCCCCTGCCTTCCACGCATCACAATGGAAACTCCTCTCTTGCCTGTGGGTCTGGGAAAACTGAGGGGATAGTCTCTAGATAAGGGCTAGCTCCCTCTGATGCATCTGAGTTATTCCAGTAATGTTGCTAATACATATATATATATATATATAATGGGGGGGTTGAAAAGAGAGAAAGATTACTGAAAAACAAAATCTAACCTAAGAGGGTGATGCACGAAACAAGTTTGATCTACTCATACTCACACTCTGAACGATAAGGACACATACGTACACTTTAATTGGTAAAAGGACCAGGCTGCAGGGAGCTTGACAAGGAGGCTTTAATGGAGACACACAGAAAAGAACTTACTATAGGCGCCGCAGGAAAAGCACACTATCTAGTAACCTCCTGCCTCTATGCTCTAGATACAACTCTTCTTGTCACCTGCAGGAATTCCGCTTTGTATATACCAGGTGTGTTGGTATCAAGCCTGTGAAAGCATTAAGAAAGAAATGACTGAACACAAGTTTAACACTCAGACACACTCAGAGATATATCCAACCAGAATAGAGGTAAAAAATGCATATTTTATTGATTCCAGGTGAAAATTAGCAGGGCTTCGCCTTCCAACATGAGAGATCCCCTTCTCAAAATGAGAAGTTTTCAATATATAGAGGAAGAAAGAGGCCTTTTGGCGCCCTTTTACAAATGGCCCATGTGCGTTTTGAGCATTGGGAAGAGGAAGCCGCTTGATAGATAATGCTGTGTCGGCTCCTGTTTTGATTTTAGGCGTTTAAGATATATTAAATGTCATATGTGAAATTATGGGCCGCGCCGTTTGTCTACAAACAAGAGCGCTCCTTCAAGGCATTCACATGGTTTGTCTGCTCATCAATGCAAAGTGAAGAAAAACGGGTCACGCCGTTCACTGTTCGCGCCTCGTGATGACCAATTGGCAGATACTGTGTCAACCACTGGAGTAACTCCTTGAGTCGACACCTTCCTTTGCCACTTGGACTGTTTTGTCCGTTTCTGCACTTGGCTCTTTTGCTTCTTCTTGGCTTTGTCCTTTCTGGCTCCTTCGTCCTTTGGGGGCTATCTTTTGCTAATTCTTCGGCTCTTTGGACTCCCTCCTCGACGATTTCTTCCTTCTGGCTTTAAGCCTTTGAATTCCTTCAGGTTCATGCCTTTTATTTAAAGATCAACGGCTATTTCATTGCCGTAAAGTTGACATTTGCACGCCCGTCGCCATTTAGTCGATTCCTTCGGCCTTTTCTTTGATCCCTTTGCAAGTGTTCCCTGCCCTCCGCAAGGGCACTTGTCCTTCGGGCTTTGGGAGACTCCCTTGAACCTTATGATTGAACCAACCGATTGAACCAACAATTGGTTCAACGGTTCAACGGTTCAATACTGTGTTCTGCTCATTCATTTGACCGCTTGAACCAACTGCTTTGAACCGACTGATTGAATCGACCGATTGAACCAAGCGCTTGAACCAACAATGGTTCAACAGTTCAACGGTTCAACAGTTCAATATTTCCAAGTTTAAAGCGATTGAACCAAGTGCTTGAACCAATTGCTTGAACCAACCAACCGCTCGAACCAACCACTTGAACCAATCGCTTGAACCAACAATGGTTCAACAGTTCAACGATTCAATATTTCCAAGTTCAAAGCGATTGAACCAAGTCGTTGAACCAAGCCGTTGAACCAAACCTTTGAACCAAGCCGATGAACCAAGATTGAATCAACTGATTGAACCAACTGAGTGAACCATTTCTTTGAACTAAGCCGATTGAACCAAGTCGTTGAACCAAACCGACTGAACCAACAATGGTTCAAAGTTCTTGGAAAGATCATGGCATTGGACCCCGACGTCGAACCATTGAACTGGTTCCTCCTTTTGCCGAAAGACTTGTGCAAAAATCATATTTGAACTGGTTTAGAACAGCAGGGAAAGAAGGAGACCGATTTTGGCCTGCAGAACCAAAATGGTCAACAGTCACCCAAGGTTTTTGTAAGGCACCCGGATTTTTTGTAACTGTCCTTTGTTCCTATTTCTTTGTTGGCTGCGGGTTTTTGTTTGCGAATTCTCCAAAGTATTCCTTCGGACTTTTTGTCCGAAGGATATCTTCCTTAAATTTAATTTCCTTTAATTTGTGCATATTTCTAACCTTGCCTAAGGAATTAATTAGTGTATCATATGCAATAACCCTATAAGAATAACCATGTTTGCACATCGCATGCAAAACAACCTCTGCCTTTTCAAACAGTCCAGGTATGCAGAGTATGTCTCAACAAGTAGAACATATGCATCTTCAGTCGCAACCCAGGGCACCTGTAACATCCTCAAGTAGATCATCCCATGTTTTATGTGAAGGTTGTAGAGAATCAAGAGCACAGTAAATAGTATTTTTATCGAAAACTTTCAACATGTATCGAACCAATTTATGAGCCTCGGGGCTAAGTATTGGAACCACTCCACCAACAAAGCTTGTACCATAAATCCACCCACGTCCTTTTGTTGAACCACCTGGGAAAAAATCTAAGAAACTAAACCTGCATGATGTTGCCTTTGATCCCGTGCTTTCATTGAAAGTGAACCTACAGGCCTGTAGGTCAACTTCAAGGATGGCTGTAGCTATTAATTCTTCATTGGCTCCTATACACCTCAGAAAGTCGTTCCTTCTACAGGGCTGGAGATTTAAGACTGTATGTGACATTTTGAATAAGGGATATTGTCTTTGAACGTGTTGTAGGTGTCTTTCCCTCGAACAGATTGCATGCTTTAAATGATGGTTGTAGATGGCTCCTTGGGATTTGCATGGTTGTAGGTGTCTTTACAAATTTACATGGCTATAGGTGTCTATTTAAGGACCCCAAAAAACTGATTTACAAGACAAATTGGTACCATAAGACCATCTTCTGAATAGTAAGGTTGACAATTTTGCCCTGTGGGGGAAAAAATTTCAACAATAAGCAAATCAACAAATTCTTTTTGAGAGCTTGAACAAAAGCCTCTTACCTGTATTGATAAGTAAGTTGAACCAAAAGAGATTGGGCAAAAAGCATATCTTCCATGCATCCATAAAACCACAAATAAAATTTCCAAGATCCTTAAATGCGAAGGCATTGATAAAACATTCCTACCAAAAAATGCCTTAAAACACAAAGTTTGTCCTACAAAATATCCGCTAGACTTGAAACACAATAATAGTGTGTACCTGGGAATTTTCTCTTTTGGTAGATCTTACATCGGTAAAAAGGAAGATCTATCCATACCAGGATAAAAGAACACAATAGAGACAATAAAAAATGAAAAGATTGAAAATATTGTGCTTGTTGAACACTCACATCAAACAAAACATCATATATGCATTGAAAAAGAAAAATTCCAAGCCATGGAATATCACTATGCCAAAAGACATCTTAGAGAAGCAATACAAATTGAAGAACGTGATAACAACCTAAGCAGAGATGAATTCTGATAATTAAGCTAGATTTCGAAAACCATCATCAAAACCTTAGTAATAATTACACCTAGGAAGAAGTAGGGTACACCTAGAATGTCTCCTAACATTCATGGTTGATGCTCCTCTATAAGAAGAGAGAAAATGGCAATGGGTATCTATTTCATACCCTGAATTCCCAATGACGGTGAGTGGTATACTATCCATGTTGAAGCATAGCTGAGCCTCCATTTCTGGTTCTACATAAAAGGGTTCAAATGCAAACTACAAGGTTAGTAAAGGGTAAATATTAAAAGAATGCATAGAGGAACTAAACAAAGTAGGCCTCATTGTCTAGAAAACATAAAAGTTTGAATATCCCTCAAAAGGGAGTATGGTGTAAACACTTGATGATGTTAAGGATAAACACCTTCAAATGAAGGGGAAAAACAAGACATTAAATTATAAGAGTTGTAATGTTATAACACATTTGCAAATAAAACCTTTGTTGGCCAACTCCTCAATTCATCAAATGATTTGCTAGATGCAAAGCAATAATAGAAATTTGTTTTTGCTTTTGTTTATGTTGGTTCATTTTCATTTAATTCTTTTTTAAATAAAAAATGCATCTCATATTACTCCAAGAAACAAATAGTTATGTCATTTGAGGATACAGCTGACAAGAAGAACAAATAGTTACATCATCTAAGCATAATGCTAACAAGAAGAATCTCTCCCTACATTGGCAAAGAAAGAAAGCACCCGAGCCTGCACCCCAATGGGCAAAGAGTTCACATCTCTTCAAACAACTCAAACTTAGATTGTATAATCAAAGCCAACTCTTGTCTGAAAAGCCTCAACTTCCCCATACTGAGAGGGAAGGTATCTTCCTAAAAGATGGCTTAATATCTTGTCCTGCAAAGAAAGCTGATTGTTACCAACCAAGTTATATGTCATAAACCCTTACAATTGTCCCTAACCATCCAAGAATCCCCTAAAAGAGGCCCTTTCCAAGAGAGAGGAACAATAAAAAGGAAATTGAATTCAGCTTGCAGCCATACCCAAAAGCCGCTTGTTGTTGGACATTTCAAGCAAATATGATCAAATGTTTCTTCTTTCCCACATACAATCCATCTATAAAACCAGTCATGCTCAACCTTGCTTTGACAATTAAAACCTGATGTATTACTAAACATCCCATCACCTTATGTTTGAAAGATGTTCTTGTTTTCCAACTAACTTGACAATGTTGTTACCCACTTCAAGGTCTTGGACCTGCCATTGTTTGTTTAGTCGGGGGCAATGAAATTGTAGTTTCGTACTTGACTATAAAGTCATTTGATTTATAGTTGAGGAAAGTTTTCCCTATGTTCCACTTCTAATCCCTCCAATATGGGTCTACACTCTGTAAATGAATTTTTAAAAGTCAGTGTTGAGAAATCATATTACAAAGCTCTTGAAAAGTAGTTTTGTTTTGCTGGTGACAAAACTTGAGCCTTGTTTAAGTACCTCCAAGATTTCCATTGCTGTCTCCCATTGTTCCAAAGGTCCCCTCAACAGAAGAAGCCCTTCCTTCCAACCTTTTGCTCGCAAAAAAAGGCCGAAGCCCAACTTTTCCATGTTGCAAGTTGAAGGTCCAAATAGGATGTGCATCTAAATCCCAAGCATCCTGTGGGCCCTCAAACTGCCAATGGAGAAAACCCGAGAGTATTTGCCAAGCAGCCCATATTTTCTTAAGAGTTGTTGATTTGGCAATCATAAATGCACTAGCATTACCAATTATTCACAGATTTGGAAGGGTCCCCTGATTTTATGGACATGGTGTCCGTTAAGAATTGTATGGTGAATAAGGATCTGCCAAGGGGTGTCACCTTCCACTGCTCATACAATTCACTTCCTCGCAAGAGCTATTCCTTGCGCTCTTATGTCTGGAATCCCTGACCCCTCTTGATCCCTTGGAAGAGAGCAAATGTCCCAAGCAACAAAGGGAGCCCTTTTCTCTCTCCTCCTTTGCCCCATCAAAAACTCCTAAGAACCCTCTCAAGTGCTTATGTGGAATAAACTTGAACTTATTCATTTAATTCTTTTCAGATGCTAAACATATATTGATATTTATGTTATAGAAGTCTATTTAGCCTGTTTTCAAGATTAGTGAATCGCACATACTTGTGCACCATGCCTTGCTACTCAGTTTAAACACCACTGTAATGCATTCTTTTGTCAAAATTTTGATATTGTATTAGATTTAGAGCATAAGGAATCATCATGAATGCTTTGAATTCTAGAATGAGAAACATTCTATTTAATTTTGATTTTAAACAGGTCGCTGCAATGTCAATGGGGTCATTGATCGATGGACACCTAGACATGGATGAGATCTATGTGCACTCAACAACAACTATCGTGGCAAATAATGTAGCAGCAAGTGGAGGTTCTGTAACATCAGAATTGTGTGCAAAAGCAGTTCAGGTACAACCAAAGACAAAAATCATATTTATCTCTGTAAACTGTCTTATCTATGTGAGGAATGCTAAATATTGTTTTAGCTTTCCTCAAGCATTTTATTTACAAGAACATTTTGCATTTCTGAGAAAACCTTCCAAGTTCTCTATGTATTTGTCTTCTGACTCTTGTGTTATTCCATAGTTATATCAAATATATATATATATATATATTACTTGATTTAAGCTAGGGTTCCACCTATTTGTTGCACTATGTAAACAAAAAATATACACTAGTGACTAGGGTTTTAATTAAAAATTAAATAATCCAACTGTTTCTATCTTTAATTTTTATTCATTATGTCCTTTTGGCATAGTTAATTATTTCTCTAAGCCATATTCTTATCAACTTTTTGTTTCATTTATACCTCACAATTACATGAATGGAAAATTGATGAATAGACAGGCTTGTACTATTTTTGAGATTTGACACTTAGTGATATTGGGCCGTTGGCATTGTTAAAATGTATTTAAAATTTTGATATTAGGAAATATTGTTGCTAGCTCGTGCTAAATGAGTCATTTCTAGTCTCATTGATATGTTGGTGAATACGAGCTCACATATCTGTAAATTCTAAGATTGAAAGTCCTCAATCAAAATGTATTGTAAAATATGAACATGGTTGTGGGGCAGCAAAGCTAACCAGGGAAGAACAAGGACACAATGATTGATTACAAACCCCAGAGGCAACTAAGCTTCCAGTTTTCCTTGGGAGTAAAAATCACAAAGAATAATATTGTTAGAGCTTTGACCATCCCTAGAAGAGTGATTATATCCATTCAAAAGGTATAAAAAAACTGTTACTTGTAAGAGATTCTAAGTTAATTCTTTGTATTTTAGATAACAAAGCAAACATTCCATTGTCAACCTGGAAATCATTGACTCTCAAATTAAGCTACTGCTTACTTTTTATTTATTGATGAATTCCCCTTTTGGGGTGACCTTTGGTTTAGATTCCACGACCAAGAGGTATCTGATTTTGAAATTCACCTTGGACTTGCACCCAGTCAGTTCATTGGGGTACGCTACACCTAGTGAGTTGGATGTGGTATATAACCCAATTTCAACACTTTATTATGTCTCTTGGGGATTCTTCTCTTGGAAATCCCATGCCTTTTCCATTTGAGCCAATTGCATTCAAAAAAAATGAGGGAAAATCTTAGGGCAAGAACCTAAAGTGTTCTTGGAGTCGGGCTTGGGTTCATAATACCGAAGAGTGTCGCTTGTGGTTCACATTGGTAAGTTCAAACCCTACCTATAGGTATCCTTTAGAAATTGAGCCCTACATAATGGAGCACAAATGTCTTTATAGAAAGTTAGAAACCTCATTAAGAAACCTATTGGAAAGGGGTGGACCTATTTGGGGAGTATTTCAGCCTTATCTGATTGAAAAGCATCACTAATTGATCTCAAGGGGGGGTATACAACGGAATGTTTTGCAACAATTTCACCTATTTTTGCAACTTTTATATGAATATAAGCCCGTTGACAATAAATTCTTCAGCATTTTAGTTATAAAGCCCATGCTTATTATGTTTTATACCTGAAGTCGTGATGAATAATTGCAATGATTGTATGTGTTCCTGTAAACATATATTGATATACAGTTGTGGCCCTCGTTTTCAGTGCTAGTAAATTGAAAGTCGTCCACTAGACCCTCATTTGACATGATATTTCTTTAAGCATATAGATCAAGGTTTAAATAACTAAATAAGGGACAAAATTAAATAGATGATCAAGTCGAAAAGGGTTTTAGAAAAGGCAAAGCGTAAACATGAAAAAGACAAACTAAAAAGTATCTAAAAAAGGAAAAAGCAGAAGGTGCATAACAAGACAAAGTGGTAAGCACATTCCTTGCGGAATTTCCAAGTTTCAAAAGGACCGTCCAAAAGACTGGTAAAGGAAATGATTCTCTCCCTCTTCAACCCAAAGGTCATGAGAGTTTGAAAAGACATTAGGAGCACTATAAGAACACCAGTGAAGCTCATTTGAAGCAGTATTTGTGATAGTATATTGCTGATGGTGATATAGACTCTTCCAAAGATTATAGAAAAGTAATCCATAGGGGAAGTCAAGGAATTCCAAGAGTCTTGGGAACTGCAAGTAACTCTTTTCTGCATTATATTGGACTATAATTTTTGTTGATATTTGGTTGAAAACTGTCCTTACAATAGATCAAAAGTATGTAATAATCTGAAAGCTGAAGTGTGTTCCCTCATTTTGAGGAAATATGTATTGCAGTTTTTGGCATTAAATCTGGCCCATTTTGTACTGAAATCAGCCTACCCTTAAACTTTAATTTTGTAAGAAAATCATACCACCTCATCTCTTGTCGCTTGTGTACATGAGTATTTGAACATAATTAAAATAATTTATTTTTAACTTTCTAGCATAAGTGTATATCTATTAATTACTGGGTTTATTCTACAATTCCTTATCACGAGGCAACCTTAGGCTGGCAGATGAGAACAAGGAGATTTATTGTCTTAGTAGTTCCAGTCACACAAGGAAGTGACCTTTTGATGGTGTTATCCCTTGAATGTCTTTCGATGTGGATTTGCCTCCCATTATGAACAAAAGTAGGCCTTTGTTACATAATTTAACTATTAACTATAATTTCAAGACAATGGAAGGCAGTTTTAGGGGTAAAAGTAGGAAGTATATCAAAGTCAGAACTTAGAGGAAAAAGATTGCATCAATTGACATCACCTACACATTTTTGGCATCATAAATACACTTTTTTAACAATGTTTAATGTTGATGATATGATCAAGTCAAACCAGGTAAAAAACTTCATTTTTCTCTCCCGTGGCTGACTTGCTTAAGTTTTTCATATATATATATATATATATATATATATATAATAAGTTTATAGCTGATTGGGACAAGTTATGTGATATTGGAATTATTAACTTTGTACCAAGATAATTATATTGATTCCTAAAGGACTGCTTATACAATTTCAAAGTTTGTTTGTGATCCTATTTTCTAGGATATACAAACTTATCACCTTCTACTTGTTGCTCAGCCTATTATATCTAGGTGATTCTTATTCTAAGCACCCAATAATTAATTAAACCTATCAATCTCGAGCTAAGTATTTATTTACCAACTATTATGTAATATTTTCCTTAACATTCCCCCCTTATTACATAATAGTTCTAATATTAGGAGAATAAAAACTTTGCACAAGGATTGGGACCATAGTTGTTTAAGTCTTGGGGATGGGGGGATGTGGGAACGTGAGGACAAGGTTTTCGGGACGGCAAGAAAAATTCCAGATTTTGGGGATGGTGGGGGGATGGCTATTAAACTAATATATAAAAATTAATATTTAAATTATTTAACTTTATTCAATGAAATTAAGGGGTTTAAACTTAATTAAATGTTTTCTAGGGTACTTTCAAGATTAGGGTTCAATGTTTTTGTGAAAATAACAACTTTTTTTGGGTGTAGGGTTTTGTTTTAAAGTAAAAGCTTCAAAAATATTTAAAAAAATTGAGGACATTCTTTCCAAATCCTCAAGTCCCTAAAACATTTAGGATGCCTAGGATGTCACCATGATCTAGGGGACTCATCCCCATGTAACACTGACTGGGACATACACACAATCCATTGTCCTTACAATCAATTGATGAGCGAGGACTGACTCATCAATTGACTAAGAAACATAAAAAATACATGGATTAGGAGACACTCTCCAATCCATACACTTGTGTGAATAGGGACACACATAATTGCCCACATTGGATCAATAATAATGTAAACATGGACACACTCAACTACCTACTGTAGTGCACTTTGTCTGGGAACAATCCTCACCCTTATATGAACATGACAGACTCATTTGTCCATAACACATTTATGTGTGAACATGGACACGTTCAGAACAAAATCAACAGCAAAATCAGAACAACTATCAGCGCTTCAGAGATCAAAGGCCTCCTTATCAGGGTTTCAGAGAAAATAGACCACCCTATCAAGCACAAGGAGCCATAACTCCAGCTAAGACATATGTTGCTCTTGATCCGAATGTTCCACTTCAAAAGCCATTGTTCCAACCCCACTTCAAAATAATTTGGTGCAGGATTCAGGTTGGCAGCCCTCAAATCTAAATGATGTTCAAAACCAGAACTTGGTATCACCAAACATCACCATGCCATAGATGACACAAGAAGATTTCTCTTTTCAAGGAGGTCAATATCAAGATACAGGTTTGACATCACAAGGAGTGACTCAAGGGTAGCCTGATGCTATTAATGTAAATTGGCAGGTAGATGATCATGTCGCTTTACTCAGGATGTTAAAACTAACGTTTCAAATGGTCAAATTGCAGCTATAACCTATTAGAGAACTAAAAGAAGCGTTGTTGAGGAAGCCCAAGCAGTAGCAAATACTTCAAGTGCTTCTAATATTATTGCTCAAGGTGCAAAAGAGCATCGTGTTACTCCAACAGCACAAAAAAATCAGAATGTAGAGGTTAGTAAAGTGCAGCAAATACCTCTAATTCATGAGCAGCAATTACCACAGAAAGCGCAATCAAAGGTTAGTCCATCTCAGTTCAGTATTGTAGACCAAATGAAGAAGTCTAACATCAGTATTAGCATGTGGGATTCTCTTTCAATTCCAAGGCAAAAGGATAAACTCATTCAAGAACTTTCAACTCTTGAATTGTCACCAAAATCGGTTGAGAAAGAAGGTGCTCTCTTGACAAATTCGGATCAGCCAACTAAGCAACAGGGGCAGCAAGGAGATAAGATATCAAAGGTGGACAAAACTGAGGTAAAAATGAAGAAAAGTGCCCCTTTTTATCTTTTTCTGATAGTGGGTGATATTTTGGTTCATAATTGTATGGTGGATAGTGGAGCTAGCCGTACAGTGATGCCCAAACAGATTGCAGACAAGCTCGACCTTGTTTATGAGCCAAATACTAAAAAGGTACTACAGTTGGATGGTTCACCAGCAAAAACGGTAGGCATTATCAAAGATTTGAAATTGACATTGCATACATGTCCTAACGTGACTATTCAACAGGGCGTTATAGTGGTGGACCTGCCTCCTTATTTCGCTGTGTCTTTCAAGAGATTTCACCTCAAAGATTGGGGGATATTTATCAGCTGATTGGACCTACTTGCTATTTAGGACCAAATATGGCACAAAGGTAACAATTCATTCAAAGCTTATTGCACGTTTTCATATGGAGCCTTACATGCCAGATGTGGTCAATGCAAATTGTATTATCTTAGATGAAATACTACAAACTAGTGATTTAGAAAAGGACTCGCCTTTGGATGGAGTTCCAGATTTGTTTCTTGATGAGTGGGCTTCCACCTTGCATGAGCATGATCCCTACTAGTTGATTGAAGAGGAAGGTCTTGGTGTGTATTGTCTTCATAAGAACGATGCACCAATTCCAACGATGGTTAAAGAGGATGAATCTAATGAAGGCTTGTGGCAATTATACTTTGATGGATCAAGAAATAAGCATGAGACTAGAGCTAGAATGATGTGAATTTCTCCTACAGACAAAGGTATTTCTTTATTAAATTTCAGTTTGTCTATTCAAACAACGTTGTTGAATATGAAGCACTAGTTCACGGTTTGCAGTGGGCTAGGAAGATGAAAATAAATTGTTTGCAAGTGTTTGGAGATAATGAACTTGTAGTCCAAGTAAGAGGCTTGACTATATGCAAGAATATGTTGCTTAAATTTTACAGACACAAAGTTTGGGATCTACTTGAAGATTTTCAGGTTTTTAATATTCAGGCAATACCAAGAGATAGGAATTAACATGTTGATAGGGTGGCTGATGTCGGGGCACAATTTGATATCCTAGCTGATGTAAAAGTGACATTTTTCAATCACATATAAAGATAGTTGTAAGGCCTTCTATTCTGGATAACCAAAAAAATTGGCAGGTGTTTGAAAATGACAATCAAATTGTGAGATTTTTGCAGGAAGAGGCTGAGTTTTCTTTAAAGAATCAGTCGAAACGCTTACAGTAGTATGGTGATCAGATTGTACAATTGAAAACTAATAAGCTACCCAAGGGATTGGTCACTCTTGAAAATATTTTCAGTGAAGATGATGAGCTAAGGAAAGAGAAACCATCCTTGTCAACAAAGGAAGAGCACTATGCTAGTGTATAGATTGCAGCTGGTAAGATTTTGAAATTGGGCAAGGTATGCACTCCTCCACAAAAGAAAGCTTTCATTGATTTATGCACAAATTTTGCCGATATATTCGCATGGCAGTATAGTGATCTCAAAGGTTTTGATCCAAGTTTGGCTCAACACACTATTGAATTAGAAGACGAAACTAAACCAGTAATACAAAGACAAAGGTCAATCAATCCAAAGCTTGAGCCTTTGATGAATGCTGAGCTTCACAAGATCATAGAATAAGCTATCATATTTCCAATCAAGCACTCAACTTGGGTGGTGAACCTCATTCCAGTACGAAAAAAGATTGGTGAGATTCGTTTGTGTGTTGATTTCCGTGATTTAAACAGGACTTCGCTTAAAGACCACTATCCATTGCCATCAATGGAACAAATTTTACAACTTGTTGCAGGTTCAGAGAGGTTTTCGTTGTTGGATGGATATAGTGGTTACAATCAGATTTTGGTCAAAGAAGATGACCAATTCAAGACAGCTTTCACGACTAAGTGGGGGACATTTGCATATAGAAAGATACCATTCGATTTGTCCAATTTGGACCAACCTTTCAGAGAGCTATGGATATGGCCTTCTTAATAGGTTTGTGCTTGTGAATTTGGATGATATAACAGTATTTTCTAAAGATGCAGAAGATCACATGGTTCACCTCTAGCAAGTTTTCGAAAGGTGTAGGCAATTTGGGATATCTTTAAGTCCCAAAAAGTGTGTATTTTCAGTTCATGAAGGTAAGCTTCTTGGACATGTTTCAAAACACGGTTTAAACATAGATTTTGAAAGGATTCAATCCATTCTTGCACTCTCCTTGCCTAAGATCAAAAAGGCTTTGCAAAGTTTCTTTGGAAAGATCAATTTTATAAGGAGATACATTTCAGATTTCGCTATTGTAGCTAAACCACTTACAGCCATGTTAAAGAAAAATCAGAACTTCAGCTGGTCCACGCAGGGAATAACAGGGTTTGAAGATGTTAAGAAAGCCATAGCAAGTGCTCCTACGCTTTTAAATCTCGATATTACGAAATATTTCATTCTGTATACGTATGCTAATGTGGACACCATTTCAGACATTCTTATGTAGCAGAGTCATGAAGAGTTGGAGCAGCCAATAGCTTTCTTCAGCCAAGGCTTGCAGGGGTATGAGACAAGGTATTTTTTTGTTGAAAATCATGTCCTTTCAGTTATAAGATCTCTGAAGAAGTTTAGGCACTTGTTGTCTAATAATAAAATACATCTAATGGTTGCTCATCCAAGCATCAAAGAATTTCCTTCTGAACAAAGACATAAATGAGAAGAGGGCTGGTTGGATAATCAAAGTAATGGAATATGACGTATAAATTAAAGTTACAAAGCTGGTTAGAGGCAAAGGACTTTGTGAGAATCTAGCTCAGGACTTGCAAGAAACTAATGAAATTGTTTTAGTGTCAAACGATGAAGAGATTGCTACTGTTCACACCTCACCTTCTAGCTCGTTTCGTGATTTGGTAAGCTATCTACAAGATGGTTGTTACCCTTATCACCTAAGCGCTTCAAAAAGAAGGTATTCTAGATTGCAATCAATTCCATTCTTGCTCGTTGATGGCGTTTTGTTTAAAAAAGATATCAATGGAATGTTACTAAGGTATGCGGAACCAAGCCAAACTCAAAGATTACTTGAAGAATTCCATGATGGACTTGGTTTGCACCAAGCCAAAATCATAAGTTTGCACTTTGCCTACCCACTTTTGTTTCCTGTCATTTAATTTCTTTTGATTGAGGAAAACCCTCAAACTATTGTGATCTGATTTAACAATAAATTTATCACAAACCAAATATTGCCTAAACTTACTCAAAGCATGCATAATTGCCAACATCTCCTTGTCATAGATTGAATAAGCTTTTTCTGAATCTTTGAGTTTCCTACTCTAAAAAGCAATAGGATGTATTTTCTGCATTAGGACAGCCCCTATCCCTTCACCTAGAGCATCACATTCAACCACAAAAGAGGTAGAAAAATCTGGAAGCAAAGACACATTACCTCCTTGAGTTTTTCAAATGCTAGTTGGGTTGTTTTGGACCATTTGAAAGCCCCTTGCTTAATCAAATCAGTCAAAGGGCAGCACATTGTGAAAAACCCCTCACAAATCTCCTGTAATAACTACAAAGACCACAAAAACCTCTCAATTGTGTGTGTAGAAGGAATAGGCCAATCCATGATAGCTACAATTTTTTGTTTATCCACTTGCACACCTTGTGCATTGACGACATGTCCCAAATACAAGATCTCTGTTAATCCAAACTCACCCTTGGATTTCTTTGCAAAGAAAGAATCTTGCTCCAATGTGCCCAAAACCAAATCCAAGTGCCTCAAATGCTCCTCCAAAGTTTTGCTATACACAAGAATATCATCAAAGAAAACTAGCATAAACTTTCTTAGATATTTGCCAAACATATTGTTCATACATGACTGAAAAGTAGTTGGGGCATTAGTCAATCCAAAAGGCATAACCAAAAACTCAAAATGCCCAAAATGATATCTAAAAGGAATTTTATGAACATTCTCTTCTTTTACCTTGATTTAGTGATAACCGGATTTCAAATCAATCTTGGAAAAGTAGGTGGCACCATGTAACTCATCCATCAATTCATCAATCTTAGGTATTGGATACCTATTCTTGATGGTCTTCTTATTCAACAATCTGTAATCAGTTCATATCCTTATAGTACCATCTTTTTTCTTTACTAGAACAACTGAAGAGTAAAAGGACTTGAGCTAGGTCTTGTTGACAATTCTTCCACAAGCCAAAAATTGTCAACCTTATTATTCGGAAGACTGTCTTATGGGTACCAGTTTGTCTTGTGAATCAGTTTCGGGTACTGAATAATGAAATGGAAAAGGTTTTGCAAGTTCAATCAAGCCTAAATCCATACCTACAGCTACCCAAGGAGCCGTGTACAACAATGCAGCCAGCAAGGAAAGAAGCCAACAAAGCAAAGGAAATAACAAAGGAAGGAAGATATCCTTTAGAAAAAAGTCCAAAGGAATACTTCGGAGAATAAACAAAGAAAAGTCCGCCAAAGATTCAAGCCCAAGGAGTAATTCCTTCGGACAAAATTCCGAAGAAATCTGAGAGAGAAGTCAGAAAATCCAAAAGTTCAAACGAATATGGAAACCTGAAAAAAATCCAAGTGCCCTACAAAAAACCCGGGTGCCCTACAATTTTTCTGAAAAGCCATTTCTGAGAGACACAAGCCCTTGCAGAGGGCACTTGGTCGGTAACAGGAACTTTGTGACTTCCCCGAAGGGCACAGAGGAAGGACACGAGCCCTTGCGGAGGGCACTTGGTTGATGGCACGACCTTTGCAATTTTTCTGAAGGGCTTTCTGTTGGCGGCCAAAGAAGACAAAGAAGAAAATACCTTCGAAAAATTCCAAAGAAATTTGGAGAATTTACAAAGCAAATAACCCGACAGAAAGAAGTCCGAAGGCAAAGAAGAAAACAAAGGAAATATATCCTTCGGACAAAAGTCCAAAGGAATTACTTCGGACTTTTTGTCCGAAGGATTAATTCGGGAAAAGAGCAAATGGTTGACAAGCCCATAGAACAAAAAGCCCGCAGAAAAGTGAGGACATAAAGTCGAAAGAAATAAAGCCCGCAGGAAAAAGTCCGCAGAAATTCAAAAAGACAAAAAGCCCGTGGGAAAAGTGAGGACATAAAGCCAAGGGAAATAAAGTCGACGCAAAAGAAAATCCCAGGAAGGTTAAAGTCTCGGACTTTTTGTCCTAAGAGCGATGTTCGAAGGCAGAGAAGGGCAAACTATCCACGGGAAAGTGGACTAACAAAAGATCTGAAGAAAAATCCAAGACCAAAGACAAGTTCGCGGGAATAAACCCAAGAGCAATGCATGCATAGAAACAGAAACAGAAAATAGATATCTAGGAAATAAATTCCACCTGAATTTATCTCTCACTCAGCAAGATAGTTTTCCATGCAAGCACTTTCGTCCGTCTCAAGCTCGTAATGTTCCAACAGCGCAATCGGAGTTCCAAATTCGGACGTCGAGTTGACTGTTCTAGATTTAGAATTGACTAATTGTTAAATGCCACATCTACTAGGAGTTTTCCTTGCAAAGGAGAATAATCTCTACGTTCCAACCCGGCTTCCAACGGATCAAGTCAGAGTTCTAAAATTGACATTGGCATGGATTTCCATGCAAAGAGGGGTGGGCGTTTCAGTAAACAAAGACAAGTCCCCTTCCTCTAACGCCAAGAACCTTCATGCAAAGACAAGTCCACTTTCTCTAGCGCCAAGGAGCTTCATGCAAAGACAAAGGAAAAACATATTTTATTGAAAGGCAAAGTCAGCCTTGAGTTAATCTAAGTTGATCTTCCTCTTATATTTTTCAACGCCAATCTTTTGGCTTTTGTAATTCTCTATAAGTTGGCTTTCAACCTTGATTAAATTATCCCTCTCTTGGTAAGACCAGACTCTGCCATTGGTGAGTTGTGTAACCTCTTCAATCAATAGGACTGTCCTTACAGATTTCAAGTGCTGGCATAGTGTATATTCATTTAGCAATTTGCATGTGGTAGATTTCTCTCTCTTCTCAAATTCTAATTCGTACCTGGTTGCTAGCTTATCGTATTATGCAGGTCATGTTAAATGTTATTTGTCTTTTGCTGAAGTTGTAATTGGATGTTAGGTGGTTGCAAAGTGTCTTGTATCAGACCTCCATCGTTTTTCCTAATGTTTTGGTCATTGGATTGAACATTCTCATAAAATACTTATGCATAGTGATCAATTAAAATCGAAGGTCTTCATTTTTCCTTGTTTGTTCAGTGTTCAAGGTTCCAAGTAGAGTGGATCAATCTTTTGGTGTATCACCATTATTAGGTAGGATTTCCCCTTAAAGTTTCCTTCTCCCTTTTTCATGGTAGTCCGCAGCACAGAGTAGAGATCCTCATTGATACATCTTACAGGAACCAGCCTTCTCTGGAGGTTCTCACCATTGAGGCACCCACCCTCGTGAAAAGATTCCATTGTTTCAATCGGATAGAGGATTGGCCATTTCATGCACGTCTTCGATTCAGGGCGCAACTCCAGTTGACAACAGGGCTTATGTGTCCCATGTCAAGTAACTCTTTGATGGTTTTTCAATCTCTTCCTTGAAAGCTCGTGGATGATGGTAAGGAGTGATAATAGCCGGTTTGGCACCCACTTCTAACTCAAAATTATGCTCAAAACCTCTATCCAGTGGCAAACCAAAAGGTAAATCATCAAAGACATGAACTACTTGTCTAAAGTAGCTTGTAACTCACCATGAGGGGGCTGTATTTTTCTTTTTTTTGCATTTATTGCGATAAGGCAACTTGTTGCCCAAGCAATTTGACCTCTTCTAAAGGCCCTTTCCATCCTCTTCATAAACACCTCTTGTGAAGCACCATTTGCTAGACCCTTGAGAACCACTTCCTTGCCCTCTTTGAAAAATTTCAGTTCCATAGTTTTATAATTTTGAATGAATTCACCTAAGGAATGCAACCATTGAACACCCAAAACAATATCAATATCTCCAATGTCAACAACATAAAAATCATCAATTACCTTGTGTTTCCCAAGAGTGATTGGGAGTTGTGGCAACTTCTTGGAACAAGAAATGGTGAACCCATCCGCCATAGTCACATTGAAGCCCTTGCAAACTATGGTTTCCAATGCCATCTTCTCCACCAAGCCTCCATCAATGAAGTTATGTGTGGCTCTTCTATCAATCAATGTAGTTACTCTTTGTCCCATCAATGTGCTTTTTATTCTGAAAGCATGATACTTGGTAGCTCCTGAAAGAGAAGCAAGTGTGCTACCCAAGTCTTGTGTGTCCTCCTCATGCACATGCTTAACAACAACATTTTCATTTTGCTCAATATTAGTATCAACAATATCAAAATCTGAATCATCATCAATTACCTCAATGTAGTGGACATGTTCCTTGCCCATGCAATGGTGGCCTTTGGTCCATGGATCCTTGCAAGTGAAACACAACCCTTTCTTTCTCAACTCATCTCTAGCATCCTTCATATTGCTGTTATAGGGCAATGATCTATGAGGTGGCACTGTTGGCCATTTTTTGGCCTACATACCAAAATTTTGCCTAAGTGTGAGGGTGGACATTCAAGCAAGACTTCGGGTTTTACACAGCAGAAGACTTCGGGTTTTTTGGAAGAAGTCTTTGGGTTTTACAAGAGACAACTTATTTCACTTCAGCAGTTGAAACCCCTCAGCAGAAGTAATCCGGGTTGGAAAACCCAAATTACTCTTGATAGTGCAAATCGGGTTTTGAGAAGTGCTTTGCTTATGAAAGTTTTATTAGCATAAGTAATCCGGGTTGGAAAACCCAAATTACTCTTGACAGTGCAAATTGGGTTTTGAGAAGTGCTTTGCTTATGTAAGTATTATCAGTAGAAGTAATTTGGGTTTAGAAACCCAAATTACTTAGGATAGTGCATTTCGGATTTTTCAGGGTGAATGACTTATCTCTTTTTATAAGTAAGAAGCAATGAAGAATCCGAAGTAGGTGCCAATGAAGAGTCCGAAGGATTCCTTTGGAATAATTGTCAAACACAGAGGAGGCTGACATTTTTTTCGCAAGATAAAAGTCCAAAGGAAAGAATAAACCAAGGGTCAACGAAATTCCAAAGGAAATGGACCAAACAAAGCCCGCATGAAGTCAAAGCGAAAAACCCGAGGGAATCAAGAAGGAAAAGAAAAATTTACAAAGAAAGATATCCAATTCCTTCGGACTTTTTGTCCGAAGGATTCCTTCGGGAAAAATGCAAACAAATCAACGAAAAGGGGTAGAAAATAATAAAGCCAAGGAGATAATAAAAGTTCGCAAGAAAACCAAAGGTAAATCTAGGGGCCAAGACATAAGAGCCAAAGAGAATAAAATCAGAAAAATTGGCAAGAAATCCGAAGGAATATAAGACCAAAGAGATAGCCAAAAAACTCGAAGATAATATATACAGGAAAAGCAAAATATCCAAAGAAAATCTGAAACCAAAGGAAATCCGCAGATAAAAAAGAATATTTAAAAGAATTAAGCTAAGGGAATAGCCAGGAAATCCAAGAAAATACAGACAAAATAATCCAAAAATAGAATCCCGCCAAAAATAGACACGAACAGGAAGACCAAAATAAGAGAAAATACATGCAAATAGGGCTATTTTGGGTAGATTTCTAAGTTTCAGTTGACCCACAGTTTGACTAGTCAAAGTCACACTTCTCCAAACGTTCCAACAATCCGAGTAGAGCTCATTTATTGAATCTTAACGTGGATTTCCATGCGAAAAGAGGTGGGCATTTTAACAAGCCTAGTCGTCCACTTTCAAATGCCAAAGAGCTAGTCTCTAATTTTAGACATGGCTCAGCCGATCATGCATAAGCAAAGTCAAATGTTTGAGCCCATTGCCCACTTTTCAACGCAAAAAATTTTCATGCAAGACAAAATAGACTTTTGTAAAGGTTGAGTTGGTTTGAGTTTACTCCCTCTCTATTTTCAAATGCCAATCTTTTGGCTTTTTGTAATTTTCTATATTAATGGCTTTTCAGCCTTGTAAAAGGTATCCCCCTCTTGGTAAGACCAGAGTCTGCCATTGGTGAGTTGTGTAATCTCTTTAATCAATAGAAGGACTTTACTTTCAGATTTCAAGCGCTGGCATAGTGTACATTCATTCAACAATTTGCATACGTGGTAGATTTCTCTCCCCTCCCAAATTCTGACTCGTACTTAGTTGCTAGCTTATCATGTTATGCAAGTCATGTTCAGTGTTTTATGTCTTTTGTTGAAGCTGTAAGTGGATGTTAGGTGGCTTCAAAATGTCTTGTATCATAACTCTCTCCATCGTTTTCCCTCACGTTTTTTGTCATTAGATCGACCCTTTTCATGGAATACTTTTGCATAGTGATCAATTGAAATCAAAGGTCTTTTTCCCTTGTTTGTTTAGTGTTCACGGTTTCAAGTAGAGTGGATCAAACATTTTGGTGTATCATTGTCATTAGGTAGGATTTTCCCTTAAAGTTTCTTTCTCCCTTTTCCATGGTAGTCCGCAACGTAGAGTAGAGATCCTCATTGATACATCTTACAAGAACCAACGTTTTTTGGAGGTTCTTCTCACCATTGAGGCACCCACCCTCGTGAGAAGATCCCATTGTTTCAATTGGAGAGAGGATTAGCCATTTCAGCATGTCTTCGTTTCAGGGTGCAACTCCAGGTTGACAACAGGCACATATGGTGTATAAGGCTTTTTTGGTTGTTC
Source organism: Torreya grandis (assembly GCA_037957365.1). NCBI lineage: Eukaryota > Viridiplantae > Streptophyta > Pinopsida > Cupressales > Taxaceae > Torreya > Torreya grandis. The sequence goes on from JARHVA010001077.1 coordinate 2,266,868, forward strand.
ATTGGGTGGTGCCCTAGGCTGCCCACTAAATTCAGACCTTGGTTGCCTTGTATTTGCCCCTTTGGGCAGCGAATAGGTGGCTGCCCTCTTGGCCATTATATGATGAACATTCTAAATCCAAAGCATCTTGTAAAGAAAGAGGGTTAAAAGCCTTAACCAAACCCCTCAAAGGCTCAATCAAGCCCTCAACAAACAAAACAACCAACCTTCTCTCACTAACATCTGGTACCATAATTGAAACCTTTTGAAAATTAGCAACATACCTTTCAACATCATGATTTTGCTTAAGTTGTGCCAACTCACAAAAATGTATTTCTCGATCTCTCCTATCAAATCTCTCCATGATCCTCTTACGAAACTCCTCCGAGGTAGTAATGGATTCGTGGCCTTGTGTAATTAAGCCATGAAACCACCACTCATGAGCAATACCCTCCAAATATAGGTAACAAACTTGAGAGCCTCATTCTCAAACATGGGGTTAAGTGATAAATGTCTCCAATTTCTGCAACCATGATCTCACAAGAAGTTTATTAGTACTATCAAAAATAGGAAGAGAAATCTTACCCAACTTTTGTTGTAAATCTCTATGGTGTTGCATGTTAGGAACCCTTGGTTTTGATCCTTCATCCCACAATAGTCACGAAAAGACAAGAGTGCTTGTGTGGCAAAGCTTAAGGCTGCATACTCTTTTTGACGAATATCAAATGGATCATCCCTTGGTATCTCCATCTCCACTACCGGTTCTCTGTGCAAAAAAGTAGCCTTGAAGAATTTATCAGGGGGGTTAATAGAAACCCTCTCATTGTCATTCGAATTTCCTTCGCCATTGAAGGGGTGGCCCTTGCTTGGAGTTATAATAGCTTTCAACATAGCTGCAAATTACATACACAAAGTATGTTGAAGATCATCTTGGCTTTCTTTGATCAAGCCCTGCAAAAGCTTAAGTCGTTCTAAATTAAACTCTTGGTCATCCATGGTTTTTCCCTTTGATAATACAAAATATTTTTATCTTCTTGCATCCAAATTAATACCAAACCTTACAGGTGAATAAAAGATTGGTGTTCTGATACCACTGTAATTTTCTCAAATGAGACGATTTAACCAAAAAGGGGTTTCCCCTAAAATTCACAAAATTCTAAATTTTTTAAATTAGAAATCAGCAAACCCTAGCATGCAAAATATGATCCACAATTCTTACCAAATCCAAATAAACCCTAGGTGCCAATATGCAAAAAATATATAAACAATTTCCAGCTATCAATTCATCCAAAATTCACGTTAATACTAGCAAATATGCGTAACAAACTGAAAATGAAAAAGATGTATCTTTTTGCCAATTTTTGAAGATCAAATGCTATTTTATTATAGCTGAAAAAATACAAATTTTATATCAAATATAACTGTTGTTCCTTGCTTAATTTCTGCTTCAAACCCTTGTCAAAAACATGCCACGTGTCAAAAATAAGGGAAAAATACTAGCGATCCCCTAGGGCATCCAAAGTGGCCTAAAAATCCTTCCAAGCAAGTCGCCCAAGTCGCCAAGGTGTAGAATAAATTGCAGAATATTTATTAGACAAAATTCCACCTTTCACAAGTCAATTTGATCAAGAAACCTTGTCAATAAATTAAATAATAATTCATAAAATTATTATTTAATATCATAGCAAGTTAGAGCCTCAAAACTTCATCAAATCTTCACAAAACTCAACGCCAATATTTTGAAAAATTATCAATAAATTTCAGAATATTAAATTGTTCTAGACTGCAAAAAGGATCTCAAAACACTCCCAAGAGCCTCCCAAACCAAGTCGCCCCACTTGCAGAATTAATGTAAATAATTTTCAGAATGATTATGCTCAAATTAGACATCAAATTGTCCACCAAACCCTCTCAACAAGCACACAAAACAAAACGACCCATTTTAGGGCAGGTATCGAATCCGCCTTAGCAATAGGTAGCGTCAAAAGACACCTTTTGTAGAATAATCAGTTCCAAATCTGCAAACACTTATTGGAAATACATCCTAACATTTTTTTCAAACATGAAGAATCAATATCAATTTTTAGCATCCCTTCAATTTAGATCTTCATCATGTATTTGTACCTTCCAAAGGGAGGCAAACCACCTTAGAGTGGTAAAATACCTCATAACCCTCCCTTGCCAACTTTTAAGATAACTTTTTTTTTTTTGGCTTAACTCTTAAGCCAACATTCCTTTTTTTCGAATATAATATGTAAGGTCCCTTTTTTAGGGGATTGACTTTTGATCAACTTTTTGAAGACCTTTAGCCTATTTTATTCCCCATAGGCTAAGGGATGAATCAAAGGGAATATTTGTAAAAATTTAGGATGTTGCTAGAGAGATTTTTAATCATTTGGAATTAAAAAGCAATGTTCTTAATTATTAATTGTAATTTATTATTTAATTGCTCCTCAAGTAATTTTAATTACTATATTATGAGGTGTAAATTAGATAATAAAATATGACACTTTCATGAGGACTTAACCCTCAATTAGAAGTCTTTAATGACTTTGGACATAAAGGAAGGGACCCAAAAGTGGACGTCACATTTGGGGAAGACCCAAGTGGCTAAAAGAGGTCTATCTTTGTTAATAAACCCTCATGAGTGGTTCGCCTCCCTTGGAGGAATTATAAAATCAGGGCTTGAGACATTTGAAGATCATCTTTTTATCAATCAATTTTATTTTCAAGTTATTGGAGTTCCAATCTTGAATCAAGGCGCTTGGAGTTTCAAGGAGAACTTGAAGAGGCAATTTCACTTCAGAAATTGCAAGTGTGTTGAGTTGATTTGTTGTTTGTTGATTTGAAGAGGATCTTTGAAGAAGATCCAAGCGCAGAATTTTTTGTTCATTTGCAGATTTCTATTTTTCTAGGGTTTGACTACACAGTTTCATATTTGGATAACTTCTACCCAAGGGAAAATTCTAATTATTATTTCATTTGAAAGAGCACATTTTTATCTTCAATTCAAGCTATCATTTGTTCATAAATTCTGAGTATTTTGCAAGTTTCAGCTGTTATTTTTGTCATATAAAATCAAAAAATAAGATTTTTGCAAATCTGATTCTGGAATCGTGTTTGGAATATTTTTATCCATTTATAGATTTAATTTTGTAATTTTTGGAGCAGTTTTGAGGCATAAATTAGCCTCAAACCCTAGTTGCATAGGTCTTTGGGCGATTTGCAGTTTATGAAAAAATATTGCAAAAAATTTCAGTTTAATAGAATTTTGATTTTTTTTAATAATTTGTGGGTCTAAGTTGGGATTTACGGCATATCCTTTTTGTTTAGTTTCAACTCAAGAAAGGACTTTACATAATATTAAATTAATTGCCTTAATAATAAATAGTAATTAAAATTATTTTTAGGCAATAATGCAATAATTATTTCAATTAAATACTTTAGTGGTAAAAACTACTTTCATAAAATATTCTATTAATCAACTAATAATTGCCTTATATAAGCAAATGATTAAAATTACTATTTGGTATTTGGCGATTAATAATTAACTAATAAAATAAAACCCCAAAAGGAATCCTTTAGTCTATGGGAAGTAGACTAAAGGTTTTCAATACCTGTTCATACATGATTTAGTAATGGGGGCATCACATCGAGCCTCAGCCAATACTCGTCGAGTATTATGCCAGTACTTGTCGAAGCTTGAGTAATCGTGGGAGGCAATTACGAGAGGCAAATAATGGCTTCAGGCCCAGCTCAGCGATTACTCGCCCACTCAACAAGTAATCACTGAGTATGTATACTGTGCCATCAATTTCTAGAAATTTTAAGGGTTTATTAGATCAATAAATCAAAGCTTTTTTTTGTACAAAGGGCTGCCATATCCTAGAAGAGGTTGCCATACCTTTTGGAGATTGTTGTGCCTCTAATCAGAGCCATTGAAGACTGTTGTGCAGGTTTTGGTGAGAGGTTATAGTGGTATCCACTTTACTGGCCGCCGATCTTTCCATTCCTACGATTACATGTTTTAATTCATTCACAGGAAACTGTACCTTCATTTATAGTTGTCATAACATTAAAATCAGTGAAGTGCCATCCAACGTTGCACTTGTAAGTGTTTTATGCCCTTTTGCAAGCATTCATTAAGATTGATACAACCATCCTACTGTAGAAAAAATCAGACTATAAGGGTATTATTTATTCTTTCGACATCCTAGGGTTTGGTTGGGAAACATTCAACAGTCTATTGAAATTGTTTTCAACATTATTTTATATAATCATTGATTGAAATAAATATTACAATTTGGGTTTTCAGTATTAAGTGTTTGCATGTGCTAGTTTAGTGTTTGCATGTGAATATAAAAATTAGGATTCAGAAATTTACCGGAAAGGGTTTACAGAAAAATCCAAAATTGTTGTTTTTTGTCCAAAAAGGGACATTACAAGGGAATTGGATTCTGACAGGACACCTAACAAGCAAGGGAAAGACATAAGTACAGAATGCGGCAACTCAAACTAATTGGCACGAATACACTTAAAAAGAAAACCTAGAAATGTGGTGCTCATTGTTGCCCCCTTCTAATAGTACAAACCATAGAAGCAGAAAGCACCAAAAAATCATGATTAATCACTACTCATGAATCATGGGGAAAAATACCTTTTTCAGCCATTAAATCACGGTTTTATGCCAGTAAATCCCCGTGTTGGGCAAACCCATGATTAAATTAGTGAAACTCGCAAAAAATCGGCAGAAAATCATGATTTTAAAAAAACACAATTTAAACGTGATTGAATCGAGATTAAATTGCAATTTAATCTGGGGGACGCAATTTATTCATTTATATATACAAAAAAAAATCGGTTAATTTTTGTTGTCATATTCAAAGCAAACAAGAACAAATTAAACAAGGATTTCAAAACAAACCAAACAAGCAAATTTTTGCCGTTAATTTTTGTTATCTATTATAATTTATATAAAAACTATAAAAATTAAATAATATCCATATTCCCTAACCCTAATTTCATGGTTAGGTTTAGGATTAGGGTTAGCATTTTTTTAAATATTAAAATTTAAACATAACCCTAACCTTTATTAAGGTTAGGGTTCGGGTTTTTTTTAAATATTAATTTTTTTAATATATTTTTATAGTTTTTAAATGTAATTAAATTTGAATATTTCAGAAAAGTAATGAAAAAAAATAGTTGACTGATTTTGGTTACGTATAATCTCAACTATCTTTCATAATTTGTATCTATTCTCTATGCAATTGAAATATCTAATATTTACCTCTATGCAATGGAAATGCATTTAAATTCTAATAAGAATGTTTTTTTTCGTTTTTTCCCATATTTTTTCCATGGTTTTAAATTTTTCCAAATTTTTCCCCTTTTTTTCCCTATTAATCGCGATTTTTTTAAAAACACTTACACTTTTGAAAAAACACTTTTTCCTTGGACGATTTATGCTACTATAGTACAAACTGTTGGAATGCTAATACACATTTGACTTTATCGCAAAACATCTCATATATACCTACAATGTTTAAAAGCATTGTCTGATTTCTTAAGAAGGGTAGGAGAGGTAGTGAATTGTTTGAAACTTTGTCATATATGTGATCTCCCATTCATGCCATCAAACCTACGTCCAACCAAAAAGAAAGAAAGAAAATTTCACTTAACGTTTTGCCAATTCAGACCATATCATGATGGTGGTCATAAAGCTGTGCATAATCTCTGTTTATTGTATGTTGGATGAAATGTTGGTATAAATTTGAATTCCCCTTAAATTTATGACTGGCAGTTGTGATATTCCTAACTTTTTTTTTGGTATGGTGATTTTATGAAACAAATAAAGGAATTGACAAATTTGAGTAAAACTACTCCTATTAGTTTAATAAAGTGCTATAGCTTTTGTCTCCAATTTAGAACATGCAATATACTTCATAATCAGTAGGAGATATAGCGAGGTTGTGTTCGATATTTCAGATGTGAATTGTCCAAGAATATCCTGATTTTTCTGTGGGAACGAAGCCTTCAAAACACCAATAGTATTATCCAAGACAATGAAAGAGCTCATATTTTTGACACTTCACTAGGATATTTCTGCAGGATGCATGTCAGCAGCTTGTGAGCCGCCTTGAATGTATAAGTAAAATTCTTTCATCAACAAAAGGAAAACCTACCTGGCAGCAGCTCATTTTGAAGGCTTTAGATATTGGCATTGACCTTCAAGCACGGGGTCGAATTTATCCTGGACCAGGTCCAACTGGACCCTTTCAGTACGTTTATTTCTTCTTCCTTAAGAATTTAAATGTCAATGTTGAATATTTTTGTGATGTGCAGTAGGTGAAAGTTTATTGGATTGTTTTATGATAAATATAAGAGCAAAATACGGAATGGGAAATACAGGTTACATTGGTTATGGCATAATGCACGGCAATAAGCCAAAGAAAATAATTTTATCTATCAAGCTAACAGTTTTCTATGTATATTGATCTAACACATCATGAATCTGACTTGTGCGAAATACCATTTCTATAAATTAAAATAATACATTTGTTATTTTTCCTTTTCCAAGGGCATTGTTTTAAAGATCAGTTATTCCTTACAATGCAATCTTGAACAAAATGTAGAATAGTCAAATGATCAACCTGTATACATGCCTACTTAACCACTAAGCATATATGAGCTTTGTTTTATTTATCGATTATCATATGGGAGGTGTGCCTCTCAAGAGATAATATGTGGCCATCTCAAGTCTCGTAAAGTTCGTCTTTCTATGGTTAGAGTCAATGTTACATCCAATGGCAATATTTGGTCCCAAATTTATTTTTATGAATGGATAATGAGAGAATGTGGCGTTTGAGCTGTTGTAAAAATGGATGGATGCCAACTAGATGGATTATAATGTGGTTGAGAGCCGTCACTTTGTCCTAACAAGGGCATAGGGGCCTAAGAGTGGGGGTATTGCTTTCAAATTTATGACTAGTGATTTCTCCACAGCCCTAGATGGTTGAGCGATGAGGTGTCTAACAATTAGGCATCAATTTTTATATGGTCAAGGGGTCGGTTTATATATGATATGCATTGGATATTTGGTTGTTAAAAGGAAATAGGAAACATATATAGTAGACCTGTTCGGTCTGATAAGCTCCAGAGTGTTTTGAATTATGTGTTCAGTCTCAGACACATCATCCAATGATTAAATATATGCTACCGCTAAAAGATTTATGTAAAAAATCACCAAGATTTGAAAATGTTGAATTAGTGCCAAAAGATGAAACATGCACTAGAATCTAAGTTGATAAATTCATGTGGTGAATGCTTATCCTAGGTTTCATGTTTGATAATAAAACACGAAATGGTGTATATTTCGCACATTAAGCAAATAGTTATATGTTGGATCAGTAATAAAAAATTGCATGTAGGTCGGATATTAATACCATTCTATATTCAAGCATATGTAAGCAATATGTGTGAACCAAATTTTTTTATATCCAAGAGAATTACAATATGTCAAATTCACCAGATACACAACGAAACAAGCAAATGATGAAGAAGATGTCTTGTGGCAATATGGAATGGACTAAGGCTAGTTACTGCAGAGGCAATCTTCTTGTAATAGCTATAAAATATGTAGAATCATCTCTATATATTGTTTCATTTCTTTTCTTCTTTGAGAGGAAAAACCATGCACATCCTAGTAATTATAGCTAATAAAAGATTTTTTTTAATGCTCCTTGTTGTACATATCATACATATAGATGGGCTATGGAGGATCCTACATGGTGCATGCATAGTCCATTTTAATAGTTATGAAGAAGTTCCTAGTTTCTAGTAGTCAGCCTCATTGGGGGTATGGGGTTTTCTCAACTTAATTGAGATATAAATAAGGGTTAGATATTCATTTGGACATCATCATTGGCATGATTTCACTGGAAGTGACATTTCTTCCTTATTCTATTGTGAAGTTATTTTGAGTTACAGCCCTACAATTCTACACAACTCTACTTCGTTTCATGTAACCGTGGTGAATGTTATTGCTTATTGTTATGAATCAGTTTTATATATTGCTCTAGTAACCTAACATTTTTCTAGTGTTTATGCACCCATATGCAAGTCATTAGCTTATTACATTTTCATATTTTCTAAATGGAGTGTTTTTGTGTCACATGATTAGGAGAAGTTTTTAGTCTTCCACCAATGTTTTACATTGATAATGATGTAGTTTTGGGTCTAGCATTTTGTGTGGTTGCAAAGCCTCTAGTAGATGGTTGAAACTTATGTTAAACATCTTATGTATTCTTCTGAGAATATTTTTCCTGTTGATGGATAATTTTATTATCTTTCTTATGTGGGTATTTCGTCTGCTATTTCTTGGCCTTTTTGTTAGAAATAGTTGTATCGTACCTATTCTTCTCATTAATTAATTGATCTTGAAGTTTCTGTCAAAAAAGATAATGATGGCATGGCATGAAACATTTCAAGTTGCAAAAAATTATATGGATGCTAATGATGCATGAGTAAATAAACAGACAAGTGGAGTTTATAGTACACAAAAGTTGTCAAATCGTGGTCATGATACTTGACCGAAAATATGTTTTTCTAGGTATGTCTCATTTGGAGCTGGTGTCACCGAAGTAGAAGTTGACATGCTAACTGGTAAGTCATGTTCTCATTAGGCAGGAAAATGTTAAATAGAAATGTCATGTACAGAACTGCCTTTTTTTTGTGTGATAATAGCCTAGAAGCTTTAGAAACTCGAATAGAGAAAGCAAAGGTTCTAGTAGAAAGTTTTCTAATTGCTTTCTATGGTTTACTTAGTACTTATGCTCCATATTCCTTTGATAGGAGAAACACATATTTTAAGGGCAGATGTTCTACTAGATTGTGGAAAGAGCTTAAATCCTGCTGTTGACATTGGACAGGTACTTATTAGATTCCTTCCGGTTGCTTTTCTTTCTCCTTTGGACATAATCTGCATTTTTCACGATCAAGAAATACAGATGTAAGGTCCAAACTTGAGGAAAATAAATGAATGAATAGATGAATAATTAGAACAACTCCAAGGAACCACTATTTTGTCAAAGGAGCGACGTCCTCTTAATCTAAGACACAAAAATGCAACCTCCATGCTCCCATCTGCTATGGAAACATTTCTCTTGAGAATTTTTTTTTGCAGGGCATTAAAAGTAGGCTTTGTTTTGAGGAATCCACCATGGCCCCTAAGGAACATATTCCTAGACATGAACACTAAGTGCATATGAGAAAAAAACATTTAAAAAATTAAAACAAACTTCAAACCACATGAACAAAAGTAAAAAAGAAAAAACCATTCCAAACGTGTAATAATTTCTAATATTGCTTTTTTTCCTTTGTTAAGTGCCTTTTTCTTTGTATATGCATGTTGTACTAAGTATCCCACATTTTATGGCATTTGTCTAAAGTTGAAAGTAACCTTACATTTCCCTTTCCACATTTTTCAACCGATGAAAGCATTCTTGCAGGAAATATTTCTGATGATAGTACTTCTGGTTAGGCCCTTCAGTAACGTAGGAAACTGTGTGCTTTAACAATCATGGATTGGGTATACACTTCTAAAATATAACATCTCTTTGCTTAGATGTCATTTACTTCTCTGATGTAAGACTTCAATAAATCTTCTTTTTTCTTTATATCATGAAAACTGCGTTCACATGAAATGTCTACTTATTTTGACATGCTAACTATTGACAGAATAGAACACATGTTGGAATCGAATGAAAAAAAATATTCAAATGTAGGCAATGGGCTATTTGGTGAAAGAGGTTGGTAATCATTGGTGTCCTGCAAATCAAAGGTGGGATTTCCTTGCAAATATATCTAGTAGTAGAAGCAAAATGTCCAAATGGTAAACCTAACACAATGGATGAAAGAGCCAGACAGTGGATGAGGTAGACATACTTGCAATGTTTGGAATATGAGATGCACTAATGTCGTGCCCTTTGTCCAACATTAATCTTAACAGCCTACTTAGTTGTAAGAATCCTGCGTTGTTTTCCTTCAATTTTTATGAATTTGGAGTGTTTACATTTCGTCAAGCACTTTGCAACAATTTACCAATCTGATTTTCTGAGTTTGTTTAATGTTGAAATGGTTTGTTTGTTTGATTCAATCCATAAACAATTCCTCATAACTTTTCTTTTACATGATAATTTATAAATAATAAGCATTTGGACAAATAGTTGATAACTTTACTTCACTATTGAAAATACATATGAAATCTCATACACTGCTGATTCAACTCAGAAAATACAGAAAATAAGAATTACAAAGAGCTCTAGCCTCCAATATGCCAAGATGAGGACTTTGAATAAATGGTAAGCAATCGGAATGAAGTACAATAATAAAGTTCGTTGTTGGAGTTCCTTAAACAGCAACAAATAGATAGAATGCACCAAAAATCAGTCTCAGACCTCCTTGCAGCTATGGCGGCCAGCAAATGATGATTTTATTGACATGAAGGAATCAGCAACAGTCCCCTCAATGTCCCTTACACCTTCAATATCCATGCAGCCCTCATACAAGTGTGGTGATGAGTCTTGAATAATCACAGCCAGCTAAAGGTGAGTTTAGTGAGTGAAAGAAAGGACAACGCCACACTCTATGCATCAAATATAAACCCAACACAGCCTCCAATAATTAAATATTTATCAAAGAGTGGAGCTACTAGCCTCCAAACTCCACGCCCAGCTATCAAGTGTAATCGATATTTCAATAACCTCCTCAAACAATGGCATTCTCTTCTTGATTACCAACCTCCTTCAATCCTACCAATATTAATATAATTTGACTTGCCTACAAGACTTCACAAATTATCCAACCGTTATCCCCCTGCGTGATTCCACCTGCAATCAGCTAGGGTAGATATTTGACTATCGAAACCAATACCCTTAGGGTTTTCACCCTAGGGTTCGCTCTTACTGAAAGCTCCAAACTTCACAATAGAGAAAATAACATAGCATGCCTTAAATGAGACCCTTCAACCCTTTTTATAATCTTCTTAGAACTTTTTGGAAATTATAAATTAATATCACTTTATAATTAAATAAACCTTTTTGCTTTGTAAAGTGACTTTATTTCATATTTAATATTTCTGGCACTTCAGTCACTTTTACAACCACCTTAAAAATAATTAATTTAAGTCGTCTCATTATTTATGTTTTTTCAACAACTTACAATTAATTATTTAATTATCAATTATTTCCTGCACAACCAGTTGAAAGTACGGAAGATGCCGAAATAGTCCGAAAGTGAAATCTGAAGGTGTCAATATACTTAGGAGCTCATTAGAGATACGACTTACTAAAAATAGATACTTTCCAAAAATAACATTTTCCTCCAAGATGTTTGGAAAGCACCCGACATGTCAAAACTGCTCTTGGAAAGCATCAATGGACTCAACCAAATCCCCAAAGCTCAACACTAATAACTGAATTCCATTTTGAAAAGGTCAACGCTCTCTGAGAAAGTTGGAGCTAACTACAATGTTGGAGTGACTAAAAATGGGGACATTACAGTCCTTCCCAAAGATTGCTTGTCCTCAAGCAATACTAGCTTAGACACTGATTGATCACGGATGAATCCCAACATGACCCAAGGATCCTATATCAATCTCAGGAAGATCTCACCATGTTGTCGTTGCACCACTCTGATTAAAACTGGAATATCATCGTGTCAAGTCTGTACTCTCTGTTTTTGTAACCCAAATAAAAAGTTGTCCTCAAAAACCAAACCAGAATACCTATAAGGACTGGATTCTGTAACATAGAATATCTCATGCCAAATAATATCGATACAATCAACATCTGCACTCCCATTGTCTATCATGATCCTAGGCAACAAAAAAATTAATCTGTTAAACAAGAAAGCATGATTCTCAGCATAACTCATTACAGTGTCCCAAAAATGTTGTGGATTAATCTCTGTCAATTGGCTCATACAAATGATGACCGTAATGTTAAAACTAATATTTAAATTCATAACTATCCTGGGAATGCTTTTGCTGTCATAAACCGATAGTACCTCATTAACACTCAATATTTGAGTGTTAAAAAGACAACTCCGTGCACACCAATCCATGGAATCAACTACAATCATCACTGCAACATCTGAAAATACAAAGGTTGTCAACATAAAGTGATTGCAACAACTAGTACTCACCCATGTGGAAGTTAAAAATACCTTAACCATGTTTGAAAAACCTCCCACAATACGCTGCCATAAAACCTGCAAGTACTCAAAATCAATCTGCTCAATGATTGATTTTATGTAAATCAACATTATAATACTGGGGCAGCAGCTGCAATGATGAAATATTTTTGTATGCATAGGAGATGTGAGCATGGAAAAGATTTAAAGGACTTCTCCAATGACTAGATTACCTCTACCCATCAACTCCAACTGGAAAAAAATCCACTCCTTGTCATTCTTGTCATTCTTGATCACATGACTATGCACATCACTCCAACTTGATTTATTGTCTTCATGTGAACCAAGAGGCCAATCATGATAGAAACTATTATTAATCCATTCAGCTCCTTGAAATCCACCATCCCAATTCTGAGTCATTATCTCAAAACTGAAAACTTCACCCGGATCCCATATCCTATGATTGTCACCAACTATGACACTAAAATCAGGGAGTGTTTCATCCTCCATCACAAAGAGTGGATCATCAAAATTGAACTCTGCATCCAACTCAAAAGGAGGATTTTCAACAAACTGAAAAATAGTTCTATTTTCTTGACCCCACTATCCTTCCTGTTGTTCCAACTCTGCACCTGCAAACTTGGGAAACTACTCTAAATCAAAATCTGCATGGAGCCTATCAAACTCATCAATCCCCTGCTTGATTTCCTTAGCTATTTCCTCGTTTTCTTTCTCCTTAAATAGTTCTCCAATAGCAAGCTGATTTTCTGCTTCTTGAAGAGCCATTTGAGTACTCTCCAATGAATCTTTAGTAGACTTAAGCTCAAAGGTGAGCTTATCAACTTCTTCCTCATTTCCCTTCAATGCTTTAAGGATCTCTTTAGCAAACTTGATGGAATGACCCCTATCTGAAAAAAATTCAAGTAATATGATTTCATTGTTCTCAAAACTTCTTTGACTACCTGCAAATCTGCAAGAGAGGATCCTTTTTCAATGCCTTTTTGTATCATCTCAATCCAGCCCTTCCAAAAGAGATCTTCAATGAATTTGTGTGTTATCAAAATGTGTTAGGGCTGCAACAACCTTATCTTCAGTGACCATCAGTTGATTCTTCAAATTATGTAACTCACTAGGCCTTTTGATAAAAATCAGCTTGACACAATAAATTTTTTTATTTGTCTTCAAGAACATGAATCTTAAATTCAGTTATCTCTAAGACATCTTTTTTGTATATTTTATGTTTGGAGGTTAGGACAACACTGTGTTCAAAAGGGAAATCGTCATAGGCTTGCCCTTCATCATATTTTGGTGTCAAAACACTTGGATCCCATGGACTTATGAGTTGATGGCTTTGATCTGAAAAAGTATGGTCATTGTGTTCCCCATGAATTGTTGTTTCCTTAAACAAATCACTTTCCAAATCAAAAACGCTGAAGATATCACGAACACTCTTCTCCATAAGTGTTGTTTGAATATCAGAGTGATACACATTTGGCATTGGAGACTTTCTCTCAACATCTGAACTATCGTCACTGAAATGATGTCAGAATTCATCACTATAGGCTGTTTGGAAATCTGCAACATACTCAACTTCAACATGATCTTTTTTTGAAATTGCATTAGTGATCCCAACAATTTTATCATTTGCTTTCATTCCATTGGTGTCAACAAGGAAGCTAATAGTCTCAAAAACTTCATTGGTTTGATTTGAATTTGCACCCAAGGTGGTTGTTTTGACATCTCCATTAAACATATTCCCAACATATGTTGATGCATGCATTTCAATGGAGTCATTTTTTAGCTCTGTCATACATACCTCTTGAGATAAGGCTTTTCCTTCATCATAAATTTCTACTATGAACTCTTTTTCTTCTTCTTGCTCCTCATTTGTCAAATAAGGTTTTAATTTCTCCTTGCATTGAGCAAACACCATTTCAGCTAACGATAAAGATTCTTGGTCATCCTTCCAATTGTTAGTTAATCAGACAGATAAAAGTGACTGTGGCACATCGTCACTTTCATTAACAATCAAAGTCATAATGGACTGCATCACTGCTATAATATTATCTGCATGGTATTTTCTTATGGTAGCAAAGAAATGGTGAAACATTTTGAAAATTAGATCTTCACAACCCATATCTAATATGATGTTACCAAATCTGATTTTTGCAAATGTTTCAAGTATGGTTACCCTCTTAGAAAAATCAAAACTTGTGACATTATCCAAACCTTGGAAACTATCCACCAAGAACTAAAATATTTCTTTCATTATGTCATCATTATATGGAGTTTTAGGAGCTGTTATTTTCATGATTTTGCTTAAACAAGAAGTAACGATCAATCTCACCTCATTATTTTTGTGTCTCAACAACTTTTGCTTACCCAAGGAAGTCACTACAGGAATCATGCTTGCTTGTATTACCTGAGAAGTTGACTGACCCACCATTTGCAAACAATCCTCAACTTCCTCCAAAGTGCTGAGAAGAACATCTTTTGGCTGGGATAGTTGTTCAAGTTTACCTCTTGCATTAAAAAGATTATTGACCAACTCTTATTCACTCAGTGATGCCATGATTCACAACCCAAACAAGTTGGTAGGATGCTCTACTTTGATACCACTATAAGAACCCTGCCTTGTTTTCCTTAAACTTTTCTAAATTTGGAGTGTTGACATTTCGTCAAACACTTTGCAACAATTCACCGATCTAATTTTTTGAGTTTGTTTAATGTTGAAATGGTTTGTTTGTTTGATTCAATCCATAAAACATTCACCATAACTTTTCTTTTACATGATAAATAATAAGCATTTGGATAAATAGTTGATAACTTTGCTTCACTATTGAAAATACATATGAAATCTCATACACTGCTAATTCAACTCAGAAAATACAAAAAATAAGAATTACAAATACATCTAACCTCCAATAATGCCAAGATGAGGACTTTGAATAAATGGTAAGCAATCGGAATGAAGTACAATAATAAATTTCGCTGTTGGAGTTCCTTAAACAGCAGCAAATAGATAGAATCCACCAAAAATCAGTCTCAAACCTCCCTGCAGCTATGGCAGCCAGCAAATGATGATTTTATTGACATGAAGGAATCAGCAATGGTCCCCTCAATGCCCCTTACACTTGCAATATCCACTCAGCACTCATACAAGTGTGGTGATGAGTCTTGAATAGCCACGGCCAGCCAAAGGTGAGTTTAGTGAGTGAAAGAAAGAGCAACACCACACTGTATGCATCAATTATAAACCTAACGCAGCCTCCAATAATTAAATATTCATCAAAGAGTGGAGCGACCAGCCTCCAAACTCCACGCCCAGCTATCAAGTGTGATAGATATTTGAATAAACTCCTCAAACAATGGTGTTCTCTTCTTGATTACCAACCTCCTTCAATCCTACCAATATTAATATAATTTGACTTGCCTATAAGACTTCACAAATTATCCAACCATTATCCGCCTGTGTGAAACCAGTGTGATTCCACCTACAATCAGCTAGGGTAGATATTTCACTACCGAAACTAATGCCCTTAGGGTTTTCATCTTAGGGTTTGCTCTCACTGAAAGCTCCAAACTTCACAATAGAGAAAATAGCATAGCATGCCTCAAATGAGACCCTTCAACCCTTTTTACAATCTTCTTAGAACTTTCCAAAAATTATAAATTAATATCACTTTATAATTAAATAAACCTTTTTGCTCCATAAAGTGACTTTATTTCATATTTAATATTTCCAGCGCTTCAGTCACTTTTACAACCACCTTAAAAATAATTAATTTAAGTCGTATCATAATTTATGCTTTTTCAACAACTTACAATTAATTATTTAATTATTAATTATTTTCTGCACAACCAACTGAAAGTATGGAACATGCCGAAATAGTCTGGAAGTGAAATCTGAAGGTGCCAATATACTCAGGTGTTCACCAGAGATTGGATGAGGTAGACATGCAATATTTCTAGTAGTAGAAGCAAAATGTCCAAATGGTGAACCTAACACAAAGGATGAAAGAGCCAGACATTGGATGAGGTAGAAATACTTGCAATGTTTGGAATATAAGATGCACTAATGTCATGCCCTTTGTCCAACATTAATCTTAACAACCTACTTAGTGGACTAGGATTCCTCAAAAAGTTGTTAGATTGAGGCAAAACATGAGCATTAACATAGTAAAAAAAGTATGGGAAAAACATAAATGTGCATGTACAATATATATGAGGATGTGTATTGACAATAGAAGTACAAAGGAAGACATGGTAATAAGAGGTGCACTTCATGTTGGACATGTAACTAGAGGCGTTATCCTTGGTCTTGATGGTCTCGTGTCACCTCAAGTTCTCACTTTGTCCTGTTCCTCTTCTAATGTTGCCCAAGTCTCCTAATAACTAGACTCCAGACTATATCCGATAAATGAAAGTCCCTTGATGGCTAGAATTTGTTTCATTATCTTGTTTTCCATCAGTTGTGTCATTGCTTCAACTCTCATCCCCAATCTCTTGAACTAAAACTTGGAAGGACCTTAACTTTCCCTCTTTTCTTTTTGTCTAGTGTTACAATTATAGTAAAAGTATTGAAATAAGTTGCCAAGTTGAAGCCACAATCATACTTAAGGGGCTACTAGAGACCTATTCGCTTCCAATATGAATCTAATGACAAGTATCTTTAGCAACACTGATTTAGGCATAACCCAAGCCTTGTTGAAGGGCTATACAAAATAGGATTGAGGAGGGCCTTGATAATATGGTCACTACCCAATTATGATCATTGGAAATTAAATTATGATGATCCATCAAATAGGAATATGAACATAGTTGGGACAGGTTGAATTATTAGAGATGGGCATCGCATTATGCTTGAGGATTTCTCCCATCATATTCCTCTTGACACTAACAATGTAGAATTCATAGGATTGGTTCAAGGAATTTGGCTAGCAATGAAACATAGATGCGACAAGCTAATAGTTTAAGGGGACTCTAATAATCATTAACACTAGGGTGAAGTGATTCACTCTAAACAGGAAATTAAATGGACTATTAGAAGATGCATATAGCCTTCCTGAACAAATTGGTAAAATTTATTTTCAAACGTTTCCAAGAAGCTAACAAGGTGGTGGTTTTATTAGAAAATGATGGTTTAAGGCATGCTACAATACCTCTCATCCATATCTAGGTTATGAATACTTGGGTGGGCCTAGAAAATATATGGGTCCATGATAAAGGAGGAAAACGGGGGAGAGGAAGGGGACATTGCCTAGGTTCTCTCCCTTAATTAAAGTATAAATTATAATGTATTAGGGGGGATTTTTGAAATTAAAATTTAACTTTAATTTGAACCCCCTCTAACGTTGGTAAGTTGAGGTGGCATGAAGGGAGCGAAGGTCTAATGGCAATGCTGGGGTATTTTCATGCACTTATCCAAAGACTTGTGCCACTAGCACAAACCTTAACAAATAAGCTAAGTCACTACGCTAGCCCATCACACAATCAGTGCTTGTGTGCTCACTCGAGGCACAACAAGTGAAAAATGAGGTGTATGAAGTTAGTTGCAAAAAATAATAAACTAAAGACTCCATTAAACCATCCAATTAAGATTAAAAATCCAAACATTACAAAAAGAATACAATGAATACATTGATAGATCAAATATTCTACTTAAAAAGATACTAGCACAATGCACTCTACAAATCAAAATGAATCCATTAACAAACAACTTATAACTGAGAATAGTTTCATATATTGATCCATCTTGCATATTCGCATGTACCTACATTACAGTGATGATTAGTGTCTCAATAACATAATGTATAACAATAGAATGTTCAAAAACCTTTTAGTAATGTTCCAACCCTAGATCTATGTGCGAGGCGAGATTTTACAGACATAAGCACTGCCATGTTACATTCCAGTTCATTCCTCCTTGTTGTGCTCTAATGGTTTTCTGAAGGTAGCCAAACATAACTATCTGTATAATGACCATTCTGCCAACCGACTCTTCTAGAGTCGTTCTCCTTGCTTTGCGAAACTAACTTCTTGAACCTTGCGCTGACCAACCTTCCTTTCCAGGTGTGTGCATGTACTTGCCTAGTCTTATCCATCAGCATTGTCCACGCCACAAATTTTATAGCCAAACATAACTATATGTATAATAAACACTCTGCCAACCGACTCCCCTAGATTCGCTCTCCTTGCTTTGCAAAACTAACTTCCTGATCCTTGCACTCAGTGCTTTGCGTTGACCAACCTTCCTTTCCAAGTGTGTGCATGTACGTTCCTAGTCTTATCCATTGGCATCGTGCGCACCACAACTTTCGGTGGTTAGTCCTCCACTTCCTACATTCTTGGCTCTTCTAGAGCTTTTGCCCCATTTGACCTTGTGTGATCTTCTTCAGGATGGCGTGCTATTGGACTTCACCAAAAACCCTCAAGTTTCCACAAACAATAGTAGGTGCTTGGTATTTAAACCTTTTTTGCTTCCCCTTTTCACACTACCATGCTTCACCAGAAACGACACCTTATGCGCTGTTGCATGCTTATTAACAAAACATTGGCATGCTACTAGCCTTAGCCAAAAGCAGTGGTCAACATCTCCCTCCACTAATAACCTTGCCCATACTTGGACAAGCTGGCCTCTTTGCACTCGACATTCATATATTCCACCCCATTTTTGTGGACCTCTTCTTCAATGAAATCCCAAGGAGCAAGCGCTGACTAGGCAACAATTATCTTGTTTGGCATCTCTATCAACAAGTTCCTCATTTCCATATTGTTTTCCTTATTTCCACTTGCCTTTTGTTTGGTGTTATAAAGATCCAAAGAGTGACCTTCATAGGCTTCTTGTGCAGTATTCTCCTCATCATTGGTTGTTCTTTGAAAGACTTTGTGAGTTCTCTGCACCTTTCTTCAATTTCATTTTTCAACTCGTCAATGTCCATGAGGAGTTTGTCCCCCGCAACCTTATCCTTTGTTTTGAAGGATTTCTCAAGCTCCTCGTATTTTCCTTCTTCATCTTTCACTTTTGCACTGACAATGTCAGCAATGTGTGCAAACTTTCTGAAGATATCTTTGGCTAGATTAGCTTTCTCTTGGAGCAAGCTCACCAATTTCTCAAAAGTGTCTAACTACTCGTCAAGCTTTGGTTATGTCTTCTTTTGCTCCTCTTCCTCCATTTCTTGCATAAAAGACTATTGATCTCGTAGTTATGAGACTTTGTGAGCCTTGGTGAGGATAACCTAATCCAAGTCCAAGTCATACCTACCAAGGAATCAATGAATCCGTAGAATAATCACAAAGTCCAATGGAGAGTTTGTGTCATGTCCCTCTTTTGATAGGGACATCTTGGAAGACCCTTAGCCTTAATTTATTCCCGGGGGCTAAGGGACAAGCATAAAGGGAAAAGAGTATTGAATGTTTTATTTGAATATTTGTAAAAGTACTTTATCTTTCTTATTTCACTTAAAGAGGGGACCTTAAAGGTCATGAAGGCTTAAGTGATTTTAAGAAAAGATCATAAGGAAAGGTCTATTAAAATATTTTAAGTTACCCTCCCTTCTTATTTTTTGGTGCCACACTTGGAGGGATACAAAAAGGAAAGAGGAATCATTTGGAGAGAGCATGTTATGTTTTGGATATTGAAAATTTGGTCTATTAGCATGAAAACGCTAAGTCAATTGCTTTAAAGACGAGACTCTACAAACAAACGAAGTTAGAGGACGACAAACCTCTTCCTTCTTTGAGGTAACTTCATTCAGGGGTTATCATTGGAATCAACTAGTCATTCAAGGTTGTTTTAGACACCAATTGGTTGTTTTCAAGTTGGTGCCTTGCTATTGGGAGAGTGGCGACTTGATTTGGGAGTGAAATCTCACGCTTTTGGGATTTTTGTGCCCTAGGGGCAATTATGAAATTATTCATATTATTCTACATAGTGGCAACTTGGTTTGGGAGAGGTTTGGACCTCTTGCGAAGGTTAATTTATCTTGAATTGAATTCTGTAATTTTCTCATAATTTTTTAGCTTAGCGATTTGGGTTTTGGGTTTTTTTAGCAATATAAATATTCATAAAATTCATAAAAATTATGCCTTTATTGCATATATATTTATGCAATTTATTGAGGGTATGATAAGATTTTTGGCATAAGAAACATCTACAATTTTCATATTAATTTTGCAGCCAAGGACGCCTAGGGTTTGAAGAATAAAATCTAATTTTGAAGGGCTATACTTTCATGTTTTGAGCAGCCACTAATTGATTAGGGTTCGACATATTTTAAAGCAATTTTTAAAGTATATTTGAGGGGTTTTTGGCAGCTAGGGTTTGCTGCAATTAAATCAAAAAAATTCCAATTTGAAGAAGGGTTTTGAATTTTTTTTAATTTTCGGCTAATCGTCCCTTTTGGGGACATTACGGTGGTATCAGAGCCAATGTCTTGGCCAGCTGTGGAATAAGCAAGGTCTTCATGTCAAAAAGTGACATGAATGGAGCTAGGGTTGAGAGGTTCTTTCAAGCCCAAGAGCAGTTGACAAGATTGATGGGTGAATTCCTCCAAACAATGAAAAACATAAGGAGTAACATGCCATAGGATCGAGAAGGCGACACTTCCGGTGTAAGGATTGGGTCTACACAAAGACCTAACTGGCCTACTTTCTTTCAAAGAGAGAAAATCATTACAAAAAGGGAGGAACAACATTCTTTTTGAGATAATTTGATGGCAGATTATGAGGAATATATGACCTATCCACCTCCATTCAGAGAGAAAATGAGCCTTACTAAGTTTGTAGCATGGAAGGGAGGCATGAAGGGTTCTAGGGTTGGTCATAAATCCAAGGGCAGCCAAGGGAATCTCCAACATACTTTGGGAAAACCAAACTTCCACGAATATCTCAAGGAAGAAATCGGGGAACAAAATAATTCAGCTTTGAAAAAAACTAGTGAGCAGCTCATGGTGGCATCCACTTGCAAAAGGATAATGGGAGAAATGTTTCAGCTTAAAAAGAAGTGTTATGGGTTGATTACCCTAAGAGTTCAGTGGAAAAGAAAGCCAAAAATTACACACGAGGAAGATCTTCATATTTTGCCATCTATAACAAAAATGGACCCTAGGGTTGGGAGGAGCCCAACTATTTAACAACGAACCACTAAAAATTCTGAGTTGCAAAAATCAGAACTTTTAGGGCAGCAAGATGAAAGTTTCCAGCAAGTTTATGGGCAGCAAAGAGGGCCGTGAATAGAAGACAAAGGTGAGGTAGAACCTAGAGAAGAGATTCCAGGGTGTGTGGAGGAAGAACCAATTGGGGCAGCCATTCATGAAAAAGATCAGCTCACTATTTATATAGGAAAGTTTGATCTTTTTGTAAAAACTCAGTGCACTCCAAGGGGGAAAGGTTCTGAATTTTTTGTTGACTTCCAACTCACTTCATGTATGAGAAATTCATGTGTAAGAAATTTTGAAAATCTTGAATGGAATCAGCCCACTAGAAGTGCAAAAAAATCTGAAAATTACATAATAGGGCAGCCACTTGCAAGGAGGGGAACTCAGTTCATCTTAAGCTTGGTAAGTGGCTTAAATCTTGCAAATCTTGTGTTGGGGAAGCAATATGTAGAGAGCTATGTTCAGTCCATTTTAAAGAGGTGTGCTTTGAAGAAGAAATTTCCGAATTTAGAGGTAGAAGATGATGAAGAGGTCACATCAAGGAAGGCTGCATTTTCTGAGTTGGGACAGCCACCTCCTTTTGGGAAAATTCATCACACGCTTGGCTTGGTAAGGGGTTCAAAGGTTGGAAGGTGTTCTTCACAAGGGGCCAATAAAGTGGCCAAAATTGAGTATGGGCAGCCACTAAGATACTTAGAAGGTTACTGTTGTCAACTTGGAGTTGCACCTTGAATCGAAGGCGTGTTGAAATGGCTAATCCTTGCTCCAATTGAAACAATGGGATCTTCTCACGAGGGTGGGTACCTCAATGATGAGAAGAACCTCCAGAGAAGACTGGTTCCTGTAAGATGTATCTATGAGGATCTCAACTTCTACATTACAAATTGCCTGGGGAAAAGGGGAAAAAGAACTTGAAAGGAAATCTTAGCTAAAATGGTGAGACACCTAATTTGCTTGACCCACTCAAATCGAGCTTCTAAGAACACTGATTCAGACAAAGAAGAGGCCAAACTTTAACCCCAATTGATCAATACACAAGTATTTCACAAAATGGCTCTATCTAATGAACTAAGCTTGAGGGAAACGTAGAAATAGCCCTGATGAAAGGCACTAAACAGCCACTAATATCCACTATAAACTCAGTAAAAGACATTCAAACATAGAACGTGACTTGCATAAATGACCAACTAGTAACTAGGTATGAATTCAAATTTGACAAGGGAGAAGGAAAATCTTTCACTTAAGCAAATCTATAACAAAAGTACACTATACCAACTGCTGGAAATTGAAAAAAGTCATCTTTTTATTGATTCTGAAAAAGGTTACAGCAAAAACTTTGGCAGAAGTTTTCTTGCCAAAAAAGGGATATTTTTTACAAGGTTGAAAAGCCATTAATATAGACAAATACAATAGCCAAGAGGTGCCACTGAAAATAGAAGAGGAGACAACTCTTTCATTAGCCCAAGTCCAATTTGCGTTGCATGAGCCTTCCAAATTTGTCTTTTCTATGTCTTTTGTCTTGCATGAAGACTCCTTGGCATTGAAATGGACGGTGGCTAATTTTGGGATGTTAAACTCTTTATCATGCAAAAATGGTATGCCCAGCTCAAAATATGGACTTCCTTTGAGTTGTTTGAACATTTGAAAGCATGAGATAAACAAGAGCATGCATGAAATCCACGCCATGCTAAATTTAGAACTCCAATTGAAACGTTGGAAGCTGAGTTAGAATGTTTGAAAGCACAAGTTTGACCAAGAGATGAGCTTGACTTCAACAACCAGTCAACTAAAGCTTTGACCAGTCAACCGAAAATAGCCTTTGCTTGCATGGATTTTCCTCTTATTTTGGTCTGCGTGTTCGCATCTATTTTTTGCGAACTTCTATTTTCTATCCCTTTTCGTTGATTTTACCTTGGTCTTTTTATTTCTTATGGACTTTATGTTCTGTGGATTTTATCTCCTTGGTCTTATCTTCTTCGGATCTTTCATTTCCTACGCAAGTCCAATTAATCCTTCGAAATTATGTCTTGCCTTTGTTTTTTATTATTTCCTTTCAGAATTCCTGTTGGCTTCTCTTTCGGATTTTTCCTTTGTTGGCTATATTTTTTCCTTCGGAACTTTATGCTCTGCCCCTTGAATTCTTTCGGAATTCTTTGTTTCCTGCCCTTCTTGTGGACTCTTGTGTTATCTCCCATTGGCTTCTATTTCTCTCGAACTTTTTCCGTTGACTGGCTTTACCTTGGTCTTCCTTTGGAATTTTCGTTTTGGTCCATTTCCTCTTCGGAATTCTTTCGGACTTATGTTTATTTGCCTTAGTGTCGGATTTAGTCCCTGCCAATTTTCCTGAAGGAATCCTCCAGACAAAAAGTTTGAAGGAATTCCTTCAGACTTTTTGTCCGAAGGACTCCTAAATTCTCTGTCTTCTTTATTCTCTCAGGCCTTTATTCTTTTCTGCGGAAAAAATGTCAATCTCCTCTTTGGATTTTCTGTGGTTGACAATTATTCCAAAGGAATCCTTCAGACAAAAAGTCCGAAGGATTTCCTTCCCTAAATTTCTTCGCTTTGTATTATTCCCTCGGATTTTTTGGTTTCGACTTTCCCGCAGACAAAAAGTCCATGGGATTTGTTCCTTCGTTTTCCAAAGAACAGCCCTTCAGGGTTTTTTTTGTAGGACACCCGGGCTTTTTGTAAAGTCCTTGAAAAATGCATTCTCTTGGATTTTTGTCCTCTCGCCTGTTGGAAAACATGTCCGAGTCTTCTCATACCCCTTTATTTTTGCAGAAAAAAAAGTCAAAAGCCCCTTTGATTTCCTTCGGACAAAAAGTCCGAAGGAAATCAACCTTGATAACTGCCACTTAGAAATTCACTCGGACTTTTTCTTAAGTCCTTTTGAAAAAACTTTTCTCCCGGACAAAAAAAGGTCTGAAGAAGATTGTCCTCCTCTCATAGCCCGAAAGAATTCGGGCTTGTAGGTCTTGGCTGTTGGTGACGTTTAACAAAGAGATAAACTTTCCGAACCTGCTGTAGGTGTCTTGCTTTCAAATGGACTACATGCTCTATATGGTGGTTGTAGGTGTTTTGCCCTTGGATCGTGCTTGATTGTCTAACATTGTTGTAGGTCTTCACCATGACTGCACTTAATACCTTTGTTGTGGGTGCTCTTTGTTTATGCTTCTAAACCACTACTCACCATGGCTACATTTGATATTTTTACTGTGCACATATCACCTTATTCATGCCTTTAGACTATAGATTGACCAGCTGAAAAGGGAATTAGACCATTGTAGGAAAGTTCCGAATAGTAGGGGTGACAATTTGGCCTGTGGGGCAAAATCGTCAACAGTTGATTTCATATATCATGAACTTTACAAATTATGAAAATGAAAGTTCAATGCAAGTTTATGGAAGGGTATAAACTCAGCTTGTGGATGATATAATAAAGTCTAAAACATTCATGAAAAACGAGTCTAGGTTATACTCAGAAAATTCTAAGTGTTCCATGGAAAATCAGAATGTCTTATGCTCAAGAAATTTTAGAAAAGTTGGTTCATTTCAACCTCTAGTGAATTCAGTGAAGGGGAAGATGGACCCTCTATATGCAAAATAAAGGGGAATTTGGAAACTTGGGATCAGCCCTTCCATGGCAAGATACCTTGGCTTCTTGCAAACATGGTGAGTGCTTTACATTGTGTGCATTCTATTGAGGAATTTGGCCACACACTTGGTTTGATGAGTTGAACAAAGGTGGAAAAAAGTTACCCTTTCAAAGAAGTCAATAAATTGGTCATAGGACAACCTTCAAGGTATGTATAAAATCATCAAAAAAAAAAATTCATGAGCTTGATTCTAAGGTATGAAGGCAGATCCGAAATTTGCATTAAAGACCAATTTAAAGGGTGTAAACCAAAATCAGAATTGATTGTGAAGTTTAAGTTTCAGAATTTTTGAGCTACAAGGATAGTGAGTTTGAAGAGCCAAATCAGCTACCTAATAAGGTCAAAATTTCACATTTTTTAGGCACATTACAGCCCCTAACCAATTCTGAAAATGTCATTACAAAGTCTGAGTATTCATACTCAAGAAATTTTGATTGTTAGTGTAGGTCCAGCCACTATATGAGGACAAAAATGTTGAATTTTTATGCACGCTACATCCCATGGTGCATTTTGAAAATATATATGCAAGGTCTGAAATTTATTACTCAAAAATTTCTGAGTTGATGAAGCAAGTTCAGCAACCTATTGGAGATAAAAAAGTTGAAATTTGGAGCAAACTACAACTCCTAACAAGAAGGAGAAACCTACCATGGCATGTAAGAGTGATCAAGAGGTTGTTAAGAGGTGACCACACTAGTATGCACACCAAAAATGAAGGTCAAAAGGACCGGGGCAGCAAGGTATCACTTTCCAAATGTTTTTATTTTGGCAACTCTAGTTCCTTTTATATGAAGTTTGTGCTCTTGTGGACATCCTCCAAGTTCATGGATAACAATGGGTTCAATTTGGGCTACAAGAGGGCAATCTCCTTGATGAAGGGACTATGGATTTTGGTGGCGATTTGGAAGCTTCCAGCCCTTAGGGGACATGTTTGGGGAAGCTTGAAGCATGTTTGGGAGAGTTGGGGGCATGGTCATAAAGATTGTATGGCATGGCATGAGAAAACAAAGAGAAAAGACAACTGTAACATCTCTTCTTGTCATATTTACTATGACAAATTCAGCTCTTCTACGGTAAGACATAACTCCAATGTTGTTCCCCTTAGAGTTGCATGCATGTTTGACACACGAAGGGGCAAGAGGAAAGTGAGAAAGGGGATTTCCAAGAACAATTGCAAGATTGAAAGTTGCAATTGCAGCCCTCTAATCATCATGCATAGATTTCTTTGCAAAGCACCCCATTCCAAAATCGAAGGATCTAGGGGCATGAGGACCAAGGATTGGAGAATCATCTTATGGGGAGGTTTTCCAACCCATAGAAGACACCACGAAACACAATGGAGGACTTTCTTTTTGACTAATGTGTTTGTTTCTTGTGTAGGTGATGACATGAAAACAATCAAGGCCCAAATATTGAAGATCACATGGTTGTAATACTTTTCTTCAGCCACTTTGGTAATGTCAATTCTGAAAATTTCATTGCTTTCATCATTTTATTGGTAGTTTTGAGGTGCATGGGCTCTATGGCAAGTGGAAAGAGGATATGGTACTACTGTTTTTGCAAATTCAACTTGCATGAACAACAAATAGTCCTCATGAACAGCAGTAGAAGGCTTTACCAAGAGGGTTCTTTCCCATGGGATGGACCAAGGTTCGAATTTTGCACAAAATCTATGGTGGGAACCGCCCTATGGATGCTTTTATTGCTTGAGGACAAGCAATTTTGGACATGGAGGATTTTCATGTCCCTCTTTTGATAGGGACATCTTGGAAGACCCTTAGCCTTAACTTATTCCTAGGGGCTAAGGTTCAAGCATAAAGAGAAAAGAGTATTGAATGTTTTATTCGAATATTTGTAAAAGTAACTTTTTGAAAATTACTTTATGTTTCTTATTTCAGTTAAAAAGAGGGCCTTTGACAGTCATGAAGGCTTAAGTGATTTTAAGAAAAGATCATAAGGAAAGGTCTTGTAAAACATTTTAAGTTTCCCTTTTTTATTCTTTTTGGGTGCCACACTTGGAGGGCTACAAAAAGGAAAGAGGAATCATTTGGAGAGGGTATGTTATGTTTTGGATATTAAAATTTGGCCTATTGGCACGAAAATGCTAAGCCAATTGCTTTGAAGACGAAACCCTTCAAGCGAACAGAGTTAAGGGACGGAAACCCTCTTTCTTCTTTGAGGTAACTTTATTCAGGGATTATCATTGGAGTCAACTAGTCATTCAAGGGTGTTTTAGACACCACTTGGTTATTTCTAGGTTGACGCCTTGCTATTGGGAGAGTGGCGACTTGATTTGGGAGTGAAATCTCATGCATTGGGGGTTTTTGTGCCCTAGAGGCAATTTTGAAATTATTCATATTATTATGCATAGTGGCGACTTGGTTTGGGAGAGGTTTGGACCTCTTGCGAATGTTAATTTATCTTGAATTGAATTCTGTAATTTTTTCATAATTTTTCAGATTGGCGATTTGCGTTTTAAACGTTTTTAGCCATATAAATATTCATAAAATTCATTAAAAAAATTGCATTTATTGCAAATATATTTATGCAATTTATTGAGGGTTTGATAAAAAATTTGGCATAAGAAACATCTACAATTTTTAGATTAATTTTGCAGCCAAGGATGTTTAAGATTTGAAGAATAAAATCTCATTTTGAAGTACTATACTTTCATGTTTTGAGCAGCCACTAATTGATTAGGGTTCGGCATATTTTTAAGCTATTTTTAAAGTATATTTGAGGGGTTGTTGGCAGCTAGGGTTTGCTGCAATTAAATCAGAATTTTTTCAATTTGAAGTAGGATTTTTAAATATTTCTAATTTTCAGCTGATTGTCCCTTTTGGGGACATTATAGTTCGGCCAAACTTGCGAGTCTAACCAGTGCCATGCCTGGACTCGGAGATTCTAACTTTTTTTCAAATTTTTTTTAATGTAAAAAAAACACACACTAAAGCATTCTTGCTAAGTACGAAAGTCAAACCGTTTATGTTACCTTTTATTTAACTATTATAATTCATGGATGCATGGCCTTCTCATTCATTGAAAAGGCGGTTTGTAACCGCATTATTATTCTTTTATTGCAAAGTGCCAAAAATACATGTTTTGCTGGAATGGTTGAGATATTGATAGTTCATCTATAAACCCTGACAACTGCAGTTGGGACAATTGTTTTAGTGTTGTATCTGTATCATATATATGTTGCAACAAGAGATTTATGCAAGTGCAAGTTATTGTTAGAAAGCAAGACAGAATACATCTCATAGAAATCAGTGGTTTTGGTTAGATTGGTACGGAAAAGCTTTTGGAGTATTGTTTATTCAATAATGTTCTCTTGAGACAAGTTGCCTAGGTAGACTTAAGTATTCGTATAGGAAATTTGATTTGTTGACACTATTTAGGGTTTTGATTCCTTTTTTCTCTGCACTATAATATATTTATTTGTTTGTCTTTGTAAATTGCATAAGAAAGCCATGTGCTTAATTTTTCAATCTATATGCTTTCCATGAATATGTTTTTGTATGCAATAACAACTTGTCTACAAAGTCTGGAGCTCTAAAGTCATGTTTTGAAACAATTTAATGAATATAAAACCAACTCTTATTTAATATGATCTAATGTCCCCAAATGGGACAAATTAGGGCAAAAGGGGTTTTCCCCAAAATCCTTAAATCTAAAATGAAAATCAGCAAGCCCTAAATTGAGAATTAAATTCTCTAAACCCTTATTTAATTTTGGAAACCCTTTTTCTCCCTTTTTCTGAATCTTCAACACCACAAATAGATGAAGGAAAAATGCGATTTAATATCCAATTTTCTGTTGTTCGAAATAAAAATAAAAACCCTTGCCAAAAATAGCTGCCAGCCTCTGAAAATATATGAAAATTCTAGCGACTTGTTTTGGCATGAAAATCACCAAATTGGCCCTCCTAGGTCAATTGTCCCACTTCCAAGATGCTTGAAAAAATAACAGAAAAATATAGGAAGTATTCTTGCCTTCCACAAGTGAGAAAACATGTTAGAAAAATTAATAATTTTGCAAATTATTAATTAATTTTTCTTCTTCAAAATCTTTCATAAATCGTCCAAAACTCCACAATAATAATCATAAAAATATTAAATAAATTCAAATAATTATTTTGTGAATATTTTGACCTATGTTGTTTGGGTACGGGTACGGATACAGGGACGTCTTGGGTATGCGGGTACGTCATTTTTCAAAAACCTTGATTTGGATACGTCGTGGGTACGTGTGTGTGTGTGTGTGTGTATGTTACTCATTTTTTTAGTAAAACACTTGAAACTACATAGTGTGAAAATATTTGTCTATAAATGATAAAACACTTAAAAATATATAATATTCATTCATTCATTACTTCAAAGACAAGATGTACATTCAAATCTAGAATAAATCACTCGATTGTCCACAAAATCATGAATGCCACTCCCATTATTTTTCAACTTTATCATTTACTGACACTTTCTCTCACAAGGGCTCATCAGTGCATTGAATCTCACGAGTGCATGCCTTAAGGGGTGCACAGGGAATGGGGTGGGATCGGCTTGTGGCACTTTGCCCGAGATATTCTCATACTATTCTATCACACATACATCCCTTCATGCAGCCTTCATACCTCCTATGATGTCTCCTTGAAATCTTGAAACCCTGAAATATGGCTAAATTTGAAACCCTGAAACCCTGGAATCTGACTAACTCTGAAATATGACAGGATCCTCCAAAACCTAGAATTTGCATTATAGCTCCTAGCAGTCCGAAACCCCTCTCAAACATCCTGAAAGTATATAAATAAAATAAACATTTAAGTATAAGAAACTAGATGTCCATATCTAAATGTAAACTTATACTTGAATGTTTATTTTATTTCTATACGGTTGGGTTCGGACTGGATTTACATTTAGGGTTGCTTAGTTTTTAAGGATTTTCTGAGGTTTTTTTAAAGAAAAAATTGCCTTTTTTCTGCCAGAATCCCTCGGGTATGCGTCGGAAACGTCTCGGGTACTCTCGGAGTCGTCCTAGAGGCGCCCGCCGGCATGCCGGAAACGCCCCGCCGGCGTGCTGGACGTTTCTGGCACGTCGGCGGGCGCTTCCGGGAGTACCCGGGACGTCCCCGTGCCAGAGGCGTCTCCGAACAGGGGGCGTCGGGCCAGGGGGCGTATCCCTGCAACACAGATTTTGACCAATTGGAGCCTTCAAACCCTAGCGCCAACTTTTCCAAGTGGTTTTCTCCACTTGCAAAATTAGTATAATAAATTAGCAATGCCAAAATGCAAGTAGAATATCACCAAACCCTCAAGAACAAGCATTCAAACCCTCCAAGGTAATTCACCCCACTCCTTAGGGCATAAACAAGTTTTCTTTTCGCAAGGTGGTGTCAAAAGACACCTTTTAAAATTGATCAGTCACCAAAGTAGAGAACTTCCATTGGGCATGCATCCCAATAGTCTTCTTCATGCAGGAAGAACAAGAATATCAATTTCAACTTGTTTTCCATTGTAGCCTTCGCCATGTATTTATAACTTTTCAAAGAGGGTGAACCACTTTGGGAAAATAAAATTCTTTTCCTTATCTGTGTTTTAGTTCCCATGCCGATATTTTCTTTTTGAATAATATATTACTTATTGGCCTTGATTAAAATAGTAATTAAAATTACTTTAAGAAAAAATATAATTAATATTTAATTCACTTAAGCACTTTAGTGGTAAAAACCATTTTTTAAATATTTAATTAATTAATTAATAATTGCTTTATGATAAAAATCACTATTTCGACAATTAATAAATAATCAATAAAATAGCCTTCCCCAAAAAGGCTCCTTTAGTTATGGAGAGATAGACTAAAGGTTTTCAATACCAGTTTATTTATGAGGAAAAAATGAAAACATTACAGTCCTCCCCACGCAAAATTGCTTGTCCTCAAGCAATTGCAAAATCCAAGTGGGGGTCCCAACACTCCTTATCAAACAATGTCCATATTTTCTTGTTTCCCAATGAAGGAAATCCTCACATGTCTTCTTCATACTGTTGTTCCTATACTTTGGGGGCTGCCCTCAAGTTCTAAATGTGTTCTCATGGCCTTCCAAAGGCTCCACATGTTCCCAGCCAAACATGGCCCTTCAATACCAAGTGGTGGACGAGGAAGCTCCTTTCCCTTATACCCTCCAAGGAAGTGATATGTGGCCAAAAGTTAGAATAAAAAACATAATAGAATTTGATTACCTTGTTGCCTCGAGGCTAATGACTTCCTGAAAGCCATGTTATCACTCTCCAATTATGCCAAAAGAAATCAGCTAGGTACGATCTTGTAAAGTTACCATGATGTGAAGTCTCAAGCTAGTACAATTCAACATATATGGGCTTTCTTGTGTATGCCCTGTGCCCTACCAAAGGCTGCCCGTTATCAACATTCCCATGCATGCATGTAAACTCCATAAGCTCATCAAGAGTCCCCAAATGCTTATCAATGAGAGTTGTATCCTCTTCGTGCATGTGCTACTTCTATTACTTGCAAATGGTACCCAAACATGCATGTTTCCAAAACCTTGCAAAAGATGGAATGTACCCCAAAAATCAGTTTTTTCTCATTCATGATACTGCTGTAAATACATGTCTAATTCTGATTTTTCTTGATAACAAAATTCAGAATTAATACTTGCAATCTCTCTTCTTCCCATGATTTGTGGGATGCCATCGAAACTTCTTACCTTGCCATATTTGTACCTAATATGCTACTCAAAAGAACTCAATGTATTATGCAATTCAAAATAGTAGCTATCATACCTCTTATCATGCTTCGAACTTATCCACAAGATCCCCTTTTGAGTTGAAACCTCTCCCCAAAGATTGTGAATGTAAATATGTTGGCTGTCATAGTAAAACACAGCCATGTCTTTACTCAAAAAAATTAATTTGTTCATTACCAAGATGATCCTTAATGGGCTTTCTAACTCCATGCTTCCCCAACAAACCATCATGGACTTATTCCCTATATGAAAAATATTAGGAATGCAAAATTGAACCAATTTAATATGCTTAGCAAGGCAGCCCATAATTAATTCATCTCATGGAAAAGCATTAGAGGAGGTTGTAAGGTCCTTTTTTGGGCTGAAACCAAACAAAAAGGGTATGCCGTAAATCCCAACTTAGACCCACAAATTATTATAAAAAAATCAGAGTTCCATTAAACTGAAATTTATTGCAATATTTTTCATAAACTGCAAATCGTCCAAAGACCTAGGCGACTAGGGTTTGGGGCTGATTTATGCCTCAAAATTGCTCTAAAAATTATGAAATTAAATCTGTAGATGGATAAAAATATTCCAAACATGATTCTACAATCAGATTTGCAAAAATCTTTTTTTAATTTTATATGACAAAAATAACAGCTGAAACTTGTAAATTTTACAACTTGCAAAATACTCAGAATTTCTGAATAAATGATAGTTTGAACTGAAGATAAAAATGTGCTCTTTCAAATGAAACAATAATTAGAATTTTCCCTTGGGTGGAAGTCATCTAAATCTGAAACTGTGTAGTCAAACCCTAGAAAAATAGAAATCTGCAAATAAACAAAAAATTCTGCTCTTGGATCTTCAAAAATCCTCTTCAAATCAGCAAACAACAAATCAGCTCAGCACACTTGCAATTTCTGAAGTGAAATTGCCTCTTCAAGATCTCCTGGGAACTCCAAGCACCTTGATTCAAGATTGGAACTCCAATAACTTGAAAATAAGATTGATTGACAAAAAGATGCTTTTACAATATTCCAAATCTGTTTTTATAACTCCTCCAAGGTGGGCTCACCACTTGAGAGGGTTCTTTGGTAAGGATAGACCTATTTTAACCCAAAGTCATTAAGGACTTTTAATTGAGGGTCAAGTCCCCCATGAGAGTGTCCTTTTTACATAAAGTCATTAAAGACTTTTTAATTGAGGGTCAAGTCCTCTATGAAAGTGTCATTTTACTTTATTATCTAATTTTCTTCCCATAGTAATTAAAATTACTTGAAGGTCAATTAAATAATAAATAGAAAAATTGTCTTTTAATGTCAAATGATAAAAACCATTCTCTAGCAACCCCTTATTTATTAAAATTATTCCCCTTGCAATTTTCCTTAACCCATGGGGAATAGAATAGGCTAAAGGTCTTCAAAAAGTTGATTAAAAATCAACCCCCTCGAAAAGGGGACCTTACAGAGGTGTGCTCCTATAGTGTGCATTCCAAGGTGTGATAAGACCACCTTTATACCTTATCAATCTTTCTTCATCTTGAAAATGTAGTCATTCCATTTGTAGAAAGAACACAAGCTTAATTAAATTGGAAAACATACCTTTCAAGTGCATAGCATAATCATCTAAATCCGTTGGTAGGGATCCCCTTATGTAAGAAGTATGTCCTTTTCGCTGCCCTTTGTTAGTTTTCTGACATATGTATACATCATCAAACAAACCCTACCAATACTGAATTTTATCCCCCTTTATATATTGTTGTTCCGTGTCCTTATACTTCCCCTTTTTCCTATGCAAACCGTGACACCGGTCATTGATATTTCCAGAATTTATGGACAGCTGAAAGTACATAACTAAATCAGACCTATTGCCCATGTGAAAGGGCTGTAATAGAGATGTAGAAACTAAGTTTTTTGATTGTACCAAATCAGAGTTACACCTAGCAACACTTTCCTTTGTCACAAGTGTTAGAATGCTCTCAAAATCAGATTTCTTATGCATGATAGGTGGCTGCCATAGGTTGCTCAACTCAGAATTTTTAGGATACCTTTCAACAACTTTTGACCTCTTAGTTCGCTGCCTGTATCAATTGTGCTTCTCTCTATGAGGTTCCAAGGCCCAAAATGTTGCCAATAATTTTTTGATTCTTTCTTCATTCCCACGGAAATAGTCATAAAAAATTTAAAATCACGATTGAGAACCTTTGTAAAATTCAGAAAATTACCAGGATCCTATACCCCTTGGTACCAATAATTGTGAACTTGAATCAAGGAATCCTCTGTCATGTCTCCTTCTCAGTGACATCTCTCGGAGCACAGGATTAGCCTATTATACGACCCTCGTAGGCTGATCGTTTGGATAGAGGGTCACCTGGGAGCTTGGCACATGCTTCAGATTGGCAGAGTTTGATCAGTTGGCTTTTGTTTGGGCTCGATTGGACACTTTTGGCAGAAGTTACTATTTTTAGCAGTTCTTGGTGGTCAGTGTGGGACCCCTGCTATTTTTGGCAATATGGGTTGACAGCATTCGAAATCACTTCAGTATATGACCGCTTCAGACGGTTCGGTCATCGGGCGAATAACGAGGGAAATATTAATATTTAATTGTATTAATTAAATATTAATATTGCGAGACTATTATATTAAGTTATAATTAAAAATTATAACTTAAGTGATTTTAATGCTGAGGGGGCGCCCATCATCAAGAAGGGGTCAAATTTAATATTATTATAAAATTTGGCCTAAGTTGAAAATATTAAAATATTAAAGAAGTGCGATTTTTAATTAAAAGCCCTATTATGGAGGAAATCGCACCTCTTTGGTTATTTATGCTTTTGCATTGGGAGGAGCACCATTATGTCATTTTGGAGAATTGAAAATTGATCATTTTGCTCTGAGCAAGAAGCTTCAGGGTTTCAGGTTCAAATTCCTTGGAGAACGTGCCATCTCTATTGGAAGCAATTCAGAGGGTGTGAAATAACCCCTGATTTATTGCAACAGGGGTTTCTTCATTCAGGGGAAATCATTGATCTTCAGAGGATATCATTACAGGGTTCATCAGAGTATTCATTCTACAGACAAGGGTTATTTAGGCGCCTATTTTTGGAGATTGGGAGAGTCTGGATAACAGGCCGTACATCAGCATTAATTGCTGGTTTTAACCCAGCCGTACCTGTATCTGGCCGTACTATTCACAGCAGGCCGTACCTTTTTGTCATTGGGAATTACGCCCCTTTTCTGGTCTTGTTCTTCATCATTTGGGAGCACAGTTGTTTAGGGAGCAAGCAGAGGTCACCAGATTCAAGAAAGGATGCCAAACATATGTGGCCGTACCATTTTCAGCTGGGCATTTAATGCTGTACCAGAATAACCAGGTTTTTAAACTATTATTGCTTTTTACCTTATATGCATCTGGTTTTCTTTGTAATCGATTCAGGAAGATTTTATATTGAAAGAAGCTTGGAGTTTGCAGTATAGTTTTCAATTTACGAAGTTAGATATTTTTATAGAATTTATTTATCATTTTTATGCAAAATCGCATTTCCTTCAAATACTGGGAAAAACCCAAAAACATCAAAAAAAATACAAAAATTCAGAAAAAACCATATAAATAGTCAGTTGTCAGAATCAGAGGGAACTTGGGGTTCCTACAGTGGTATCAGAGCTAAATCCTGCCATCCTACGGGTTTAGCTATCTTATGCAGCCAGATCAGATTGGGTCACCCAGGTATTACACACGCAGGCGAGCCATGATTGACATGCAACAGAGTTTGAGCAGGCAGCCGGGAAATATGGCTGACAGAACAGATATACCTAGGACAGGACATAATGACAGAGATCAGGAGGGTGCAGAGTTCATGCATACACTCAGAGATCTTCGTGCAGGGCAACGACGGTTCGATGAGGTATTGCAGCAGGTGGCAGCGGCACTGCAGAGGTTGGGTACTTCGAGGAGACCGTCACCTAACCGTGACGATGACAGGAGTGATGCAGGGTCACGGAGAGCTACTAGGGCAGCGTCACGGACAACAGATAGGCCTACTAGGCCCACTTTCACGAGACAGGAGCCCGGCGAGGCTATACCGGATGAGGAGCATGATGAGTTATTCACTGATACCCTTATGGCAGCTCATGAAGAATGGGAGTTGGTACCACCTGCGGTCAAAGAAATGATCACTTTTGACCGTTTTATTACACAGAGGCGAGAGCACAACAAATCTCGACAGGATAGGAGACCTCGTCAACAGAATAATGATCTAAAACATGCTACGAACCGGCTAACTTTGGCGACGTTCGATGGGAGTGGCAAGATGACAGCCCAAGCTTGGATTAGCAAGCTTGATACATTCCTTACACTGCGCCCGATGGCTGAGAGTGACGCCATTAGATATGCTACATTGCATCTTGAGGGAGTTGCCTACGACTGGTGGCACCACGGTATGGTGACTTTACAGCATGACAGGATCACTACATACCAGGAGTTTGTGGACAGGTTGGTTGAGCGCTTTGACAAGAAGGATCCAGAAACCTACTTCCGAGACTTGGCACAGTTGAGGTAGAGTGGCAGTGTAGAGACCTACATAGGTGACTTCCAGAAGTTATCCGTTATGGTCCCTAACATCTCCGAGAGGCGCTTGGTAGTACTCTTCATGGAGGGGTTGTCAGAACCATTGCGACGTTGGATCAAAGCTTTTGATCCTCCTTCGTTACAGGAGGCGATGAAGAAGGCACGAAACATGGAGTTAGCAGCACCATCGAGTAAATTCAGCTCCAGAGGTTCTTCATCATTCAGGGATAACAAGGGCTTTAACAGGAATAAGGATAAGTCTGATTTTAGCAAAGAAAAATCAAACTCTAGGAATGATCCAAAAGGAAAATCAGCAGCCCCACCTTTGGATCATGAGGCCCTTAATGACCTACGCAGGAAGAAGCTTTGCTTCTACTGCAAAGGACCATATGACGCTAATCACGATTGTCCTCTAAGACCTAAGGGCAAGGCAAATCGTATAATGTGGGCGTTCTATGAGGACTCGGAATCAGAGGATTCCGAACAGCAAGAGAGTTCCGAGAGTTCAGAGCCAGAGGCTCCAGAGCATAGAGTTGAGACAGAGCCCGAGCTTCAGGTACAAGAGGCCCGTTTATCTAGTATCCAGCAGGAGGGTTCTTTTCGGATTCGTGGTGTGTTGGCAGGACAGAGGGTCATTACCCTACTTGATACAGGAGCCACGCATAATTTCATAGATGCTAGATTTGTTGAGAAACGTGGACTCATCACTGAGGAGTTCGAGGGCATAAGAGTCAAAGTGGCCGATGGGTACACTTTGAAATGTGAACGCATGATTAAGGATCTTCCTTTATGCTTGAACAAATATGAGTTCAAGACAGATTACTATGTTGTTAATATGGGGGACATTGATTTGGTCTTGGGGATGAAGTGGCTACATTCATTGGATGAGGTCACACTTCGTCTCAAGGACATGGAGATCCGTTTTGATGTTGACGGAAAGACACACATACTTAAGGCAATTCGGGACAGCAACATCAAAACAATTTCTTTCCGCCGGATGGAGCGGCTTATGCGTCACAACATGGTAGAGTGGGCTGCCGAGTGTCATTTAGCACCTATACAGGAGGGACAGCAAAAGATAGACTATCATCCGGATATACAGGAGTTGAGAGTCAGGCATGACAAGGTGTTCAGTGATATTCCGCCAGGTAGACCTCCAAACAGGGGCATAGAGCACATCATTGAGCTCGAGGAGGGTGCGAAACCCGTCATGATAACTCCTTACAGGCATCCTAAAAGATTGAAGGATGAGATAGAAAAGACAATAAAGGAGTTACTTGCTATGGGTCACATTTGGCCTAGCAAGTCACCCTTTCCTTCTTCGGTTGTGTTGGTGAAGAAGAAGGATTGGACATTACGCATGTGCATTGATTACAGGGTCTTGAATCAGAGGACAATTAAGAATAGATACCCGATACCGAGGATTGACGAGCTTATTGATGAGCTCCATGGGTCATGTTACTTCACTAAGATTGATTTACGGTCGGGATATCATCAGATCAGGGTCCGAGAGCAGGACATAGAGAAGACTGCCTTCCGATGCCATTGTGGGCACTTTGAGTTCGTAGTGATGCCATTTGGACTCACTAACGCACCAGCCACTTTTCAGTCTACGATGAACAGGGTTTTTCATTCATTACTGAGGAGGTTTGTGTTGGTTTTTTTCGATGACATCCTCATATATAGCAGGACTTGGCAGGAGCACTTAGCTCATTTGGAGACAGTGTTGAGTATCTTGGAGAGGGAGTCCTTGTATGCCAAGGAATCCAAGTGCGACATAGGGATGACCGAATTGCTATATCTCGGTCACATCATTAGTGCAGATGGAGTACGCATGGATCTTGAAAAGATCCGCGCCATTGTTGACTGGCCTACACCGGCGAACCTGACACAGTTGAGAGGGTTTCTCGGTTTATGTGGGTTCTACCGCAGATTCGTGAATGGGTATTCACGACATGCAGCCCCGATGACAGATTTATTGAAGAAGGGGGCTTTTGTTTGGACTTCAGAGGCACAGGAGTGTTTTATGAAGTTCAAAGCGCTGATGACTACATGCCCTGTTCTAGCACTACCCGACTTTACGAAACCGTTCGAGCTTCAATGCGATGCATCAGGTGAGGGCATTGGTGCGGTGCTTATGCAGGACAAGCACCCGATTGTGTATGAGAGCTGCAAGCTCAGAGGACCCGAGAGATTGTATAGTATATATGATAAGGAGATGCTCGCAATCATGCATGCCTTAGCAAAATTTCGACAGTATCTTGTCGGCAGCAAATTTTGCATTAAAACTGATCATAACAGCTTGAGACACTTCTTAGGGCAGCAAGATCTCAATGATAGGCAGCAGAAGTGGGTCAGTAAGTTGCAGGCTTATGACTTTGATATCTCATATATCAAAGGTACACAGAACGTAGTGGCTGATGCACTTTCACGTAAGCCGTACTTGAGCACTATGGTTCATATTTCAGAGGATTGGAGGCATATGATAGTGGCAGAGTATGCCAAGGACAGTTGGGCCTCCAGCATTGTTGAGGGATCAGCAGTTGATACCAGGTATACACTTGTGAATGATTTGATCATTTACAAGCACAGGATATATTTGATCCCAGGGTCAGAGGTGAAGAACATTGTTATGCGAGCCTTTCATGACACGCCTACAGCAGGACATCCTGGATATTTCAAAACATACAGGCAGATTCGGGAGAGATTCACTTGGAAATGACTCAAGACAGATGTTCTTCAGTATGTGCGTGAGTGCCCTGTTTGTCAGCAGAACAAGCAGGAGAACACGTACCCGACAAGTTTGTTGCAGCCACTTCCGATTCCTGACAGGAAGTGGGAATGTCTGTCGATGGATTTTATCACGGGCTTGCCTAAAGCCCAAGGGCGTGATTGCATTTATGTAGTTGTGGATCGGCTTACGAAGTATGCCCACTTCTTTCCGATCACCACGACTTACACAGCTACGCAGGTAGCAGAGGTTTTCTTTTGCGAGGTATTCAGACTTCATGGGTTGCCTCGGAGTATCGTGAGCGACAGAGATAGTCGGTTCCTGAGTAACTTCTGGCAGGAGGTTTTCAGACTTTGTGGGACTGAGCTCACTCCGAGCACTAGCTACCACCCGCAGACTGATGGGCAGACAGAGATTGTGAACAAGTGGGTGGAAGGATACCTCCGAAACTACATAGCAGGGCAGCAGAAGGCGTGGGTCAAATGGATACATTTGTGTGAGTATTGCTATAACTCGACATTCCATATGACCATTCAGATGTCACCCTTCATGGCGTTGTACGGGTATGAGGCACCGAGTTTCTTTGATTTGCTACTGAGCGACAGTAGAGTGCCGAGTGCAGGAGGTTGGTTGCAGGAGAGTCAGGACACTATGAGGGCTCACAAGGAAAATATAGCTAAGGCACAAAATCAGCAGAGATAGTATGCAGATCAGAAGAAGACGGAGAGGCATTTCGAGGTGGGTGACATGGTTTACCTCATGCTGCAGCCCTACCGTCAGTCCACTCTTAGGAAGAGTGGGTCAGAGAAGCTCAAGCCGCGCTATTACGGGCCTTTCATGACCCTGAGGAGAGTTGGCGAGGTGGCTTACGAGCTTGAGCTTCCAGCAGAGAGCAGGGTACACAACGTTTTTCATGTATCACGCCTCAAGAAGGCGTTGGATCATCGTGTGGTACCGTCTGCAGTTCTACCTCCCTTAAATGATGAGGGAAAATTGATTTTAGTACCTGAGTCCATCCTGGAGTATAGGGAGAGACAGTTGCGTAGGAGGACTATCAGGGAATATCTGGTGAAATGGAGAGATTTGCCTGTTGAAAATGCAACATGGGAGAGAGGATATTCTACAGCATCCGGCATTGAGATTGCTTGAGGACAAGCAATTTCAGGAGGGGCGGACTGTCATGTCCCCTTCTCAGTGACATCTCTCAGAGCACAGGATTAGCCTATTATACGACCCTCGTAGGCTGATCGTTTGGATAGAGGGTCACCTGGGAGCTTGGCACATGCTTCAGATTGGCAGAGTTTGATCAGTTGGCTTTCGTTTGGGCTCGATCGGACACTTTTGGCAGAAGTTACTATTTTTAGCAGTTCTTGGTGGTCAGTGTGGGACCCCTGCTATTTTTGGCAATATGGGTTGACAGCGTTCGGAATCACTTCAGTATATGACCGCTTCAGACGGTTCGGTCATCGGGCGAATAACGAGGGAAATATTAATATTTAATTGTATTAATTAAATATTAATATTGCGAGACTATTATATTAAGTTATAATTAAAAATTATAACTTAAGTGTTTTTAATGCTGAGGGGGCGCCCATCATCAGGAAGGGGTCAAATTTAATATTATTATAAAATTTGGCCTAAGTTGAAAATATTAAAATATTAAAGAAGTGCGATTTTTAATTAAAAGCCCTATTATGGAGGAAATCGCACCTCTTTGATTATTTATGCTTTTGCATTGGGAGGAGCGCCATTATGTCATTTTGGAGAATTGAAAATTAATCATTTTGGTCTGAGCAAGAAGCTTCAGGGTTTCAGGGTCAAATTCCTTGGAGAACGTGCCATCTCCATTGGAAGCAATTCAGAGGGTGTGAAATAACACCTGATTTATTGCAACAGGGGTTTCTTCATTCAGGGGAAATCATTGATCTTCAGAGGATATCATTACAGGTTTCATCAAAGTATTTAGTCTACAGACAAGGGTTATTTAGGCGCCTATTTTTGGAGATTGGGAGAGTCTGGATAATAGGCCGTACAGCAGCATTAATTGCTGGTTTTAACCCAGCCGTACATGTACCTGGCCGTACTTTTCACAGCAGGCCATACCTTTTTGTCATTGGGAATTACGCCCATTTTCTGGTTTTGTTCTTCATCATTTGGGAGCGCAGTTGTTTAGGGAGCAAGCAGAGGTCACCAGATTCAAGAAAGGATGCCAAACATATGTGGCCGTACCATTTTCAGCTGGACATTTAATGCTGTACCAGAATAACCAGGTTTTTAAACTATTATTGCTTTTTACCTTATATGCATCTGGTTTTCTTTGTAATCGATTCAGGAAGATTTTATATTGAAAGAAGCTTGGAGTTTGCAGTATAGTTTTCAATTTACGAAGTTAGATATTTTTATAGAATTTATTTATCATTTTTATGCAAAATCGCATTTCCTTCAAATACTGGGAAAAACCCAAAAACATCAAAAAAAATACAAAAATTCAGAAAAAACCATATAAATAGTCAGTTGTCAGAATCAGAGGGAACTTGGGGTTCCTACATCCTCATGCCTCAATTTGCAAACCATATCTTTTTTTATTGTAAGTCCATCATAGTGTTCTTTTCCTAAAAGCATTCCCTCATCTCATTGTGCATTGATCTATCAAGAGGCCCCTTTGTGCCATCCAACCTTGTGAAGGCTTGCACGTCCTTCTTATTTGTGATTGAGAATTTTTTCTTCCAAAATCTTTCATCAAATCTAGAGTCATGCAACAAATTTGAACAATTATTAGATACCAAACAAAAATCATCATTCAACTCATACCTTTCTATGAATATCTCGGTTTCTTTGGCTTCTTCAAAATCATCTTTTGGAATACCAAAGTTTGGGGTACTTGGCTGCCCCAAAAAACCTATCATCTCTTCATTTTCGTCAATTATTTGCAGCCCTCTTTGCTGCTCCAGATACTCAAATTTTTGGTTTTCACAATTTCGCACTCTAGGCTGCCCCAAAGTGTCATCTTTTTGTAGCTCTTCATCTTCCTTCAAATCTGGTTTTTCTATTTCATTGGCCTCTTCATGAAGGGCTGTCCCTTCATTCTCTTACTCCAACTCTCCATGTAGTTCGGTTCTTTCTTCCTTGATGACTCCTTGCCTTTCCCATTGATGCAAGTGTCTACGGGGCTGCCTGTTTGGTACTCCATCCTTTATTTCACAATAATCCCGAAAAGACAGTAATGCCTGTGTGGCAAGGCTTAGGGCTGCATACTTTTTTTGATGAATTTTCAAAGTATCACCCCTTGGCATCCTTTTCTCTATCACTGGTTCCTTCTGCAAAAAGGAGGCCTTGAATTTTGTAGGGGGGCTAATAGAAACCCTCTCATCATTATTCGAATGGCCTCCATTGGAGAAAGTCATCTTTCCTTGGAATAGCATCTTTCAACATAGTTGCAATTTGCACACTCAAATTTTGAAGTTCTTTTTGGCTTTCCTTGATTAAGCCATGCATAAGCTTAAATTGTTCTGGAGAGAACCCTTGCTCTTGGCCCTCCATAGTCTTTTTCTTCTTCTGATAAACTATGTACTTCTTACCTATTTGCATCCAACAACCAACACACAAATAGACAAGACCGGTGCTCTAACACCACTGTAATGTCCCCAAATGGAACAAATTAGGGCAAAAGGGGTTTTCCCCAAAATTCATAAATTTGAAATAAAAATCAGCAAGCCCTAAATTGAGAATTAAATTCTCTAAACCCTTATTTAATTTTGGAAACTTTTTTTCTCTTTTTTTCTGAACTTTCAATGCCACAAATAGATGAAAGAAAAATCTGATTTAATATCCAATTTTATGCTACTGTTCGGAATAAAAATAATCTTCAAACCCTTACCAAAAATCGCTGCCAACCTCTGAAAAATATAAGAAAATTCCAACGACTTGTTTTGGCATGAAAATTGCCAAATTAGCCCTCCTAGGTCAATCGCCCCACTTCCAAGATGCTTGGAAAAATAGCAGAAAAATATAGGAAGTATTGTTGCCTTCCGCAAGTGAGAAAATCTTTGAAATCTTGTTAAAAAAATTAATAATATTTATACAAATTATTAATTATTTTTGTTTTCAAAATCTTTCATAAATTGCCCAAAACTCCACAATAATAATCATAAAAATATTAAATAAATTCAGATAATTATTTTGTGAATACTTTGACCAATTGGAGCCATCAAACCCTAGCACCAACCTTCCAAGTTGTTTGCTCCACTTGCAAAATTAGTATAATAAATTAGCAACGCCAAAATGCAAGTAGAATATCACCAAACCCTCAAGAACAAGCATTCAAACCCTCTAAGGTAGTTTGCCCCACTCCTTAGGGCATAAACAAGTTTTCCCTTTGCAAGGTGGTGTCAAAGGACACCTTTTAAGATGGATCAATCACCAAAGTAGAGAATTTTTATTGGGCATGCATCCCAATAGTCTTCACGCAAGAAGAACAAGAATATCAATTTCAGCGTGTCCTCCATTGTAGCCTTCGCCATGTATTTATAACTTTTCAAAGAGGGTGAACCACTTTGGGAAGATAAAATACCTTTCCATATCTTTGTTTTAGCTCCCATGCCGATATTTCCTTTTTGAATAATATATTAATTATTGGCTTTAATTAAAATTACTTTAAGGAAAAATATAATTAATATTTAATTCACTTAAACACTTTAGTGGTAAAAACTATTTTTAAAATATTTTATTAATTAGTTAATAATTGTCTTATGATAAAAATCACTATTTCGACAATTAATAAATAACCAATAAAATAGCCTTCTCTAGAAAGGGCTCCTTTAGTTTATGGGGACATAGACTAAAAGTCTTCAATACCAGTTTATTCATGAGGGAAAAATGGGGACATTACATATGAGCTTTCAAATTTCAAGTTTCAAGTTCAAATTCAAACATTCAATATCACATTATTTACTTCTTTGCGTATACATGTATGTTCGATGTAATTGACTAGTTCTGAGTGTATTTGATATGGAATGCATATTAATAATTTTTTTACCCTAAAATTTGCTATTTTTAATGATTTTTTAAAAATTTGTTTAGTCTTGGCCAAGTCTTTTTGTGGAGTTTGAATCTAAGTCAAAAATAGCTTGTCGAGTTTTTGCTGAGACCAAATCTCATTT
The DNA here is from genome assembly GCA_037957365.1 of Torreya grandis. Classification (NCBI taxonomy): domain Eukaryota; kingdom Viridiplantae; phylum Streptophyta; class Pinopsida; order Cupressales; family Taxaceae; genus Torreya; species Torreya grandis. The sequence continues at coordinate 2,311,048 of JARHVA010001077.1, forward strand.
CTTTGATTGATCCCTCAAGGGCAATTTGATCCCTCAAGAGACAATCAATGGGTATTATTTAGAGATTGAAAGTGTTTTCCAATAGTTACTTGTCCTCTTGGTCCACTTTTTTACATATTGTGGTTATTTTTGCCTTGACCATTGCTAGTTTCATCTCTATGGCTTAATGCTTCTTGTCACTTTTTTCCATTTGTTTATTGGGGTTTAGCATTAATGATGTTGAAGACATTTTGTCATGATACTTCCATCACCAATTTGACTAAGTGCAACCCTGATTATTCCTCAGTCAAGGGGAGTGTGTCTACGGTCATGATGGTTTGTTCTCCTTTTGTCACAGAGTGTGCCTCTCTGCTAAGGCAAATGGTTGGCAACTTAAAATTTGGCATATCTGAGTGCGCCTTGAAAAGGAACGAGAGTTGTTTGTGCGACTCTACATAAGTGTTTTTCTCACAAAAAAATGTCTCACATGAACAACTCTTCTATGAGTTTTTTACCTTGCGCCTTTTCCCCCCTGCTCTCCACAACGTCTGCATTTTCCCTGTTCTCTTCTTCTTCACTTGAGGATTCATAGGCAATGGATTTTGAATCTAAGGAGATGTCGATTGGATTTTTAAGCTCCTCTTCAGTTGGTGACTTTGCCTCTCCAACATGTCATACTCCCAAGTCAACATTCTATGCATCCAATTCAACATTCTATGCATCCCTCTCAAGTTCCTCCTAATGCACACTTCTTTCTTTTAGCATCTTTGGCAAGGGCCCCTCTCCTTCTGCACTACCTTCATCAGTTGGTCCCTTGGACCCAAGACCCTACCTTGCTCAGCGTCAGTGCTTGTTGTACTTGCGGATTTTGGAGATGAGGTTGTGATGAAGATGAATTCCTCAATGCACACCCTCTAGTTGTCTTAACCAATCTAGTGTGTGGACTTGCATCCAATTGCCCCTTTTTTGCTTCCTTGGTCATGCCATTGGGACTCAAGAGGTGGGGGCGTAGAGCCATCCTTGAACTATGAACTGGTCCTTAGGGGTGTCTCTGCCCTTTGTGGTGTTGGCTTCTTCAGCAGTTTTGATTGCCTTAGCAGATTCGTAGTCCTTGGTGGGAATTTGCCCAAGACAAATTGACACTTGTACATTTCCTACCTCCTCTTCACCTACCACGTGCTCGATTTTTATATTATGTGAAGCCGTAGTTGTGTGCTCAAAATCATTAGTATTGGCTTATACCTCGCCCTTTGTTTTGGCGCATTGGCTGCCTTGTCCACTTGCCATGCCACTTGGTACCATTGCATTGTGTTGCTCATACTCCGAAGAGGGTTGTTCAAACTATGCTTTCTTCTTTCTCTTTGTCACAAGGTCCTCCCCAGGGTATGTTGGTTCAACGCCATTATCAAAGTGCATGCCCTTTGGCATTTTCTCTTTTTCTACCCGCCTCTTTGGTTTGGCTGGCTCCTTGCGCACTTTTTTCTTCTTGTGAGAGGCTTTAATGCACATGTTATGCGACATTCCTCTTCATTTACTCTTTCAAGCTACGTGATGAGTTGTCAATTCATCATTTAATAATGTCAATCTAGGGTGGTGTCCAAGGTTGTATGCAATAGGAGAAGAAGATTTCTAGCAATCGGTCTCTTCTACCATACTCCACACTTGTAGGAATTGAAAAGCACACTTCCAAAAAAGTAAATCACACCACACTTTGCAGAAAAGTAAACCACACTTGCAGAAAGTAAATCACACTTGCAAGAAAGCAAATCACACCACACTTTGCAGAAAAGTAAATCACACTTGCAGAAAGTCAATCACACTCGCAGGAAAATAAATCACACCACACTTTGCAGAAAAGTAAATCACACTTACATGAAAGTAAATTGCCGAATTGAAAATAAAAGAAAGTAAATTGTTGAATTGAAAATAAATGATAAACACAGAAAACCCCTGCAGGTTCACAACAAACTTTACAGAAAATAAATGTTTACATGAAAAATAAATAATAACAATTCAAAACCATAATTACATAATAAATAAATAAATAAAAATACATTTATCCATCTTTGGAATGAGTGGCGAGCTCATTCATCGGAAGAAGATTTTAATCAGAACATTGGATTTATGTCACAAAGCTTCAGAATGTATTATTGATAAAGATTTATTACAATGGTGTGGGCGCTTGCATTTATAATCTCATGCTTCCAACCAACTCTTTATTCAGAAATAATAATCCTAGATGCTCTCCACCAAATATGGAGAGAAACATAACAACTTAGATATTCTAGCTTATCTCAATCTTCCACAAAATATGGAGAGAGACATTATTATCTATTTACAACATAAGCTCAATCCTCATGAAATATGAAGAGAATTATTTATGGAATAAAATTATATAAATCTAAATTTAGATACAATCTTGAACTAGTCTGTAGATAGACCTACACAATTCGTAGATATGTTGCACACTCCGTAGATTTCAAACCCTGTAGAGTTCGTAGATCTCAAAACCTACAAAGTCTGTAAATTTTAGAACTTGCAGAGTCCGTAGATTTCAGATGTGCGGAGTCCATAGATTTCAAACCCTGTAAAGTCCGTAGATTTTAGACTTCTAGAGTTCGTAGATTTTAGAACCTGCAGACTCCGTAGATTTTAGAACCTGCAGAGTCCGTAGATTTTCTTCAAGTTGCATTCTTTGAACTGTTGATGACTATGATGGCTCCCTTGATGTTTAAAGCTTTGAACTGGTCTTCAATCAACGAATTACATAGATGTAGATCTACTGGGTAAATCCATAGATATGAACTGAGTGAGTCCATAGTAAATTTGGGCGAGATCGTTGCTAGATTAAGTGAGCCGTAGCTATGTCTAGAGTTTCTTTAGCTCATCTTAAAGCTGATATTTGGTTGGTACCTCATGCTCATGTCTAATATAACTTATTATGGGCTGCATATATACACGTTAACAACTTTTTCCATAGATTTAGTAACAAGAATCAACAAACAAGAAGACAACGATTTATAAAGAAATAACCAAGATATAGTTCTTTATTTCATTCTAAATAAATCATAAGTTCAGAAACTACACTTTGATCCACTTCTTATGCAAAGAAAAATGATATTATTTCATGGATATAATGAGCCATTTTATGGTCTCATCATCTCTTCCACACCTAACTGCATGCATGTCAATGTTTTATCAGAAAATTCTGTAGAATACAGATGCATGAGTTAGATGTGTTTATTTTTTAATAGGCTTTTCAGATTTGACTTTAAATGAGTAAAATAATTTTTATCTTGTAGAATCCTCTTGGATTTCATAGGCAAAAGTTTTCAATGAAAGTGGTCAATGAAATACATTTGTCAAGGATAGATTCTTGTGTGGAAATTTTTCTTATATTCTTGATTTCTTTTTGACACAGATTCTTGTGTGGAATTCTCATGCTACCATTTTCTTTTTTTCTTTTTTTTAATGAGGTGAGAGCCGGTTTTTGTGTTGAGAATTCACTGTTGTACCTACATAACTCTATTTTAACCACAAAACAATTCTCGGTATAAAATAAATTTTGATGCTTGAAATCTTTGAAGAATTTTGAAAATTATATACCATTATCAAAGTCATTAATTTGATTTTAATAAGCTCCATTCTTTATTTATTACTGAGACTATTTTCTTTCTCCTCTCCCACACCTAAATCCTATGCATGTCCTCATGCATGCCAATGTAATTGTGTATAAAGTGTGAGGATATTTGATTCTTTTCCTTCCCAAAAAAACTAGATCTTTATGTAATAACAAAACTTACAAATAAATTTAAAAGTGAAATAAAAGAAACTAGATACCTTGGCACAACTTCAGTTCGTCTTGTCTTTCTTGATGTCGACCCCATGGAGCATATTGAAAAAAATGTTTGAAAAATGGAAGCCCAATCAATGTTGAAAATGAGAGCATAAAAAGTCAGCAACCAAGTATTTATTGCAGGTGGAAAAAACAATCAGTGCTGGTTTTCAATTTTTTTTTTGCCCTTGACTAGCCAGTAAAATTGGTTTTCTAATCAAGGCTCATTTTTTCAGTACTTGGCCCGCTAGCAAACTGGTTTTCAAACCAAGACTGCCAACAACACCCAAGGGTTTTCATTGTTGGTTTTTTTTTCGTAATTTTCTGAAAATTGATATCATGAAAAATGTTAGCCATGGACTTTATGCATCTTCATACGACTTGTAAATGTAACATGAAATTTTTTGTATGTTGACATTCTCCAATATTGATTTATAGAGTAATAACCAATAACTGATGATAGACACTTGCTGATTTTGCTACATGTTGTCAAAGGTAATTCAAAATAATGTCCCAACTACTTGTTGAAGTCATGAACATAAATTTTCATCTTTAGAATAACTCCTTGTAATGAAAATATCATGTAAAAAACTAGAAACAAATAAAACCTTTCCAACCAAGCATAATATCAGCAATGTCAAATATAGATATATATATATATAGATGCCAACAATAAACCATTAAAATGAAGCATTTAAATATACATGGAAGAATGCAGTTCACCCTATATAAGAATGACTGGTGGTTCAAAAATTATAATGAATTTTTATTATGGAAACAAGAACTCCCTCAAATAAGTTTTATCATTATAATTGGTGGATATCGGTTTGACTAATGGATAAAATGGAATGAAGATAAATGTCATTAAATCTTTTTATTTACAGACTGACTAGGAAAGTCTAATTGTGATATGCACAGAGATAATAATAGATCTTTAAAAATCTTTAGCTAAAACTAGTTATTAATTTTATAAAAATCTAACATACCTTAAATGATAACGCATGGATGGAAGGAATATACAATGATCTATGATTGGTATGCATCGTAGTTGATGGAGAAATGATATGAGAATACTAAATTGAAAATAAAACAGATTACAGAAAAACATACTTGAATATTTTTCATATATAAGATTGTACTACAAGATACCTTGTTGTTGCTACTGTATTAGATCAAAGTCTTTGTTAGCCTCAACAATTAAAGATTGAATCAAAGTCTCTGGTATAATGTTAATATCAATACCTCAGCATTAGCCTTGTTATTGATATTAACATTTCCATTAATCCATCCAATACTTGTAGTGCATTCCTATTCGTTGACCATTGTTTTCCTGGACTTCAAATAAAACCTTCAATCTTTTCCTTGCAGCCACAAATTCTGTGTTTGTCTTCATTTGTCATTCTTAAAATCTAGCTGTAAAACACCAAGGAATTAACAGCGTAAAATATCAATAATTCACTTGTATTATTCTTTGTCAAATCCATTGACCCACATGAAATCCGTTCTAACTTCATGCATGGCAATTTATTTGCATGCAATGCTTGATTTGTGTGTTGACTCACATACATGAAGATTTATTTGCATGCAATGCTACATGTATGGAGATTTATTTGCATGCAATGCTTGATTTGTGCGTTGACCCACATGCATGTAGATTTATTTGTTAAGCACGGGATATACTGGGGGTTTAAATCAGTATATCATATATTTTATAAATCTTTTACTTAATCAAACTCCATTTAACCATACATTCAAGATATGCAATAAAACTGAAACAATAACATGCATCACACAAGAGAGAAAGAGACACCATATTTTTACGTGAAAACCTAATGCGAAAAAAACTATGAAGAACAATCTCAAGTATATGAATGAGCACCAACTCAAATTATAAAGTTCACAAGCACCAACTTGCAGAAGCACCAACCTCTTTGTCGAGCACCAACACAGCAATTATTTGTGAGCACCAATCCCTCTTGTGTATAAAACACAACTATCTCTCAATGTTACTTTCTCAACAAATGATAGAACTCCACAATATCTATTTCTATTCTCTCCTATTTTATTATATAAACCAATTACAAACTATGCACTCTCTTGCATACTACAAATGGCTTCTCAAGCCTTTATTTATAGCTTTCCAAATGACCTTTGGCATTCTCCTTTTGTGACCCTTCACTCTTCATGGAAAATGGCATCAAACGTGCATGACCCTTCGAATCCCTTCATTTGAAAGGTCACATGGTGACCCTTCATAAGCAAATGCGTCATTTCCCCATTTGTCTTTATCTTGGTGACTTTTTGTATTCTTCAAAGTGTCCCTTCATGAGAAATTGTGCCCGTCCTCTTTTGTCTTCACTTGGTGACTCTTGGAATTCCTTAAAATGATTTATCATGGGAAAAAACGTCTCATTCCTTTTTTGTCTTTACCCCGTGACTCTTTGATAATATTAAAAATATATTCGTTAATATTAAATAAATATCAACACATTTTAGCCAAAATATGCATATTAAAAACACCTTTAGACAATAAATGTTATGCGGCCTTTATCACCAATGCTAGACCTTTGACATCAATGACAATATTTTCAACAATCTCCCCCTTTGTCATTGATGACAACCTCAAACTGAAACCGCTACATCTTGAAACCTGTATTACACATGCCAACCTGCACATACAGTAACTCTCCTTTACTGTAGCATCCTATACATGTTTTTTGTACTTATTTTTGCACTTATTGTTGCATCTGTTTTTGCAACTGTTCCCTATACCTATCCTTGTACCTGTTTTTGTTTTTCTCCCCCTTTGACATCAATGTCAAAGGGCCTACTCTGGAGCTAACACTTAGCTCTCCCTCAACCGATGCTAATCCTCAATGGCAGGAAGTAAAAGAAATTACTTCCAACTTCTCTTGCAGATAATCGAATGTGTCTTTTGGTAGTGCCTTTGTGAAAATATCTGCAATCTGTTTTGTAGTACTGATATATTCTATCTTGTTGATCTGCAACTTGCTCTTTCAAAAAGTGATACTTGATATAAATATGTTTTGTTCTTGAATGCGTTACTGGATTCTTAGAAATATTAATAGCACTTGTGTTGTTACAAAAAATAGAAATAGGTTCATCATATTTTACCTTGATATTTTTCAAAGTTTGCTTCATCCAAAGCACTTGAGTACAACACAATACCGCTGCAATATATTCTGCTTCAGTTGTAGAAAGTGATACTGAATTCTGTTTTTTGCTTAACCAAGATACTAAGATATCATTGAGAAAAAAACTGCTCCACTTGTACTCTTTGTCATCCAAACACCTTGCCCAATCTAAATCTGTGTAAACAACCAAAATAAAATCTCTGTCTGTGGGATACCACAATCCATAATCCAATGTCCCCTTTACATATTTGAATATTCTCTTCACCAACTAAACATGACTCTCTTTCGACGCTGCTTAATATCTCGCAAACATGTCTATTGCATGCATGATGTCTGGGCTCGATGCTATCAAATAGAAAAGACTACCAATCATAGATTTATACAAAGATTGATCTACAACAAGGGAATCTTCATTTTTATTTACCTTGTTCTCTATACTCATTGGTTTACCAACTGGTGCACAATCTTCAAAACCAATTTTTTTCAACATTTCTTTGGCATATTTACTTTGAGATATGAAAATACTTTTATCTGACTGAAATATTTGTAACCCTAATAAAAATGACAATTCTCCAAACATAGACATCCCAAATTATTTTTGCATATTATCAAAAAAAAAATTGGCATCTTTTCAATGTTTCCTCCAAAAATTATATCAACATATACCACAACAATCAATTGATGCTCACCTTCTATTTTGATGTAGAGATTACTGTCAGTAAAACCTCTTTTGAAACTTTGATCTTAAGGTACTTATCAAGTCTTGCATACCAAGCTCTGGGAGCTTTTTTCAATCCATACAGTGTTTTCTTCAATCTGCATACATGGCTACTATCATTTGAGAAATTAAATCTCTCACGCTGTTCAATGTAGACCTCTTCTTTTAGATTCTCATTCAGGAAAACAGACTTGACATCCATCTGAAACACTTTGAAATTTATAAACACTACATATGCAAGAAACATTTTAATAGCCTCGTCTTGCCACTGATGCAAAAGTTTTTTCAAAATCTATACCCTCAATTTGAGCATATCCTTTACATACTAACCTTGTTTTATTTATGGTAACTTCACCATCTTCATTCAACTTATTTTTGTATACTCATTTTGTTCCTATCACATTTTGTTCTTTTGGTCTAGGCACTAATTTTTAAGTATCATTCTTTTTTATCTGATTTAATTTTTCATCCATTGCCTTAACTGAATGCTCATCATGTCTAGCTTCTGAGAAAAATTTAGGCTAAATTTTGGATAACAAAAAAAAATTTATTTGCTCGGATTCACTTACCATCATCCTTTTGATGCGAACTCTTTCATTTATGTTCTCGATGATGTCACTCTTATTATGATTTCTCTGAACATATTTGGATAGGGTCTTGGTGTCCTTTTGTTTCTCCTTCTCATCTTCATCTGACTCTTCAAAATCTTCTTCTTCAATGATTTCAGGGGTGTCCACTACATCTTCATCTATTTTGACACTTGCACTTTCAACAATTTTCTTGGTTCTTTTGTTATAATATTTATAAATTTTACTTTTGCTAGAATATCCAAAAAATATATCTTCATCTGTTCTAGATTCAAACTTACCTAATTTTTTATCGATTCTCTTTATGAAGCATCTGTTGTCAAAAACTCTGAAATAATCAACTGTAGCTGATTTGTCTTTTCATAGCTCGTAGGGAGTCTTGTTACTATTGACTTTCAACAACGCTCTATTCTGAATATGCACTACTGTACCAACTGCCTCTCTCCAATATTTTTCTGGTATCTTGGATTCATTTAGCATTGCCCTCGCTATCTCTTGAACTGTTCTGTTTTTTCGCTCAACTACCCCATTTTGTTGTGAAGTTTTGGCTGCTGAATAATGTCTCTTTATCCCATGGTCTTTACAATACTCAATAAACTCATCTGACATTAATTCTCCTCCTCGATCTGATCTAAGGCACTTAATTTTCAAATCAGTTTCATTCTCAACAAAAGTCTTGAATGCTTTGAAGTGGCTAAAAGCTTATGATTTTTTCTTCAAAAACATCATCCAAGTTATACATGTAAAATCATTAATAAGCAACATGAAATAATTATCACTTTGAGTACTTTGAGTTCTCATAGGTCCACACAAATCAATGTGAACAAGCTCTAACATCTAAATGGTCGAGTATTATTTTATTTTGAACCGTTGTCTGACCTGCTTCCTATGTTGATATGGTTCACAAAACGTGTTTTAGGGCTTTGTAATCTTTGGAATATTTTTAACTGCTTGCTTCTTGCTGATGTTTATAGGATTGTCAAACTTTATGTGTCTCATTCCCCTGTGTCATAGCCAACTTGACTCAAACAACATTTTTGACCTTTGATATCTAATAACATATACAAATTGTTCCCTATTCTCTGAGCATCAACAATCAACACATCTGAATCTTTTATTCTAATTTCATAACCTTTTGTATAAAACTTTAGTGTATGTCCCTGATCACACATTTGACTCACACTTAAATATTATGCTTAAGACCTACATACAGAACATTTTCAGTCTTAGTTCTACCATTATCCAAACTTAATGTACTTTTTTTGACAATTCTGACAGTAGTATTGTCTCCAAATTTTACTATGCCACCATTGATCTTATTTAGGGTTATGAACTTGCTCTTGTTTTGTCATGTGCTTCGAACATCCGCTGTCAATGAACCAAGGTTTTTTTTTGTTTCTTGCGTGCAACGCTGTCTAGACCAACATAGACTTTTTAGGTTGTTTCTTCTATCATGACCTTGTCTGAACTTTCTTCTTGATGAATAGAGCCTTGAAACTCCAGTCCTTCTTGACTGACTCGAGCACGCTTCTACAGTACCGAGATGTGTCCAAAGTTATTGCACTTGTAACATATTATGACCTTTTCATTAAACCCTGATAGAGGAGCAGAAGAATTGTGGCTTCTGCTTGACTCTGCATAAGTTTCCTTCTCCTTGTTTATGAAATTGTTAGCCCTTTTTCATTATTTTATTTTTTTGTGACCATATTCGTTACAATAAAAACAGTAATCATTAAAATAGAACCTGTTTGTGTATTTCTAACTTGATTGCCTTTGTAGATCTGTTCCTTCCAGCGTTCTTTGTTTGAGATGTCATTTGTATTCTTAACTTTTTTATTTTTTATTTTCTCTTTTGTAAGAGCTTCAGCATAGCTCTTTCATTTTTCTGTGTTAACATTGTCTGTGAAGGTAGTGGTCTCCCCTTTCTTTTTTTCAAATCCGATATCTGTCTTATTTGGCATTAATCTTTAATTTTCTAATATCTTATTTAACATATTAGTGCTATTCTCAAATTTTGAATCATTGATTGCTCTATCATTGACTGTTTTATTTGTTTTCTCAAGATCTGTTTTTAAAGAGGTAATTTCAACAACATACTTTTCACATTCTTCACTTACTTTTTGTAATTGCGCTGTTAGATCTTCTTCAATCTTTTTGGCTTCTTCAATGTGTGCTTGTAGATCTTCAATTATTTCTTTGGACTCCTTTTCATTTTTTTCGATTTGACGTTTCAATTTGTGATTCTTCTTCTCAAAAGCTTGTAATTCTTCTAAAGCACAAATGAGTTCTCCTTCCAGATTCACTTCATCTTCATCTTGTTCTTCTTAATCATCTGTACTTTTACTTGCAGAGGCATCTTCATGTATGGTCATGAATATAATCTTTTCTTCATCTGAATCACTGACTCCACTGTCTTCAACTAAGCTAGGATCTTTGGAGTATAAACTCTTTTTCTCGAATCTCTTTTTGAATTTGCCTTTGAAATTTTTCTTGTATGTAGACATTCCTTCTTTATTGTCATCGTTACTCTCATCTAAGCACTTAGTTGCAAAATGTCCAATCTTTCCATAATTAAAACATTTAAAAAGTAATTTCTCTTAATATTTTTTTGTGCCCTTTTTTGGCTTGCGGATGAATAGAGCTCCATTGTCATCTTCATCACTAGAGCTGTCACTTGATTTTTGAATCTTAGCGTTGTCTTTATTTGATGTCTTGAAAGCAACTTCCCTCTTTGAGGGTTTCTCTTGTTTGGTCTGCATCCCATATGCTGTAAAAATACTATGTAGTTCATCCATCTTTAGCTTGGCTAGATCCTTCATCTCCTCAATTGCCGAAATCTTTGCATCATATCTCATCATCAGAGATCTCAAAACCTTTTGTACCACCGTTGATTCTTCTAACTTTTTTCCAAGGCCTTGAATATGATTAACTATTTAATCAATCTGCAAAAGATAACTTGCTATATTTTCTTCCTCTTCCATTTTCAAACTCTCAAACTGTCTTCTGAAAGTCTGGGGTTTAGCTTGTTGAACCTTTCTATCACCTTTGTAAATATTTTTAAGCTTTATCCAAGTCTCATGAGCAGATTTGCATTACATAACTTTAACAAATTTTGATTCACATAAAATAACATTTAAAGTTTTAGCATTATTTTCACTTGCCTTTTTTTCTATCGGAGTAGTCACAAGTGTTTGTGGCACTTTGTATTCCTCCACAACTGCTTGTCAAATGTCGAATCCAAGATATCAAATAAGTCTTCATCTTTATACTCCAAAAAACATAATTTGTTCCATCAAACAAAGGTGTCTTATTTGTAAAAGTATCTTCATGTGATCCAGCGATCGTGCGTTTTCTGATCTACCTTCAAGCTATAAAACTCTTTCCAAATGAACTTGCTCTGATACCAATTGTTAAGCATGGAATATATTGAGAGAGGGGGTGAATCAGTATATCATATATCTTAACAATTTTTTACTTAATCAAACTCTATTTAACCATACATTCAAGATATGCAATAAAACTGAAACAATAACATGCACCACACAAGAGAGAGACACCAGATTTTTACATGAAAACCCAATGTGGGAAAAATCACGTAGAACAATTTCAAGTATATGAATGAGCATCAACTCAAATTACAAAGTTTGCAAGCACCAACTTGTAGGAGCACCATCCCCTTGACCGAACACCAACACAACAATTATGTGTGAGCACCAACCCCTCTTGTGTATAAAACACAACTATCTCTTAATGTTATTTTCTCAACAAATAATAAAACTCTACAATCTCTTTATATTCTCTCCCCTTTTATTATATAAAACAATTACAAACCATGCACTCTTTTGCATACTACAAATGGTTTCTTAAGCTTTTATTTATAGCTTTTCAAATGACCTTGCGCATTCCCCCTTTGTGACCTTTCACTCATAGAAAACGGCACCAAATTTGCATGACTCTTCGAATTCTTTCATTTGAAAAGTCATATGGTGACCCTTCATAAGCAAATGCGTCATTTCCCCTTTTGTCTTTATCTTGGTAACTTTTCACATTCTTCAAAGTGTCCCTTCATGAGAAATTGCGTCCTTCCTCTTTTGTCTTCACTTGGTGACTCTTAGAATTCCTCAAGATGACTTTTCATGGGAAAATGTGTCTCATTCCTCTTTTGTTTTTACCCCGTGACTCTTTGACTTCTTCATAAGCCCTCTTTTGACTTTTATGCAACAAAAAATATATTCGTTAATATTAAATAAATATCAACACATTTTAGCCAAAATATGAACATTAAAAACACTTTTAGGCAATAAATGTTATGTGGTTTTTATCACCAATGCTAGACCTTTGACATCAATGACAATATTTCCAACATTATTTGCATGCAATGCTTGATTTATGCGTTGACCCACATGCATAGAGATTTATTTGCATGCAATGTTACATGCATGAAGATTTATTTGCATGCAATGCTTGATTTATGCATTGACCCACATGCATGGAGATTTATTTGCATGCAATGCTTGATTTATACATTGACCCACATGCATGGAGATTTATTTGCATGTAATGCTTGATTTATGCTTTGACCTACATGCATGGAGATTTATTGCATGGATGAAGATTTATTTCCATGCAATCTAAATTTATGCATACAACTAATTTCATGCATGGTATCTTTCCACCTAGATTTATGCATGCAATGTAAATTTATTCAACTAACTTCATGCATGCTATCTTTCCACCTAGATTTGTGCATGCAATATAAATTTATGCAAATAATTTCATGCATTGATGATCTATCGTATCCTTCTTAGATAGAATGAGATCGACTTAATTGAGTATTTTTCCTTATTTCATTATAAAAATAAAATCACATGCAATATTTTCAAAGTCAACTGACCGAAAAATTATGTGATCATTTATTGACGGTTTTAGAAAAAGTGAAACTGTGTGTCATCCTCCATATAGTCAATCTCAACTCTTTTAGAAGGCAGTTCAACCGTTAAACATGCAGATTATTCCTTTAACAGGGACAAGGCGTAAAGCCCAGATTCTGCTTTGTGAACAGCTACAACAATTGAGCGCATTTTTCTCCATCTTTTACACTATTTCAGATCATCATTTTCTTCTTCCATCCTGCATCAACATTTAAATATTTTCGTATGGTGTTAACAGTTATTTTCTACACAACAGTGTTAGTATGGCGTGGGTTTGCATGAAATTAAAATTTCTAAAGCTAATTGCAGAAAAATAAGCTCTAATCTATGTTGCAGGAAAATAAATTCTAATCTATTTTGCAAGGAAATAAATTCTAAAAAAATTATTAACTAAATATCTCCTGTCACAAAATTTGTCAAGAGACATTCCCTCTCACTAGGAACTTGTTTATCTACTACCACTAGACAATTCTCTTAACAAATTATGAATCTTCTAATAACACCATGTCCTCAGCAATGACGTCAAAAATGATGAATCGTCAATTCATCATTTGATAATGTCAATCCAGCGCTGGTGTCTAACGCTGTATGCAATAGGATAAAGAGATATCTAGCAACCGGTCTCTTCTACCACACTCCACATTTGCAGGAATTGAAAAACACACTTTCAGAAAAGTAAATCACACTACACTTTGCAGAAAAGTAAATCACATTTGCAGAAAGTAAATCACACTTGCAGGGAAATAAATCACACCACACTTCGCAGAAAAGTAAATCACACCACACTTTGCAAAAAAGTAAATCACACTTGCAGGAAAGTAAATCACACCACACTTTGCAAAAAAGTAAATGACACATGAAAGTAAATTCCTGAATTGAAAATAAAAAAAAGTAAAGTATTGAATTGAAAATAAATGATAAACACAGAAAACACCTACAAATTCACAACAAACTTTACAAAAAATAAATGTGTCAGTGATAGAAAACACCTACAGGTTCAACCTTACTATTCAGAAGATGGTCTTATGTGCCAGTTTGTCTTGTGAATCAGTTTTGGGTACTAAATAAAGAAAAGGAAAAGGTTTTTGCAAAGTTAAATCAAGCCTAAATGCATATTTACAGCGACCCAATGGGCCATCTACAACAAAGGAAAGAGCCTACAGCAAAGGGAGTTACAAACAAAGGGAATATATCCTTCGAAAAAAGGTCCGAAGGAATAATTCAGAGAATTCAAAAGAGAAAAGTCCGCCAAAAATAAAAAGGCCAAGGAGCTTCATGCAAAGACAAAGGGAAAACATATTTTATTGAAAGGCCAAGTCAGCCTTGAGTTAATCTAAGTTGATCCTTCTCTTCAATTTTTCAACGCCAATCTTTGGCTTTTGTAATTCTCTATAAGTTGGCTTTTAGCCTTAGATTTTTTAATCCCTCTCTTGGCAAGACCAAACTCTACCATTGGTGAGTTGTGTAACCTCTTCGATCAATAGAAGGACTGTACTTTCAGATTTCAAGTGTTGGCATAGTGTATATTCATTCAGCAATTTGCATATGTGGTAGATTTCTCTCCCTTTCCAAATTTTGATTCGTACCTAGTTGCTAGCTTATCATTATGCAGATCATGTTAAATGTTCTTTATGTTGCTGAAGCTGTAAGTGGATGTTAGGTGGTTGCAAAGTGTCTTGTATCAGACCTCTCTCCATCGTTTTCCCTCATGTTTTGGTCATTGGATCGAACCTTCTCACGAAATATTTATGCATAGTGGTCGATTGAAATCAAAAGTCTTTCTTTTCCCTTGTTTGTTCAGTGTTCAAGGTTCCAAGTAGAGTAGATCAATCTTTTGGTGCATCACCTTTATTAGGTAGGATTTCCCCTTAAAGTTTCATTTTCCCTTTTCCATGGTAGTCCGCAGCATAGAGTAGAGATCCTCATTGATACATCTTACAGGAACCAGCCTTCTTTGAAGGTTATTTTCACCATTGAGGCACCCACCCTCATGAAAAGATCCCATTATTTCAATCAGATAGAGGACTGGCCATTTCATGCATGTCTTTGATTCAGGGCGCAGCTCCAGGTTGACAACAATTTTTGGCATGCCCGGTGGGACCACGAAAAATTTCTTTACATAGAGTTTTCGCAGTAGCGAAGGATATTCATTTACATCCAATTGCAGAGTTAATAGCATCATTCAAGCAATTCATTCATGCCAAAGGTTACCACAAGATCAGCAAGCAAAGGTATTCCTTTTGAATTTGTAACTTATAAAAGAGCAAGGTCTAGGAGGGCAAATCCATATCCTCAAAGGGAATATTTACCTCCCCCTCATCCTATTGTTTTGGACACTACAATCCCCACCATTCAGATGGCTGTTAGAAATCAAGTGTTTTCTCCATTCAATAAGGGAAGTCCACTAAATCTAGCACAGTTAGACGATATCCCTGTATCTGCCCTCAAAAGTATTCCTTTCTTCTCAGGAGAAAATCAAACAGCGCTTATTGAGCATATTCAGGATGTGGCTAATCTTTGTTCAGTTCATAATGTTGTTGAGGATAATGTTGTTATCAGATTACTAGTTGCTTCTTTCAAAGGAAAAGCATTACAGTGGTATAGAACCCTTCCACTTAGATCCGTTTCCACCTGAGATGAATTGGGTGTTGCCTTGGTCAAATAGTTTGAGGACAAATCTGATCACTTATCTTTAGTTGAGCAATTAACTGCCATACAGAGAGCTCCTCATGAGTTCATGTTTGATTTTAATCTCAGATTCTAGAAGACATGTCACATGACACTAGTTTTGATTAGGCCATCACCTGAATATGCATTTTTATATTTTTTGAAAACTCTCAATTTTGACATTAGTGTGATAATACAGTCAATGGGTGGTACTACTTTTCCAGATGCTTATGAAGTTGCAATAAGGGCAGAAAATACTCTGATTCAAGCAGGTAAGTTTTCTCCAAGACCTCCAATGCCCATATTTTCAGAGATAAATTTTGTACCAACCCTTCAAGTTCCTCAAATTCCATCCTTAGCTCCAATTCCAGCACCTCAACTTCCTATTGCAGCCCCTACTAGTCAATCTAGTGTGATAGGAGAGTTGAAAAATTTGTTACAATCTTTTGGAAATAAAATAATACAGCTCAAAAGGCAGCAATTTCAGTCAAATATGCCTTATCAACAACAAAATCAGAACAACTATCAGCGCTTCAAAGATCAAAGGTCTTCTTATCAGGGTTTTAGAGAAAATAGACCACCCTATCAAGCACAAGGAGCCATAACTCCAGCTAAGCCATACGTTGTTCTTGATCCAAATGCTCTTTCCACCTCAAAAGTCATTGTTCCAACCCCACCTCAAAACAATTTGGTGCAGGATTCAGGTTGGCAGCGCTCAAACTTCAATGATGTTCAAAACCAGAACTTGGTATCACCAAACAGCACCATGCCACAAATGACACAAGAAGAGTTCTCCTTTCAAGGGGGTCAATATCAAGATATCGGTTTAACATCACAAGGAGCGACTCAAAGGCAACCTGATGCTGTTAATGTAAATTGGTAGGTAGATGATCATGTCGTTTTTACTCAGGTTGTTAAAACTAAAGTTTTAAATGATCAAGTTGCAGCTATAACCTATCAGAGAGCTAAGAGAAGAGTTGTTGAGGAAGCCCAAGCAGTAGCAAATACTTCAAGTGCTTCTAGGATTATTGCTCAAAGTACAAAAGAGCAGCTTGCTGCCTCCACAACCCAAAAAAATCAGATTGTAGAGGTTAGTAAAGTGTAGCAAATACATCTAATTTGTGAGCAGCAAGTACCACAAAAGGCGCAATCAAATGTTAGTCCATCTCAGTTCAATATTGTAGATCAGATGAAGAAGTCTAACATCAGCATTAGCATGTGGGATACTCTTTCAATTTCAGGCCAAAAAGATAAACTCATTTAAGAACTTTCAGCGCTTGAATTGTCTCCAAAATCAGTTGATAAAGAAGGTGTTGTCTTGACAAATTCGGATCAGCCAACTAAGCAACAGGTACAGCAAGAAGATAAAATATCAAAGGTGGACAAAATTGAGGTAAAAACAAAAAAAACTCACCCTTTTTATCTTTCTTTAATAGTGGGTGATACTTTAGTTCATAATTGTATGGTGGATAGTGGAGCTAGCAGTACAGTGATGCCCAAACAAATCGCAGACAAGCTCGACCTTGTTTATGAGCCAAATACTAAAGGGGTACTACAGTTGGATGGTTCACCCGCAAAAACGGTAGAGATTATCAAAGATTTGAAATTAACATTACATGCCTATCTTAACGTGACTATTCAGCAGAACGTTGTAGTGGTGGACCTACCTCCTTATTTCGCTGTGCCTTTTAA
The DNA here is from genome assembly GCA_037957365.1 of Torreya grandis. Taxonomy (NCBI): domain Eukaryota; kingdom Viridiplantae; phylum Streptophyta; class Pinopsida; order Cupressales; family Taxaceae; genus Torreya; species Torreya grandis. The sequence goes on from JARHVA010001077.1 coordinate 2,328,612, forward strand.
GAGATTTCACCTCAAAGATTGGGGGATATTTATCAGCTGATTGGACCTACTTACTGTTCAGGATTAGATATGGCACAAAGGTAACAATTCATTTCGAACCTATTGCACGTTTTCACATGGAGCCTTATACGCCAAGTGTAGTCAATGCAAATTGTATCATCTTAGATGAAATACCACAAACTAGTGATGTAGAAAAGGACTCACCTTTGGATGGAGTTTCAGATTTGTTTCTTGATGAGTGGGCTTCCACCTTGCATGAGCATGATCCCTACAAGCTGATTGAAGAAGGTCTTGGTGTGTATTGTCTTCATGAGAACGATGCACCAATTCCAGCCATGGTCAAAGAGGACAAATCTAATGAAGGCTTGTGGCAATTATACTTCGATGGATCAAGAAATAAGCATGGGACCGGAGCTGGAATGATGTTAAGTTCTACAAAACAAAGGTATTTTTCCTCTATTAAATTTCAGTTTGGTTATTCAAACAACATTGCTGAATATGAAGCACTAGTCCACGGTTTGCAGTGGGCTAAGAAGATGAAAGCAAATTGTTTGCAAGTGTTTGTAGATAGTGAACTTGTAGTCCACCAAGTAAGAGGTTTGAATATATGCAAGAATATGTTGCTTAAATCTTACAGACACAGAGTATGAAATTTTACTTGAAGATTTTTAGGGTTTTAATATTCAAGTAATACCAAGAGATAGGAATAAACATGCTGATAGGTTGGCTGCTGTTGGGGCACAATTTAATATCCCAGCTGATGTAAAAAGTGACATTTTTCAGTCACATATAAAGATAGTCGTAAGGCCTTCTATTCCAGATAACCAAAAAAATTGGCAAGTGTTTGAAAATGACAATCAAATTATGAGATTTTTGCAAGAAGATGCTGAGTTTTCTTTAAGAAATCAGTCGAAACGCTTATTGCAGTTGTTGAGCATTTTTGGTCCAACAGGCCAAAATCGGTCCCCTTCTTTCCTTGTTCTGAGCCAGTTCTTTTTTTTATTTTGCACAAGTCTGGCTTTTCTATGGACTCTGCAGGCGTTTCTACGGACTCTGCAAGTTTTTCTATGGACTTTGCAGGGTTTTCTACGGACTTTGCAGGGGTTTCTACGGACTCTGCAGGTTTTTCTATGGACTCTGCAGGAAGTTCTTTCGACAAAAGATGAACCAGTTCAACGTTTGAAAGGGTCATAGTTTTCCTTTAGAAAAAAGACTATGGCAAAAGAAAATCTGAAGGCACTTTTCAAAAGGTAGCCTATAAGCAAAAGGAAGTATTTCCTTCGGACTTTTGTCTGAAGGAATACTCCAAAGAATCCAAAAGTCCATTCAAGCAAGCAGGGCAAAAGAAGTACCGTACCCTTCGGAAGGGTCATTTTCAACATTCCTGAAGGGCACCTACCCTTAGGGAAGGTAAGAGAACCAAACGGGACCTTTGCAAAAAGGTCGGGTGCCTTACAATTCTTCCGAGAGGAGGACAGACTCAAGCGACTAGCCCATGTGGAGGGCATTTGGTCAGCAACAGTGCCGAAGCAGATTTCTCGAAGGGCACTTTTCGAAGGCAATCAAAGGAAAAGACAATGACATAATTCCTTCGGACTTTTGTCCGAAGGAATTCGGAAAGGCTACGAACAAGAAAATCCCACGAAGAAGGACTTAAGGCAAAGACAGAGACAGAAAAAGATTTCTTTCGGACTTTTGTCCGAATGAATTCCTTTGGACAAAAAGTCCGAAGAAACGCGAAAAAAAATAGCCGGGAGAAAAGCCCGAACAAAAGACAAACACAAGGAAAGATATCCTTCGGACTTTTTATTCGAAGGATTTCCTTCAAACAAAAGTTTGAAGAAATTCGGCCGCCAAAACAGGACCCGACGAAGACAAAGCCCGACTAGAGAAAAGCTGAAGGAAAGGAAAAGGCTGAGGAAATTCAAAGGGGTGACGGGCCCGAAGACGTCAAAATCAAGTACGGTGAACTAGCCGTTGGTTTTCAAGCAGTGATGGGCCCGCGAACGTCAATTTTTACGGCAGGAAAATAGTCATTTGATTTTTTTAAATATTTGAGCGCCAACCAGTAAAGAGCCCAAAACCAGAAAAGAGACAAAAGAGCCAAATGCAGAAACGGACAAAACAGTCTAGGTGGCAAAGGGGAAGGAGTTACTCTAGTGGATGGAACAGTGACTGCCAAGTGGTCATCAAGAGGCGTGAACAGTGAATGGCGCGATCTATTTTTCTCCATTTTGCATTAATGAGCAGACAAATCGCATGAATGCCATCAAGGAGCGGTCTTGTTTGTAGAAAAACGGTGTAGCCTATGTTTTTAAAACGCCTGAAGTCAGAATCAGAGCCGACACAGCATTTATATTTCAGCGGCTTCCCCTTCCCAACGCCCTTAGCACACGTGGGCCACTTGTCAAATGGCGCCAAAAGTCTTTTTCAAAAGAGGCGCTTTTTGGTTCTCCCTTCTCCATATATATTGTAACTTCTCATTTTTGAGATATCTATCTTTCACATTGTAAGGCGAAGCCCTGGCAATTTTCACCTGGAATCAATAAAATACGCATTTTACCTCTATTTTGGTTAGATATTTCTCTAAGGGTGTCTGAGTGTTAGTCTTGTGTTCAGTCATTGCTTCCTAATGCTTTCACAGGGTTGACACCAATGCACCTGGTATCTACAAGGCGCCATTCCTACAAGGGACAAAAAGAATTGTACCTGGAATGCAGAGGCAGAAGGAGGTTACTAGACAGTGTGCTTTTCTTACAGCGCCTATGGTAAGTTTTTTTTTTGTGTTCCATTAAAGCCTCCCTGTCAAGCTTCCTGCAGTTTGGTCCTCTTGCCAGTTAAAGTGTATGTATGCGCCTTTATGGTCCAGAGTGTGAGTGTGAGTAAATCAAATTTATTTGGTGCATCACCCTATTAGGTTAGGTTCTATTGTTTTCAGCATCCTTCTCTCTTTTCAAACCCCCCAATATATATATATATATATATATATATATATATATATATATACCCCTCTTCCCTGTGGACTTGGCAAAACTGGGGGGAGAGTCTCTAGATAAGGGCTAGCTCCCTCTGATGCATCTGAGTTATTCCAGTAAGTCGCTAATATATATATATATATATATATATATGGGAAGAAAACTGGGGGGAGAGTCTCTAGATAAGGGCTAGCTCCCTTTGATGCATCTGAGTTATTCCAGTAAGTCGCTAATATATATATTAGCGACTTACTGGAATAACTCAGATGCATCAAAGGGAGCTAGCCCTTATCTAGAGACTCTCCCCCCAGTTTTGCCAGGTCCACAGGGAAGAGAGGAGTTTTCATTGTTGCGTGTGGAAGGCAGGAGCTCAACCTTCTGCCAAGGGTGCAATCCACTGCGTCAACAGTTTTTGGCATGCCTGGTGGGACTCAGTTTTTACACTTAGTAAAGTTTCAGGATTGATGCTGGTCTTATTACAGCAAAACCAACCATTTTCAGCATCTGGCAACTCCACTGGTAAGAGCTTCATTTTCTGATCAAAGACCACTCTGACCTCCTATGCCTAAAATCACCACGCGGTCTACTGCTAAGGGTGTCCCTTTCGAATTCATTGAATTGCCTTTGAACTCAACAAAGCGACTGAGGTTTGAGAGGACCCATCCTTATTCAGCAAACCACTTTCCCAAACCTACTATAAAGAACACCTATGCAAGAAGGCCGCAGTTACATCCTGTCATAGCTATGGCATTACCCTTTGTGACTTTACGTGGTTAGAGTCCTTTGAATCTCTAGCATTATGACCCAATTCTAGGAGCAATCCTCAAAAGTGTGCCTCCCTTTGATGGAGAGGGGCCCATTACAGTTATTGAACACATAAGAAATATTGCTAACCTCTGCAATATTCACAATGTCACTGAGGAGAATATTGCAATCAGATTGCTGGCATTGTCTCTCAAGGGCAAAGCTCTGGACTGGTATGGGACTTTACCCATGAATTCAGTCGATTTCTGGAATGAATTGGGCACTCTCTTGACGAACCGATTTGGGGAGAAGAGCGACCACTTCTCGCTTGCCGAGCAGCTGACTACAATGAAAAGAGCTCCACATAAATACATGCAGGATTTCAACACTTGGTTTCAGAAGACATGGGATAGAATCCCCATTCTAGTAAAGCCGACTCCTAGCTATGCTTTCCTTTATTACTTAAGAGCGTTGAACAGCGATATCGCCGTTATGATACAGTCCATGGGAGGACATGTGCTGCCTGCCGCCTATGACAGCTATAGCCGCTGAGAATTGCCTAGTACAGGTTGGAAAAATAGCTCCTAGACCTCATATGCCACTTTTTCCTGAAATGTTGCCCCCAATCCAGACCGCTGCTTCCACCTTAGCTCTTCTGCCCAGCATAGAAAAGCCCGCTGCTACTTCATCCAATGATCTCCACGGAGTCAAAAGTCTGTTGCAAAACGTAACAAACGAACTAGTGGCTATTAAAAGACAGCAAGCTCAAAACAATCGACTGAACCAAGGATATTAGCAGTATGTTCAAGCAAATAGACCCCTTTTCCAAAATTACAATCAAGGGCAGGGTCAATTTACACAGGCTAGACCTTTTCAAAGCTACAATCCAGGGGCCCCTTCATCATCCAAGGCTATGCTACCCGTTCAAAACAATCTGGTGCAAGAACAGCCAAGTTGCTCAACCATGGGATATAGTCAAGAGCAGGTTGTTTATACAAATGAAATGACGGGTCACTACACAAATGTACAAGACAATCAGGCAGCTGCCCAATTCCAAGGTTTTGAGGCTTCAATGCAACCCAGTACGAGCAGCAGTCAGACGCAACATGATTCTACTCTCATGAATCCCCTGGAAGGTGAGTTCTATGCAATCGATTACGTGGGTACTGCGGACAATCAGGGTGACTATGTCGCAGCCAACACAAGATCCAAAAGGAGAGCAATGGAAGAAACTCATGTTGCTGCCCAAACGTCAGCAATACCTTCTTCATCACATGTAAACCAAAGGGTTTCAAACTTCAGACAACCGATTGTACTTTCAGCTCCTCGCCCTACTCCTCAAGGTATAAATAATTTCAAAGAAAATTCAAAGAAAGGCAACCCTCGAGTCAATGTGGTTGACCAGATGAAGAAGCTGCACATGAACATCTCTTTGTGGCATTCATTGTCAATACTAGGGCAAAAGGACATGCTGCAAAAAGAATTGCATGAGCTGAATGAACAAGTTGTCCCAACAAAAATCGATAACGTTTTGATGATGAATGGACAGCTTTCCACCTCAGGTCAGGTTAGGAAAGAAGAAAAGGTTCCCCCTTTTATTTGTCCTTGGTCATAAGAGATTTTTTGGTGCACAATTGCATCATTGACAGTGGAGGAAGCACCTCGGTAATGCCCAAATGCATAGCCGACAAGCTGGGGTTGAAATACGAAGAAATGACTAAGGGAGTCCTGCAGCTGGATGAAACACCAGCAAAGACAGTTGGGGTGGTGAAAGGTTTGAGCTTGACACTACACACTTGCTCGACCTTCTCAGTTCCTCATGATGTGGTAGTGGCGGATGTCTCTCCTTTGCTATCTGCTTATCCAGGGATTTTACATCCAAGATAGGCAGCGAACTAGGCTTATCTTGTTTTTAAAACCAAGTATGGGACTAAAGTTAAGATTGAATCCGAGCCACTCCACAGAGATCATCTGGAACCATACTCGCTCAAGGCGGCAAATGTCAGCTATGCCAATATTGACCAAGAAGAGTTCCAAGTAGATCAATTTCCATCCTCTGCCCTTGAAGGAGTTGCAGACCTACTCTTAGACGAATGGGGAAGTGACAACTTCGAGCATGATCCTTACAAATTCATAGAGGAGGCAGGCCTTGGAATTTATTGCATGCATGAAGTACTTTTGTACCAAATCTGATGAAAGCGAGCCAAGAAAGCTCAGATCTATGGCAGTTGTTCTTTGATGGTTTAAGAAGTTGGGTGCTGGTGGTGGAGTGGTGCTAGTTTCTTCTTTGAAGGAAAAATACTTTTCGGCTTTTCGGTTCCAATTTTCTTGCACAAGCAATGTTGCGGAGTATGAATCCCTCATCCATGGTTTGGAGTAGGCGAGAAAAAGAGGAATCAAAGTGCTGCAAGTTTTTGGTGACAGTGAGCTGATTGTTAATCAGGTAAGAGGCCAAAATTTGACAAAGAATTATTTACTAAGTCCTACAAACATAGGGTATGGGACTTAGTGGAAAATTTCTTTGCTTTCAATATTACCTCCATTCCTAGAAAGCAGAACAAGCAAGCAGATAGGCTGGCAGCAGTTGGTGCCCAGTTTGATATCTCTAGAGAAATAGGCCGAGACCACAGCTCACGCCACTTGAAGGTAGTAATCCGGCCCTCTATACCTAACATCACCAACTGACAGGTCTTTGACAGCGACCAGCAAATAACACTCTTCTTGCAAGAAGAAGCTGAGTTTGTTGCAAAAAATCAGGTTAAGCTACCGCAGCAATATGGCAGCCAAATTGTTCAGCGAAAGAACAATAAACTCCCCAAAGGTTTGGTCACTCTAGAGAGTATCTTCAATGGAGATGACCAGTTGAAAAGCGACAAGGCATGCATCGCAACGAAGGAGGAGCACCATGAGGAGGTTGAAATATTCAAAGATAAGTTGCTTGCACTTGGGAAAGTGTGCAAGGCAGGACTTCATCTTGTTGTGTCAAGAGTTTGTTGATGTTTTCGCTTGGGAATATAGTGATTTGAGGGGTTTTGACCCAAGTCTGGCCCAACATACCATTGCTCTGGAAGAAGGCGCCAGGCCAATCAAGCAGAAGCAAAGCCCTGTCAACCCAATGATTGAGCCTCTCATGCGGAGGGAACTCACCAAGTTGATTGAGTCCAGGATAATATTTCCAATCAAACACTCTTCTTGGCTGGCCAATCTTGTCCCTGTCTAGAAAAAGAATGGGGAGATCAGACTATGCGTTGATTTCAGAGACCTTAACAGAGTCTCTTTGAAAGACCATTATCCTCTCCCAAGCATGGAGCAGATCCTTCAAATGGTGACAAGCAGCGAGCGTTTCTCTCTCCTGGATGGGTATTCAGGATATAATCAGATTTTGGTGCAAAACTGTGACCAACACAAGACAGCCTTCACTACCAAATGGGGGGCGTTTGCTTACAGGAAAATGCCGTTCAGACTGTCTAATGCTGGTGCCACCTTCCAACGAGCCATGGACATGGCCTTTCGAACCCTGATAAATAACACTGTGCTGGTGTATCTTGATGATGTGACAGTTTTCTCCAAGGAAGCGAGCCAACACATGAAACACCTCAAACAAATCTTTGAGAGGTGTAGAGAGTTCGGTATCTCTCTCAACCCAAGGAAATGCGTGTTCATTGTCCACGAGGGGAAACTCCTTGGCCACATCGTTTTCAAGGAAGGCTTAACTATTGATCCAGAGAGAGTTCGCTCCATCCTGGAGCTGTCTGTCATGTCCCCTTCCAGTTGACATCTCTCAGAGTTGATGATTAGCCTATTATGCGACCCTCGTAGGCTGATAGGATGGATAGAGGGTCTTGATGGAGCTTGGCTTGGCTTCGACTATCAGAATTTTTTCAGTTCGCTTTCGTTCGGGCTCTTTCAGACACCGTTTGCCTAAGTTCTTATTTTTTAGGGGTATTTGGCACTCAGCGGAGCACCCCTGCTATGGTCTGGTCATGTGCGGAATCACTCTCTTGTTCGTCAGCTTCAAACGGTTCGAGAATCGGATATGTTTTGAGGGAGATATTAATATTTAATTGATTTAATTGAATATTAATTATTTGGAGCTATATTATAAAGTTATAATATTTAATATTATAACTTAAGGGTTGACTTAAGGGGGCGCTCATTATGAAGGGGGTCGTTTTTAATAATTAAAATGTGATTTTTGAACTATGAAAAAATAAAAATAAAAATCTGAATTTTAATTATGAAACTCTAATTAGGGAAATCACACTTTTCCAAAGATATAAAGGTTTTTCATTGGGAATCGTGCCATTCATGATTGAAGCCAATTTTTGCTAAGTATTTTCTTTGAAGACAGAGCAAAGGGTTCCAGTATTCGATTTGCATTGGAGAACATGCAATCTTCAGTGTGTGCAATTCAGAGGTTGTGAAATATCAGCGGATCTATTGCCAGGCAGAGAGATAATTTCATATAGAGGTTATCACAGAGCTTCACAGAGGTTTATATCATCAGGGTTTTGTCTCGAAAATTATCCAAAAAGAGATCATCAATATTGGCACTTATTTTATCAAGATCTGGCACTCAAAATATCAGGCCGTACAATATTTATTGCTGCTGTACGAAATTCGTACAGTTTTGTACCACGCCGTACAGTTTCAAAAAAGGGCGTATTTTTTCTTCTGGGCAAAACGCCTTCTATTTGATTACTCTGTCGATACCCAGTGGAGCGCCTACATATCTAGCATCATTCTAGATCTTCAGAAAGAGGGAGAAAAGCTTATTTATTGCAATCGTACCAGATCTAGGGTTTTTTCAGATTGCAGCAAATCAAGTTTTTGAGACAATATTTTATATTATTTTTGTATGCATGACAAAGATCTTCTATTGTAATCATCTGGAATGAAAAATAAGATCATAGATTGCCCAGTTAAGAGAGTATACTGCTATTTACTTATTTATTTGAATTTATTTTGCAAAATTGCATTCTTCTCTTATTCATGCAAAAACACAAAAAATTAAAAAATACACAAAAACAGTCCAAAAACATACAGTTCAAGAATTCAAGGGAAACAGGGGTTTCTACACTGTCCTTGCCTAAGCACAAGAAAGCCCTACAAAGCTTCTTCGGCAAAATAAATTTCATCCGGAGATTTATCCCAAATTTTGTGGAGGTAGTCAAGCCGTTGACCTCTATGCTGAGGAAGGGTGAGGAGTTCACGTGGACAGCACAAAGAAATGACAATTTTGAAGAGATCAAGCAGGCCATAGCCCGGGCTCCTATTTTGATCAGCGCTGACTTCACCAAAGATTTCAACCTCTACACTTTCGGCAATGAAGAGTAATCTCCGCCATACTTACCCAAGGAAATGGTGATAACCTTGAGCAACCACTTGCATTTTTTAGCCAAGGCCTAGAGGGTTTTGAGGTCAGATACACATATGTGGAGAAGCAAGTCCTTGCGGTCATACGGAGTCTGAAAAAATTCAGGCATATGCTGTCCAATAGCAGAATTCACCTCATGGTTCCACATCCCGGCATCAAAGATTTCTTGATCAATCGAGACATGAACGAAAAGAGAGCGGGGTGGATCACTAAGGTGATGGAATATGACGTGGATATCAAGATCACCAAGTTGGTAAGAGGGAGAGCCCTATGTGAACACCTTGTTGCAGACTTTAAACAGCAAAAGGAGGACAGTCTACTAATTCATGATGCAGCTATAGCAGAATAACCAGCTGTCATGAAGGATTGGACATCAGACTTGAGGCATTTCCTTCTCACTGGTGAGTGCCCGCAGGGCCTTGATAAGACCAAGAGGAGATATTCCAGAGTCCAGTGTCTCTCTTATGCCCTGATTGATGGAGTGTTGTTCAAAAGGGATCTCTCAGGAGTCCTCTTAAGGTGCATAGACCCAAGTCAGGCCGACAGGGTGCTGTCCGAGTTCCATGATGGGCCAGCGAATGGTCATTTTGCTCCTAGGGCTACAGCTGCAAGAATAATGAGAGCTGATTACTTCTGGCCTACTCTATTCAGGGACACCCATATCTGGGTACAAAAGTGCTAGAAGTGCACGCTCTTTGATGGGAAGCAACGGTTCGCTGCCATGCCTTTACAGCCTATTCAGGTAGAGCATCCATTCATGCAATGGGGCTTTGACTTCATAGGGATGATTAACCCTCCCTCTAGTGCTGGACACAAGTGGGCCCTGACCGCCATAGATTATTTCACAAGATGGGTAGAGGCTGTCGCTTTGAAGGAAGCCAACTGTCGCTTTGAAGGAAGCCAACGAAAGTGCAGTCTTGGATTTTTATGAAGACTTAGTGGCAAGGTTCGGGGTTCCAGCTACTATAATCTCAGATAACGCATTAGCTTTTCTGGGAACTAAAACAAGTGAATGGGCGCTGAGATATGGTATCTATCTTAGCACTTCGTCCAATTACTACCCACAGGGGAATGGGCTGGCTGAATCTACCAATAAGAATCTGATCATGATCATCAAGCGAACAATGGAGGAGAATCAGAGGACTTGGCATGCCAACTTGAAAACAGCCCTGTGGGCAGATAGGGTCACCCTAAAGAGGGCAATTGGTAACTCGTCGTACATGCTCGTATATGGAAGGGAAGCTAGGCTTCCCATTTCACTTGAGTTGCCAGCCTTGGACCTCGCTCGTGTGCTGCAATTAGAAGGCAATAGCATGGAGGTTAGGCTATGCGAGCTAATGGAGCTCCAAGAGACAAAAGACCAGGGTATGGCTTCTATGACTAGCCGCCAACAACAAACAAAGAGACACTTCGACAAGAAATCTTCATCAAAAGGTTTCTCTGAAGGAGACATCGTCTTGAAATGGAATGTGGACCGAGCTAAGCTTAGAAAGCACGCGAAGTTCGATGCCCTATGGAGTGGTTCATACGTCATCACTCAGTGCAAGCAACATAATGATTCCAACTCTCCAGGTTGGATGGTGAAGAACTATATATCCCAATTAATGGGATACATCTTAAGCATTACCACTGAACCCTTCTCCCATCATGTAAATATTTTCCTTGCTTTTTTCCTGTTTTCCCTAAGTGCCTTTTGCACATGTTAGTAGTTTTCTTAGTTTTGTGTGTGTTTTCGTTTCCTTTTGGGGTAAACCTTCGTGATTGATTCTTGGATATCTCAAGGCTGTTGCTAACTTTTTCAAGTTACATTCTGACTCCGTGCCCAAAGGACTTTAAGGCAACTGGTTTCTAAGCATAGCAGGCATGCTTCCTCTGGGAGTCGCCAATTTGTTGACCATTTTTGGTCCAACAGGTCAAAATCGGTCCCTTTCTTTCCCTGTTGTTCTGAGCCAGTTCTTTTTTTTATTTTGCACAAGTCTGGCTTTTCTACGGACTTTGCAGGTGTTTCTACGGACTCTGCAGGGTTTTTTACGGACTCTGCAAGGTTTTCTACGGACTCTGCAGGTGTTTCTACGGACTCTGCAAGAAGTTCTTTCGACAGAAGATGAACTAGTTCAACGTTTGAAAGGGTCATAGTTTTCCTTCAAAAAAAGGACTATGGCAAAAGAAAATCCAAAGGCACTTTTCAAAAGGGAGCCTATAAGCAAAAAGGAGTATTTTCTTCGGACTTTTGTCCGAAGGAATACTCCGAAGAGTCCAAAAGTCCGTTCAAGCAAGCAGGGCAAAAGTACCCTTCAAAAGGGTCATTTTCAACATTCCCGAAGGCCACCTACCCTTCGGGAAGGTAAGAGAACCAAATCGGGACCTTTGCAAAAAGGTTGGGTGCCTTACAATTCTTTCGAAAGGAGGACAGACTCAAGCAACTAGCCCTTGCGGAGGGCACTTGGTCGGCAACAGTGCCGAAGCAGATTTCCCAAAGGGCACTTTTCGAAGGCAGTCGAAGGAAAAGACAAGGACATAATTCCTTCGAACTTTTGTCCAAAGGAATTCGGAAAGGCTACGAATGAGAAAATCTCGCAAAAAAGGACTTAAGACAAAGACAGAGACAGAAAAAGATTTCTTTTGGACTTTTGTCCGAAGGAATTCCTTCGGACAAAAAGTCCGAAGAAACGCGGAAAAAATATCCGGGAGAAAAGCCCGAACAAAAGACAAACACAAGGAAAGATATCCTTCGGACTTTTTATTCGAAGGATTTCCTTCGGACATAAGTCCAAAGAAATTCGGCCGCCAAAATAGGCCCCGACTAAGACAAAGCCCAAACAGAGAAAAGCCGAAGGAAAGGAAAAGGCCGAGGAAATTCAAAGGGGTGACGGGCCCGAAGACGTCAAAATCAAGCACAGCAAACTAGCCGTTGGTTTTCAAGTAGTGACTGGCCCACGAACGTCAATTTTTATAGCAGGGAAATAGCCGTTTGATTTTTTTAAATACTTGAGCGCTAACCAGTATAGAGCCCAAAGCTAGAAAAGAGACAAAAGAGCCAAATGCAGAAACGGACAAAACGGTCTAGGTGGCAAAGGGGAAGGAGTTACTCCAGCGAATGGAACAGTGATTGCCAAGTGGTCATCAAGAGGTGTGAACAATGAACGGCGCGATCCATTTTTCTCTATTTTGCATTAATGAGCAGACAAACCGCGTGAATGCCATCAAGGAGCGGTCTTGTTTGTAGAGAAACGACGCGGCCTATGTTTTTAAAATGCCTGAAGTCAGAATCGGAGCCGACACAGCATTTATATTTCAGCGGCTTCCTCTTCCCAACGCCCTTAGCACACGTGGGCCACTTGTCAAAGGGAGCCAAAAGTCTTTTTCAAAAGAGGCACTTTTTGGTTCTCTCTTCTCCATATATATTGTAACTTCTCATTTTTGAGAGATCTATCTTTCACATTGTAAGGCGAAGCCTTGGCAATTTTCACTTGAAATCAATAAAATACGCATTTTACCTCTATTCTGGTTAGATATTTCTCTTAGTGTGTATGAGCGTTAGTTTTGTGTTCAGTCATTGCTTCCTAATGCTTTCATAGGGTTGACACCAACGCACCTGGTATCTACAAGGCGCCATTCCTACAGGGGACAATAAGAGTTGTTTCTGGAATGCAGAGGTAGGAGGTTACTAGACAGTGTGCTTTTCCTACAGCGCCTATGGTAAGTCCCTTTTCTGTGTGTTCCATTAAAGCCTCCCTATCAAGCTCCCTGCAGTTTGGTCCTCTTGCTAGTTAAAGTGTATGTATGCGCCCTTATGGTTCAGAGTGTGAGTGTGAGTAGATCAAACTTATTTGGTGCATCACCCTATTAGGTTAGGTTCTGTTGTTTTCAGCATCCTTCTCTCTTTTCAACCCTCCCAATATATATATATATACACGTATTAGCGACTTACTGGAATAACTCAGATGTATCAAAGGGAGCTAGCCCTTATCTAGAGACTCTCCCCCCAGTTTTGTCAGGCCCACAGGCAAGAGGGGAGTTTCCATTGTTGCGTGTGGAAGGCAAGAGCTCAGCCTCCTACCAAGGGTGCAATCCACTGCGTCAACAGCAGTATGGTGATCAGATTGTACAACTGAAAACTAATAAGCTACCTAAGGGATTGGTCACTCTTGAAAATATATTCAGTGAAGATGATGAGCTAAGGAAAGAGAAACCATCCTTGTCAACAAAGGAAGAGCACTATGCCAATATAGAGATTGCAGCTGGTAAGATTTTAAAATTGGGCAAGGTATGCACTCCACAAAAAAAAAGCTTTCATTGACTTATGCATACATTTTGTTGATATATTCACATGGTAGTATAGTGATCTCAAAGGTTTTGATCCAAGTTTGGCTCAACACACTATTGAGTTTGAAGACGAAACTAAACCAGTAAGACAAAGACAAAGGCCAATCAATCCAAAGTTTGAGCCTTTGATGAAAGCTGAGCTTCACAAGCTCATAGAATCGGCTATCATATTTCCAATCAAGCACTCAACTTGGGTGGCAAACCTCGTTCTAGTTCGGAAAAAGAATGGTGAGATTCGTTTGTATGTTGATTTCCATGATTTAAACAGAGCTTTGCTTAAAGACCACTATCCATTGCCATCAATGGAACAAATTCTACAGCTTCTTGTAGGTTCAGAGAGGTTTTCTTTGTTGGATGGATATAGTGGCTACAATCAGATTTTGGTCAAAGAAGAGGACCAATTCAAGACAACCTTCACGACTAAGTGGGGGACATTTGTATACAGAAAGATGCCATTCGGTTTGTCCAATGTTGGAGCAACTTTTCAAAGAGCCATGGATATGGCCTTCCAAGGCCTTCTTAATAGGTTTGTGCTAGTCTATTTGGATGATATAACAGTATTTTTAAAAGACTGCAAAAGATCATATGGTTCACCTCCAGCATGTTTTTGAAAGGTGTAGACAATTTGGGATATCTCTAAATCCCAAAAAGTGTGTATTTTCAGTTCATGAAGGTAAGCTTTTTGGACATGTCGTTTCAAAACACGGTTTAAACATAGATTCTGAAAGGATTGAATCCATTCTTGCACTCTCCTTGCCCAAAACAAAAAGGCTTTGCAAAGTTTCTTTGGAAAGATCAATTTTATAAGGAGATACATTTCAGATTTTGCTACTGTAGCTAAACCACTTACAACCATGTTAAAGAAAAATCAGAACTTCAACTAGTCTAAGAAAGGAATAACAAGGTTTGACGATGTTAAGAAAGCCATAGCAAGTGCTCCTGCGCTTTTAAATCCAGATTTTACGAAAGACTTCATTCTGTATACGTATGCTAATGTGGACACCATTTCTGGCATTCTTATGCAGCAGAGTCATCAAGATTTGGAGCAGCCAATAGCTTTCTACAGCCAAGGCTTGCAGGAGTATGAGACAAGGTACTCTTTTGTTGAAAAACATGTCCTTTCAGTTATAAGATCTCTGAAGAAATTTAGGCACTTGTTGTCTAATAATAAAATACGTCTAATGGTTTCTCATCCAAGCATCAAAGAATCTTTTCTGAACAAAGACATAAATGAGAAGAGGGCTGGTTGGATAACCAAAGTAATGGAATATGACGTAGAAATTAAAATTACAAAGCTAGTTAGAGGCAAAGGACTTTGTGAGCATCTAGCTTAGGACTTGCAAGAAACTAATGAAGCTGTTTTAGTGTCAAATGATGAACAGATTGCTGTTGTTCACACCTCACCTTCCAGCTAGTTTCATGATCTGGTAAGCTATCTGCAAAATGGTTGTTACCCTTCTCACCTAAGTGTTTCAAAAAGAAGGTATTTTAGATTGCAATCAATTCCATTCTTGCTCGTTGACGGTGTTTTGTTCAAAAAGGATATCAATGGAATGTTACTAAGGTGTGTGGAGCCAAGCCAAACTCAAAGATTACTTGAAGAATTCCATGATGGACTTGGTGGAGGGTACTTTTTCGCAAGAACTACAGCACTTAAAATCATGAGAGGTGGGTACTATTGGCCTACTATATTTGGCGATTGCCATACATGGTTTAAAGAGTGCAAACAATGTGCTATGTTTGTAGGAAAAGTTAAACTTGCAGCGCTACCCTTTCAGCAAATTGCAGTGGATCAGCGTTTTGTCCAGTGGGGATTGGACTTTATTGGTCTCATTAACCCTCCTTCGAGTTCAGGGTATAAGTGGATTCTAACAGCTACGGACTACTTCACACATTGGACGGAAGCAATTGCATTGAAAGAAGCAAACGAAACTAACGTTCTTGATTTCTATGAAGGTTTGATCACTAGGTTTGGAGTTCTTTCAACTATTATTTCTGACAATGCAATGGCTTTTGTGGGATCTAGGATCAGCGAATGGGCTGTCCAACATGGAGTTTATCTCAGCACTTCATCGAACTATTATCCACAAGGAAATGGCCTTGTTGAATCTACAAATAAGAACCTCTTAAGGATCATACGAAGGACTATTGAAGACAATCAGAGGTCATGGCATCTCAAGTTGAAGTCAGCTCTATGGGCTAATAGGATCACCTACAAGAGGTCAATAGCCAACTCTCCCTACAATCTAGTCTATGGTAAAGAAGCAAGGTTACTTATTTCTCTCGAGTTTCTAGCTTTAGAACTAATGCATCAACTTGAGTTATTGGAGAATGAGCCTATGGAGATCAGGTATGCAGAGCTTATGGAGTTGGAAGAGACAAGAAATCAAGCCATGCTAGCCATGGAAAGTCATCAGGCACAAGTGAAAAGAACATTCGACAAAAGAGCTTCCTCACGAAGCTTCAATGAAGGAGATTTGGTCCTCAAATGGGATGAGGATCGAGCCAAACCAGGAAAGCACACAAAGTTTGATTTCCTTTGGAGTGGCCCATACACGATCTCCAGCTGCAAATCCCACAACGCCTTCCAACTTGTTAAGATGGACGGCCAAGAGCTTCCAATCCCAGTCAATGGGATACATCTGAAACATTGTTATTGAAGAGCAAAACTCTATGTACGTAGTTAGTTGTTTTTGTTTTCCTCCAAGTGTTGTTCAAGCACAATAGTTTGCTTCAGTTTTGTCCAATAAGTGTTTTTTTGCACATTTGCTTATAAGTTAGTTTTCTACTTTCGTGTGTTTCCCTTCTTATTTTGAAGGAGAAAGGTTATTGTTACTTCAGCCATGGTCAAGAGGAGATTTTCAGTCAGAAATCAGGTTCACCATTAGGGGATTCGAATAGCATGTACATGGTCTCAGTTCTCTAGCATATCAAGGATGCTTCCCAACAAAATTGCCAAAAAATGTTGACATTTTTGCCCCACAGGGCAAAATTGTCAACCTTACTATTCGGAAAATGGTCTTATGTGCCAGTTTGTCTTGTGAATCAGTTTTGGGTACTAAATAATGAAAAGGAAAAGGTTTTTGCAAAGTTAAATCAAGCCTAAATGCATATTTACAGCGACCCAAGGGACCATCTACAACAAAGGAAATTACAAAGGAAAGAGCCTACAGCAAAGGGAGTTACAAACAAAGGGAAGATATCCTTCGGAAAAAGGTCCCAAGGAATACTTCCGAGAATTCAAAAGAGAAAAGTCCGCCAAAAACAAAAAGGCCAAGAGCTCCATGCAAAGACAAAGGGAAAACATATTTTATTGAAAGGGCAAGTCAGTGTTGAGTTAATCTAAGTTGATCCTTCTCTTCAATTTTTCAACGCCAATTTTTGGCTTTTGTAATTCTCTATAAGTTGGCTTTCAGCCTTAAGAGTTTTTTATCCCTCTCTTGGCAAGACCAGACTCTGCGATTGGTGAGTTGTGTAATCTCTTCGATCAATAGGACTGTACTTTCAGATTTCAAGTGTTGGCATAGTGTATATTCATTCAGCAATTTGCATATGTGGTAGATTTCTCTCCTTTCCCAAATTCTGATTCGTACCTAGTTGCTAGCTTATTATTATGTAGATCATGTTAAGTGTTCTTTATGTTTGTTGCTGAAGTTGTAAGTGGATTTTAGGTGGCTGCAAAGTGTCTTGTATTAGACCTCTCTCCATCGTTTTCCCTCATGTTTTGGTCATTGGATCGAACCTTCTCACGAAATACTTATGCATAGTGGTCGATTGAAATCGAAGGTCTTCTTTTTCCCTTGTTTGTTCAGTGTTCAAGGTTCCAAGTAGAGTGGATCAATCTTTTGGTGTATCACCTTTATTAGGTAGGATTTTCCCTTAAAGTTTCCTTCTCCCTTTTCCATGGTAGTCCGCAGCATAGAGTAGAGATCCTCATTGATACATCTTACAGGAACCAGCGTTCTCTAGAGGTTCTTCTCACCATTGAGGCACCCACCCTCATGAGAAGATCCCATTGTTTCAACCGAATAGAGGACTGGCCATTTGATGCACGTCTTCGATTCAGGGCGCAGCGCCAGGTTGACAACAGGCTCCTCTTGAAGAAGGGAGATGGTGGGAGGGTGATAAAATTCATTCGTTTGAGAGGGAGAATAAAGCATGGGAGGTTGATCATGATCAGATTGTGGGATTTGGAGAGCAATGGAATCATTTAGGGAGTTTTGGAGAGGGAAAGAGAAACTCTTAAAGACCTCTGTATTTTCTTCCTTCCACTTAGCCATCACCTCTTCAAAGTCTAAAATCTTCTTATCCTCATGGACAACTTGTGCTTGAGAGATGAGTGGTGAAGAAATGGGACTATAAGAAGGTTTAATCTCATGAATAATCACTTGAATAGGCCCCTAAATAGGCTCTTGACTCCAACTAGGAAGCTCCCTCGGCACACACTGGTCATGGTTAAGAACCTCATGAGAATAAGGAGTACAAGAACCCTTTGTAGACAAGTGACTCAACTTGATCTTTTGCCTATTCCAAGCCTCCATCTTCT
This sequence comes from Torreya grandis, assembly GCA_037957365.1. Classification (NCBI taxonomy): domain Eukaryota; kingdom Viridiplantae; phylum Streptophyta; class Pinopsida; order Cupressales; family Taxaceae; genus Torreya; species Torreya grandis. The sequence goes on from JARHVA010001077.1 coordinate 2,346,580, forward strand.
CTTATACAAAAATACACAGCTCATTTATCTCTTCTGGATCATTGAACACATTTTGGAATAGACCATTCACTTCTTCATATTGAGAGTTTGAACAAACTTTCCTCGCATATGCTAGTATTTTGAGCTCTATCACATCCATTCTTTCTTGGAGCCAAGGCTACTCATATGACTGATATGGCTCAACATAGCTTTGATAATACCCCTGATAAGGCTGATTAGGCTCATAAAAAGGCTCATAGGCATCATGATAACGCTGGTATGATCCATCATTGCGCTGATAAGGAAACATAGCATAGGAATTTTCTTCATATACAGCCATCAAAACTCATTCATGATAATGCAATACTTACATGGAAACTGTGACTGGATTATTAGAAGCAACCCCCTAAGCTTGAAATCTTCAAATACTTCTTGAAGAACGCTGCTGCAACTGCAATTTCATTAAGACTAGTTCCAGATGGGTCCCACCGAGCATGCCAAAAACTGTTGTCAACCTGGAGTTGCACCGTGATCGAAGATGTGCTGAAATGGCTAATCCTCGCTCCAGTTGAAACAATGGGATCTTCTCACGAGGGGGGGTGCCTCAATGGTGAGAAGAGCCTCCAAAGAAAGTTGGTACCTATAAGATGTATCTATGAGGATCTCAACTTATACACTACAAATTGCCTAGGGAAAAGGGAAAAGGAACTTGAAAGAAAATCTTAGCTAAAATGGTGATACACCTAATTTGTTTGATCCACTCAAATCGAGTTTCTGAGAATATTGATCAAATAAGGAAGAGGTAGAACTTCAACTCCAATTGGTCAATACACAAGTATTTCACGAAAAGGTTTAATCCAATGATCTAAGCTTGAAGAAAAATGGAAAAATAGGCCTGATAAAAGGCACTAAACATCCACTAATATCCACTATAAACTCAGCAAAAGACGTTTTTAACACAGAACGTGACCTGCATATGACTAGCTAGTAACTAGGTACAAATCCAGATTTGACAAGGAAGAAAAAAATCTATCACTTAGGCAAATCAAGAGACAAAAGTAAAATATACCAACTGTTGGAAATTGGAAAAACACAGTCCTCTTCTTATTGATTCTGAAAAAAGGTTAGAGCACGATTTTTGGCAGAAGTTTTCTTGCCAAAAGAGGGATGATTTAATACAACGCTGAAAGCCATAAATATAGAAAATTACAATAGCCAAGATTGGCGTAGAAAATAGAATAAGTTAACTTTTCATTAGTCCAAGTCCAAATTGCGTTCCATGAGTCTTTCAAATTTATCTTTACTTGTCTTTTGTCTTGTATGAAGAATCGTTGGCATTGAAAAATGGACGGTGGAATTGTTGAAAGTCGAATCTATCTAGAAAATATAATAAGTTAACTCTTCATTAGTCCAAGTCCAAATTGCGTTCCATGAGTCTTTCAAATTTATCTTTACTTGTCTTTTGTCTTGTATGAAGAATCGTTGGCGTTGAAAAATGGACAATGGAACTGTTGAAAATCGAATCTATCTTTGCATGGGAGATTACGCCAAGTTTCCAAAATACTCCCCTTGAGTTGTTCTCGTTTGCATGAAAACGACGCCAAACTTGGATTGAGAGCTCAGTTTGACGCTGTGTTGGACCTTCGAATGCAATCCATAAAAAAAAGTCCTTGTTCGCATGTACCTGCTCTTATTTTGGTTGCTTGATCGTATTTATTTTCTACGGACTCCTATTTTTGGATTATCTAGTCTATATTTCCTCCGTTTGACTTGTTTCAACTTCCCATTGCTTAAACTGAGGTCAACTTCCCGTAGTTTGATTCTTTTAGAATTTGGGCTTTACTATTGCCTTACTTTTCTCAGGATTCTTTGTTTCCTACACTTAGCCTTTATTCCCTGTCGGAATTTTTGTTTCATTCTTTCCACGGGTTTCCTGTGTGTCGGGCCTTTTACTTTCTTTATTCCCATGGACAAAATGTCCGCATGAATTTGTTCTGGATAATTTTCCCGGGTGAACTTTCCCAGGTCCCTTGCTTCCTCGAGATTTTTGTTTTTCCTTTTTCCGCGGACAAATTGTCCACGGGAATCTTTCTCTGACAATTTTCCCGGGTTTAATATTTTTGGGACAATTTTCCCGAATCATTTCTTTTCCATTCCTGCAGACAAAATGTCCGCGAGAATTACCCGGACTTTTGTTTAAGTCCTCTTGAAGTCTTCCCAAAGGCTTCTCAAAGGGTAGGTGCCCTTCGGGACTTGTCCTTTTGCCTCCTTCCGAAGGGTAGGTGCTCTTCGGGTTTATTTGAATTTGTCCCTGTCTTTCGCATTTGAACTTTCTTGAAGGGCAAGTGCCCTTCGGGCTTTTGCACCGATCCTTCCCAAACTTTGGTCCTTTAAACTTTCCCGAAGGGTGCATACCCTTCAAGTATTTTGATTTTGTCCCTTCAGCGTTTGAAATGTACCTTCCCAAAGGGCACCTGCCCTTCGGGATTTTTGTTGAGTCCTTATCCAAAGTGAATTCCTCGCATTATGATCCTTCCCGAAGGGCACCTACCCTTCAAGAATCCTAAAATGTACCTTCTCGAAGGGCAAGTGCCCTTCGGGATTTTGATTTTGTCCCTTGTGCTATCCTCCAAAGGAATTCCTTCGGACTTTTTGTAGAGTCGTATTCTTCGGCCTTTTTGGCCGAGTGAATTCCCCATAGACAAAATGTCTGCGGGAATTGTATTCTTCCTTTTCTCGGACTTTTGCCTACGACTACCTCGAACAATCTAGGGGCCTTAACTTCGGACTTTCCATGACTCGAGACTTCTAAAAAAGAGAAGTCGTGCACCTCCCAAAACCCGATTTGATATAACAAGAGTAAGTCGGATTCGGAAAACCCACTTGCTCTTGTAAAACACTTGGAAGTAAAGCACAACTGAAAACCCAATAAGCACTAGGAAGAGAAATTCAGACCTGGGAAACCAAACTGCTTCTATTGCTGAAACTTTTGGGAAGTAAAGCACTTTGCAAAACCCGATTTGCATTGTCAAGAGTAATTCGGGTTTTTCAACCCGAATTACTTTTGCCGATAAAACTTTCATAAGCAAAGCACTTCTCAAAACCCGATTTGCACTGTCAAGAGTAATTCGGGTTTTCCAACCCGGATTACTTCTGTTGAGGGGTTTCAAATGCCGATTACTCATAAAGTGAAATAAGTTGTCTCGTGTAATACCCGAAGACTTCTTCAAAAAAACCCGAAGTCTTTTGTTGTGTAAAGCCCGAAGTCTTGCTTGAATGCCCACCCTCTCACACTTAGGCAAAAATTTGGTATGTAGGCCAAAAAAAAATGGCCAACAATACCTATTCCTCGAAATCCTTCAAAGTTATTTCCACCTAAAGTGCTGATATTTCTTACAATTGGTGGTAGTGCAACTCTCCCACCTCCCAAACTCAGTTGCATGGTAGATAAATTTGTGCTCGGGTTAACAAGCACGACTTTTGCTCCCTCCATTATGTTGGTACTAGCTTGCACGATAGGATTATTGTCTCATGTTTGTGGCATGCCTAACATCAGTGTGCCCTTTGGCCTCGGTAGTGTTAAAATTGGCCCCAAATGTTGGTATGGTAATATCTGTTTGAAAATGTTCTTCTAAGCTTCGTGCCTCCTAAACTTCTCTGTATCAAAACAATCCATGCATTGTTCGAAGTTTTCTTCCGTTTGAATAGAAAGTGCATGGGTCATCACTTTGGATAGATTAGGGGTAGGCTTTCCTTCAACTAATGTGTGGTTTTGCAAGCCCAATGGGTCCCAAGTAACCGCTTTAGACAACCCTTACAGAGTGTCAGCTTCCCCAAGTCACGACATTCAAATTCACGTTTGAATTCGTGGAGGATTAAATTCGTAAAAAAATGTTGCTAAAAAAATCACCTATAAAATTCTTGATTGAATTCGACTAAAAGAAATATAAAAATTTAATATATTTTAAATCTACATATTTAAAAAAATCTATATACACTAAATATTAAACTAATATATTATATTATAATTTACAATTATCTTGATTCCCATGAGAAATATAATGTCAAGTTGATTTTGACACCGACGACACCAGAAACTTTGTCGATAGGCATAGATTTGGGGAACAAGTGTCACCAACAGGAAAGTTTGGCAGTTAGCAACTTCGACTTGACAAAACAACTTCGACCTGGCACAACTTGACTTGACTGAGCGATTCAAAAAAAATTCGCCATTCGCCTTTGGCATAGTAGTTAACACTGAACAAAGTCACACGATGCAACAAACTAACGGCCCACTCGGCTTAATGACTAACTGACAGCGGAATGAAACAAAAAAAATGCCAAGTTTAGGTTTTCTAAAACCCTAAAATATGAATTTAAATGAATTTAATTCCGATTTTTTGAAATATATTTGGTTTTTGAATTCACCATTTAATCCGTATGAAATTAATGACAAATTCGTTACCGCTTATTAAAAATCGACGAGTTTTGAATTTAATCAATAGAATTCACCAAATGCAGTTACATGACTTCCTACTCAATGGCGCATGTCTCTATGTCATTGGAACGCATCTCGTCTATGCAAGAGTTGACCCCAGGCCCATCCCATCTTGCACGGGTCCTCACGACATTCTCCTAACTTGTCTCTCCTCTCTTCCTAGGGTACATGGCAGTTATAGCTATCTGCCTGCCTTCATCATTTTTTTGCCTCCAGAGATCGCGATCTTCTAGATTTTTCATTCCTCTGAAGTCTCTTGGTGTTCCACCCTTACTAGTGCAACATGCAAACCTTGCCTGCCCCTCTCCTACCGTCCACTTGGCCCATGCACAGAACGATTTTAGTTCTCCATGCAAAGGTTCTCAATGCCACAATATACCATTAACTTTTTTATCGCAAGGGTATTTGGGCAATATAAGATCCTCATGGTTCATACAAGAACTGAAATTCCACCTCTTTAGGACAAGTGTACATAAGTATTGGAAACTCCAAGAGGTAGCTATTGACCCTGTCTCTCCACCAAACATCAACCGCTTTTGTCCAAATTTCGTTGGTTCACTTTAATTGTTCAATCCTTGCCTCTGTCCATGGATGTTTTATACCATAATTTCTGCTATGACCCATATCATACATGGCCAGCCATGCATGCAAATGTTGTAACTCACAAAAGAAGATCTCATACTTTCTTACTCATTTCTTAGGAGTTAAACCCCCTATACTTGGATAATCTTTCGCAAAGGTGAGCTCTTGTTTAGCAAGCCACCTTGCAATATTCTCCAAGGATATCCAATAAATCATTTTTTAATATCATCTTCAGTAATTGGTTCAACGCATCCCGACAAAAGAACAAAAATATTAGGGTATTTTACTACACTTATCCAAACAAACCCTAAAAAATAAGCGAAGTCACTACCCCAGCCCATTACACAAGTGATGCTTGCACAGTCACACAAGGCATGACAAGAGAAAGCCGGGTTGCGTTAGGTTAGGTGCAAAAGTTAATAAACCAGCGACTCCATTAAAACATCCAGTTAAGCTTAAAAGGCCCAACATTATAGAAAGAATACAATGCATGCATCGATAGATCCCAAATTCTACTTAAAAGATACTAGGACAATGCATCATGTAGATGAAAAGGAAACCATTAAAAAACAACTTATGACTAAGAATAGTTTCATATATTGATCAATCTTGCATATTCGCATGTTCCTCTATTGCAGTCATGATAGTGTCTCAATGACATAATGTGTAACAACAGAATGTTCAATAAACTATTAATAATGTTCCAACTCTAGACCTATGTATGAGGTAGGATTTTATAGACATAAGCACCACCTCACTATTACATTCCAGATCATTCCTCCTTGTGCTCTAACAGCTTTCTAAAGATAGCCGAACAAAACTTTATGCGTAATCACCACTCCACCAACCAGCTCTCCTAGATTCGCTCTCCTTGCATTGCGCAACTAACTTCCTAAGCCTTGCATTCCATGCTTTGTGTTGACCAACCTTTCGTTCTGGGCATGTGAATGTACTTACCTATTCTTATACATTTGCAGTGTGGGCACCATAACATTCGGTGGTTAGTCTTTCGCTTCTTGTGCTCCGAGTCTTCCAAAACTTTTGTTGTATTTGACATTGTGCACTCTTCTTTGGGATGGCACACTGTTGGACTTCACTAACTGGTAGGCACATGGTAGATAAAACCTTTTGCCCTTTCCTTTGCGTGCTACCATACTTCACCAAATATGATGCCTTATGTGATGTAGCATGCTTCTCGACAAAACACCAGAGCGCTAGTAGCCTTAGCCAACAACAAGGGTCAACACAAAGGGTTTTGGCAGAGATTTTAAGGACCTTGTCTCCTCAATCCTCACCCACCATAAGGAATGATGAGATGTAAATTTAAGCAGTGGGATTTATTTACTCCACCATGCTCTTCCATTCATTGCAATCTTCCCAAATGCTCTACATCTTGTTCAAGTCTCTCATGTTCACCGTCTTTTAGGTGGAAGTTCAGCTATGGTGCCCAAGGCATGCATGGGAAAGAAAAGGTCAAGAGAAAGAACCAATAGATGTAGCCCAAATCAAAAATACAAAGATAACCTCTCAAACAATCGTCTATGTGAAAGATTTGAAATCTCATCTCCTTGTGTAGTTGAGCATCTAACGAACATTCTAGGAGATGAAATTGTGAAACTCAACAATACTATCATTCAAACGATAGGTTTCATTGGAAATGGGTTTAGCAAGAATATGGATCTTGCATGTGTTACCCATGAATTATCTCATAAATTAATCCATCATTGTGAAAAATAAACGGAAAGGTTCTAAGCATGCTTCGGTTTCTTCCCTTGAGAGTGCACTCATGGCCCATATGCTTGGTTTGGAGGAATCTATGGAATCTTTATTGGTGATTGTGCGAGAAATTAATTTTGTAGGAGGGAGGAAACCAAGGCGGGGGGTGGTGCCTTTGACACCACCACTATTGCCCTTCATCTTTTGTCATGATAGTGCAAATCTAAAGGAGCTATGGGTAAAGATAAAGGAGTGGTGGTTGATGGATCTAGTTCTACACAAGCCACGGAAATAGATTCCTACAAGAAGCTAAATGTTTCCCGTAGTTTTGACTTTTGAGAGGAGCATTAGAGAGAAGGTGGTAATTGGGTCAAATATGGGAGCTACTAGAGGTGATTGAGCTCTCATTCTGATTGAAATGTCTTTGGGACCGACAACAAGAGGCCCTGTACATGATCTTGAACATGCATCGAGGGAAAGAGCAGTAGGAGGTGGAGACGGAAGGTCGTTATAAAGCGAGAGGAACAAAGAGATGAGACATAGGCTACTTGTTGGAGCAAGAGATATGCTATGCAACCTACAACAACTCTTCAAGCATTTTATTTACATGCCAATTTTCATTAATAGGACCTGCCAATGGGGAGTAGTCTTCTTGGTCAGTGTCCCATTGTAGACAAAGACAAAGCGCTTGATATGTTGGCCAGTAGAAAAATATCATGCGAAGGGAAAAAGATTTTGTCGCGCCACGACCATCTAGTATTTGGCACCTACTACTAGTTCTTGTTGAAAATGTGTTGTATATTTTGAAATTTTTCATTATTTACACTCTACTAGACTATAAACCCAGAATGGGGCCTTCCTACCTTCCATCGAGACAATGCCCCAATTTTTTTCAATACCATATTGGCATGTATTTTGGTGGTTTTAGCCCATGTTTTCTATATATCCTATGGTTTTGGTACTCATGGTATTATAATACCCGCTTTGACAATTACCTATTGATGTGCCTATATATACTCACACATACAATACGGAAAAACAGAACTTGGCAGTACATTATTGTATTGTAAACAGTTGAGTTAATACAATAATGGAGAAGTTACTGTGCTTGTTTTTTTTTTAACCCGAAAGGGTTTTCCCAGTGAAATCGTGTTTTCTATGTAATCTTGTGTGTGTGATTTTTTCGTATTATGTTAGTTTAAGGATTCTGTTAGTATTGCTTCTCTCATTTTAGTTTATCGGGTTGATTTTCCTCTTCAGTTCTAGTGACAAACAAACTTATATTTTTTGATGAGTAGTTTTGTCTTTCATCCTAGGGTTTCAAAGATTTCAATTATGAGGTGGGCAGTAATGTGTTTTTGGTTTAGATTTCAGTGCTGGATGCAAAAAATCTCGAGTATGTGGAACTCTGTTTTTAATGATAACACTTTTCCTTTGATCCAGGTCAGTTTCAATTTGTGTTGGTTCGTTTTTTTGGTGGGTGAGGGACTTTGCAAAATCTTAATTTATTTATTAAAAAAAACCAATTTAGGTGTATGGGATTTCTTTCCTGGAATGTCGTAGTGCAGTCAATGCCGAAATTCCTGCTGGTTTGAAAGAAAACTTGTGCTCGATAGGGTTTCATGATCAAGAAAACTTGAAATAGAAGATACAAACAATGAAAGAGGCCCCAAAAATGAAGACAGACAGAATAACAAAGGACTGAATAGCAAGAAAGGTAAAAGGGAAAAATTGACTCTGCAAGAAAACAAATTACAGGCAAAAAAGCCCCCAAAAAAGCATCGGGGCCGCCAAAGTTTTTCCTTGCTGTGTCTTTGCATCACAAAAATATCACCTAAATCATGCTCTAATAACAACTTGTTATAATATTTTAATATTTTGGAAGTAATAACTAAGATCTAGCTGTTTAACCATAGCAATCCACACGATGACAATGAAATAGAGAAGAATAACAATAGCAGAACAAATCTGAAATAATATTTGAAGGCAGAATGCTGAAATATTGAAATAAGAAAGCAGGGCCAATTCAAGGGAAATATACAAATATTACCAAGCTATGAAGTACACAAATGAGCCTTCCAATTCAAGACCTGCTCCCTATTCATCTAAGCGTAATTAAGCTTGGAAAATCCCATAAGCCCCTATTTAGGCTGACAAACAAGCAAGAGAAAAACTAAGTACTTACGAAGATCACCAGTCAAGGGTTACACGTCATATGTTGGCTACTCTATAACTCAATCATACATAATGACAAGTGTAGGGCTAGGGATGTAACAATCTCCCTAGTACACAACAATCAAGAAATTGATGATGTTTTAAGGGTCTATAGATCATGCGTAGATCCTAAGAAGCTGAATTTAAATTTGGCATTACAAAGACTTATTAACATTGGGTTCAAACACATTCATAATTCCTGAGTGGGATATAAAACTAATTCCACCAACATACTTGGATTTTCCCTTCATGGTACTTGTTTCTTCCGTGCATTAACATGGTATGAATATATTTTCTTACTATGTTTACTGTCAATTTTTCAAATTCCGGGTATTTTTTATTAAAATGCCTAGAAACTTAAATGAAAATCTACTTTGATCGCATATGCAATAGGACATGTGATGAGAGCTGTTTTCCAGTTGTTGAATTGCTATTTTATGATTATGTTGAAAATATATAAAGAAGAGTTTGTCACTTTAAACATTGTCATGCTTCTTGTCTTTGTAGGTTCAAGGTGCATTTGTTCAAGGTTTAGGCTACCATCTTTCGGAACAATATATTCATAATGAACAGACAGGCAAGGTAACATGTTTTTAAACCTGGTTAAGATTACCAAAAGTGATGTTTATCCTCTTCCTTGAATGGTAGTACTTATTACTTCCTTGCTGAGTGCACAATGCCAATTATTTGCTTAACCTCTTTTGATCAAATATTCTGAGGAAGTAATCGAGTGAATATCATTGCAAAATGGTGCACACTGCATATAATATGGTATCAAATGGATGTTGAGGTTCTTCAAACCTTTAACGTTACTCTTATATTCAATTTGACATTTGCTTTCTTCTTGTACCAACAAGTCTAAAGAAAAATAAACATTAAAATAATCTGTATAGTAATGACCAAGTGTCGTGCCTCAAGTGCTACAAATGTTTTGTGAAGTTTTTAATTCAAAATATAAAATAATGTAAAATTGCCTATTGCATTGCTTTAGAGTTTCTCTAACACATGTTCATTGCTTGCATTTAATTGACAAAGTTGATAACGGATGGGACATGGGAATATAAGCCTCCTTCCTCCAAGGATATACCTCTTAACTTCAATGCAGCGCTTCTTCCCAACAGCTCAAATCCATATGGAGTTTTGCGTTCAAAGGTTCAATTTATAAGTTATTAGTTTTCATACAATGATTACAACTTAAGCATGTGCTTTGTGAGGATTAATTATTTTTGTTGGAATCATTTTTTGCTCACATGGTATAAAATTCTGCATAGATCAAAGTTTGCTCTACCCGGAACCAGACCTGGACCTCGACCTTTCTCCAATGATTTTTCACTTACAATTTAGCTTAATTTGTTATGAAGCACTAATTCATTATCATATGTTAACTGATTCTTGGTTTTTAGCAAAGCTTTTAATAGGTCTTATTTTGTGCAGTTCTCTGGTGAGCCACCATATGCTATTGCTTGTAGGTGAGTCTGATGCAACAGTTCAACTTGGATAGTGTAGTACACTAGTGATATGCTATTGGTTCCTAAATCTCAAATTTCTATTATTGACAAAGTACAAATTGCAGTGCTTTCTTTGCTGTCCGCCAAGCTATCGCTGCTGGAAAGTCAGAGTGGGGTAACAATCAATGGTTGTCACTACGCTCGCCTGCAACAGTTGAAGAAGTTGCTGTAGCTGCAGCAGTTCCCCTTTCCAAGCTTAACATATTAAACATCTAAATTCTTAACATTGCACTTGGATGTGACTCTCTATGGAAAAGACGATCTAAGATGTGGAAACTGGCATGGAAAATGATGGTTGTGGCTACGTGAGAATCCATCTCATATGCATGGCAGAAGTTACAGAGCTCTTATTGTACTAGTTTTGAATTTCAATCATCTGCCAGGAATAGGAATAGAGGAGACAAAATAAAAGATGAAATTAATTCCTAATTAAGAAAATGCATATCAGGTTGCTAAGGTTGTGTCTGGACAGTGACAAAGTTAGTTTTGAAACTATATTGTCCTATTGTTCCAATGTTGTTACCAAGAGGAACACTCCTTTTTATCTTTTTTTGGTTGTTAGACATTGCAGTGCAGTTTGTCAATATAATATTTATTCAACTTGAACAACGAGTGTTCATGCACCAGTTCCAATCAAAGACAAGATTCAGCAACTTTATATCTAATGGCATAATAGATTCCATAACATTCAAAATTTTGAAGGACTATGCACGCATTTTCCTTTGTTTGGATTCTTGATAAAGTCCTTCAGATTTGAACCCACAACTGTACTCCTGTCATGAATATGTCATTTTGAAAAGCATTTTAAACATTTGTAGTTACAATTATATAGAGCAAGATGTTGACAGAACAAGGAAAGGAGACCCATGATGGAGTCAAACACTAATGAGACAAGAGACCATGTTTCTGCCGTATTCTTCAAACTACGTATGGGAGAGCCATGTTGTAGATGTCCAAGATGCCACCCTTGTTGTTCTAGGCTTGCAAAAGCATAGGATACTCCTAGCAACTGACAAAGCCATCTTTAAGTTGTGGCTAGACCACGCTCTCTTCAATGTTGGGCACAACTAGCTGTGCATTAATGGTGAAGTGTGAAAACACGGGTTGCTCTCTATAGTTCGAAAATCAATCTATTTATTGGTTTTTAGTAGATATTTTCCACCCAAATGTATTAACTCCCTTCACTGAGTTCATGCCACTTGTCTTGTTTTGATTGGTCCTTAATTTTGTCCTTCGTCTTTGTCAGCAGCTGGAACAGATTCGAGTTTTATTTTTTCCGCTTTGTCTTTCCCTGGGCTAATTTTCCTTCGGGCTTGACTTTTCTTTTCTCCCTGGTTCCTTTTCTTGATTGCTCGTTCATTCGAGCTTTCGGGCTTTTGTTTCCGAATTCCTTCGGACATTTTGTCCAAAGGAATTCCTCGTTTATCTCTCTTTTGTTACGGCCTTTTTTTCCCAAACTTTCATTTGGACAAAATGTCCGAAGGAATTCTTTCTTTTGTCACCGGTATTCTTTTAGACATTTTGTCTGAAGGAATTCACCATTGATCTCTCTTTTGTTTTGGCCTTTTTTTTCTTGAATTTTTCTTTGGACAAAATGTCCGAAGGAATTCTTTCTTTTGGCGCTGGCTTTTCCGAAGGGCAAGTGCCCTTCAGGGTTTTGTCTTCATCCCTTACTTTCTTAAAGTGCCCTCCGCAAGGTTTCTCTCATCCAAAAATACCCTTTGAGCTTATGAAAATGGTCCTTGTCTTTCTCAAAGTGCTCTCCACAAGGACACTTACCCTTCGGAACATTTGCAATTATCCTACATGCAATCGAAGTGCCCTTTAAGGAAATTCCTTGCCTTTGCGAGCCGCTTAGACTAAATCGGGTCCTTGGAAAGAACTTACTCATAAAATTCTTTAAATAAGGCCTCTTGACAAACTCGAAATACACTTGGTTTCTTTTATAGAACAAGTTTGACAGGGAACCTTGATGAATGATTTTAGCCAAAACATGGATTGAAGATTTATGCACAAAAGAGGGAGTGCCCTTTTTTACTCTAAATGACCAAAAAAATGGTCAACAAACTGGCGACTCACAGAGAAAGCATGTCTGCTATGCTTGGGAAACTGGTAGCCTCAAAATCCATTGGGCATGGAGTCAGAATGCATCTTGAGCATGTTAAAACAACCTCGTAAAGACCCTAGAGCCAGCAAAGTTTTACCTCAAACAACTAGGAAAAACAACACGCAACAAAGGTAAAAAACAACAAACCTGTGCAACAACACTTAGGGAAAACGAGGAAGAACAAGGAAAACTATGTACATGACAAAAAAAACTTAGTACAATGCTTAAGGTATATCCCATTGACTGAGATATGTAGCTCTTCACCATCCAACTTGGAGAGTTGGAAAGCATTGTGTTGCTTGCATTGGGTGATGACATATGGGCCACTCCACAAAGCGTCAGACTTCGTGCGTCTTCTAGGCTTGGCTCAGTCCTCATCCCACTTCAAAACAATGTCACCTTCTGAGAAACTCCTTGATGTAGACCTTTTGTCAAAATGCTTCTTTGTTGTTGGTGGCTGGTCATGGCATCCATGCCCTGGTCTCTCGCTTCTTAAAGCTCCATTAGCTCACAATTCCTGACTTCTAAGCTATCACTCTCCATCAATTGCAGTTGATGGGCAAGATCCAATGATGGTAACTCAAGTGAGATATGAAGTCTAGCTTCCCTTCCATACACAAGTGTGTATGGTGAATTCTCGATTGCTCTCTTTAGAGTGATTCTATCTGTCTAAAGAGTTGTCTTCAACTTGGCATGCCAAGTCCTTTGATTTTTCTCCATTGTCCTCTTTATGATCTTAATCAAATTCTTGTTTGTGGACTTAGCCAGTTCATTTTCTTGTGGATAGTAGTTGGAAGAAGTGCTGAAATAGATGTCATATTTCAATGCCCACTCACTTGTCTGTCCCTAAGAAAGCCAATGCATTGTCTGAAATAATTGTGGTTGGGACCCCAAATCTTGTCACTATGCTTTCATAGAAGTCTAGGACTGCACTCTCATTAGCCTCTTTCAAAGCTATGGCCTCTATCCACCTTGTGAAATAATTTGTGGAAGTCAAAACCCACTTGTAATCAGCACTAGAAGGAGGATTGATCAGCCCTATGAAGTCCAACCTCCATTGCATGAATGGTTGTTCCACTCGAATAGGATGAAGAGGCATGGCAGCCAGCTATTGTTTCCCATCAAAGAAGGCACATTTTTGACATTTCTTCACCCAAACATGAGTGTCTTTAAACAAATTAGGTCAAATGTAACTTGCCCTCATAATCCTTACAGTTGTGGCCTTGGGAGCAAAGTGGCCACCAGCTGGTCCATCATGGAACTCGGACAATACCTTGTCAACTTGGTCTGAATCAATGCATCTCAAGAGCACCCTTAAAAAGTATTTTCTGAACAGCGCTCCATCAACTAGGACATAAGGAAGAGATTGAAGTCCAAAATACCTCCTCTTGGTCCTATCAAGACCTTGTGGACACTCACAAGTTTGAAGGAAATGAAACATGTCTTTTGCCTAGCGCTTCATGACTATAGGTACAACTGTTGTAGGTTCATCATGGAGTACCAAAACATCCTCCTTTGGCTCTTTCAAGTCTGTAGCAAGGTGTTCACACAGCCCTCTTCCTCTTAGTAGCTTGGTGGTCTTGATCTCTACGTTATACTCCATTACTTTGGTGATCCAATCTGCCATTTTCTCATTCAAGTCTCGATTCAGCAAAAAGTCTTTTACACTAGGATATGGCACCATGATGTGAACTTTGCTGCTAGACAACATATATATGAACTTCTTCAGACTTCGTATGACTGCAAACCCCTGCTTCTCAACATACGTTAAAACATCTCTTTTCAGAGATAGCATTATTTGAATTGTGTTGTTCTTATTTATGAATTATATTTCAACCAAAGCTTTTCGAGTTTTGGATCAATGGTATCAGAGCGGTTTGTCTTTAGAGTGTATGATCCCGAGAACGAGGTCAAATTACAGAAAGCTTGGGTGGAAATAGAACCAGCAGAAAATCCACCTATTCGCTCCAAACGACTTCAAATGGCGGACAACACCAAGGCATCCGATCCTTTCAAGGAAATGGTGAATGAAGCCCTCTAACAACAACAAGCGCAGATGCTACAACAGTTCACTCAAATTCTCCAACAAATCTTGATGGAAAATTATGGGTCCTCATCTGCACCTGCACATCCTTTCAGTGCCCCAACACCCTTCAAGGTTCAGGTGAATTTTGATATCCCTACATTTGAAGGCAAAATCAATGCTAATGCAGTAGAAAATTGGTTGGATCAATTGTCATCTTATTTTTTTGTAAATAAATTCACCGATAAAGAGAAGATTACTTTTGCTCTTCTGAAAGCATCATTTCCTGTCAAAAATTGGTGGGAAGTGTACAAAAAGAGATTCAGTGTAGATGATATTGGCCTTGAGACAGAACCTACATGGGATGATTTCATAGATGCTGTAAAGGAAGAATACTACCCCATTGGAGCATATGACGATCTATATATAGAGTGGCAACAACTTCGCCAAGGTAAGGAACGATATGTTCAAGATTACACTGACATTTTTCATTTTCTATCTGCGAGATTGGGCATCCAAGAAAGTGAGAAACATAAGGTTCTCAAATATCGTGGCGGACTACAATGGTACATTCGGAGAGAAATGGAACTCTTCAATTTAGAAACCAGTGGTGAGGCATACAAGTTCACAGTGAAGATTGAGCAGAAGCATGGAAGAATGAATATAAAGAATCAGTCTTCAAAATGGAAAAATGACAAAGAAGGTCAAACACGAGGCCAAAATTGGAAGCAAAAGGAAGGAAAGACTGGGAAGTGATGTGATTATCACAAATCTGAAATTCACTCCAAAAGAGAATGTCGAGCTATCAAATCACTACTTTCTAAGTCACAATCTTCTGCTCTACCTCATACAGACCCTACAGTCGAAGAGGTTGAAGAAGAAATTATAGATGTTGATTCTGAAGCCATTGTTGATTCATCACAGACACATGACAAGATGTTAGATGACAAGGAAAGGTTGTTTCATTCTAAGTTATGGGTGAAAGGTAAGCCTCTACATTTCATTCTTGATAGTGGAAATCAAAAGAATTTAACCTCTGCTGATGTTGTGAAAAGCCTAAATCTGTCTATGAAGCCTCACCCAAAACCATACAGTATTGGATGGTTGAGTTTAGGAAGAAACCTCCGTGTTACCCACCAATGTCTTCTCTCATATGCAATACAACCTTTTCAAGATGAGGTCTTATGTGATGTGGTCAATCTAGATGTTTGTGATGTACTCTTTGGTCAGCCATTCATGTATGATCGACATGGTATATATGAATCAAGAACTAGAAGGATCGCTCTCACTCTTGGAACATGGCGCTACAGGGTACTAGAAGTACCACCTTCTACATCTGTCTCTTTGATTAGTGCCAAGAAATTGTTCTCATGGTGGTCAAGCCACAGGAATCTAAAAGGGTTGATGTTACAGCCCTGACTACACAAACAACACAACAACAAAAGCAAATAGATATCGAGCTGAAGGAGTTCACAACCTTCCATCCACAGACTAATGGTCAGACAGAAATGGTGAACAATCAGGTATGCAACGGGAATCAAATCGAAGTAAAACTACCACACTTGATGAAAAATCTTGATGCAATGGTGACCATTGCTTCTCAAGGAGGGAGGAATGATCCGGACAACAATTCAGATGACAATTCGGGTGATGGGTCCACCCCATTTGATGGCAAAACTTTCAGGAGCCATAACTTTTGCACCGTAGCTCCAATTGACTCGCCGTTTGAACCGTTGGAAAGCTAATAATGAGGGAAACATCGTGAGATGGCATGGAGCTCTATTCAATGAAGTTTGACCCCTTAAAACCCAACGGAAGTGTCCTTAATTTCAATTTTAGTAGTGCAGTCTAAAAATAGTAATTCCTCGAATTCTGTATTGTTGTAAATCGTGGAATTCGAACCAATTCATCTCCCTCGAGATTGGTGACCTTCCATATCCTCCCCACACCTTCGAAACATGTATAAATGAAGATGTAACCCGAAATGGAAATCAGACATCTCTTCTTAGAGATAAACATATGTTTGGATCTGCAATTTTTTTTAATAAATAAAACATCTATTTTCAGAGATAACATTATTTGAATTGTGTTGTTCTTATTTTTGGATTATATTTCAACCAAAGCTTTTCGAGTTTTGGATCATATATGAACTTCTTCAGACTTAGTATGACTGCAAACCCCTGCTTCTCAACATACGTGTATCTAGCCTCATAGCCTTCTAAACCTTGGCTGAAAAAAGTAAGAGGTTATTTTAAATTCTCACCATTTGCTTGAGTGAGCATAGTAGAGATTACCTCTTCATTCTCAAAGGTGTATAGATTGAAGTCCTTGGAGAAGTTTGGACTAGTCAGGGTAGAAGCTTGGGCAATAGCTTTCTTGATGCCTTCAAAGCTTTCTCTTCTTGTTGTTGTCCACGTGAATGTATCATCCTTTCTTAGCATGAAATTTAGTGGCTTGTCAAGCTTAGCAAAGTTAGAAATGAATCTCCTAATAAAATGTATCTTACCAAAGAAACTTTGCAAGGCCTTCTTGTGCTTAGGCAAGGACAATGTTAAGATGGTGTTCACCCTCTCTGGATCAATGGACAGGCCTTCCTTCAAAATGACATGGCCCAAGAGCTTGCCTTTATGGATGGCAAACATGTATTTCTTTTGGTTGAGAGAGATGCCAAACTCTCTACACCTTTCAAAAATTTGTCTCAGGTGCTTCAAGTGTTCACTTGCCTCCTTGGAGAAGACTGTTACATCATCAAAATAAACCAACACAATGTCATTGATCAAACCTTGGAAAGCCATGTCCATAGCACGTTGAAAGGTAGCTCTAGCATTTGACAATTTGAATAGCATTTTCCTGTAGGCGTATGTTCCCCACTTGATGAAGGTTGTCTTGTATTGATCACATTCTTGCACCAAGATTTGATTGTACTCGGAGTAGCCATCTAGGAGAGAGAACCTTTCATTGTTTGTCGTCATCTGAAGAATTTGTTCTATAATTGAAAGGGGATAGTGATCTCTCAATGAGATGATGTTCAGGTCTTTGAAATCCACACATAATCTGACTTCTCCATTCTTCTTCTTAATAAGGACCAAATTGGCCAGCCAAGAAAAGTGTTTGATAGGGACAATGATCTTGGATTCGATCAGTTTGGTGAGCTCCTTCTTCATGAGAGGCTCGATCTTTGGATTGATTTGCCTTTGTTTTTGCTTGATGGGTTTGGCACCTTCCTCCAACTCAATGGTGTGTTGGGCTAAGCCTAGATCAAAGCCCTTCAAATCACCATACTTCCAAGCAAAGACATCAGCAAACTCTTGACATAACATAATGAAAGCACGATTTTTCTCATTGGTACACACCTTCCCAAGTGCAAGCAACTTATCCTTGTAGATCTCTACCCTTTCATAATTTTCCTTCTTGGTTGACATGTTTGTTTTGTCTCTCTTGAGTTGGTCATCTTTGTTGAAAATGCTCTCAAGAGTTACCAAACCTTTGGGAACCCTGTTGGTCTTTAGTTGAACAATCTACCCATCATACTGTTGTTGTTGGTTGGACTAATTTTTGGAAGCAAACTCAACATCTTCCTGCAAGAAAAGTGTCATTTTTTGGTCACTTTCAAACACCTACGAATTGATAACATTGTCTGGCATGGAGGGCCTCACAATCACATTTAAATGATGTTGATTCTTGCTTTGTCTTATCCCCTTTGGGATTTCAAACTGAGCACCAACTGCTGCTAATCTATCAGCATGTTTGTTCTCCTCTTTTGGAATAGAAGTGATATTGAAAGCAACGAAGTTCTCTACAAGGTCCCACACTCTATGATTGTAAAACTTGAGTAAGGAGTTTTTGGTCAAGTTTTGACCTCTCACTTGGTTCACAATTAGCTCACTGTCTCCAAACACCTGCAATTCTTTGATTCCTCTCTTCCTTGCCCATTCTAGGCCATGAACAAGGGCCTCATACTCTGCTACGTTGCAGGTGCAAGAGAACTGAAACTTGAAAGTTGAGAAGTATTTGTCTTTTGAAGGTGAAACTAGCATTGCCCCAACACCGGCTCCCAACTTGTTTCTAGATCCATCAGAGAACTGCTGCCACAAACCATAGTTCTCTTGGTCTATCTTCATCAATTTTGGCATGAAAGCACCTTTCTCATGCATGCAGTAGAATCCAAGACTAGCTTCATCAATGAACTTGTAAGGATCATGCTCAAAGTTGTCGTTTCTCCATTCATTTAGGAGCAGGTCAGCAACTCCTACAAGGGAAGATGGAGATTGATCCACCTTGAGATCTTCATTAATGATTGTGTAGTTCACATTTGCCACTTTGAGTGAGTATGGCTCCAGATGATCCTTGTGGATGGGCTCTGACTCAATCTTCACTTTGGTTCCATACTTTGTCTTGAAAACCATGTAAAATCAGTTGGTTGCCAAGTATCCACCTATCTTGGATGTGAAATCCCTTGACAAGCAAAGAGCGAAGTAAAGAGAAATATCTGTCACTACCACATCATTGGAAATTGAGAAGGTTGGACATGCATGGAGAGTCAAATTCAAGCCTCTTGCCACTCCCAAGATCTTAGCTGGTGATCCATCCAACTATAGAACTCCTTTAGTCATTTGCTCATACTTGAGGCCTGGCTTATTAGCTATGCATTTGGGCATAACTGAAGTGCTTGCTCCACTATCAATGATGCAATTGTGGACCAAGAAATCACCAATAATTAGGGACAAATAGAAGGGTCGGAGGGGGGGGCGGCGCAGGGAGGGAGGGGGGCACGCAGGGGCGCAGGACCTTCTCATCTTTCTTTGTTTGACTTGACCAGCCATGGGGGGAGCCCTATTTACTACCAACACATAATCATTTCTTGTTGGGACAGCTTGCTCACCTAGCCCATATAATTCTTTTTGAAGTATATCTTTTTATCCTAGCAATGCTAAAAAATCTCAAAATGAGATATTTACGTGCAGCTTCTTCATTTGATCCACCATATTGATTGAAGGATTGCCCACTTTAGAGTTCTCCTTAGGAACATTCGTAACCTATGGTGCAACCTAAGAAGTTGACGCTGCAATCATTGGCCTAAATTGGAAAACTTTTGATTTGCTTTTGCTCTTGGGGTTGTTTCAGGTACACTTCCTACTTGATTGGGTGAAGGAGATGTGGCAGATATGTGAGTGGCTGCTTGAGCTTCATTAATGGCTCTCCTTTTGGACTTGGTGTTGAATGCAACACCAACATTCAGATTACGTGTGCTCCCCACATAGTTGACTGCATAAAACTCTCATTCCGAGTGATTCATGAGAGTGGAATCAGATGGAGCCTGCCTGTTGTCTATTCCAAGTTGTGTTGACATCGCAAAATTTGAGAATTAGGTTGCCTAATCACCTTGTGCAGTCATGCTTTGATTTGGTAGTTCACTGGCATACGCAACTTGTTCTTGGCCATGCTCCAAGGGTGGATAGTTGGGTTTCTCCTGCACCAATTTATTTTTAGTGGGGACAAGAGCCTTGAAAGATGAAGGGGCATTTGGATTATAGCTTTGATAAGGCTTGACATGTTTAATTTGACCTTGCCCTTAATTTTAATTCTGGAAGGGAGGCATATTTGCTTGCTCAAATTGTTGGTAGCCTTGATTTGGCCTATAACTTTGAGCTTGTTGTCTTTTGAGGGTAACTAACTCATTGGTAACACTACAACAGGCTCTTAACTTCATGGATGTCATTTTTAGGGGTAGCAGTCGGCTTCTCTTGATTAGGCAGAGGAGCTAGAGTGGGCAAAGTAGGCTGGACTGAGGGCTGTAAATCAGGAAAGAGTAGCATCGGAGGTCTAGGAGCTATCTTTCCTACTTAAACAAGACAATTTCAAGCAGCCATGGCTATCTTATAAGCAACGGGCAGAGTGTTTCCACCCATGGACTATATCATGACAACAATGTCACTATTCAGGGCTTTCAAGTAGTAAAGAAAAGCATAGCTTAGGATTGGCCTCACAAGAATTGGGATCCTGTCCCAAGTCTTTTGGAACCTAGTGTTAAAATCTTGCATAAACTCATGTGAGGCTCTCTTCATGGTGGTTAATTGCTCAGCTAGAGACAAATGATCACTTTTTTACCAAACTTATTGGTCAAAAGGGTCCCTAACTCATCCCATGAGCCAACTGAATTTACAGGCAAGGTCCCATACTAGTCCAGAACTTTCACTTTGAAGGAAAAGGCTAGCAATCTAATGGCTACATTTTCTTCAATGATATTATGGATGTTGCAGAGGTTTGCTATGTTTCTAATATGCTCAACAGTAGTGATTGGGCCTTCTCCACTAAAGGGAGGAACACTTTTGAGAGTTGTCCCTGGAATTGCGTCATATTGTTGAAGGCCCAAGGGACTTTGACCATTGAAGGCCACAAAAGGGAAAGCTCTAGGGGCTACCAAGGCTGTGAAAGGATTCGACAGGGGTCTCCTTGAGTAGGTATATTTTATAGCTGGCTTAGGAAAATGGCTTCCTACATAAGGATGGATATTTGCAAATCTCAGTGTCTTTGCTGAGTTCAAAGGTAACTCAACAAATTCAAAAGGGACACCCCTAGAAGAAGATCTTGTAGTGACCTTTGGCATGGGAGGCCAGGCTGGTCATTAACCAGAGGCTTGGTTCCTAAATGGAGTCGCCAGGTGTTGAATATAGCTCATTCTTTTAGATTTTTTAAAAATATTAAGACCATCACCAATCTTGAAACTTGTAGGGCACATAAATTGGTCCCATCAGGTGTGCCAAAAAATTGTTGATGCGGTGGATTGCACCCTCTGAAGGGAGGCTCAGCTCTCTTCATTCACGTGACACAATAAAGACATCCCTCTTGTTGTGGGTGGCAAACGTGAGAGATGAATCTCTAGATTAGGGGCTAGCTCTCCTTGATGCACCTTGAGGCCCTAGATCTCCTATTGCTAAATTATGGGGGGATGAAAAGGGAGAGAAAATACATAAAATGGGACCTAAGCTAAGAGGTGATGCACCAAAATAATTGGTCCACTCAAATTTGGCATACACTTTGAACCATGGATAGCAAGCATACACTTCATTCAGGTGAGAAAAACTTTCTTGCATCAGTATTTCAGTAGGGGGTCCTATGAAGATACAGGGAGGAAGTAATTAGCACAAGAGGTGTTTTAAGCACACTGCTAGGCAACCCATTCACTTTCCTATACTCGCTCTAAACACTCCTTGTGACCTATGAAGATACAGGGAGGAAGAAACTAGCACAAGAGGTGTTTTAAACACACTGCTAGGCAGCCCATTCACTTGCCTATACTCGCTCTAAACACTCCCTGTGACCTACAAAAAAAGAAAATCACTATGCACTAGATACGCTGGAATAAATTTATGAAAGCATGAAAATAAAATGACTTAACACAAGATAAAACCATAGACATGCAAAAGTGCAAGCTCAAATAGAGGTAAAAATATTTTTTCTGATTCAAGGTAAATTCTTTCAGGGCTTCGCCATACAAGCTGAGAGATATCCTCTCAAAATGAAAAGTTACAATTATATAGAGCAAGATGTTGACAGAACAAGGAAATGAGACCCATGCTGGAGTCAAACACTTCTGAGACAACAAACCATACTGCTATCGTATTCTTCAAACTGCATATGGGAGATCCATGCTGTAGATGTTCAAGTTGTCGCCCTTGTTGTCCTGGGCTTGCAAAAGCATGGGATACTCGTAGCAACTGACAAAGCTACCCCTAAGTTTTTTTCGTTGGACCATTCTCTCTTCAATGCTGGGTGCAACTAGCTGTGCATTAATGGTGAAGCATGAAAACACAGGCTGCTCTCTTCTATAGTTCAAAAATTAATCTATTTATTAGTTTTTGGTAGATATTTTCTACCCAAATGTATTAACTCCCTTTGTTGAGTTGTTCATGCCACTTGTCTTGCTCTGATTGGTCCTTAATTCTACCTTTTATCTTTGTTAGCAGTTGGAACAGTTCTGAGTTTTGTCTTTTCCACTTTATCTTTGTCTGGGCTAATTTTTATTTGGGCTTGGCTTTTCTTTTCTCCCAGGTTCCTTTTCTTGCTTGCTCTTTCATTTGTTCTTCGGGCTTTCGGGCTTTTGTTTCCAAATTCCTTCAAACATTTGTCCGAAGGAATTCACCATTGATCTCTCTTTTGTTTTGGCCCTTTTTTTTCAAACTTTCCTTAAGACAAAATGTCTGAAGGAATTCTTTCTTTTGGCACTGGCTTTTCTCAAAGGGCAAGTGCCCTTCGGAATTTTGTCTTCGTCCCTTGCTTTCTTAAAGTGCCCTCCCCAAAGGCTTCTCCCATCCAAAAATACCCTTCGGGCTTATGAAAATGGTCCTTGTCTTTCTCAAAGTGCACTCCGCAAAGACACTTACCCTTTGAAACTTTTGGAATTACCCTACACGCAGTCAAAGTGCCCTTCAAGGAAATGCCTTGCTTTTGCGAGCCGTTTAGACTAAATCGGGTCCTTGGAAAGAACTTACTCATAAAGTTCCTTAAGTAAGGCCTCTTGACAAACC
Source organism: Torreya grandis (assembly GCA_037957365.1). Classification (NCBI taxonomy): domain Eukaryota; kingdom Viridiplantae; phylum Streptophyta; class Pinopsida; order Cupressales; family Taxaceae; genus Torreya; species Torreya grandis. The sequence continues at coordinate 2,369,735 of JARHVA010001077.1, forward strand.
CGAAATACACTTGGTTAAACGAAATGAGGTAAACACTTGATTTTTTTCATGGAATAGGTCTGACAGAGAACCTTGATGAATGATTTTAGCCAAAACATGGATTGAAGACTTATGCACAAAAGAGGGGGTGCCCATTTTTTACTCTAAATGACAAAAAAATAGTCAACAATTTATAAGATCATTTCAAACATCATCCAACAAGGTAAAGGGGCTTCTCCCAAAGCTTGTATCAATTAATCAATTTGTTTTTATCCATAGAAGTCAAC